>JAQMRL010000004.1:23130900-24330900 GCA_035578175.1 Catonia carolina
TAATAATCAGAATGTATTTTTGTATGCCATATCCTTTTTAAGTGCCACCTTTATTCAATTTTCTATCTTGTATGCAGTGGAGTTCTTTGTTACCTGATATCTTTCTTTGTTACCTTGAGTTCAAGGCAAAAGACTGAATTACAGTGGTTAAATTTTCAACAGCAGCTTAAATTTCTTTTTTTACTTTTAACTAGCTTTAGTTAAATAAAGTTTTTTATTAAATAATGATACTAATTTAGGCAATTTTTGAAACTAGAAGAAAATATTAATTTAACTGCTAGTTAAAAGACAAAAGAAGTAATTATTCTCATATAGAAAATTTAATCACTGTAATTCAGTCTGCTGCATGAAACTTAACGTCTATCAGAATACAAAGAATAAGATAAAAAGATATCCTGATGACAACAAAATTTAACAATCCGTCGTAACAGCTGAAAAATGTTGCAAAAGTTGAAAATTATTTTTTTCCGACGATATTCAAAATTCATCCGTGACATTTCATTAATATGGAAGGAGGCATCAAGAGGTTTAAAACGTCCTCAATTACACAATATAGTTACTTAAGTCACGAGTTTACCCTTGTTTGCATCGAGGGGTAAAGGGGGAAAAGCGCCAGTGTGCATGTGCGACTGCTTTAATTTCAGTACAGCAAACACAACAACTTATACCATACCCAGAGCATATACAGTATATCGTGGAACCTTTCGTAGGTTACCTGTACGAATATAACTGTTTGTTACCGTAAGCAGAAATGTTAGTTTCTTGAAAATGTTGGCAGACGATTCATAGTGCCGAACGAAATCTAATATGCAGTGTAATGAAATGCTATGACGTTGAAGCTAAACAAAAATATCTTTCACTGCCTCTTAACAAAAGCCATAAGCGAATGGCTGACTACTGTGTTGTTTCTCTTTCCACAATTCGAAAAAAAAGAAGGAATTAAAGACGTGAAAAGCTATCTTCAAGTTCTTCAATAGTTTTGTTGACAACTGGTAAAAAAAGGAAACGGTTAGTTAGATACTAGTGAGACTGATAGAAAACGGGGCGGTTTTAGGGAAGGGGCCATGGGGCCATGCCCCCCCCCCCCCGAAATACTAGGAAAACTTAGTTTAATATTTTCTATAAGCTATTATTTCTAACAAAACTGAATCCCAATACTCGTACCTATCAATTAACAATAATTATTTTAGTATAAAAATGAGTCAAACAGAAAGTATTTATTTTTTAAATAGTATTAAGATAAAAATCAGTGTCAGTAGTCAAAAGCCACTCGCATCCAGTCAGCGCCTTGAAAATTCCTCTATGAATTAAAATATTGTGGTTACAGCAATACAGCATAAAAGAGGACTTTTCAATGACTCAATTACAAACTATGTATTACAAATTATGTAGTAAGAGCTACATAAAAACAAGATAGCCCCCCTCCCGAAAATCAGCCCTGAAACCGCCCCTGATAGAGAAGACACCTGTGACAACGATAGAAGGCTTTTCATTCGTAGAAAATTTTATTCCAAAGGAATAAGGTAGTTGGTAATTACAGTAAATCAAACATTTCTGGTCATGTAATTAAGGTATAAGCAAGTACAGGTCTCATTTATTTCTTATAAGGTTTATGAAGAAACCATTTTCTCGGAATAAACTACAGCTTAAAAAATGTACGTAGAAACTGAACCGTAGTGAAATGTATGAGTAGTGTCTTACTGTTGAGGTTGGCAGGACTGCCAAATTTTCATTTCACTTCCTCACAGCCCATACATACGCAAAAGGCAAACTCATGATTTCAGTATCCGTACCATCTCTTCGTTTTGTTCACAAATTTTGGACTTTCTCATTTTTGGTTTGTTCAGTGAAGAACCTTGTAAATAACAAAGTAGTTAGCCACTTTTTATAATAAATACATTAAAACAACTTTCAGCTTGTAGTAAAATATCATCAAATTTTGTACCATTTTTAGGTATTTTTATTTTATCATCTTTTGTTCAGAAATAATTGAAAAATGGGGTGACCATGCATAAATCCTTGGGAATACGTCAAGATATGGTTTTTAATTGAAAAGTAACTTTTGATTATTTCTGAGTGTTTCCTTAAAATAGGTAGATGCTAATATGGTCAGAATTATGTTTATGAAATTACATAACTTGTGTCTTTATAAACTAAAAACTTAACAATTCGTAATTAGGCTACGTACTGTGTGGTGGTGTAGTGCAAGTAGTCTGCTTTTCAGGGGCTACACTCTGAATTTTACTTTATAGATCGTACTTGCTAATTATGTAAATTCCATTGACGTATTCTATAATGATCCCGATAAAAATATCAGTATTTTAAATAAATTTAAACATGGTAGTATAAAATAATACTTTTATGTCCCTGACTTGTGATTTTATTGACTGAAACAAAAAATTGTTGAATTTCTTTTGCAGACTCAATCATCGAAATGCCAAAAATGTTCCCTTCTTTAAGACACCAAAGAAACAAATTTAAGGATTCTGTTTTTTGCTAGTTATTTTACTTATTATGATCTTATAGCGTTGCTTAGATTAATTAGGCTCTGTAGAAAAGGATCCTTAAAATAAAAGGTGTAAGTTGTCAATTTTGTATAACTTTACTTAGACATACTTTTATCGTAAAACGTGTACTAAGGCAGAAATCTTTAAAAAATTTCATTTTTACCGATTTTAAAGAGAAAAATATAGAATATCACTAATTTACGCTAAATTAAACATACTGAAATTTTTTTTTTAAATAAAATGAAATGAAAGTTTTTGGTTTTACTAATTTCCTACAACTTTAATTATGAATTACCCACCGGGTTGGTCTAGAGGTAAAGTCGTCGCCAAAATCAGCTGTTTAACAGCTGATTTTTGGAGACGAAAGTTCCGGGTTCAAATCCTAGTAAAGGTAGTTACTTTTATGGATTTGAGTGCTAGACAGTGGTTACCGGTGTACTTTGATGGTTGGGGTTCAATTAACCATACTCTCTCAGGAATGGTTGGCCTGAGTCTGTACAAGATTACACCTCATTTACACGTCATACACATCATCCTCATCTCATTGGGTCCATTGGGTTGCTTATTGTTCTGAATTGAACAGATTGCAACGTACTCAACGTATTAAGAATTCAAAAAAAACGAATTGAAACGTATTGCAACGTATTATGGATTCAAAAAAAATTTATGAATTGTACATTGTTGCCGTAAAATGCATATTAAGGCCGCAATCATAAAACCAAACACTTCTTACCACAAGCCACAGTTCCCCTCAATTTCAGCAGACATGCCGATTACCCAATCTCGTACGGCATACAAAATTTACAAAGGATTCGATTTTTTTTAAATCGTAGGAACCATTTTTAAGAAAATTACTCGATAATCTACTAATTCTGTTAAACCGATTTTTATTAAATTGTTCGTGTCGGATCTCCTATGTAACTTAAGTTACAAATTTTAACTTAGTACGATATTCCATTCTCGAGATATTTTGTTCGAACAGACCAATCGGTAATACCGTAGTTTTTGGGTTCACGAGAGCTGAAAACGGTGTAAACTCGATATCGATAAATTTATATAAAACAAAAAAAAACATTCCTTCTCTATATATTCATATTTAAGCGAAAGTAAAAGATTGATCATGCTTTTTGTTTGTTACTTAATCAACTTAGTGTATACTATAGTCTGTATTGTTCATAACAGGCAGGTGGAGTGTTATTTGTACTCGATCTGCTGATTCCAGAGCTACAAGAAGTAGTTCTGTGTCTTATCACATGCTGAACCAATTATATGACTGACTCATTTAAGAATAGAAGAGGTACAGGTGTAAAATACACTAGTTACAGTTATTTCCTCTCAGAGAAATGAATTTCAATATACAGCCAGACCCTGTGGTGAATGAAATGAAGAGCTGTCATTTGCAGGGTGGATGCTTTTCAGCGAACCTGGTACGCTGAAAAGCTTACTTTTTCACTCAGTGAGGAAGGCATGGTATAACAACTCACTTTTCTTTTTACTTAGCTTTATAGGTTCAAACCTCTAGAAGTTGTAACCAGAATTTTGGCTGATGACCTGAACAATAATAAGTCTGTATTGTATGAATTGTTTTAAGTGTCATGTTGTTGTTGTTTTTGTCATCAGCCGAAAGGAGGTTTTAAACCTCTAGAGACTTTACTAAGTAAAACGAGGAGTGAGGTGGTTTACCATTGCTTTCTTCACTGAGTGGACAAGTAAGTTTATGCTTATCATTATACCAAGTCCTTTACAAAGCATCTACTTTCCACCCTGCAAGTGACACCTTCACTTCATTCACTACAGGGTCTAGCTGTATTATGAAATAAATTAATCTCAGAGGAGATAACTCTGACTAGTGACTTTTATACCTCTATCTCTTCTGTTGTTAAATGCTTCAGTCATATAATTGGCTGACCATATAGTAACAACCATTACCTATTTTTTGTTGCCCTGGAACTAGCAATAGAGTGCAAAAAATTTAAAACTTTATCTGCCTGTTATGAGAAAAATGTCATGTGAAAGCAAAATAATTAAAGTTATAAATACTGAAGTCACGAGATTGCCTTTTGTGTATGGATGGACCGTGAGGAAGGGAAGTGAAAATACGACAGTGCTGCCAACCTCAATAGTCAGACACTACTCTTACATTTCACTACCGTGCAATTTGTACATAAATTTTGTAAGCTGTGGTTTATTCCGAGAAAATGTTTTCTTCATAAACCTTATAAGAAATAAATGTGACCTGTAATATTGCCTATAGCTTAATTACATGACTAGAAATGTGTGATTTACCATAATTACCAAATACCTTATTCCACTGGAACAAAATTTTCTACGAATGAGTCGCCTTCTTTACTATCGCTGTCACCGGCGTCTTCACTATCATTTCTCTAGTATCACTTTACCGTTTTCTTTTTTTATCAGGTGTCAAAAAACTGTTGAAGAATAGCTTCTTTACGTCTTTAATATCCTTCTATATTTTCGAATTGTGGAAAGAGAAACATCACAGTAGTTAGCTACTCGTTCATGCTTTTGTTAAAAGCCAGGGAAAGGTATTTTTGTTTAGCTTTAACTTAACAGCATTTTATTACACTGCATATTAGATTTCATTCAGCACTGTTAATAGTCTGCCCACGTTTTCCAGAAACTAAAATTTCCGTTTACGGTAACAAACAGTTATATTCGTACAGTTAACCTACGAAAGGTTCCGCGATATACTCTACTATATGCTCTGGTTATAGTATAAGTTGTTATGTTTCTTGCACTGAAATTAAAGCAGTCGCTCATGTGCACTGATGCTTTCCCCCTTTACCCCTCGTTGCAAACAAGGGCAAATTCGTGACTCAAGTAACTATAGTTTTTAACTCTTGAATTATCCCGTGAAGTAGATATTTAGGGTCTTTTCCGTATTCTGTATGCCATTATCAAATCCGCATTCCCTGAAGGGTTGCACACTTGTTCATTTCTCCCACTCCCTACCATACTGAATACTCATACTGAGACAGACACACTCACGCTCGCGTACTCTCGTCCTTCCCAGTCCCAGAATATATTACTATGTTATTTTTGTTCTGTTGTTTTATTTCGCATTTTGATTGTTTTATTGTTTTATTTAGCTATTACTACATTACTATTGGGTTATATTTTTAAATTGAATTTTTGCTATTACTAGACTACATTATACTATTACCTTATATATTTTAATCATTTACACTGGGTAAAGAAAGTCGTGTGAGTGTTTCACGCATACATTTTTAGTTGTCATATTTTCTGGGATTATGTAATAACCGCTTTTGCTGAAGGAACTCTGCAGTATCTTCCTCCGGTCCGAATATTATTAAGTAACTTTACAAAATTTAAAGCAGATTGCGTAGTAACTAAACTAAGCGAAATTGGAGTGGAGTTGACACTACGAAGGAATATTGCTAGTCAGACAGACGCAGGAGTGGGAGAATTGTGTAACCCTTCAGGGAATTCGGATTTAATAGTGGCGTACAGAAAATGGAAAAGACCCGATATTTATTTTACCAGGATTTTGTCGTACGGTTAATTATTTTGTTCTTCATTAAAATTTTAACTGACAAATCAGGATGCACGATTATCATCGTGATTTTGGAGAAATTTAATTACAACAAGCATAAATTCAATTGAAGTTTTATTAATTTAAATATAATAACGTACTCATGGCAAATGAGTATTGAATTGAATTTATTTATATACTTTTGAATGGGTGGTTAGATTTAAATTGACAGCCCGTTGAAAGTATCCACAAGTTGAAGAATTATTCCATTTTATGAGAGGAATATAGTTGCAATAGATAAAGACGAGGAGAGGTTTAATGTTTTACGTCGATGGTCGATGATAAATCTTACATAAATACGTGAGGGCAATGCTGAATCACTTCTGGCTGCTTAGCTTTTAAATGATATACCCGCAATCAAGTCGAAGAAAACTTATTTCGAAAGACAAGACATGATCCGTGGAATGTTTCATCCATTCACTATATTTTATAAACATTCTTAACTGAAAACACACGCACACTAGTAAAAATATAAAATACAAGAAACAGTAGAACTTGTCATGATGACGTTTACCTGCCTCTATCTACCCTGTAGTAACTAGATTTGATTTCTTTACTTTGCTTTTACTATGCCGACATATTCTTTAAAACCAATCTATTATAATTAATCTTCAATATAATACATTGATATTAAATTCGTTAACGGTGACAATTATTTTATTTATTACTTACTGTTATAATTGGTTGTTGTGTTAGAAAATAAAAAAAATGATCTGATGAATGCATTTCCCATTTTTATTAATTAAAATTGAAAAAAGGTGAAATGAATTGCTAACTATATTTATCTAATTTACAATGAAGTTTCTGTAAACGTTTTATAATTAATTATTCATGAAATCGAACCATTTTATTGCTAATTTTAACGATAAAAGATTTCATTTTATATTGGACGGATTTGAACGATATATTTTCTATTAAATTTTATCTTTGGCAAGGAGTTGGTGCGTTGTATACCCTTAAGGTGCGGTTACGTTTGTGCGATCGTTGCATGCGATTACTGCCATTACACATCAAATGGATTTCTTAAGAAGTGGTTCCGTTTATGCGTCCGACGCAAGAGATCGCATGCGTCGGCTGCATCGACTGCTTTGGCAACCAGTCACCTGCAGCAGTCGCATGCATCTGAAAGTTGAAAATGAGTTTTTCCAAAGACGATGAAGCAAACCTCATCGAGTTAGCTACAGAAAAACTACAACTATTTGATTCTTCAAACTTGCTTTCATCGTCTAATAGATACAGTAAACTCCCGCTAATCCGAAATAATTGGGGTGAGCCGATTTCGGATAATCCGGTTTCTTTAAATAACAAGAAAATGGTGTTTTATTGTAAAAAAAATATTACTGTGTCATAAAACTTTTATTAGTACGATTTAATTGTCAAATATTTTCCATACATTTAAATTTTTTTTTTGAAAAGTCAGAAATTTTTGTTTTGTTTTTATTTTCCATTCGGTTTTTTACCGAAATGTCCCGCCAACGTTTCTAAAGGTACATCAGTGGGCGTCGCTTTGATGGTTTTGACCACGTTTACACGACATTGTTAAATATCATTTCACTTCCACTACCTGTAAGTTCTGCTCATAACAGACAGGTGGAGTGTCAAATTATTTACACTCAATCTGTTCGTTGCAGGGCTAAAATAAATAGTTCTGTTTCTTATCACATGGTCAGTCAATTAAATGACTGAATCATTTAAGAACAGAAGAGGTAGAGGTGTACTGTGACACTAATCAGAGTTATCTTCTCTGAAAGTAATGAATTTCATTGTACAGCCAGACCCTGTGGTGAATGAAGTGAAGTTGTCATTTACAGAGTGGAAAATATGTGCTTTTCAGAGGGCCCGGCATGCTGATAAGCGTAATTTTCCACTCAGTGAGGAAGGCAATGGTAAACCACCTCACTCCTTGTTTTACTTAGTAAAACCTCTAGAGGTTCAAACCAGCCTTTCGGCTGTTGACCTAAACAACAACATACCTGTAAGTAACACTAATTAGCCACAAAACGAAATGAAAACTACATTAAAGCCAAGACACTGCCGTACCCATTCAACCACAATACAGTACTATTGACTGTTTACAGCAAGGTGATGTAGCCAAAATAAACAGTAGGCCTAATAGTAGGCTACCGCTTCAAGGAAAATACTCATGTCAACGGTAAAAATCCTGTATGCTGTGCTGAATGTCTTGGAGGCATACTTTACGTGCTATAATTTACAGTTCAGTTTGCTTAAACAGTATTTGGTACAAAAATACAATTTTTAATTTAATTTAATTTAATATTAATTTCCTAAAAATTTGATTATACACTTTGTCGTAAAATGCATGCTAAGGCTGACTTTTTCGTGAGAAAAATATAGAAAATCCCTAATTACCGCTAAACTGAGCGTTATAAAAAAAAACTTGAAATAAAAATTGTAGGATTTTAAATTGTCTATAACTTTTATTATATATTTTTGTGCTAAAATTCATATTAAAGCAGCAATCTTAAAAAAACAATTTTTAACATGAAAACAGCCTCTCCAAGAATTTTAAGACAGGACGCCTACTCTATCTTGTAAGCATAAAAAATTTAGTAAATGAGGCGATTTTAAAAAAATCATGGGACCAGGTTTTGAGAAAATCGCAAAAAAGTGAAAAATTACACGAATAAACTACTACTTCCGGTTGACCGATTTTGATGAAAATGTTCGTGTCGGGTCCGGTAGTGGTGTCTAACTTAAGTTTCAAGTTTCAAGTTTGTTCTTGAGATATTCTGTTTACACACACATACACACAAACACACACACACACACATACACACGGACACACCACAGACCAAAAAATATATTTTTTCTTTTGGGTTTAGGGGGTCTGAAAACGTGTAGATCTGGTGAAAACTGGATTTCGAAAAATCGACATGAAAACAATACTTTCGTTCCTATATATATTCATATTGGCAAGAGAAATTTTAAAAAAATCACGCTTATATTTGTATTGTACAGAGTTATGGATTAAGATTGGCTTTAAGTTTTTAACAGGAATGGGATTACGAGTATTTATTGGGAGATTACCCACTATTTGGATCTACATTCCGCTATTGGATAGAAAAAATTTTTCGAATTTACTGAATGAATTTTACTGTACTTCTATAAAAATATAATGAACATTTTTATCAAAATCGGTCTACTGAAAGTAGTTTGTAATTCGTGGAGTTTTTCACTTATTTGCAATTTTCTCAGAAACGTCTCCTACGAGTTTTTTTTAAATCACCTTTTTTAGTAGAAAGGCAGAAAAGTCATCAACTGATTTGCGCGCAGGGAAGCGACTCGATAGTACAGCCACAGCGTTTCCACTCAGCAACGCTTACGATGTGTTGTCAGACAATTCCGACATGGAAGACGATTCATCTACAACAGAACCAAAGCCGCCCCCTGTCTTTATTCCCAGCGTTAGCAACCTGCAACTGCTTTTAAATATAATCACCAGCAATGGTGTAAACAAAACCGATTATGTGTACAAAATTATCTCTCGAAGCCAAATGAAATTGAACGCCAACAACAGCCGTGCATATTCGACGATAATAAAAAATCTGAAGTCTTCTAAAATCGACTTCCACACCTACCAGCTAAAACAATGCCGTGCATTCCGGGTTGTTCTACGTCACGTCCACTACTCAGTTGACGTCAATGACGTGATACAAGAACTGGCTACGCATGACCATGCCGTACGGAACATCTCGAACATACGGCACAGAATTACAAAGGAACCTCTTTCGCTTTTTTTTGTAGATTTAGAACCGGCTTCTAATAACAAAGATATTTATAAAATAGAATTGTTGCAAACGCCAAAATAAAATTTGAGCCACCCTACCAAAAAAACGATGTTATTCAATGTAAGCGATGTCAACGGTACGGGCATTCAAGAGCGTACTGCAACAGACCATTTCGTTGTGTGAAGTGCGGTGATAATCATGACACTACTATTTGTGGTAAACAGAAGGACGCCCCACCATTATGCGCTTTGTGTGGAGGAGACCATCCCTCTAACTACAAAGGTTGCGAAATATACAAACAGATTAAACAACGAAAATTTCCACCTTTACGCGAAAGAACAGTTACACCACCGGAAACTCAGACGGTCAGCTCAAAATTTGTCACCCAAGTTGTTGCAAAAAACAGCGTACAGGAAACATTACATCAGACACCTAACGGTAACAGTATTTTAGACTATGCGAGAGCCGTAAAGGGCAATTCTACGCAACCAATCCCAACCAATCCGTTGCAAACTGATCCGATTTCAAATCTACAACAATCATTTCTAGAACTACGGAACGTAATACAAAAACAAACAGAACAAATTGCGACTCTATTAAATTTACTTACAATCGTTGTTTCGAAATTGAATTAAAATGGAGCAAGTATTAGTATATAAAATTGCACTCTGGAACGCCAATGGCTTAAGTCAACATATTCAAGAACTAATCACATTTTTAAACATACACAACATCGATGTCATGCTTTTATCAGAAACTCATTTCACTAACAGGAGTTACATCAGGTGCAACGGTTATTCTCTATACTTTACTAATCATCCTGATGGTACGGCGCATGGAGGCTCCGCTATATTAATAAAAAATAATATTAAACATTACGAACTTCAAAAATTCGAAACACCTTATCTACAAGCAACAAACATTGTCATTGAGGACGTGCGCGGACAAGTAACAATTTCAGCGCTATACTCCCCCCCACGGCATCACATTACGGCCGCTCAATTTGAAACTTTTTTTGAAAGTTTAGGTAACAAATTTATTGCGGGAGGTGATTACAATGCGAAAAATCAGGCTTGGGGATCTCGTTTATGTAATCCAAGGGGTAGAACTCTGTTTAATGTTGTACAAAAACATAATTTAGGCTTGCTATCGACAGGTGAACCAACGTACTGGCCAACCGATCGACGCAGGATTCCGGATCTCCTCGACTTTTTTGTTACCAAAAATATAAGTCAAAATTCTATTCGAGTAAAATCGGTCCTGGATTTGTCCTCAGATCACACTCCTATAATCGCCAGCGTTGGTTGTAAACTACAAGAAAAGAAGAAACTCCCCGTTCTGTGTAACAAAAACACAGATTGGGCCTCTTTTAAGCGTCTGGTTACCGAAAATATAATTCTGAATGTGTCGTTAAAATCACAAGACGAGATTGAGGAAGCGGTTGAGCATTTTAATAAGGTAGTGCAAAATGCCGCATGGAAATCAACTACAGATGCTGACAAAAACACTCATGGCAACAGTTGTCCTGCTACCATTCGTGAATTGATAAACTACAAACGAAGATTACGTCAAATTTGGCAGCATAGCAGACACCCAGATGACAAAACAAGATTCAATCGTGCAGCACAACAACTAAAGTACACGCTTCTAGAACTGCGTAATCATTATTTCCAAGACAGGTTGGTTCAATTATCTCCAACGGCAGCTACCGACTATTCATTATGGAAAGCTACAAGATACATAAAACGATCAAAGAAACAAATTCCACCTCTTCGTCTAACGGATGGAAATTGGGCTAGGACCACAAAAGAAAAAGTGGAAGCGTTTGCGGAATATCTGTCCACTGTCTTCCGTCCACACGACGATGATATCGATCGAAAATTAGAAGAAGACATTTTGGAACATCTTGAAGCCCCATTTCAGCTATCACCTCCTATCAAATCTTTTACTCCAGCTGAAGTGATAACTACAATCCAAACGCGACTGAGTTCCAAAAAAGCCCCTGGCTATGACCTAATTACCGGTGAGGTGCTAAAGCAACTCCCAAGGAAGGGAATTTTACTCCTGACATTCATTTTCAACGCAATTCTAAGGACGGGTTGCTTTCCATCTCAATGGAAAGTTGCCCAAATAGTCATGATTCTCAAACCTGGCAAGGAACCTACCGAAATTACGTCATATAGACCGATCAGTCTTCTATCCGTGACATCAAAAGTTTTTGAAAAATTACTACTTGATCGTTTAAAACCTTTTTTGGAAGAAAGTGTTTACCCGGATCATCAATTCGGTTTCCGTGAAAAACATTCTACGATAGAACAGGTACATCGAATAGTTAACCAAATTCGATATACCTTAGAAAAAAAGGAATTTTGCTCAGCCGTCTTCTTAGACGTAGCTCAGGCGTTTGACAAGGTATGGCATTTAGCTCTTCTACACAAAATTAAATTAAACCTGGATCATAATTATTTTCCTATTCTAAAATCATTCTTAACCGATCGTTTTTTCCAAGTGAAATTTGATGATGAGTTATCGACCTTGCACCTAATTCGTTCAGGTGTACCTCAAGGTAGCATTTTAAGTCCTTTTCTATATACGCTATTTACGGCAGATATTCCTGTAAATGAAATTGTAACAACAGCAACTTTTGCCGATGACACTGCTATTATTGCGTCTGATGCCTCCTCAGTCCACGCTTCTGAAAAACTACAGCAACATCTAGATAACATTCAAGACTGGTGCCAAAAATGGAGGATCAAAGTAAATGAACAGAAGTCTGCACACGTAACCTTTACGATGAAACGAGAATCATGTCCACCAGTAACGTTTCGCAACAACGTAATTCCACACTCAGATGATGTGAGATACTTGGGAATCTATCTAGACAGGCGATTGACGTGGAAAAAACATATATGGACCAAACGGAAACTACTCGGACTTAAATTACGACAACTGTATTGGCTTGTCGGGAGGCGATCACAGTTGTCTTTGGAAAATAAATTGACACTGTACAAGGTGATGATAAAACCAGTTTGGAGTTATGGAATTGAACTCTGGGGCACAGCAAGTACGTCTAACGTAGAAATATTACAGAGATTTCAATCGAAGTTTCTTCGCCTTCTATGCTGTGCACCTTGGTATGTGCCTAATGAAGTACTCCATCATGACTTGGGCATACCTACGGTGAGAGAAGAAATTAGCAGCCGGAGTGAAAAGTATTTAACCAAGTTGGACACTCATTCTAATCATTTGGCTATAAATCTTCTCGATGACAATATTGAAAATCAAAGACTCAAGAAGGCGAGAATATTAGATCTTCCATTTCGTTTCACCTGATAAAAAATGTTTAACCATCTTTTTAAAATTAAAAACACTAAGTTATATTGCGGATGGTCAACTCTTATTTCTCAATGAACTAAATCCATAGCTCTCATTAATCTACAACTAATCATCTAATGAATTTTCAATCATCAATTACACAGATCATCAGTATCACGTCTTCATTCACTCCTTTTCACACCTTCATTCACTTCATCCGTAAAAAATAAATATACGTCATCAGGATTAAGAAAAAAACCTTCATAACTTTTAACCAAACGATCACACGGAAGCAACGCTGCTGAGTGCTGTCTTCTTCAAGTTATATTCATTATCACAACATTTACTGAAAGTTTTTGTTAAACTGATTGTAAATAATTCTTATTGTTAAAAAAAAAAAAAAAAAAAAAAAAAAAACAATTAAAGGTAAGCGGCATATGTGCTGAAATTCGTGGAGGGTTATGCACTCGTGGTAAAACTTTTTTAAGAATAATAATTAAATTTGGTAAAAAATTTTAAAGTGGTTTTAAGATATAAAACACATAGACTTGCGGCCTTAATATGCATTTTAGGATATAATTTGATAAAGTCAAAATTGTAGAAAACTAAAAAATCTACAGCCTTTAATGAAGAATTTCTTTCTACACCATTTAGTTTAACATCAATTAATTATTCTCTTAATGAATTCAGTAAGAAAGGGATTTTTCGAATTGGGGCTTATTATGCATTCTTATTTTTAGTTTTTACGACCTGATAGAATCACTTTAGTTCAATTTCTTGGTCAGTCCATTCTGTAATCGGTTCTTCTTATTCCCGAAGGATGTAAGTTGTTTTATTCTTGCTTTTTTCCTTTTCGCCCACATCTTTTTTAGGCATACCGACCTTTGGCGTCTCTTCTCGTCCGAATACACCCTGTTGGATTCCTATCTAGTTTTAGCCTCAAATGTTATCATGTTAGTTTTAATAGGTTGACTGCTATTAGAGTGATGCGTAGTTTTGCCAGAAACGCTTCAATTTTCTTTTCATTTTATGCAGTATAGTATATAAAAATCAGTTCCTAGAAACTGTAAGAAAAAAATTTAGTTACTGTTGTAAGAAAAAAATAATTTCATTCTTTTTTTAATACAAAGAAAAAAGTTGAGACTAGAATCTGTCTTGCATAAAATAGCAAAATAATTTTTGTAGTTAAGTCACGCATAATTTGAAACAACACATTGTGCCCTTCCATAGGAAAATACGGATTTTTTTATTTTAAGTCGCAAAAATATTTTGGTTATTCGCAACTACTTTAAAGTATGAACGTGTCATTTCCAGATCCTATTCGAGAATCGAACCTGAGATGTTCCGTTAGTAAGCAACCACTACGTCTGGAGGCAGCCACAACTTTTAAGGGTAAAATCATTTCTGAATACAAAATGACATAAAATCCGAGTAAAAACAGCTAAAGACATTGCTGATGTCAGCATAATTTTCAATTTCAGAGTAAGTCAAAAACAACATAAATGAGACACTGATGTGTGTCTCGAAGCGTATCTGCCAATACGAACTGAGACATAGAAATATGTCTTACAGCGTCAACTTGTTAATTAGCTCGTCGTATTTTCCAGATTTTGTGATCAGATCCTCCCTTATTATGCATTTTACAATAATAAAATATATTAAAAGTTAAAGAAAATTAAAAAACGTACAATTTTATTTCAATAATTTCTCTACAAAGCCTAATTTAGCGTTAATTAGTCATTTTTCCTGCCCATAACAGGTGGAAAGTCAAATTATTTACTCTCAATCTGTCATTGCTGGGCTAAAATAAATAGCTCTGTTTCTTATCACATGGTCAGCCAATTAAATGACTGAATCATTTAAGAACAGAAGAGGTAAAGGTGTAAAAGACACTAATCAGAGTTATCTCCTCTGAAAGTAATGAATTTCATTATACAGCCAGACCCTGTAGTGAATGAAGTGAAGGTGTCATTTGCAGAGTGGAAAATATGTGCTTTTCAGAGGGCCCAGCATGCTGATAAGCGTACTTTTCCGTTTAGTGAGAAAGGCAATGGTAAACTACCTCACTTCTCGTTTTACTTAGTAAAACCTCTACAGGTTCAAACCAGCTTTTCCGCTGATGACCTAAACAACAGTCATTTTTCGTATTTTTAAGTTCTACACTGATTAATTGTCATTTTGCGTCATTCACTCATGATTAAAATTAGGTTAGGTTTTTAATTTTACTACGTTTACTAATGATTAAATAGGCTACATTTTTCATTATTTGCATTTGCAAGAAAGTTGTGTGAGTTTTTCACAATAGATTTTTAACATTTTTATGAATATAGATTAAGTTAAGTTGGCCAAATACGATTTTTCTATTACATACGCATAAAGATTTAACAGCTGTTTATATTAAGTTTTACAATATGTACTTAAAAGTATTTGCACATGTTTTTCACATGTGTTAGAAGATAAAACATTTTTGAACGTGGGATGTTTAACATCTCATCGCAGAAAACAATTACGAATTCCAATAAAGGTCAGTTCTTATTGTTTCATGCTGTATTTTTTCACACTTTACACCTACTCATTTAATAGAGAATCGTATTTATATTCTAGTAGGAGGTTTATGAATCTTTAATTATAATAAAATTTTTAATAGATTTGTTTGTAATCAATAAAATATTTCAAGAATTTAATTATTTCATTTCGTATGACTAAAAAGAATATGGAATATTCGGTTGATAAAATTAGTATTATAAATTTGCTGTAGGTTAATTGTCAATTATTGTTAATTTCAATTTTTTAATCACTCACTTTCTATCCACCGGATTAGTCTAGTGATAACGTCATCGCCGTGAATCAGGTGTCTAAAAGCTCTTTTTCGGAGACGGAGGTTCCTGGTTCAAATTCTAGTAGAGGTAGTTACTTTTATACGGATTTGAATACTAAACAGTAGTTACCGGTGTACTTTGATGGTTAGGGTTCAATTAACTGTGGTACTCTCTTAGAAATGTTGCCCGTGAGTCTGTGAAAGACTACACCTGATTTACATGTCGTACACGTCGTCCTCTTTTCATTGGGTCACAGGGTTGCTTATTGATCTTGAATAGAACAGATTGCACACAAAGGGATTAAAAAGTAAATTTAAAAAAATTTTTACTTTCTATCCATCGGGTTAGTATAACGGGTGATTCAAAAAGAGCGCCGGTTTTTAAACGGCTGGTAAATTTTTGTTTATCGGTTGGCAACATTGTTAGACCTCATTTCTATTTCGGAGAACATTCCGATTGACGATTCAGTTGTAGTTTCTCTTGTTCGCAGTGTAGTACTCTCGCAGTCTGTGTCTAACCATGGAGAAGTTAACTATTGCACAACGAGTGTTAATCGTCAAAACATTTTACCAGAGTGGAGAGAGTTATGCGGCTACTGTCAGGCGACTTCGCGGTACTCTGGGACGTAATGAAGCACCGAATGAATCAACAGTTCGCAGGCTCATGAAAAAGTTTTTTGAGACGGGTTCAACAGTCGACCTTAAAAGTTCTGGACGTCGTTGTTCTGGCCGAACTGAGCAGAACGTTGCGTTGGTTCGTGACAGTGTCTGTTAGCCCAGCAAAATCAATACGTCGCCGTTCTCAACAATTGGGTTTACGATGTTATTCTGTACGGAGAATTCTTCGGTACGATCTCCAATATCACCCGTATAAAATTCAGTTGACGCAACATTTGAAAGTGGCAGACCACCAGAAGAGACGACAGTTTGTTGACTGGGTATTGAGAAAACGGCAGGATGATGACACCTTCGCAAACAAAATCATTTTCAGTGATGAGGCGCACTTCCACTTAAACGGTTTTGTTAATAAACAGAACTGCCGTGTGTGGGGTTTAATTCGACGGGTTATCGGGCAAATGGAAGTCGAAACTTGTCGTGCAGTAATATCCAATTTCATGGACAGAGTTGATGCGTGCCAGCGCAGTAGAGGAGGACACATGCATGACATCATTTTTCATACATGAAATCGGAAGGTAAGATGAACTTGTTGATGTATTTATTTTCAGTTTTTCAATAAAATAAATCTCTTAATTTGATATATCAAAACCGGCGCTCTTTTTGAATCACCCTATAGTTGTAAAGTTGTCGCCGCAAATCAGCTGTCTAACAGCTGTTTTTCGGAGACGTAGGTTCCAGGTTCAAATCCTTGTCATGGTACTTTTATACGGATTTGAATACTAGACAGTGGTTACCGGTGTACTTTGTTAGTTGGCGTTCAACTAACCATACTCTCTCATGAGTTTTCGGACTGAGTCCGGACAAGACTTTACCTTCTTTACACGTCATACATATCATCCTCATCTCATTGGGTCATAGGGTTGAATATTGTTCTTAAATTGAACAGACTGCAACGTACCCATAAAGGAATTAAAATAATTTTTAGTTTCTCTCACCCGATATTAAATACAGGTAAGGTAAGTTATGAGTTGATTTAAATTTGATTGTCTGAAACAGTTTTTCCACCAATTTTGTTTTTTTAAAGCTACATAGAACTACATAAGTTCATAACTAAAAAAAGCTCATTTCATTTTTTGCGGTTCAATTTTTCAGTTTTTGGAGTCCTTTCCTGATGTTTCCTTTCTTGAACTTTCTCCAGTATTCCCTCAATTTATCCGATCTTCTCTGCCGTTCCTTGTCAGAATACACAACTTTCTGTCGTTTTGTCGGTTTCTGCTGTTCAAGTCTTGTGGTTTTCAGTTTGTGGTAATTTCCGGATTTTGTTTTGAGGTCCTCAAGTGAGATTTAGAGCTCGTCTATGTCCTCCTTAATTTCCCTGATCCAATGGGGCTGAGTTTTTATGTTAAGGAAAAAGTTGATGATTTGTTTTGAGATTCTGGAAGAGTCGGTCCTCAAGAGATGTCCAAAGAAGGAAATTCTCTTTTTCCTCATCTGGTCTGCTAGAGGTTCTGTATTTCTTTTGAGACGGGTTTCCATATCCCATCAGAGAAACATCCTTTGTTCAGGCATCTCCTGATGATCCGACGCTCCAATTTTGAGATTCTGTGCTCCGTATTTATCTTCCTGAGACTGAAGATAGTTTCGCTGCTGTATGTGATCTCCGGAAGAATTACGGTGCTGTAATGCCGGAGTTTTGAATTTATTGAAAGACACTTATTATTGTAAACATTTTGTGTGTGTTTACAAGACAGTGTTTTTAAGACAGACACTAAATATATACACAAAAAATAGAATATAAAAATATAATAAAATTAAATTCGTTTTTTTACCAAGTTTTTGAAGTACAACTGATTTTTACACTGATGTTTGATATTCTATCCATCCACAATATTTTAAGGATTGTTCAAAAAAAAAGATATGGATAATAAAAAGTTTTTGAAAATTAAATACTCTACAACTGTTTTCGAATGTTATTTTTTTATCTTACTTCGTTTTGTGGCAGTTAGTAATTTTTCATAAAAATTGGTCCATGCTTACATAGGCAAGAAAAACTCGTATGAGCATTTCGCACCAGATTTGAAAATTCGTACTTGAGAAACTTAATTTTTGAAATAGTTAACCGGGATCAGTCCACTCGCAGCTGGGAACAACTGGGCAAACCCCTTAACTTTATATGTATACGTATATTAATATTTGAAACAAAGAAATTGTAAAACATGAAAATAAAATTTCAAATAGCTATTAAGATCTTGAATATCAAGGTAGGTGGTCCGTACACTGATCTGATAACCCATCAATGCAAGATAATTTATCATGTCAACTTTTTATTATTTTACTTGTAGTACTTATAAAGTAGCCTATCAATAAATTCTATTAGAAAAAGATTACAGATATTTAGTTAGTTTACTGTACATCAGAGAACTGACATTACATCATAGTTTGATATATCATCTGGAAAATCTTGTGTGAAACACTCACACGACTTTTTTTGCCAATGTAAATAATTATGATATATATATAACAACCTATGTTTAATCTCGAGTAAACAATGAAAAATGAAAAAATTAACCTAATTTAAATCAAGAGTTAATTACTACACTAAATGACAACCAATCACTCGACTTAAACATTCAAAAAATTAATTGACGCTAAACTACGCTCTGTAAAAAGAAATTCTTTAAATAAAAGTCGTAGGTTTTTTTAATTTTCTATAATTTTCATTATGATTTATATAATTTAGTTGTAAAATACATATAAAGGCCGCAATCATAAAAAAATACTACGTGAGCACAGCCCCACGAATTTCAGCAGACAGTGCTTACCTTAATTTACACTCAATCTGTTCGTTGCAGGGCTAAAATAAATAGTTCTGTTTCTTATCACATGGTCAGCCAATTCAATGACTGAATCATTTAAGAACAGAAGAGGTAGAGGAGTAAAAGACACTAATCAGAGTTGTCTCCTCTAAAAGTAATGAATTTCATTATACAGCCAGACCTTGTGGTGAATGAAGTGAAGGTGTCATTTGCAGAGTGGAAAATATGTGCTTTCTAGAGGGCCCAGCATCCTGACTTAAGCGTACTTTCCACTCAGTGAGGAAGGCAATTGCCACCTCTCTCATCGTTTTCCTAAGTAAAACCTCTACAGGTTCAAACCAGCCTTTCGGCTGATGACCTAAACGACAACATATAAACTATGTTTAATCTCGAGTAAACAATGAAAAATGAAAAAATTAACCTAACTTTAATCAAGAGTTAATTACTATGCTAAATGACAAACCAACCTCTGTTCGACTTAAATAAGCAGAAAATTAATTGACGCTAAACTGGGTTCTGTAAAAAGAAATTCTTTAAATAAAAGTTGTAGGTTTTTAATTTTCAATAACTTTAATTAATAAATCTTTGTCGTAAAATGCATACTAAGGTCGCAATCTTAAAAAATCCAATTTTTTACCGATTTTGATGAACAAAATATAGAAAATCACTAATTGACTCTAAACTAAGCATTGCAGAAAAATATGTTTGAAATAAAAGTCATAGGTTTTTTTTAAATTTTCAACAACTTTCATTATGTATTTTATACTTTTGTTGTAAAATAGCCTACATATTAAGGCCACAATCATTAAAAAAATACTTCGTGAGCACAGCCCACGAATTTCAGCAGACAGTGTTTACCTTATCTTGTAGAGCACATAAACATAGTATATAAGGCAATTTTTTTTAAATTGTAGGAGCCATTTTTGAGAAAATTACAGAATAGTGAAAAATGCACGATTAAACTACCATATCCGGTTGACCGATTTTGATGAAAATTTTCGTCTCGGGTCCCCTTGTCATACTTCAGCCACAAGTTTCAACTTTTTATAATATTCCGTTCGAGATTTTTTGTTCACATATACGTTTGCTCACATGCAGACACACAGCCTTATCGATAAAAAAATATGTATTTTTTGGATTCAGGAGGTCTGCAAACTTGTATTTTCGATGAAAACTCGATTTTGGAAAATCGACATGAAAACAATACTTTTTTCCCTACATATTCATACACTGCAAGAGAAAGTAAAAAAATATTGCAATTTAGTAGCTATACTATACAACAGAAGACTGACATGACATCATCTTTTGATATCTCATCTGGAAAATGGTTTAGTGGAAAATGAGTCATTAATCAATTCTGGAAAATATTGTGTTAAGATTTTCCATAATATTCCTTATCAAATACAACCGGAAAAGAATGACTAATTTTTTATTGTCTGTATCGTTTTTCTCCGTATAATTATACCAACATTACAGTAATGCACGTTTTTCAAAACAGATGTAATGATATTTGAAGTGAATGTTCATAATAATGTTACAACGTAGGAGTGACTAGTCGAAGAGAAAAGCTACAGCAAAACGATTGTAGAGTACAAATACTTAATTTTTTTTAAAATTTATTGATGTTAAGTCGTATCAACTGCTTGGTAATTAGCGGCTACGGTAGAATTATGGAACATTAACTGTGGGATTAGACACGTAAAAAAGTCCAGACCCTGGCCAGGAATCGAACCCGGACCTCCGCGCGGCAGGCCAATTCGCTAACCACTACGCTACGAAGGCGGCCATTTTTATTTTTATTTATTAATTTTAAACCCTTCAGTTGATCAAGTGGTTAAGTCGTCGACGCAAGTCAGCTGTTTAACAGCTGATTTTTGGTGACGATGGTTCCTGGTTTAAATCCTAGTAGATTTTTTTTTTTTGTTTAACGTCCGACTGTTCTGCAATTACTGCTAATGCAGACGGTGAAGGATGAAATGATTTTTTGTAACGTATGAAAATATGCCGTGCCTGAATGGGATTCGAACCCAAGACCGCATGATGAGAGGCGAGCACGTTACCAACTGCGCCAATGCGGCCGGCATTGGCGGCCGCATTGGCCTAGTAGAGGTACGGTCTTTTAGGTAAGGTCTTTTGTACGGATTCGAATACTAGATAGTGGTTACCAGTGTACTTTGATGATTTTTAATTAACCATACACTCTCAAGAACGGTCGACCTGAGTCCGTACAAAACTACACCTCATTTACACGTCATCCATATTTATCATCCTCATCTGATTGTGACTAGGGTTTGATTTTTGTTCTAAATTGAACAGATTGCAACATACACACATTAGCACGGTAAATCGAGGACCTACTGTAGCTTAATTTTACTTATTTTTCTGAATTTAAAAACAGATTGTAATTTTGCAAATTGGTAAAATTGTTCAGAAATTTATTTCAGTGGATATTAATAGAATCATCAATATTATAAAATTGTTTTTCTTGCAGAAATTGCCGGCCGCATTGGCGAAGTTGGTATCGTGCTCGCCTCTCATCATGCGGTCTTGGGTTCGAATCCCATTCAGGCACGGCATTTTTTCATACGTTACAAAAATCATTTCATTATTCACCGTCTGCACTAGCAGTAATTGCAGAACAGTCGGACGTTAAACAAAAAAAAAAAAAAACAAAAAAGATTGCAGAAATTGTTTGAGTATTTTAAACATATTCATGTTGTTGTTGTTGTTTAAGTCATCAGCCGAACGGCTGGTTTGAACCTACAGAGGCTTTTAAGTAAAACGAGGAGTGACGTGGTTTACCGTACCTTCTTTGTTCGTAAATGTATGCTTATCAGCATTCCCAGGCCCTTAGAAAAGCATGTACTTACCACCCTGCAAATGTCAACTTCACTTCATTCACCACAGGGTCTGGCTGTTTAATGAAATTCATTATTCTCAGAGGAGATAACTCTGACTATACTATTTTTCAAAGTTGATGAGCTCTAAACGTACGCATTGCCCCCTACCCTCTTCATAGTTAGCCAATAACTTGCCAGCAACGTTTCCAATATTTGTTCTCGTAGCTCAGTTATATATTTCTTCAGCCATTTTTTTGTCTTTCAATAATAATTATACCCTATGGACATACAACCAGCTGTTCAGTATGAGATGCAAGACATGAGTGAACTACTGTGGCTCGTATAAGTATGCGCGCGTAATGTTTGTCAGGCTGATACATTTGTGCAATCTGACAACGCTGGAAAACGTTTCGATTGGTCCAACCGTGTGGAACAGCAGAGCTCATCAATGGTGAAAAACATGATAGTGTCTTTCACACCTCTATTTCTTTTGTTATTAAAATGTTTCAGTCATATAATTGGCTGACTGTGTGATAAGAAACAGATCTATTTTTATAGCCCTGGAACTAGTAGATCAAATGGAAATGAATCAGTTTTCAGAATGCCATAAGTCAAAATTGTATATTTCTTTCTTAAGTGCATTTTAGAACTAACTGAATGTAAACACACCGTGATGTTGTTTGTTTAGGCCATCAGCCCCTTTAGGCTGGTTTGAACCTGTCAAGGTTTTACTAAGTAAAACAAGGAGTGAGGTGGTTTACCATTTCCTTCCTCACTGAGTGGAAAAGTACGCTTATCAGCATGCCGGGCCCTCTGAAAAGCACATATTTTCTACTCTGCAAATGACACCTTCACTTCATTCACCACAGGGTCTGGTTGTATGATGAAATTCATTACTTTCAGAGAAGATAACTCTGATTAGTGTCTTTTACATCTCTACCTCTTCTGCTCTTAAATGATTCAGTCATTCAATTGGCTGACCATGTGATAAGAAACAGAACTATTTATTTTAGCCCTGCAACAAACAGATTGATTGTAAATAATTTGACACACCACCCGTACAAAAATCGCATAAGTTTGTGTTTCCTTAAGAATATAACAATAAGGAAAGGTTTATCCTTATGGATAACAAAATTCTTCCTGCTAATTTAGAAATGAGAGTGGATGATCTTTTGAGACTTAATCTCTACTTTCTAGTGGAAGAGGCTAAGCGAAAATCTTTTTAACGGACATAAATACTGTTTGTGACGACGATGAACACCATGAATAGTCCTGTAAACCAACATTTTTCCTAAAGTAATAAATTTCCATTTTTATTATTGCAAAAAGCTATTTTAAGTCACTAATGCAAACTAGTGAAATAAATAAATGAATACAAAACAAGTTTTTTCTGATCTAACAATGTATCTTAACAGAAAACAATGTAAGTTAGCATGTTGCTCCAATTTATTTCAGAAACACTATAAGTTTAACTTTTCAACTTTCCTTTTAACATGTGGTTTATCATAAAAAAAGGACAAAAAATCTGGTGTGAAACACTCACGACTTTCTCTTGCCAATGCAAATAGTGAACACTATAACCTAACATTAGATCTTTTAATTTCCTATAAATTTTATTGTATACACTTTTGTCGTAAAATGCATACTAAGGCCGAAATCTTAAAAAAATCGATTTTTTACACGTTTTCGTGAGAAAAAACACAGAAAATCGATAATTACCGCTAAACTAAACGTTATACAAAAAATGTTTAAATTAAAAGTTGTAGGATTTTAAATTCTCTACATATTTTATTATATAAATTTTTGCGGTAAAATGCCTAGACTATTAAAGCCGTAATCTTAAAAAACAATATTTTTACGTTAAAACAGCCTCATCAGGAATTTCAGCAAACACGGCACCTACCCTATCTTGTAGAGCATAAAAAAATTTAGTAAACCAGGCGATTTTACAAAAAATCGTAGGACCAGTTTTTGAGAAAATCGTAAAAAAGTGAAAAATGACACGAATAAACTACTACGTCCGGTTGACCGATTTTGATGACAATGTTTGTGTCGTGTCCTCTAGTGGTATGTAACGTAAGTTTCAAGTTTCAAGTTCGTACGATGTTCCGTTCTTGAGATATTCTGTTCACACTCACACACAGACCAATCGCTAAAAACATTTTTTTTGAGTTCAGGGGTCTGAAAACGTGTAGATCCGGTGAAAACGCAATTTCGAAAAATCAACATGAAATCAACAGGAAGTTAGGGAATTCTGCTATCTAGGGAGTAAAATAACAAAGGATGGTAGAAGCACAAGTGATATCAAGAGTAGAATTGCTCAAGCTAGAAAAGCCTTTGAAATGAAAAACAGCTTACTGACTACAAACATTGATTTACAGATTAGGAAAAATTTCTTAAAACATTACGCTTGGAGTGTAGCATTATACGGAAGTGAAACGTGGGTGATAGGGGCTGTAGAAAGGAAGAGGATAGAAGCTTTTGAAATGTGGTATTATAGGAAAAATGTTAAAGATTAGGTGGGTGGACAAAATAAGTAATTTAGAGGTTCTTAGGCGAGTGGATGAAAAAAGAAGTATATGGAAGCATCTTACCAAAAGAAGGGATAGGCTATTGGGGCATATCCTAAGACATCCAGGTATTGGGCTATCAATAATGGAGGGTAATATTGAGGGAGTAAATAGTAGAGGGAGGCAAAGATTAGAATATATAAAGCAAATTACAAAAGATGTAGAGTGTTACAGGTATGTAGATATGAAACGACTTGCGCAAGATAGAACAAGTTGGAGAACTGCATCAAACCAGTCGAGAGACTGATGACAAAAAAAAATATTCATATAGGCAAGAGTAAGTGAAAAGTATATATTTTATATTAAAGTTGACAGTCCTCTGAACAAATTATATTTTTTAATATTGTTTTTTAATGAAAAGTAGTAAATTAGTAGTTTTTTAATTTTTACAGAAGTTAGTTTTTTGACTTATGGACTTTCTTAAAACACCGATTCAATTAATTTAACTCTCCGCCTGCCTATTATGGGCATATGGGTAAAATAATCATAATATTATAAATATTTTACATTTTATGAGTTGGACTCTTAAACAATTAAGTGAATGTTAGTGTATAATTTTGGAAGTATTATAAAGTTTTAGCAAATTATTTCAACGGTGTATCACATTGGTAGATTAAAGTATTTAACCTTGAGAATGTTTGTTACAAGACCTAATACAATAAAATTAATCACTTTTGATTAGAATTGAAGTAACTCATGTAATCTTTTGCTATTTCTCTCTTTTTGTTCGTTGTAAGTTATGCTCTGCTCATGGTGTAGTCAACCACCTGATGAGCTGTTATAAATGATTATACAAAGAATGTGTTGGATACCTCAACACTTGGTCCGGTTCGGGTTATGTACCAGTTCTTTCATTGGTACGCTTGCAAATTGATGAACGACTTTGCCTAACACATTACACAGGTTCAGAAGGTGGTTTTGGCCAGATGTTTTAAAATGAACGCCTACCTTCCTGATGAACAAGTATCCAAGCACCCAATCTTGTTGCTTTTTTATTTTATTTTTGTACATTTCTTTTATTTTTACTCTGTGATATCCCACCGGGAATACTCCTGTTTATATATTTATATTGTTGTTACATTTCATCTTTTATAATTGAAGAAAATTTTTTAAATAAAAAATAAATGTTTTAAAAAATAACATTAAAAAAATATGAAAAGTTGCCAGTAATATTGCACCACTCCTATTTTAATATCATTATGCATATTTTATCTTATATAAATTTTTATAAAAATATATGGTGTGAAACACTCACACGACTTTCTCTTGCCAATGGAGATGATGAATAATAGAACCTATGTTTAATCATGAGTGATGCCGCAAAGTGTTAATCAACCTCTCTAGAACTTAAAATACGGAAAATCATTAATTACCTCCAAACTAGACTCTGTATAGAAAAATATTTAAAATTAAAGTTGTAGGTTTTAATTTTCTACAGGTAACTTTAATAATGTGTACACTTTTGTCGTAAAATGCATTCTAAGGCCTCAATCTTTAAATACCGATCTTTTTACCAATTTTGATGAAAAAAAATCATTAATTGCCGGTAAGCTAAGAGTTGTACAAAAAACCTCTAAAAATAAAAGTTGTAGGTTTTTAAGTGTTCTACAACTTTAATTGTATACACTTTTGTCGTAAAACCATATTTTTCTATAAGAGCACAGCCTCCGCAAGAAATTCAGCAGACATGGCGCTATCCTATCTTGTAGAGCATAGAAAAAATATTAAATGAGGCGATTTTTAAGAATTGTCGGTTTTTAAAATCGTGTTTTCACCGTAAATAGTACATTATTTTAGACCCCTGAACCCCAAAAACATGTTTTTAGGATTTGTCTGTGTGTGCGTGTGTGTACGCGGGCGCACACTCATGTTAACAGAATATTTCAAGAAAAAATAATGCACATAGTTGAAACTTGGAACTTAATGTGTGAACCACTAGAGGACCGAATACGTACATTTTCATTAAAATCGGTCAACCGGAAATAGTAGTTTAATTCAGGCTCAGTAGTAGTGTATTTGTGCACTTTTTCAGTTTTTGGAATTTTCTCAATAACGGCTTCTACAATTTTTTTAAAAATTGCTTCATTTACTACATTTGTGTGCTGTACAAGATAGGGTAAGTGCTAAGTCTGCAGAAATTCGTAGGGGATCTCTACTATCAAGGTAATTTTGTTTTTGTTTTAATATTACGGAAATGCATTTTAGGGCAAAAGTGTATGTAATTAAAATTGTTGGAAATTAAAATCCCACAACATTTATATGAAACATTTTTTGTATACAGCGTTTAGTTTAGCGTCAATTAGTTCTTTTCTGAATTTTTCTTATTAAAATCGAAAGAAACAGGATATTTTAAGATTGCGGGCTTACTATGTTATTTTATCGTATTTTACGACAGAAGTGTTTAAAAATCAAAGTTATAGAAAATTTAAAAAAAAATAATAATTTTATGCCAAAAATTTCTTTTTAGAAAGCCTAGTTTAGCATTAATTAGTAATTTTCCACATTTTTAAGTCGAACAGAGGTTGATTTTCATTTTTCGTCATTCAATCTTGATTAAAAAAAGGATTTTTTATTTCATTTTAGATTGTTCACTCATGATTAAAAAGTGCGTCACATTTTCCATCGTTAACACTGGGCAAAAGATAGTCGTATGAGTGTTTCACACCAAATTTTTTGAATATATTATAAAATCAACTGAGTTAATAATATGTAATTTAATGCATTTATGTAAATTCTATAAACTGTTTCTAGAAAACATTTAATCCGTAATTATTTTTTAAAAGATTGATACAGCCTCCAGCAAAACAAACTCTAGTTTATCTTAATTATGTTCCAAAACTTAAAATAAACCAGGTAACAAAAGTTATTGAAAAATATTTTGGAAGTTTCTTAAATGATCAATTCTTTTAAATTGAAAGTTATTAAGTACAATCTATTTTTATATAGAATAAGTAGATTGTGTTTTTATTCGTTACTTTCTCTTACCCTTAATGAATATTTATAGGGAATTATAATATTGTTTTCATGTGGATTTTTCGAAATCGAGTATTCAACGGAAACACACGTTTTCAGGCTCCCCGAAAACATCTAACGGAATATTGTTTAAAGTTGAAACTTAGATATGAAGTTAGTTAGGTATTACGAGGGAAGCTGACATAAATATTTTCAATAAAATTGATCAACCGGAAGTAGTAGTTTATTCTTACGATTTTCTCAAAAAATGTCTCTATGATTTGTTTTTAAATCGTCTCATTTATTAAATTTTTGTGCTGTACAAGATAGCGTGAGCGGGACCTCTACTGAAATCTTTGGGGTCTTTGCTCTTGTGGTAAAACATAATTTTTTCGTAGATTGCGGCCTTAATATGAAATTTACGACAAAAGTATATAAAACCAGAGTTCTAAGTATTTAAAAAACCTACAACTTTTATTTCAAACCTATTTTTCTGCAACGCTTACTTTAGCGTCAATTAGTAGTTTACTGTATTTTACTAAATAAAATTGGTACAAAATTAGGATTTTTTAGAATTACAGCTTGAGTAGTATTGTACGTCAAAAGTGTATTTCAATAAAAGTTAAAGGAAACAGACTACAAATTTTATAATAAAATTTTTTTTCTAAAGACCCTAGTTTTGCGTCAGTTAAACATTTTCCTTATTTTTAAGTCCTACAGAAATTGATTTCCGTATTAATTCATTCATTAAAATTTTATGTTTTTCAATTTATATTTTTTACTAAAGCAAACGTAGTGTTAAATTATTTGCACTCAATCTGCTTGTTCCAGGGCTACAAAAATTAGTTCTGTTTCTTATCACATGGTCAGCCAATTATATGACTGAAGCATTTAATAATAGAAAGGTAGAGGTGTAAAAGACACTAGTCGAAATTACCACCTCTGAGAATCCTAATGAATTTCATCATTATTTAGCCAGACCCTGTGGTGAATGAAGTGAAGGTGTCATTTGCAGGGTGCAAAGTAGATGCTTTTTCTACAATGCTTGTGCTTACTAACTTGTTCACGAACTTTTTTACTCAATGAGGAAAACAATGGTAAACCCCTTTACGTCTCGTTTTACTTAGTAAAGACTCTAGAGGTTTAATCCAGTCTTTTGGTTGATGACCTAAACAACACAGCATTGTTTATTAATGAATAAACATAGGTCATATCTTTTTTTATTCACTTTGACAAGAGCAATTCGTGAGACTGTTTCAGCCTAAATTTGTTTTTGTCTTACGTTCAGTAATGTCAAGGATATAGTATAAACTTCAGTTAAATACAGTATCAGTGTGAATTCACCAGAAAAATAGTTCGGTTTATTGGAATTAATTTATCTTGTGTAGAAGTTAAATGTGATTAGTTTTAAAACTGAGAAAAAACATCATAGTCTAACACTAAAATAATTTTTATTATGTTAGTTAAATACAACAGAAAAATAATTTAAATGAGTTACTGAATTTTAAAAGGTAGGCAAGTTGTGAAATGGTTTGTAACTTGACGATTTCTAACCTCTGGCTCCTTTCCTCCGGGTAATATGCACGTATTGCGTTGTGTATTTCTCTGTCGTGTAGGCTCCACTAAATACACTTTTTAAACGTATCCGTTACTTATGAATTACCTGTTGAATATTATCGTATACTTGTATAAAATAATAATATTTATAAGTTAATAAAAAATAAGATATAAATTAAGAAAATTCTTGCCAGATGCCTATTTCTTAATCATCAGCTCCTTTTTAACGGACAGATTTTTTCAAGTAAAACATAACACGGCTCTGTCTGACTACAAACAAATCGTCGCTGGTGTTCCACAAGGATCAATCTTGTCGCCACTGCTTTACAGCATCTATACATCAGATCTACCTGCATCTGCTAACACCACCTTAGCGACTTATGCTGACGATACAGTCATCCTTTCTTCTGATGTAAAGCCAGAAGCAGCAAGTAATAATTTACAAAGTCACATTAACTTTTTAAATTATTGGTTAAAAATCTGGAGGATCCAATTCAACGCTTCAAAATCAGTGCATGTCACCTTTTCTCTCCGGAAAGGCGAATGTCCTCAACTATTCCTCGACAATAAACCGATACCACAACGACAAAAAGTTAAATACCTTGGACTTCACCTTGACAAGAGACTCACCTGGGCGACTCATATAAAAACCAAAAGACTGACTTTGAACTCCAAATTGAAAGAACTATTTCGACTACTTGGACGCCGCTCTTCACTGACTCTAAAGTCTAAACTATTACTATACAAAGTTTATCTCAAACCAATATGGACCTATGGACTACAAATTTATGGCACAGCTAAACCGGGCAATCTACAAAAATTACAAGCCTTTCAGTCAAAATGCCTACGTTTAATCACCTGCGCACCTTTTTATGTCAACAACAAAATTCTACATGACGACCTTAATATTCCGTTCATAAGTGAAGTAGTTAAGTCCAGCTACAGTGTTTTTCACAGAAAATTGTAAGATCACCCGAACGAATTAATCACCAAACTATCGGATGCATCACTACCAGGAAATCCGCAGCGCAGGTTGAAACGTCAATGGGCCAGAGATCTTCTATAAAGTGATTTATTTTATTTTTCTTTCTTCTTTTTTTTCTTATGTTGCTATTTATCATTAATGTATCATGAACTTTATTTCATAGAACATATACCAATGGGTATCACTGTTCTTTTTCATTTATTTATTTTTATTTCTTATTTTTTATTTTTTTTCCTTGTCATCCTTTGTTTACTGTCATCTAATTTGCTCGTTGTATCTTCGTATATAGTTGCAAATAAAGTTATTAAAGTTAAAAAAAAAATAAAAAAAATAATTTTGGTCGTAACTATTGTATAAATTTATTAAATTTTGATAATTAATTAGTTTTCTTTCTTATGGTACGGTATAGTAATAAGAACGGTTTGTAAATACGAAATAAATTTATAATAACCTCATTTTCAATTTTCTTGTCACAACAAAGCAGAAAATATTTTTCATTAAGATGTCCATCTTACTACAGTAAAAAATACTATTCGAATTAAATTCTACTTTGTTTAAAATAAATAAATAAATTGTCCCACATCAATAATAATTCACTTTCAAACTCACTAACTTTCTTAACCGTATTTGCCGGCCGCATTGGCGTAGTTGGTAACGTGCTCGCCTCTCATTATGCGGTCTTGGGTTCGCATCCCACTCACGCACGGCATATTTTCATACGATACAAAAAATCATTTCATCCTTCACCGTCTGCATTAGCAGTAATTGCAAAACAGCGGACGTTAAACAAAAAAAAAAATTAACCGTATTAGCTAGAAATGGACCCACCGGATTGTTTTAGAGGTAAAGTGGTCGCCACCAGTCAGCTGTTTAACAGCTAATTTTCCGAGGCGAAGATTCCTGGTTCAAATCTAAGTAAATTTAGTTACTTTTAAACGGATTTGATTACTAGACAGTGGTTACCGGTGTACTTTGATGGTTGTGGTTCAATTAACCATACTCTCCTAGGAATAGTCGGCTTGGGTCTGTACAAGACTACAACTCATTTACACGTCATGCATCATCATTTCATCGGGTTGCTTATTATTCTGAATTGAATAAATTGCAACGTACACTGATTAGTATATATAAAAAAGTAGCTACAAAAGTGGTTTTTTTAATGTCCAGCTGGTGTATAATTATCGATCCAAAGAAAAGAATTTAATTTTCAATTATTTTTTACTTCATTAATAAAATTTACAGCTGTTACAAATTAAACAACCATTGAATATGATGTTGGGTGAAAGAATGAATGACATGTCATGAGTGACGTACATGGAGAGCACCAATCAAGTTAAGTAGTTTGTTGAAAAAATGTTTCGTTCAAGATAAGGATTACCTGTTATTTTTACCCGCAAGGAACATATATGTCGAATTTCAGCTTTTCAATTGGTTGGGGTGTAAGAAAATTAGCTATGAGTGAAAGAGTGAGTCAGTCAATGAGGGCTTTCACATATTATATTGTTATTTAGGTCATCAGCTGAAAAGCTGGTTTGAACCTCTAAAGGCTTTACTATAAAAAAACGAGAAGTGAGGTTTACCATGCCTTCCTTTCAAGTGGAAAATATGCTTATCAATATGCCAGGCCCTCTAAAAGTATCTACTTTCCACCCTACAAATGGCACGTTTACTTCATTCACCACCGGGTATGGCTGTATAGTGAAATTCATTACCCTCAGTGGAGATAACTCTGACTATAATACTTTACACGGTTTATGAGCTGTGCTGTTCTACGCGTTTAGACCAATCAGAACGTTTGACAGCGTTGTCAGATTGTATAAATGTATCAGCTTGCCAAAAATTACGCGCGCATGCGTATAAGATCCGCAGTAGTTCGCTCGTGTCTTGCATCTCCTATTGAACACTTCGATTATAGAACACGTAACATACAATATTTATAATATAATCAGCTGATTGTATGTACATAGGTTATAATTGTAATTGAAAGGCCAAAAAAATAGCTGACGAAATATATAACAGAGCTACATGAGCAAGTATTGGCAACGTTGCTAGCAAGCCATTGGTTAGCTATGAAGTGGGTAGAGGGCAATGCCTACGTTCATAGCTCATCAACTTTGAAAAAAAGTATAGCATCTTTTACAACTGTAACTCTTTTATTCTTAAATGCTTCAGTCATATATATGTCTGACCATATGTTAAGAAAAAGAAATATTTTTAGTAGCCCTGGAACTAGTAGATCGAGTGCAAATAATGTAACACTCCACCTGCATGTTATGGACTTTCATATATAACTAAAGAATAAGAATTTGAAATGATTACAGTGGAAGTCAACCTCTCCAATTCTTGAAAACCTACATCTTGAACTTTTCTCAAAGTCATAGAAGGTTGTAATTTCCATAGGTTTATTGAAGTAGAAAATTTAAAAAGAAAACCAGGAAATTGTGTTGACATATTATTATATGTGTATTAAAATACCATTATTTTAATTTGCAAATAAAATAGCTACATTTGAATATCGGTATATCTCTTTCTTAATAATAAAAAGCGTAGGTATCATTATTACAAATGGGACAGTCTCGTTATGTGTACCAGACTTATGAATAATGATCCACGTGTTTACAACCTTCATATCGCTTACCTATAATATACATTTTTATGTATCATAAGAGGCATATATTCAGTAACGTAATAAAATAACATTTACTTTTACGGTAATAAAATTTTATTATTTTAATATTTATGATGTAGGACATCATGACGTCATATAAGTATGATTTCATAGAAATTCTTTTTAGTTTGCTAACATTACAGAACTTTTTTTAACAAAGTTTAATAGAATTATTATTTTGCAGTTTATTTTAATGTAACTATAAACTTTAAGCAAAGATGATAAATATTTGAATAATAAGATTCTTAAAATGTTGTCATCGACTGTAGAACAAGTCTTTAGACCAGTCCAACTTATTTAAAAAGCTTAGAATTAAGATACTTCAGTTGTTTTCTTGGCTATTCAACAGGAATTTGATAAACTTTGGCATCTAGGTTTGTTATACAAAATTAAAATGAAATTAGAATATCCATAAGCTACTTCTTTTTTTTTAAAAAAACTAACTTCCAAGTTAAATATGATAATGACTTTCTCAATTTCTACCTAATAAATTTCAGGGTTCTGCAAGACAGCATTTTGAGCCCATTCTTATAGAACTTAAGCTTACGTATTTTTAATTATATTTACCGTTTACAGGTGCCGTACCTGTTTTATTCCTCAAAAATTGACTTGTGTTTCAGCTGCGGCTATTCAGATAAAGTAGGTGAAGAGCCTTTTCACCTATTTTCTGAATAGTATCGTGATTTATTTCTCTCACAAAATAAGTATAATTTCTGTTATATTAATTTTTGTTTTACAACAAAAACAACATCAAGTATGGCAGGTGGAGAAACATCCCAAACAGTGAACTGTGCAAGATGATCGAATCACTAACAGGTACGATCAGGAAAAAGAGAATATCGTTCCTGAGCCATTTCAAGGAAATGTTTTTGGAAAATAATTGTTTCTTTAATTCCAGTAGTCATGTCTCAACATATCAGTTACGTCAGTTATGTCTCACTGCGTAAAGGTCATCTGATCCTACATGATACTTTATAAAATAATATTTTAAAAATTTCAAATTGTAAAAAACTTTTTTGTTTTTATTAAAAAAGCTGGCTAAAGGATGTCACAGTAATATTATTTCAATTTAAATTAAGTTATTTTGTTATTTTTATTTAAATAAATATATTGTAAATAAATAAATTTATTAAAATTATTCATAAAATTACACTTGTTTTTTTATGAAAATATAAAAATTGATTTTAATATTTCTGGGTGAAATTAATTTTAATTCAAAATCACATGAAGTAAGTCTTTTGTTGAATATTGAGAAGTTAAAAAAATTGGTATAATATTTTTTTTTAGAAATATGGTAGGCTAAGTGTTGTATAATATTTTATTATTTTGAAAAATTGTATTGTATTATATTTTAAGATTATTATAAATTAAACGGTTATTAATACTAATATTTGTAAATGAAATTATGTACAGAAATAAAGAATTATTATTATTATTTGAACAGAGTTGACGACACTTAATTGGTAAGGAGACTGATAGAGTTTTTCTGGAACAAAGTAAATACACCAAAATGGATCAAGGAGGTCAAGAAGGACATGACAGAACTTAATATCACAATAAATGACTTCAAAATTTCATCAGGAAATTAATCACAAAATCAAAAACCCAATAACCAGATTTCAACAGAAAAGATGACAAGAAAACCTCTGTTTTCCAAAGCAGAAAGACTCAGAAAATCAGAAGTCTTTAAGAAATATTGGTGGAACAAGAGAGAAGCGAAAGCACTGCATAAGTGCAACAAGAAGATTAAAAGCAGAAAATGAGCTTACCCAGGCTATGAACTAAAGTGTTCCAATGAGGCCTTAAAAGTATTAAAAAATGAAAAATTATCGTGTAAAGAAGTATATATTAATGTATCTACTTAAAACGATTTCTAAAGTTTTAAATAGGTCTTGTAATGGCCTTAATATACGTAATAAATGTCCAAGTGAAGATTTAGACGATTGCCCATTGCTTCTCTTCCAGCCTGAGCGGATTGCCATGACTACTGTGACGTCAGCGGCAAATCCGCACGCCAAGTTCTTCCCACCCGACCCCTAATAATGAAGAGACTACACGAGTCAACCAGTTAATCAAAAATACTGCACTTGCATTTCTATGTACGAGTAAGTTACGTTATTTGGTTTGTATTTGCAGCGTCGGTGAGGCACGATAAATACATTTTCTGATAGTGAAGACTGGTTTACCTCCTCGTGTGTGTATGTATGTAAAATACACACACACTATATGTGTGTATTTTACATTTTTTTACTTTCGGGAGCTTCGTGGATACCTTATTAGTATACTAGTTTGCTCGGTTTTTTGCAACACTTTGCCTATTTTTGAAGGTACGTGCTGCTAGTATTGTCTTTGATTTTTACTTTCTCTTGCCTATAAGAATATATACGAAGGAAAGTATTGTTTTCATGTTGAATTTTTCGAAATCGCGTTTTCACCGGATCTACACGTTTGTAGACCCCTGAACCCAAAAAAACATGTTTTTAGCGATTGGTGTGTGTGTTAAAACTTAAAACTTAAGTTAATTACTACTAGAGGACCCGCACGAACATTTCATCAAAATCGGTCTACCGAAAGTAGTAGTTTATTCATGTATTTATTTATTTTTACTTTTGCATTTCTCTCAAAAACGATTTTTTTTAAATCACCTCATTTACTATACTATTTATGCTCTACACGATAGGGTAAGCGCCATGTCTGCTGAAATTTTTGGGGTAGCTGTTATCTCGTAGAAAAAAATGTCTTTTTTTAAGATTCCGGCTTTAATATGAATTTTAGCACAAAAATGTTTATAATAAAAGTTGTAGAGAATTTAAAATTCTACAACGTTAATTGTAAATTTTTTTGTACTCTATAACGCTTAGTTTAGCGGTAATTAGTAATTTTCTGTTTGTTTTCATGAAAATCTGTAAAAAATGTTTTTTTAAGAGTTCAGTCTTAGTATGGATTTTACGACAAACGTGTATGTAATCAAATTTATAAAACTGAGTTTTATTTTAATTTTGCATCCTTCACTCATGATTAAAATAAAGTTATGATTTTTGAGGTTAGTTTTTTGTTTATTTCTTAAGTATTATTAGATACTAATGTTAGGTTATATATTTCATTTTTGCATCGGCAAGAGAAAGTTATGTGAGTGTTTCACACCGGATTTTTTTATTGTTATTAAATTTGGTCGAGATTTTATCATTTTTGATTGAGATTCATAAAATTTTTTGAATAATCTAGTTAAAAATTAAAAAATTTCATGTAATATTGTAAAAAATGTACATTACAATATTGATACTCTCTTTTATAATTGAATACAAAATATCAGTTGTTTAACGAAGGAATATTATCAAGTTGATACGAAATGGCCTTTATGAAATGGGTCACATGCTGTTCATATGTGTATTCATAATTTTATTATTATTATCACAAAGTTATTTCACTAAAGTTATATTCAAGTGGTAATCTACAAACCGCTTTAAACTTCTAGATAGCTTGGCTCCAATTTTAAACATCATATTTCCCCTACCGTATCCCTTCCATTATTAAAATATATTGTCAAATATTGGTTTATAGTTTCTGTATTTTAAAGTAGTATAAAAATCGTTTTCAATGTTTCTCAGAATTTATTTCCGAGAATGAATATCTTCTAAAATCATCATCTTATCAAATGGAGTTTGTCAAATATTTTTTATATGAAATTAATCGCTAAATGCAGAAAAGTTACGATATGTCCATTTTATTTTGTCTTTAAATTTTATTACGCGTGCATAAAACGAGAAAGGCACTCCAGGACAGGTTCAAACAGTTGTACAGACTTCTTTTACGCAAATTCATGGTACCAACTACATCTAAATTAACCATTTACAGCTCATACCTTCGACCAATATGGAGCTATGCTAGTCAGCTTTACTGCCGTGCAAAACCATCGGTATTAGCAAAGATTCGGCGTTTTCAATCAAAGCTTTTGCGGAGAATAGTTAACGCTTCCTATTATGTAACATATAAAACGCTACACTCAGACGTAAACGTACCCTAGATAAATGACTTTTTCTTAAAACTCTATACAAAATTTAGGAAGAAACTCGTGAACCACCATAACTCATTGATCTCAAATCTGGCTACGCAGACTCTTCCAAACAATCCAATAAGACGACGAAAACGTCAATGGAGCTGGGATCTTATCAATTAATGTAGTACTGTAATTGACTATCCATTACAGTGTTCTAAATGCTGCTCTTAATTTCACGTCGGGGTTCTGTCACTGGGCTGTCTCCACTCACGTATATTTAACATGTTAATTTTTTTTCAAATTTTGTGTTATCACATTCACTGATTGTTTCCAACAGATTGTGAATTTCTAAATAAGTAAAAAAAAAGTTTTATTGCGGTACTTTACATTGAGCTGTATATTTCCTTATATATATTTAAAGGGTGGTGTGGAATTTTTCTTGAAGAAGAAGAGGCACCCAGTGGTACATTCTCCGTTTATAACTACGGGTGTTATCCGTTATTCAAGCCATGTTGGTTCTACTGCATTTTCGCTTTAGATGTCGTACAGTTGGGAAGTTCCTTGTAGGTCACGGGCTAGTTGGTTTGGATGGTCATCTAGTCGTTCGGGAAATTTACTACAGAAGGACGCGGTTAGTTCCTTTACTGTAGGAATTTTGAAATCGTCATGGAGGGTTTTATTGCATACATAAAAAGGTCTTAAGAAGTCTTAAGAAACAAGTCTTAAGAATTTTAATTGAAAGGCCTGGATCGCTTTTGTGTTACTTTAAGTTTATTTTTTAAAAAGACTTTACTGTAGTAATGTATTATACTTAAAAGTAATAAGGAGCAAATATGTAATTTATTGTTGAGTAATCAGCCGAAAGGCTGTTTTGAACCACTACACTATTTTTCAGGGCTGATAAGCTTTGAACGTATGCATTACCCCCTAAACACTTCATAGCTAGCCAATGACTTGCCAGCAGCGTTGTCAACACCTTGCTTTCATAGCTCTGTTATTTATTTCGTCAGCCATTTTTTTGGTCTTCAAATAACAATTATAACGTATTAACATACAACCAGTTGATTATATTATAAAGTATTGCATGTTAACGCGCTCTATAATCGATGTGTTCAGTACGAGATGCAAGTCCCAAATGAAATAGTGCGGCCTTTATACGTATGCGCGCGTATGCTTGTCAGGCTGAAACATTCGTACAATCTGACAACGCTGGCAAACGTTCTGATTGGTCTAAACGTGTGGAAAAGGAAAGCTCATCAACCGTGAAAAGAATTATAGAGGCTTTATTAAGTAAAACGAGGAATGTGGTGGTTTACTATTGCCTTCCTCACTGAGTAGAAGACTATGCTTATCAGTGTGCCAGGCCCTTTCAAAAGCATCTATTTTCTACCCTGCATATGATACCTTCATTTTATTCACCAAAGAGTCTGGCTGTATGATGATAAAATTCATTACTCTCGAGGGAGAAAACTCTGACTAGTGTCTTTTACACCTCTACCTTATCTGTTCTTAAATGCTGCAGTCACATAATTTGCTGACTATGTGACAAGAAACAGAACTATTTTTGTAGCCCTTGAACTAGCAGATCTAGTGCAAATAATTTAACACTCTACCTGCCTGTAATGGGCATATTTTTACATAATAGTACTCATAAAAGATAAGTTTTTAATAATTAAAGTCATAACTTATTTAATGACGTTATTATTTAGTTAAGTAAGAAGTTGTTTTAATATTAATGAAAAATTACAAACGCAAATGAATTAGGTTTACTTTATGTTCGTTTTAAGAAGTACAAGATAAGTGGCTGTGGTGCATGTTAATAAGTAACATGACATTTCCAGAGGTATTAATGTAATTGCAAAATACTAGGAACGCATAGACAAGACAACTGAGACCTGCACGGTCTGATAATGGAAACGAGCGGCGAGTGACTGGAGCACACCTGCTTCGCTGGTTTCTCTGTCATCGTCATACCTGTACTATTGTACGTACATTTATAATCGTATATACATTTAATGCGGTAAGAATATACTTCTTTATTTATAACGAACGTTCGTGAAAACTGGATTGCGGATAACTGAAGTCGGAATCGGACAAGCTGACTATCGAACGCGGGAGATGTAGTCTGATCAATGGGGGTCTGGGGGGAGTTTTTTAAAAAAAGAGAAGGGGTGACGAGATGAGGGGCGGAAAGCGGTCGGCTTCTGTTCTTTGCTGTATGTTACTCAGTCTTAACCCGTCCACCGTACGCGGCGGATCGTACATTGTGTGTGCTTAAATCATATGGTTATTTTATTAATACAATAGTAGCTATTAAGTTTTAATTTTATTTATCATTAACGTTCAGTTCGTCAACAGGATTTTTGTTCAAATCTTTTTTATTATCATCATCAACTTCATATCAAACATCTAATCGTATGTAAGAATTTTTTTACATAATAATTATTTAATTAATATATTTAATTAGTATATAAATTATAAAATTTAAGAAAAATTATTTTTAATATTTTGTTTTGAAATAGAAATATTTTTTAATAAACAGTAACAAACCATCTCATTTTTTTATATTATTTATTCACATCTAATTGTCAACTTGGTAATTATAATAATTTTTTTACCAAACCGGTGTAACTTAACTATTAAAAAAAATTTAACAGCTCACTCATTATTTTGAGGTTAATTTTAGAGTTATTATATATTTTTTTTAAATTCATTGTTAATTTATTTATCAATATCATAATTAATTTATAAAATTATTAGAATTCCTTAGTTAACCATTAAATATTCATAAATATTTTAAATAAATTTATATTTCATTATTATTTTTAAAAGTAAATGAACTTGTTGATTTTTTAAAATTTTTATTACTTTATTTAATTAGTTAATGGAGGGCACCGCCAATAACTGTTTCAAATTAAAAAAATTTGAGGATAATTAATTTAATTTCAAATGTATTATTAATTTTTATTTTAAGTAACTGAGATTTGAAATGGACAGTTGAAAGTCTATATCATGTTCTTAAATCAGTGTCTTTCGTTGGGAATTCCTAGCAAAATGATTCGAATTTAGCTTCCAAAGTTGTTAAGTTTATCTTTAAATCGGTGATAGAATTCAAAACATTTCAGTTGATATAAATCATATAAAGATCGTCGTAAAAAAAGTTTCTGTTCGATAGTAATTTTAGAGCGTCAGTAAATAACCTTAAACATTTTTATTTGAATTTTTGATTTCGTATTTTAAGGGGAGATTGTATGGTTTTTTTGACTGAAAATTCCGGTTTCATGTTTTTCAATAGTTTAGGCCTAGATCTACCAGAAACGCAATAAAGCCCGCCAAAAAAAATATTTCAATGAAGAAAATTGAGTTTTTATCAGTTTCCCCAGAAAAGTTGTCATATCAACAAGAAAAAAAATGTTTTCATAATTTTATACTCCTCATTTTAGTGAAAAGAGATTTGGTTTTATAAAATATCTGCAACACTGGTTTTAATAGTTTCAGCTGTTGGTTCACCTTTCTATCCAAATTTTAATCGGAATTTTACTTATTTGTGTACATTTTGTTTTTTATTAGTGTGTCTTTTCCCGTAAATTTAGATTTTTAACACTTGGGTATATTTTTTCATAAACCATCAAACCTGCCAGACTGAAATTTTTATCAGTTATTTATCTTGGACACCTTCACTTCATTCACCACAGGGTCTGGCTGTATAATGAAATTGATTACTTTCAGAGGAGATAGCTTTGATTAGGTTTTTTTACACCACGAACTCTTCTGTTCTTAAATAGTTCAGTCTTATAATTGGCTGACTACTTGATAAGAAACATAACTATTTTTTATAGCCCTGGAACTACATACTAATAAATTAAAAAATTACCAAAGTCAGAATTAACATGTAATATATATAAAATAACAATACCATCTAATTTTTTGTTTGCTTTTTATTTTTATCATCGGGAATTATACATTATTGATAACCACCCAATTCGATTGGTGCTTATTGTTGTATAATTTGAGGTGGATTATGCATGAGCTTGAACAGGAACCCCAGTAAAGTTTGTTTACGGAGGGATGTCAGGCTGGTGACCACACAAAGTCGCTAGCACAACCGGTGTTACTTAACAAAAAATAGAGACCTTCTACCATCTAATTAGCTAAGTTACTTAAATACAAAATTCTTTTTTTTTTTTTAGCTTTTATTTGTTATCGGGAACTGTACATTATTGACAACTACCCAATTTGATCGCTGCTTTGCTGTGTTATTTGACGTGAATTAGGCATGAGTTTCAACACGGACCCCCAGTAGAGTTAATTCACGGATGGCTGTCAGCAGGTCACCATACAAAGTCGCTTTCCCAACCGGTGTTACTTAACAAATAATAGTGACTTACTACCAGCTAACTGACTGGGATGCCCCGGAGGCCTATAAAATTCTTAAATTAAATATCCTGGATTGCTTTCATGTTGGTATCTAAAAACAAAATATTTAGTAGACAATTTGAAGCAAACACAAAATATTATCATCTTACCAAATAAAAGTACAATAGTATTAATTAAAACCCAATTTTTGATTGATATTTAAATTAATTAATTTTAAATAATGAGAAAAATATAAAAATCTATCTGTCATCTAAAACAATACTACATTATATTTCAATATATTATTTTCACATAGGTTTCCTATGTTGATACTATTTTTAATTATATTTTATAGTAATTTTTGTTTTTATAATTTTTCATTGTTAATTTATCTAATTATAACATGTTTTATGCTATAAAATTACTTTAATATGTATACATATTTATAAAAATTATCAAGACCACATTTTGATAAATTGATATAGTAAATAGTTTTTTATGCCATAGAGTTATCTACTACTACACTATTGTTCCTGTTCACTTTGAAAATGTAGTGTCAATGATAGATTACAATTTACATTTTAATAAAATAGTTCAGTTTTATTATACAGGTTAATAATTACAAACATATTAATTATGTAAAGTAACTAGATATTTTTTTCCGTTCGGTTTGTTGTAGTTTTTTATACTATCGTAAAGTATTGTAATCATAAAAAATTTCCTTGATTTTGAATTATCCTTACGTTTCTTTAAAAAACCTGCAACCGGAAATACATTTAAAAAAATTAAAATTTAATTTTTTAAACCTTAAAGTATTCTACACTATCGTCTGTGTAAAATGGTGTAATCTTTACTTTCTCTTACCATGTATGAATATGTAGGGAAGAAAAGTATTGTGTTCATGTTTATTTTTCGAAATAAATTTTCACTGGAAATACTCATTTTCGCGCCCCTGAAACCAAAACTACATGTTTTAGCGATTGGTCTGGTGTGAACAAAATATCTCATAAATGGGAATATCGTACAAAGTTGAAATTTGGAACTTAAGTTAACACTACATGACCCGATGTAAACATTTTCATCAAATTCAGTCATCCGGAAGTAGTAGTTTACTCGTGAAATTTTTCACTTTTTGCGGTTTTTTTCCCAAAACAGTTCCTACAATTTTTTAAAAAATCCTCCTTTTACTATATATATTTTTATTCTCTACAAGATAGGGTAAGCACCATGCCATTACATTCTTGGGGATTTTTTTTTTTGTTTAACGTTCGACTGTTCTGTAATTACTGCTAACGCAGACGGTGAAGGATGAAATGATTTTTTTGTAATGTATGAAAATATGTCATGCCTGAATGGAATTCGAACCCAAGACCGCGTGATGAGAGTTACCAACTACGCCAATGTGGCCGGCATTTTTTGGGGAGGACGTATTCTTGTGGTAAAAACAGGATAGTTTTTTAAATTTCGGCCTTAATATGCATTCTACGGCAAAAGTGTAGGCCTACAATCAAAGTCGCAGAAAATTTAAAAAAATCTAACTTTTTTTATAACATTTTTTTTCTATAACGCCTAGTATAGCGACAGTTAGAAATTTTCTGTATTTCCTCATCAAAATCGTGATAAAAATTGAATTTTTTAATATTGCGGCATAAGTACGCATTTTACGACATAATTGTATATAAAAAAAGTTATTGGAAGTACAAACATGTACAACTTTTTTTTTCAAGCATTTTCTTTTACAGAGTCTAGTTTTTAGTCAATTACTGATTTTCCTTAATTTTAAGTCGACACAGGTAAAATGAAAAAAAATTATTTTGCGTCATTAACTCATAATTAAAATAAGGTAATGTTTTTAGTGTTACTATGTTTACTCGCTTTCACGACAAGTCACACGAACACGAGAACCCCCTGGTGCGTTCACTTTCCTCTGTCCATTTACCTGATAATCCCCCTAGACGCCTTAAAAGACGCTGGAGTAGAGACATGCTAATTTGATATACAAATTTCATTCTTGGGGAGGCACCAATGGAAGCCCTACCCCTCTCATGCCTATCACGTCATTTACATTATGATAATCATCACATTTGCTTGTTGTAACATTTTACAGTTGTAAATAAAGAATTAAAGAGAAAAAAAAACTATGTTTACTAAGGATTAAACCATAGGTTATTTATGTTTTATTATTTACATCGGCAAGGGAAAGTCGTGTAAGTATTTCACACCGGTTGTTTTTAATGAATAAGTTATCTCAGGAAATTTGACACTTTCATTTTTATAAAAAATTTTACGATTTTTATTTAGGATTTTTTTTAAATTCAAAATTTTTCAACCTTTTAATTCAAGATAATTGAAAATAATACATTCATAAAATGTTACATTAATTAAAGGTAAATATAATGTAATTAAGTTATATAATAAGTTTGTAAATTTTGTTGTTATTATGACATTAAATTTTTGTTGATGCTTTATGGTTAATTTTACTTATTAACTGTTACATAACTAACAATGTAAAGTTTTTTATAAACAATTATGTAACGTATAGGTCTCAGCCCAGTATTAATTAGTATACTGTATTCTGTAACTTTAAAAGTCTTAGTGGTCGCCTTCGTAGCATAGTGGTGTAGCGCTTCACTACTAATGGGAAGTTCACGGGTTCGATAATAAAATCCGAGTTAAAATATCTTTCGAAGATATTTCAGTTATGTGGCCCCTCTGTACAATCTAGTTACTCAAAATTAATTAAGTAGTAGGTAATTAAAAATTATGTATGAGTCCCGGGTTCGATTCCTAGTCAGGTTTTAAATTTTTTACTTTCTCTTGAACTATATGAAAAAATGTAAAGAAGAAAAATATTGTTTTCAATATGATATTTCAAATTTGAGTTTTAAATAAACATATCACATAAATTAAAAATCTACAAGACAGTCTTAAGACCAAACTGGAAATATGGAGTTCAATTTTGGGAATCTGCTAAAAGGTATACAAGCGATTCAAGACAAAATTATACGAGCGATAACGCAATGCCCCTTTTACTTCACAAACTCAATGTTGCACAAAGATTTACAAATCCCATACGTAAATGACGTCGCGAAATAACTATACAAGACGATGCATGACAAATTTGAATTACATGACAACCCTTTCATACAAAACATGTACACTAGGGCGATATCGGGTACTCAGCACAAACGTTTAAAACGCCTCTGGCCAAGGGATCTTCTTGGCCAATTGTAGAACTGTAGTGATAATTGCAAGCTCTAGCAAATAATTCAAGTTTTGAAACCTTGAGCGCCATATTTATAAATTGTTATATTATTGCAATAGCAGATACTAAATTTTCAATAAAAAGTGTAAATATAGTTTTCACTGGAAATACACGTTTTTAAACCTCCTGTACCCAAAACTTGTGTTTTTAGCGATCAGTCTGCTTGTGTGTGTGTGAACGGAACGGCGTACGGAATAGCTCACAAACTGCAACTTACTTTACTGCAAACTGCAACTGAAACTTTAGAAGATTTCATTTCTTAAATTTACAGTAGGAAATGAAAACAACCATTTCATTTTTATACTTTCATTTCTCATCTCACACATAAATTTAGATGTAGAGTTAAGAGATAAATATACAGGTGATTCAACGAAAATCTCTCAAGAGCTGATTCTATGGCTAAAAATACAAACAAATGTTCATGTAGTCTAAATGTAAATCCGGAAACGCTTCGTTGAAGAAGTACAGCTGGCGAATGATTTCGTCTAGAATTCAGTTATCATGATGAAATTTGTAAGATTTTAACTGAGGCATAGTTAGTGGAATCTTAAAACTTTTAGGCTCAAAAATTAAATGAAACAGGTCCTAAAACTCTTTTTCCCATGGTTTTAAACGTAGCCGACGTAAAACATAAAAATATTATGGGTTCATAATCATTTTTAGGTTTTATGTAAAATAATTTTGTTAAATCATAATTTGTTTAATTCAATATGGATAAAATTAAATTTTTAGAAAATTTTTGTCAGGTCAAACCTTTCGCATAGTTAATCTTGGTATTAACAGGTAAATGCTTGGACAGTCTACTTTTCGTTCTACACAGTAGTACAACCTTCCCATTTCCTACTCCAAACTTATATTGTTATGTTTATTGTTTAATGTTGTTTATTTATGTTGTCTGTTGTCTATTTTGTCTGAATCGAGCATTTTATCATAGACAGTACAGTATTTTATTATGAAACTAAAAGAGCATTGTATTTTTATTACGTTTTAGAGGATTATTTCCTTGTTTGCAGACAGACATCTTGTGCCTCTTGTCGGTGACGTTTTTGATTTTATAATAATTTCGTAATTTAGTATATTATAATTTAATAGGATTATATGTTTTACAGAATACTGGAAACAATAAGAGACTGATAATACGATCTTCACATAACAATTCTGAATTTATTATTAATAATCTGGTAGCTTAATCATTTCTATATGTCTTTAATTGTACGGAAAATGTAGCTACTCCATTTGCATGGGGCGGAACCCCGAAAACAAATGAATGAAAATAAATAAACAAAATACTCCAAATATTTGACCAGAATTTTTTTTAAAATACAACCAAAATTACAAATAATTTTCTAGAGTTCATTCATTTGAACGGGGAAACTTCATTGAACTTCATTACCTATTAATTAATTAATTATAACACTAATGTTGGCAAAAAGCCAGCTCGCAATCAAAGTCACTAATTTTATATACCATTTTACTATCAAATTTTAAATGACGTAGGTAAAAGTTGACAGATAATTGACATTCGGTTAATCAAATGTCAGATGACTTCGACGTTTTTGATACGTATATATAATCTACCAATTTAAAAGAATGAGTGAAACAAATCTGTGACCTACAGCCCCAATATATTTATATAAAAATTGGCAAATATTATATCAATTTAAAATTCCTTCAATATTATTTGTGTATTTCTATGATTTTTACAATTTTTTGTTCAGTTATCTCGAACCGTAGCTTAGTTTTTAATTAGCTGGCATGTCAGCGACAATATTAATTGGTGTAATAAATAAATTTGTTGGCAAAAATTAGTAGCTTTTTTACAAATTTAATATAATATTGGAGTTTCGATCGATTTTGATTATGTATCCACAACGAAGTTATACGTAATTCTTCTTTATCAAGTGACATATTCTTCAGCGAACGTTGGTTATCTTTATGGATCGTTTAATCATATATATTGCAGATCGGAAATGGTCCATTGGAGTGTGAGACCTGTCATTGTCTCAAGTTTTTAAGTCAAAATATAGTAGACTCTCAGAAATCCGGGCTATGTGGCGGACGGCCGGTCCGGATTTCGAAAAATCCGGATTTTCCGGAGGTTGGCAATTTCGTCTTTATGGCGAATAATTATGACAATAAGCATTAACGTTTGTCTGCTAATATAAGAGTGAGCTTCTAAAAAACTTTAAAACACTGTAGGCCTAATAAATTACAGTAGGCTACTGGTACTGTAATTATTCAATATACGAAGCACAAACATTGACTAAACTTAACGCTACTGTACCGTAATAAGATTCGATTGCACTCTTTGTAAGATTTGCAAGTTACGGATTTCAAACATGTAACAAAATGTGTCATATATGTCTCAATTATAGAGTAATTATAATTTATATAGAGTAATTATAGTAGTTACAAATTCATTGAAAAACCAAGGAACAGCGTCTTTGTTCGCCGATAAAGCCTCCCCACTGATTTCATCGGGCCAATCCCATGAAAACTTTTTACTGGTTGTTAATTTAAAAGTTGTAAATTTTCAGAAAATAAAGTAAAAAAAAAATCAGTCCGGACTATCCGGAGTCCGGGCTAGCGCGATCCGGATTTTTGAGAGTCTACTGTGTTGGTATTTGGTTAGGTTACCGCTTCTCCCTTCGATTTTTACCTTAGCAATTCGGATTTTTCTCCTCCTCTCATGACGTGACCAAATTTTTCTTCTCTTGGCAGTACTTAGAATCCCTCTTTGTTTCCTTATTCTCTCTAATATGTTTTCGTTAGTTACATGGTGTATCCAGGAAACTCTGAGCATTTGTCAGTAACACCACTTTTCAAACGCACTGAAGCACCTAATAATGTCGTCTGTTTGGATTCGTGCTTCAATGTACCTACATACTACGATAGTAGATTTAAATATGCATTTTTATGCTCTCGTGCCCTATATGAATATAAGGCAGGCATTCCACCAGAGTGGCAAACGTTCTTACAAATCTTACTAACTAATACGTGCGACTGGTCACTAACATTAGCATCACTAATGTAATGTAATTATGTAAATTCTGGGTAATATAATATATATTTTTTCAGCAAAAAGTGATTTATTTTCCTAAATGCCCTTTCATTTCCCCTTAAGCCTTACTCTCCATAACGAATAAACTAATTTTATAATGATTTTATTAAAAACATTTAAAAAGTTCAATTTCTAGTGCGGGATATACAAAATTTTCAATTAAGGAAATTATTGCACGCTAAAAAGGCAAACAGGACATAATGATTTCATGTTTTTTTAGTATTTTAATTAAATTATTACATCCAAATTATTAAAGACATACTTTTATTGCATTAAAATAACTCCTCTATTTTTTAAAAAAAAGTCAGTTTATCTAAAACATTATCAAGGAACTTTTTATCAGCATTGTTTATGAGAACTGTTGTCAAAGTTCAATAACAAAGAGTGATGAACTTCCTTGCACGTTTTTAAATTTAGTACTAATACTGCATATTTATGTTATTCAACCCCATTATGATCGCCTTGGTGGTTTGGTTGGTAGCTTACAAGACTAATAATCTAATGGTCCTTATTTCAATCACGGCTAAAAACTAACACGCTTCTAATATAAATATAACTTATTTGTTCCAAATAAATAAGACGGACGTAGAAAAACTCCTTAATTGTTTGTTAACTGAACTTTTCTGTTCACCAAAAAGCAGAAAAAGGACAATTTTTTTGTATCCGAGGCGGCGAGAAAAACTTATCTTCACTCCCTCACGATGGGAGGAAGTAGTGTTGGACTCAATTGAGGCGTCCTCGTCCAGCCCCAAGGAGGCCGCAACCGCCTACCAACCAAACACCCGCCGCCTGGCCACTTGATCCGCCATCTGCAAAAATCCTTCACATCCCTCGGAACTGTTTATATAATACTACAAGGGAAATGTCGGGTTAAAAAATGTACACACTGTCAGCGGGGCATGGAAGGAAACCGTAGCCTAACTCCTCTCTCGCTGTCACTGACCAACACTCACTCTCTCACTTTCATTCATCTCTTTCATCACCAGCTCAGAAACTTAGTGTGCCTACTTTATGAGTTTTTGGAGAGGATTGATTTACGGTGGGAGAGGGCGATCTTGCTGATCTCCAGATGTCTCCTCCCTCCGCAGTATCCCGATCACCCTCTCTGTAAACAGAGCGACCAACTTTCAGCTGGACAATTTAGACAACTGAATTTGAACGTGTTATCAGTTGGGTGAAAATCTGGGATGTGTAGTTGGATTTTATTTTTAGTATCTTTTAAACAAAAAAATCTGATGTGAAACTGTAACACGATTTTCTCTTCCCTATTCAAATAATGAAATATATAACCTATTAATAATTAGTAAACAATATAAGTTAAAAAACATTACCTAATTTAAATCTTGAGTGAATGAAAAAATATGAAAATCAACCTCTCTATTCGACTTAAGAATACGGAAAATCACTAATTTTGACGCTAAACTAAGTACAGCCCCCCATAATTTTCAGGAGACATAGCACTACCCTATATTGTAGAGCATAAAATATTTTTAATAAATGAGACGATTTTAAAAAATAATCGTAGCATCCTTTTTTTGAGAAATTCGCAAAAAGTTAAAAATTTCGCGAATAAACTACTACCACAAAACTACTACGAAATAACTACTACTTCCGGTTGACCGAATTTGATTAAAATGTTCGTGTCGCGTCTCCTAGTAGTAGCTAACTTTCATTCCAAATTTTAATTTCTTATGGTAATCCCTGCTTGAGATATATTGTTCACATTCGCACAGACACACAGAACAATCGGTAAAAAAAAAACAGTTTTTGGGGTTCAGCGGGCCTGAAAACGTGTATTTCCGGTGAAAAATCAATTTCGTAAATTCGACATGAAAACAATAGTACTTTTCTTCCGTTTATGTTCTTTGTTTTTGGTTTTACGTCTGGTTGTTTTGCAATTGCTTTTATGTCCTTATTGGACAAGAGAAAGTAAAAATATAGATATGTCAGTCAAGCATGGTGTAACCATCTTTCTTTACACTTACAGTGTTTAGTTTAGCGTCAATTAGTGATTATCCGTAATTTGTTCAACAAAATCTGTTTTTGTTGAAAAATTAGGTTATTTTAATTTTACAATGTTTCTTAATCAAAATTAAACATAGTTTATCTTTTCATTATTTATATTGCAAAAGAAAATCTTGTAAGTGTTTCACGACAGATGTTTTAAATAAATTGTTAAATTCTATTCCCGGTAAAATTAGATGAACAATTTATACCACTAATTTATGAACAAGTTATTATTCAGTGTTTTAAATAATATAAGAATTAATGCATTTGATACGACGCAAAACAATTTTTTACATTTTAATTTGTTATAAAAATTTTAAATTTTATTTATAGTGGGATGTGTTATAGTGGAATTTTTTAACGATCTACTAACTCCTTTTTATTGTACAATTTTTTTTGTTGAAAGTCATATGCCAGCAACACTGTAATATAAACATTTAAAAGTAAATTTAAAAATTTAGAGGAAGTCTACGCGTACACTGTACAGCATATGCAAATTTTTAAAAATTGTTTATCTTTGATATCCTATATAAAAAATAGTGGTCTTGTTTATATTAAATTCTATTTTTAAAACTAATGAACAATCTTTGGAAGCCATACATTAAGGTTCTTAAGTACTTATAAACTGTGTTAAAATATATCTTACTATAGAGTCTATTTTATTTTTTAAATTAAATTTTAACTTGTAATTTTTTCGGTAAGCCAATTTAATTTTCTGTATAATTTTTAATCAAATGTACGTTATATTTTAAACACTATACGAGTAGTTGTAACAGTGAAGTTTTTATTGAACAGGTAAAACATTTTTCCCATAACATGCAGAAAAGTGTTAAAATTATTTGCACTTGATCTACAAAGTCCAGGGCTACAAGAAATAGTTCTGTTTCTTATCACATGGTCAGCCATATGACTGAAACATTTAAGAACAGAAGAAGTAGAAGTGTAAAAAACACTAGTCAGAGTTATCTTCTCTGAGAGTAATAAATTTCATTATACAGCCAGATCCTGTGGTGAATGAAGTGAAGGTGTCATTAGCAGGGTGGAATATATATGATGTTTAGAGAGCTTGGGATGCTGATAAGCATACTTTTTCACTCAGTGAGGAAGGTGGTGGTTGTACACCACCACACTCTTCGTTTTACTTAGTAAAACCTCTAGAGGTTCAATCAGAATCTGATGATCTAAACAACAACAGGTAACAATTTGGTTTTTGTTTACCCCTATATAGGTCTTTGGTACGTATACTTACCATTGGCAATAATCGATTCTTTTAAAGAATAAGCTATGCAGTTGAACCCTAATGGCATTTTATGGTTTTATAGATGTTCTCTGGTAAGTAGGCTATCCACACTTTTGAATTAGTGCGCAGCGACTATTTGCTTCATGAGTTACACGAATGTGTTAAGGATTCATACCAACGTACGCAACCGTGTTGTATTGTTGTTACTTTTGTACAGTGCTTAAAAAATTTGAGTTTTTTATGTGAAAGCAAGCATTCATGCTAATATAATGTTGAAATAAGTTATTCTACACATTTTTTGTTATATAGGACTACAAGTTGTTTTAATAAGCATTCTTACCACTATAAACATTGTGTGATTCCCATTTCAATAAACGTTACTTGGTGAGTATACTTACCAGGGCTTAACATAAAAAAAAATAAATATCTTACTGTTCTAGCACTAGAAATACATTATTCAAGTCCCAATAAAACAAAATTTAACTTTTTACAACATGTATATATTTTCCCCGTAGTACTGCCCGATAAAGGGTTAATAGGTAAAAATAATTGTTTGATGTGGCTATACGGAGCTTTCATCTATGGTTCTGCGAAAAAATCAAAGTTAATAGTATAGTATAAACTTTTCAAAATAAATTTTTGGGTTTAATGACTTGTTTGGGTTGGTCTAGTGGTAAAGTTGTCAACGTGAATCAGTTTTTTAACAGCTTTTTGGTGACAAAGATTCCTAGTTCAAATCCTAGTAAACATAGTTACTTTCTTAAGACTTTAATTACTAGTCAGTGGGTACTGGTGTACAGTCCATTTGAAATAGCAAGATCTCTGAATTGTGGTAAGTTTTCAAAATAAAAAGTCCCTTTTCGAAACTAAAATTTCCCTTTTAACTATTCTTACAAAATATAATAGAAATCTTTGTTTAGCAATTTTTGAAATCATATGAAATTAATTATTTTACTGGTATTTGTTATTGTTGCATTCAATACACAAGACGTGATTAATTAATAGACATATGTAATAATTAATTTTTAATTAATAATAATATAATAAAATAATAAGTAATAATAAGTAATTGTTACTAAATAAAGAAAAAAAATTACTTGTATTTTGATCGGTTTTGATAGAATATCCAAATACAGTAGAATCTCAGTAGTCCGGCCTGTTCTGGACCGAGAGGGTACCGGATTACTTAAAATGCCGGATTACTGGATGTATTGTTATTTTAGAACTATTATAAATTATGAATTTCAACAAAAAATGAATATGCATTGGTTTCTATGCGATTTTAAATTAAATTAACTAATTAAAAAAGGGTTGCTGAGTACTTCTGTAGTAATTGTACTAAACATAATTATCGGCTATTGACATCGCCTAGTGCGGTATGGGGGTGCTCGTGTTCTGAGAATTACGTTTCGTTGTCAATTCAGCATGAAGTATAGAATATGACCCAGTTCTTGGTTTTGGATAAAATTCCAAAAATTATTCCATTTAATAATAATTAAGGTCTGCTTGTTCATTTCTTTAATCAAATCCTAAACATACATGTTTTATTAAATCCGCCGTATTAGGTCGAGTTGATTTCCTTAATTCAATTTAAATCTTTTACCAAAATCTGTTCTGGGTGAAGTTTTATACTTTTAGGCCTAATATTTTAAGGGCCGGATTACTGGAGGTGCCGGACTACCGAGTTTCTACTGTACCTAAATGTTAACCTGCTTATAAAAACTATTTTATAGAAATTATTACCTTTCAATACAAAAAAATATAATCGGAATTTTACCTATGAGGACTTATGATTTATTATGAAAAATTTCTCTAAAATTAATTAGTTTCAATGAGGAATTCTGTTTATAAATTGCCGCTAAATAAAGCGCTCTCGAAAAATAATTTCCTTCAATTTTTTTATTCTAAAACTCTTACGTGATGAATTTTTTTGAAAGTGTTTCTATTTTCACCATTTAACGCGTTATTTATGCGATGGACTGAAACCCCTTTTGGCGTTGGTTATTTGGAATATAAGTATAAAAACGTGCCTGGTGGAATTCGTTTTTTATGATATCTGGAATAAAAATGTAGTTAGTTAGCTTAAAAGTATTTTTTAGTATGGGAGTTCTCAAAACTTAACCCAGCTTTACAGTTACGGCATTAGTAGGAAGATTCTTCCTCAATCATATTTTATTGTAAATTGTAGCCCATTCGAAATAGCATGATAGTACGAGTATTACTGAAATGGAATAAAGAACTGAGGGAATTTTGTAATGTGCTCATGCGTCTGTGCTATCTCTTAGAATAATAAGAATACACCTGAGAATAATTTAAAGGGAAATTTTACTTTCGAAGAGGGACTTTTTATTTTGAAAAGTTACCACCATTCAGAGACTTACTATCATGCTATTTCGAATGGACTGTACATATCTCTTTTTTGAAATGGCTTTTTTATCTACAGCTAAAATTCCCTTCGGCATCGTCACTCTCCAATATGGATTGGGGAAGCTGGGTTGATAGTCATCCAGAATATGAATTTTTGTTTTTTTATAGTTAATTAAGTTAACTGATTAGAGATAATCTGAATGCCAGATGATCTGTATTTTAGTTAAATTTCTTCCAACTTAATATTTTGTAGCAATATTCTTTTTTTTTGACTGATAGTATTAAACCAGAGGCCATATTGAGAATTAATATAAAGTAAAATTTAAGTTTATATTTTAAACCTAGCAATTGCATTCACATTGGGTGTGATTTGTAGCTAGCCTTGGAGTAGATGCGTTAAAATTGGATTCACAATTTCATTGGATGAATAAAACATATCGTTATAATTAGAATAAACATGCTAAATTTGAGAATTGTATTTCTTTTGGAAGGTGTAAAAGTATTATTTGTGTAGGGTAGTTACCCTCTCTTTAACCTTTAAACGTACGTGGTCGAAATAGAAATGTTTTACAGTATATTTTCGTGTTAACCTCTGTTGTTTTGTTGTTTAGGTCATCAGCTGAAGGGTTGGTTTGAACCTTTTGAGGTTTTAATATGCCCATAACGGGCAGGCGGAGTGTTAAATTAATTGCACTCGATCTCTTGGTTCCAGAGCTACAAAAAATAGTTCTGTTTCTTATCACAAGGTCAGCTAATTATATGACTGAACTATTTAAGAACAAAAGAGGTAGAGGTGTAAAAGACACTAGTCACAGTTATCTCCACTGAGAGTAATGCATTTCTTTGTACAACCAGACCCTGAGGTGAATGAAGTGAAGGTGTCATTTGCAGGGTGGAAAATGGGTGCTTTTCGGAGGGCCTGGCATGCTGATAAGCATACTCTTTCAACTCAGTGAGGAAAGCAATAGTAAACCACTTCACTCCTCATTGTTACTTAGTAAAACCTCTAGATGTTCAAACCAGCCTTTCGGCTGTAGACCTAAACCAACAACAAGAGGTTTTACTAAGTAAAACGAGAAGTGAGGTGGTTTACCAATGCCTTCATCACTGATTAAAAAAGTTTTCTTATCAGCATGCTACGCCCTCTGACAATCACATATATTTCATCCTGCAAATGACACCTTTGCTTTATTCACCAAAGGATCTGGCTGTGTAATGAAACTAATTAAACTTAAGAAGAGATAACTCTGACTTGCGTCTTTTACACCTCTACCTCTTCTGCTCTTAAGTGCTTCAATCTTATAATTGGCTGACTATATGATAAGAAATAGAACTATTTTTTATAGTCCTGGAACTAGCAGATTGAGTGCAAATAATTCAATACCTGAAGATTTGCTGAAGTTTAGCTCTCTAGGTGATCGGACAATAAAGAAAAATTTGTGTTATTTTCCTTGGAGGTGAAAAACCAAAGGAAGTTTTATCCCCTGATACCTCGAGTAAATGAATAGGCACCTAACATGGTTTTGGATTTAACTTTGATTTGGTATAACAGATAGAATTTAGTTTTCTCAGGATAGAAATTAAAGCAAGTCTTCCAGGAATAATTTTTCAGGATTAATGGTCAGTTTCAACGTTTTCTCAACTGCATATTTCTGAGACACTGATATTTTTAACAGAAAGAGAGAATTAACCTATTTTTGTAACAAACTTAATTATTTTTTAGCAACCGTGAAAAGTGTAGCACTGAATACACTACCCTGCGGTATCCCGTTTTCCAGAACAAACCTGTCAGACAAACACAGAAATATTGGTCAACGAATTCCTTGATAAAAGCCAAAAATTTTTGAAAGATATCCTACTACAGAAGGTCTTCGACTTACCGGTCTCGCATTTACTGAGACTCCGATTTAACGTCATTCATTTGAGAGAAGAAAAATGTCGCCCCATCCTTTACATCAGTTTCTTTCTTGTGAGTTCGATTGGATAATTTATACTCCTACGTTAATGCATAAATACGATAACACTATTTCTTACATAATTAAATTCTCTTCGGTCATTTTCTTTGGTCAAGTGGTAATATTCTTCTAACTACCGTCGAAGATAAAAGTGTTTAAATCAATTTATTTGTTTGAGAATTAACAAAAGTGTCTGATAATTTCTCAAAATATGCGTTAAATTCATTAATAATTGACAATGGGTTATTGATAATATATCCGTCATTATTCAATTACATGTCTATATTATGAATTTATTGTAAGTCTTAAAAAAGTACAAAGGATTATAATATATACAGGGTGATTCATGAAGTTCTCCCCCCACTTCTACAGCACATTGTACTAGTAAAAATAATGAAAAAATGTTATATAAACATAGGTCCGAAAACGCTTCGTTAGCGAGTTACAGCTAGCGAAAGTTTCGCCTGGATTTCAGTTCACCAGGTGAAATGAGGTCTTCCTGGAATTGTGGTAAGGTAGATTAAGGGGCGAATTCAATCATTTCTTATGGTTTTTGATCTGATAAATTGAATAAAACAGGTCCCAGAACTGTAAGTTAAATAGTTTTTGAGAAAACCAGTGTCAAATGCAAAAAATGGAGTGAAAATCACATTTTTTCATCTTTGGGCAAGAATAACTTTGTTATTTCACCAAGAAACAGTTAAAAATTTTCAATAAAAAATGTAGAAAATTTTATTCTGAACAAACCGGTGTAAATAAAGTACACAGAAAGCGAATAGTTTTTGAGAAAACCAGTGTCAAATGCAAAAAAATGGAGTGAAAAAAACACATTTTTTCATTTTAGTTTTTCCGGTTAATTTTACTTTGTACTCTTATGAATAAAAACTCATTTAATCAAACATCTATTCGCTTTCTGTGTACTTAATTTACACCGGTTTGTTCAGAATAAAATTTTCTACATGTTTTATTGAAAAATTTTAACTGTTTCTTGGTGAAATAACACAGTTATCCTTGCCCAAAGATGAAAAAATAAGTTTTTCACTCCATTTTTTGCATTTGACACTGGTTTTCTTAAAAACTATTTAACTTACAGATCTGGGACCTGTTTTATTCAATTTATCAGATCAAAAACCATAAGAAATGATTGAATTTGCCCCTTAATCTACCTTACCACAATTCCAGGAAGACCTCATTTCACCTGGTGAACTGAAATCCAGGCGAAACTTTCGCTAGCTGTAACTCGCTAACGAAGCGTTTTCGGACCTATGTTTATATAACATTTTTTCATTATTTTTACTAGTACAATGTGCTGTAGAAGTGGGGGGAGAACTTCATGAATCACCCTGTATACGTATACACAAATTCCCCGACCCCTTTTTTGAACGTTCGGATCTAACGTCGGTGTCCGACCAGCCTTCAGCACAGTAAATCGAGGACCTACTATACTGCAAACTACTATGATTAATGAGCGAATAAATCAATCAGCAAGGACTTTCATTTAAATTTAAAAAATTGCATCAACAACTAAGTAGTGTTAACAATGGGTTACGGGTTATCTTATTTCGATGGGTTTTAAACTGTTAAAAATTTCCAAACTCTTGCCGAATATCGAATTCCGCTTTATAGTTTTGTTTAATCTAACACCATGAACCCTAAGCCAAGGAAGTGACTTTCTTATCTATTATTATTTTTTATTTATTTATTTATTGTAATTAGTCTTAGACTAACGAACAATTTTATTCAAACTTAAACTACCTAAGGATTACATTACTATCATAATAAAATAAAACCCAATGACTACTCTTATTTTCTAACAATAACAATTATTTAAGATATAACTCTAATGCTACTCTTGCTTTTAAAGATTATTATTTCTTATTTTCTATGTTAAATTTACCCAACCCACCGGGTTGGTCTAGAGGTAAAGTCGTCGCCAAAATCAGCTGTTTAACAGCTGATTTTCGGAGACGAAGGTTCCTGGTTCAAATCCTAGTAAAGGTAGTTACTTTTATACGGATTTGAATGCTAGACAGTGGTTACCGGTGTACTTTGATGGTTGGGGTTCAATTAACCATACTCTCTCAGGAATGGTCGGCCTGAGTCTGTACAAGACTACACCTCATTTACACGTCATACATATCCTCATCTCATTGGGTCATGGGGTTGCTTATTGTTCTGAATTGAACAGATTGCAACGTACACATATTAGGAATAAAAAAAAAAAAAAAAAACAATTACCCAAGTAGGCTACAGCTTTATACCTAATCTTACTTATTATTACACATTTAAATAATCATTAAGAAATAAACAAAATTTGTTACCGATTCATAGTAATTATTGATAATATTTCCGTCTTTATTCAATTACATGTCTATATTATGAATTATGTCTTATTGTAAGTCCTAAGTCCTATTAAATACACAAAATACATTTATGGAACAACTATATGTTAGTTATCTTATTTTCTAAATAGGCTACTCATTTCTTATTTTCAAACGGGGAGATTGCACGATGGTTTTAGCTTAAAATTTCGATTTTTGGTTTTTTATGTTTTTCAATAGTTTAGAGGCCTAGATCTACCACAAAAACATTAAATTAAGTCAAAAAATATTTTTTATGAAAAAATTAAGTTTTTATCAGGTTTACACGGAAAAATTATCATGTTACGAAGAACTAATATTTTTTCATAATTTTAAACTGCTAATTTTAGTGCAAAGAGAATTTTAGTTTTTAAAATATCTGTATCACGGTTTTTAATATTCTCAGCTGTTGGTTCACCTTTCTAAACAACTGTTGGTGGAAAATTTACTTGTTCGTGTACATATTGTTTTTTTATTTGTGTCTTCTTGTTTCTTACCTTTTCCCGAAAATTTAGATTTTTATCACTAAGGTACATTTTTCTCTGAAACCAAAAAACCTACCAGGCTGAAATTTTTATCAGTTAATTATCTTGTATATCCACATATACCAACATTTTTGTGACTTCCTCGGAAGCTCTAAAAATTAGTAATACGCAAAACACGTGGAAAACAATTTGTAAAAATTATATGTCATTCGTAATTTTTAAAAAATGATATGGTCCAAAGATTAAATTGAAAAAAAATGTCAGTAACTCGAGAAGAAACCTGACACCTATAGTGTGTAAAGTTTCATTTCCGTATCTTTACCAATCCTATGAAAAATGTACCTGAAAATAGCAAATTTAACATTGGTGGGATACAAAGTACAGTCTCCCCTAACATAATAGGCCTATATGTTACGGGGTCCGTTGCAACCGAGTGTCAGATGAGCAGGGCTCAAACTTATCAAGTTTTAATCTATTATTTGATAATCTAATTTTGTTTTCAGAGGATTTTTGCATGATTGAAAAATACTTAGTACCATTATTACTTTCTCTTGCCTATATAAATATATAGGAAGGAAAGTATTGTTTTCATGTCGATTTTTCGAAATCGAGTTTTCACCGGATCTATACGTTTTCAGACCCCCTGAACCCAAAAAACATGTTTTTAGCGATTGGTCTGTGTGTGTGTGTGAACAGAATATCTCAAGAACGGAACATTGTACGAACTTGAAACTTGAAACTTAAGTTACGTACCACTACCGGACTCGACACGAACATTTTCATCAAAATCGGTCAACCGGAAGTGGTAGTTTATTCGTGTAATTTTTCACTTTTTTGCGATTTTCTCAAAAACTGGTCCTACGATTTTTTTAAAAATCGCCTGGTTTACTCAATTTTTTATTCTCTACAAGATAGGGTAGGCGCCATGTTTGCTGAAATTCTGGGTGAGGCTGTTTTCACGTAAAAACGTTGTTTTTTTAAGATTACAGCTTTAATATGCATTTTAGCGCAAAACGTTATATAATAAAAGTTGTAGAAAATTGAAAATTCTACAACTTTTATTTCAAACAATTTTTTGTATAACGCTTAATTTATCGGTAATTTGGGATTTTCTGTTTTTTTTCTCACGAAAATGTGTGAAAAATTGATTTTTTTAAGATTTCGGCCTTAGTATGCATTTTACGACAAAAGTGTATATAATTAAATTTATAGAAAATTAAAAGATCTACAACTTTTATTTAAAGCATTTTTCTCTACAGAGCCTAGTTTAGAGAGAAAGAGTGATTTTCCGTATTTCTAAGCCAAACTGTTGATTTTCATTTTGCATCATTCACTCATGATTAAAATAAGGTTATGTTTTTGAGGTTAGTGTTTTGTTTATTTCTAATATTTTATTAATAATGTTAGGTTTATTATTAATTATTTGCATTGGCAAGAGAAAGTTGTGTGAGTGTTTCACACCAGATTTTTTTTTTCATGTTGAACTGTCAACAGATTACCATGCCAAGTACTTTATCCCACCGGTGTTCCTAACAATTCAATCAGACTTGTTGTTTTATTTAATCATGTAAAAAACATCTATGAGAACATATCTATTTATGAATACGCTTAGAAATTGCTTTTTAGAATATTGTTGTCTATTGTTGTGTAGGATATATATGTTGTGTTCACTACACACAATATCACTGGTATCAAAATGTCATAATATTACATCATTGACCTTCTTATTTATAACCATAAAATATATTTATCATTTTATTTTACACACATACGCAGTAGACTTCTTGTCATATTTAATTTGTAATAAAAAAATAGTAATATTAGTTGCATTTCATTCCAAACGTAAATTGAAATTTAATATCTTTCTATAACAAAATCCTTGTTAGTTTCCGCTTAATTCGTTCGATAAGTATTTTATTTGTTAAATTGTTATATTTGTTTTATATTTGGAATTTATTTAAAAAATCTTGGTGTATATTATTTAAAAATTTTATTGTTATTATTATTTAAATTTTAAAAATCAGTACTTAGAGTATATATATTTTTTTAATATTTGGAATTTATTTAAAACATCTTGGTAAACATTGGGGGAGACCGGGGCTAGTTGGCGCACTTTTACACATATTTTTTTGTAGCTATTAATGAAGTATTTGAGATGTTGTTTTATGCTGATGTCATATCTTAACATATTAGCCTTAAAGTTCAAATTTTTTAATTTAATTATTTTGTGAGTTATGAACGTTTCAAGTCATTAAAACCCATGCACCAACTTACCCCAACCTCGGGGTTAGTTGGCGCAGTACCTGGGGTAAGTTGGCACAAGTTATTATTCATTCATTAAACAGTTATATAGGTGTGTGGCGGTGCAAATAAAATAAAACAACATCTGAAATAAATTGTTTTAATGAATGTTATTGATAAACTAGTACAACTGGAATACCAGTATAGGTAATGAAAACAAAATTAACTTTTCCAGTAATCTACAGTTTTAAAAATTTATATTTTAATGCTTATCAGAGATTTAAATAGGTTTACTAATTTTAACAAAACGAACTACAAAACTACTTAAAAAGAAAACAAAACTTGATTATGGATCTATCATCTATGCTTCAGCAAGGAAACATATTTTAGACACCTTAAACTCTATTCACTCATCGAATTTACGAATGGCGCTAGGAGCTTTCATTACAAGTCCTGTTTTAAGCGTGCTAGCTGAGTCTGGAGAATACCCGTTGGAGATCAGGAGAATGAAACTTTTGTTTGCTTATGCGCTGCATGTCTCTGCTGCTCCAGACAATCCTTGTTACCAAGCTATATTTCACAACAGCTGTTCTGGTTTTTATCTGTCCAACGCATCGTGTCCATTGCCTCTTGGGGAACGTCTTAAAGTTTCTTTGTCAAAAATTTCAAGTAAGCTGCCGCCGGTCTTTTCAAGAATGCATTCTAAAATCCCTTCTTGGTTATCTGTTTCACCAAACATTAATACATCACTTTCAGCCCTCTGTAAGGCATCAACTCATCCTAATATTTTCAAAACCTACTTTAATGAACTCAGCAATAATTTTTCACAGTATAATATGATATACAGTGATGGATCTAGGTCGGCAGAAGGATGTACATGTGCTGTTGTCTTTCCCTACGAGACTGTACAAGTTAAGCTTAATGATGTATGTTCGTCTTTCTTCTGCGAAGTGTATGCGATACTCTGTACTCTCGAAAAATTTAAACATTTAACTCCTTCTAAATATGTTATTTTCACCGATTCATTGTCTGGTCTGCAAGCAATAGGAAATGTCCAGTGTCATGTACCAATAATTCAAGAAATCCAAGAGCTAATTTCTGAGTTGACTGCACACAATTTTGAAATAGTGTTTACCTGGATTCCGTCTCATGTAGGGATTCCAGGCAACGAAAAAGCCGATCTTGCGGCCAAGAGTGCTGTTCACTTACACGAACATTTCCATCGGGTCTCTCATTCTGACCTAAAGGCACACGTCAACAGAAAACTATTTGATTTCTGGAACTATAGGTGGACCGAGATGGCACCTTCGAAACTCCATATGGTACGAAAAACTTTAGGAGAATTTCCTCTACCCGAGTTTCATAATCGCAGGGAACAGGTTGTCATCTGCCGATTGCGAATTGGGCACTCATATATATCACACCAACATCTGCTCACAAAATCTACGCCGACAGTGTGCCCTTTCTGCGACGAAAAAGCAACGGTTGTGCATATAGTTTCAGAATGTAGAAAACTTCAAAGCACCCGTACACTTCTTGGTGTTTCTGAAACTTTTCAAAACAATGTTAGGTGTAAAGACAGTTGTTACAAAATTTTGAAATTTCTACGCTATATCGCTGTTGAAGACAAAATCTGAAGCCTACCAATTTTTACTTTTAATGTTTTAATTTATGAAATTATTGTTTTTACTGTTATTAGTACGTATAACTCCTATTGTGGTCGCTAATAACCATTAGAAGTTGATGCGACCTTTATAAATAAAAAAAAAAAAAAAACCGATTACTTTATATTATTTGGGTTAATTTTAGATAAAGTAATAAATATTAGGAAACTTTAAACCGTTGTAGAAACCTAATCATATGTCATGGGACTATTCAATGTCATTACATGAATCTCAACTAGCACATTTAAAGAAAATTTTTGGCTCTCCTGCACAACTTCATGGACCCACAATCACATACAACATGAAGTGCGCCTTATCCAAGGCTCTCCTGGATTGCTTCTTTTTTTTTGTAAGACGATAGACAATACAAACATAGTGTACTATGTGTAACGAGACTGTTGCGCCAACTAACCCCGACTCACAGTTTTGGAAAACCGATGGCGTAGTTAAAAAACTAAGCAATCAATTTATTTAAACTTGGCACAATAAAAACCCCAAAGAACTGGTGAATTTAATGATACAAATATTAATGGGTTATTTAACCATACTTTTGTATGAAAAATTAATAACAGAGAAACCGAAATTTTACTTACCTATAGTAAAAGACAAAAAATTAATGTGGGACGTTGTTACGCTTTCATAAACGGCTCAAAAGACAGCAAAATAATCACAGTGACTACCGAAAACAGTGTTCCAAGTTTCAGGACTGAAAACGTCTAAAGAACAGATTTCGCGAGTGCGCCTACTTGCCCCAGCGCCTACTACCCTCGGTCTCCCCTACTCTTAGGAATATAAATTAATTACCCATGTCCCAATAAATTTAAATATAAATTACCCTGTAACACCAATACAGCGCTTTTAGGAAAATGAAATAATTACCCAGGTTCCAATAAATTTAAATACAAATAACCCGTTAAACAAATACAACACTTTTAGGAAAATGAATTAATTAACCATGTTTCAATAATTACATAAATTTTAGACAGCCTCATTTCAAGCATCTCCGATGTGAACATGAGAAGATTTGAAGAAATTTTTGGAAAATTATCTCATGGCGATGACCTCAAAAGTAGATTTCCTAAACGAAATCGGCTAAAATTTTTTTTTTATCTTTTATTTGAAATTTTCAACAGTACACAAATATACGACTACTAGAAAATGTGTTGTACGTACATAACCAAGTAACATGAAAGGAAACATAAAGACAAAGATTGATACCCATTGGTATTTCTCTGAGTGTATAAAAAAGTATTAAATATGATAATTAGTTCGTTTAATTGTTATTATTTTTATTATATTATTATTATTTTAGTTAGAACTCAGAGAAGATCTCCATTCCATCTTCTTTTTAGACGCCGGGCTGGATCGGCTAAAATGTAAACTGTATTTTAACCGGTACGGCAGATTTCAAAGCCATCTAAATCTAACTGGATAGAAGGCCTGAAATGTAATTCACGTCCACATTGATTATAGCTAAGGCTGTATTACTTGGAATGGACATTGATTAACGGTTTGTACTATAGCCATAATAATTAAGCGAATTTTTTAACAATTATAATTATTATCAAGTAATTAATTTATGTCAAAATTGTCATTATTAATTTAAATTGCCATTAATCATTTTTTTCATTATTATATTTTCAAAACAGATCAGTATTATTAATTTTTTATCAACGAAATTTTGTATATTATAAAAAATAGATAATTAAAATTCTGTTTTAATTTTATTTTTTACATTGTATTCGTTTAAAAATATCCTAAAATTTGTTTCTTCTTTTGTATCAGGCGTCACTGATACCCAGAAAACATACGTATTTCTTTTGATAAATATAAAAAAAGTTACTGGTGACTAAAATATTCTCAAACAATGACTTTTAAAATTTTGTTTAAGATATTAATTTCTACAAGATATATACAGTGCTGCCAAGTATTAGTTTGGTTGGATAGTCTCCTGTTTAATTTCAGTTTATTAGATAGGAACTCTTTTACATTGTAAAATGTTTTATCAATCACATAATTCTTTTAATTCTCTTTAAGCCAAACAGCTTTTAAAAATCTTGGTAATTAATTTGTTGATGAAATTTTTCTGTGCAAAGGGAATAAATTATGAACAGAGAATATTTTGTATTTAATTTTTATTATGGTACTTTACATTGAACTGCACAATTTCCGTATGTATTTAATTTAACGAGCGGTGGAAATTTTACTTTCAGGAGAAGAGATATCCAGTGGTACTTTCTCCATTTAGAACTACGGGTGTTGTCCGTTATTTAGACCAAGAGATCTCTGCTCCATTTTTGCTTTCGACGTTGCACAGTTCGGAAGTTCTTTTGTAATCTAAGTCTTGGACTAGTTGATTGGGATGGTCATCCAGTAGTTTGTGAAATTTATTATAGAAAGACGCGGGTAGTCCTTTACGGTCAGAATTTTAAAATCGTTATAGAGAGTTTTATTGCTTACATAAAAAGGAGCGCCAAAAGCAAGTCTTAAGAATTTTGACTGAAAGGCCAGGGTCGACTTAAAGTTTCTCTCTAACGCTCCTTTAAAAAGGTAGCCACCATACGTCCAAATTGGTTTCAAAAGGGTTAAGTAAATTAAAATTTTGGACAGGGGTTCAATTTTGATCGAGGGTTAATTAAGTAGAAGTGTAGCTTTTAACGGCGGTTAAGTTCTAAATGTTTTGTGCGCAGGTAGATAGCGTCTAAGTTAGTCGCCTGGCAAGCTACAAGCCAGTATATCGGACCACTCTCGCCAGAAGGGATGTGAACGTTATTCAGCAACACCGGTGTACAATTTTGAAGTAAACACAAAAATTAATTAAAATATACTTCGGTTTAGTACGCTTAGTTGTCACCTACTGTTGTAAAACGTGAACTTTGTCAGAAACAAATTGCAACACGTTTGAAAGAAGGTCTTCTTCTCTTCTTCTTTCTATCAAGCATTAGGCATAAGCCTGTTCCGAACTCACAAACCACCCTGCACGTCTACAGAAACACGAGACATTCCAACCCTTACATCTCGACTACTGCCATCGTCTTCGAGGTCTTCCCACCTCCCTCCTTCCAACTGGAACATATTCCGTCACTTTTAGAGGTATTTTCTTCTCTGGCATCAGTTTCAAATGTTGCCGCCATTGATTCCGGTACTCCTCCTCTTTTTCCTTCAAGCTAAATACACCCAACTCGGATCTAATTTCTTCGTTATGTATTAGATCCAGCCTCGAGCAGCCCTTCGCCCTTCTTAGAAACCTCATTTCAGCTGCTTGGATCCTACTTTCTTGACATTTTGTGGTAACCCATGACTCACTTCCATAAAGAAGGACTGGGGCTGCCATTACCTTGTAGAACTTCAGTACTGTCTCTGTTCCAGCTCTGTTACCCAGTGTCCTGTTAATGGTACCACAAATAGCTTGAAATTTGATTTTGAAAGAAGGTATGAAAGAAAAATTTTATGGAAGATTTTTGAACCGATAGGAGAAAGTGAAGAATATATGAAATTAAGAAACTGAAGACGCTCATTGAAGACAGAGATATAGATCGTTTTAAGACTTAAAAATTGAGATGGTTGGGGCGCAAATACGAGAATGGAGTCAATGATAATGGTTAAGTTAATATGGAATAAAAGACTTTACAAGAGACGGAAGAAGTGTCGTCCTAGAAAGAGGTAGATGGAATGTGTCACTAACTACTTTATTTTGATGGATTTAAAAGAATGGAGAGCGCTACCAACTAGCAGAGAGGATTGTAAATTAAGCCAAAGACAACCAAGAGCTCAGAGCTAACAAATGATGATGATTCACCTTAAGTAGATTCATCTTTCTATTAGATGGCTTATTGGATGGAATGGTCTCATATTTAATCTGTTTTTTTTTAAAGAAACTAGTATTTTATGTGTATACTATAAAATGTTTTATCTATTCTTCAAAACAGATACAAATTGCTGCATTTTTTCAAAATTAAGATAATTTAGCTAATGTATTTCTCCCTACTTAAGTAGATTTGTGTTCCAATTTTTTTTAAATTTTTTAAACTTTTAATTTTTAATTTAGTTTTCACATCTGTAATTACAACCGATACTGTAATTACGAACAGATTGAGTGAAAAATTTGTTAAATTAAAATAAAAACAACAATGACAGTTTTTTTTATAGGAGACCACCACCCAGTAGCAGTGGTAACATTACAAATGAAATTAAATTTTGTTAGTTAATTTTGAAATCTATTTGTATATTTCAAAGTCATTGAACAACACTTTTTGTTAAAATTTTATTTTTGCATCGGGGTTTACACTTTTTTTATATTTTTCTACATCGACTAGCTAAGCGTCAGTTAGCGATTTTCTATATTTTACTCATTAAAATTGGTAAAAAAAAAGAATTCTTTAAGATTCCGGCTTTGTTGTTTAGGTCATCAGCCAAAAGGCAGGTTTGAACCTGTTGAGGTTTTACTAAGTAAAACGAGTAAAAGGTGGTTTACAATTGCCTTCCTCACTGAATGGAAAAGTACGCTTATCAGCATGCCGGGCCCTCTGAAAATCACATATTTTTCACTCGCAAATGACACCTTCGCTTCATTCACCACAGGGTCTGGCTGTATAATGAAATTCTTTACTTTCAGCGGAGATAACTCTGATAAGTGTCATTTGCACCTCTACCTCTTCTGTTCTTTAATGATTCAGTCATTTAATTGGTTGACCATGTGATAATAAACAGAACTATTTATTTTAGCCCTGCAACGAACAGATTGAGTGTAAATAATTTGACACTCCACCTGTCTGTTACGGGCAGATTCCGGCCTTAATATGAATTTTACGACGAACGTGTTTATTATAATTAAAGTTATATGAAATTAAAAATCCTACCACATTTATTTCAAATATTGTTTTTCTACAGAACCTAGTTTAGTGTTAATTATAAGTGATTTTTCCGTATTTTGAAGTCAAACAGAGGTTGATTTTTTGTTATTCACTCATGATTAAAATTAGGTTATGTTATTAATTTTACACCGTCTACTCCTGTAAAATTATAAATTAAATTCTTTTAAAAAAATATGTACATCAAATTTAAAGATCAACGGCCTAATTTTTTTATGAAATAAACAAATTATCAGGTAAACATTTTGCATATATCTTAGAATTTATTTCAGAGAAAATTACACAAATTAAGAAATATTATTCCCAAAAAAATATTTTTTTTTTAATTGGCGAATTATATGAATTTTTATCTACAGGTTAAGTTAGTAATTTTTTTTTATAATGATAAAAAATAATTAATTTTATAAATAATAACTAACGAATCCTTGACACGTGCAGCCAATTTTAATGCATTTGTTAACCCATCGAGGTCCATTAATGGTCGTTACACAAAGCTCTCCACATTTACATTACACGTTCCTCTGTTTTTTATTAATAATTAATTAGTGCAATAAAATACTACAAAAGTAATTAAATTTACACATTATTCTCAGTAATTTGTATATCTAAATAGTACAATTATTAGGGTACGGTAAACACGTCACGCTGTTTCTAAAGATGTGTTAATTCTGGGTCAAAAAGTTATCTATTTATCTAATTTTGATGGGTTTTTAATCACAAGCAGCCGTAACAATTTTTGTAATATAAATAATAGTTCAAAATTTTGTCATGTGTGTATTTTGTATTGTTATACGTCAAATTAGTTTTATCTTTTCCCTTGTACCGTTTACTGAAATGTAGCCTACACTGGCTACTTTTTAATAAAAATATCTGGTGTAAAAGACCACACAACTTTATCTTGCCAATGCAAATAATTAAAAATATAACCCTAACATTAGTAATAAAACATTAGAAATAAGTAAAAAACTAACCTCAATAAACATAACTTAATTTTAATCATGAGTGAATGATGCAAAATGAAAATAAACCTCAGTTTGGCTTAATATACGGAATCACTCTTTCACGCTAAACTAGGCTCTGTAGAGAAAATGCTCAAAATAAAAGTTGTAGATCTTTTTAATTTCCTGTAAATTTGATTGCATACTTTTGTCGAAAAATGCATACCAAGGCTGAAATCTTAAAAAGGATCGATTTTTTTACAGATTTTCATGAAAAAAAACAGACAATCATTAACTACCGCTAAACTACGCGTTATAAAAAAATGTTCGATATAAAAGTTGTAGAATTTTAAATTCTCTACAACTTTTATTATATACATTTTTGCGCCAAAATGCATACTAAAGTACCAATCTTAAAAAACAATTTTTTAACGAAAAATCTGCCTTTGTAAGAATTTCAGCAATATTAGGTTATCTTCTTCTTCTTACTATCAAGGATTAGGCATAAGCCTGTTCCGAACTCACAAACCATCCTGTACGTCTACTCAAACACCGTACATCTCGACTACTGCCATCTTCTTCGAGGTCTTCCCACCTCTCTTCTTCCAACTGGAACATATTCCATTACTTTTAGAGGTATTCTCTCCTCTGGCATCCGTTCCAAATGTTGCCTCCATTGATTCCGGTACTCCTCCACTTCTTCATTCAAGCTAAATACACCCAACCCGGATCTAATTCCCTCGTTATGTATTAGATCCAGCCTCGAGCAGCCCTTCACCCTTCTTAAAAACCTCATTTCAGCTGCTTGGATTCTACTTTCTTGGCTTTTTGTGGTAACCCATGACTCACGTCCATAATGAAGGACTGGGGCTGCCATTACCTTGTAGAACCTCACTACTGTCTCTGTTCTAGTTCTGTTACCCAGTGTCCTGTTAATGGTACCACAAATAGCTTGAAATTTATTTATTTTATTTCTGACATCCAAGTCCCTATCAAAGCTCACATCGCAGCCCAGATATTTATAGTGAGACACTTGATCTAATACTACATTGTCTAAAACAATTTTCGAACGAGTGGGATACTTCCCTCTGAATGCCATAACCTTTGGTTTAGCAACCGAAACTCGCAAATTAAACTTTTTACATAAATCATTTAAAAAATAAACTGCAATTTGAAGCTCATCTTCACTCTCCTGTATGGTCCACATGTCATCCGCAAATAGCAATGCATTGAGGTTATCGTCAGTACTTATTCTAACTCCAGGACTAACAACACTTTTCCACTTTTTAAAAAGATAGTCAATATATATATTAAATAAAATAGGTGATAGACTGCACCCTTGTCTCAACCCTTGATCTATGAGATATTAGGTTATATTGTTAATTATTGGCATTGGCAAAAGAAAGTCGTGTGAGTGTTTCACAGCAGATTTTTATTTTACTTAATAGTTCTCAATCAGTGTATATTGGTTAAATTTCACATTTGAATTTTTTTTTGTAAAGTTTTATTAGGGTAACAACAAATCTCTGTTCCAAGGTCCCTTTAGCCTTCGGAGGGTTGTTCAGTAAAGTAACTGAGCTTATCGCCTTAATTAGTTCGTTTATTAAGTCAATCAATAAGTTTCAAATAAATCTGAATTTTTTGATGATGTTTTTATAACTTAAAAAAACGTATGATTAAAATTTCATCTTTAAACTTTATTTAACTTACCCTGAAAAGTGTTAAAATTTATTTAGTTGATCGTGCTTGCGTGACGCGATAGTAAACGAACAGACAATTTTTTATTGTTACTGACAGCCTTCTCTTTGCTTGTAATAGGTTGAAAAACATAACATGGGGTAAGGAAAAAATCAAAATTACAGACAATATCCTAATTTTATTTATATAGATTCTGAAAGAGTACACAACATGCACGTGTGTGGTCTATTAATTTATAAATTAACAATAACAAACATTTAAGACTCTATTTTTTCAGGAAGTTTAATGTATTCGTAACCGTATATTTCTTGTATATAAACTTTGTATATGTACACATGTACTACAACTGTCTTCCATTTCTAAGAAGTATTACCATAAAACTTTTAAATCGGTTTATTTAATGCAGTTGTAACAACTTTTATTCAACAACTTGTAACTTTTTCTTACGCGTATCGTATAAAACAGTCATTGCTATAAATGTTTATTAAAGAACTTTTTCCTTTTAAACCTTCTCGTTATTTACCAACATATTTTAACATACATTATTTCATTTCATTGAAAAAAATCCTTTGATATAATTAAATAAATTTACGGAAAACCCCTTTAACTTTCCTGTAAACCTTTTATTTTTACTTTCTCTTGCCTATATGAATATATGTGAAGGAAAGTATTGTTTTCATGTCGATTTTTCGAAATCGAGTTTTCACCGGATCTATACGTTTTCAGACTCCTGAACCCAAAAAACATGGTTTTAGCGATTGGTCTGTGTGTGTGTGTGTGTGTGTGTGTGTGCGCGCGCGCGAGCGCGTGCGTGCGTGCGTGAACAGAATATCTCGAGAACGGAACATCGTACGAACTTGTATAATAAGTTACATAAGTTACATACCACTACCGGACCCGACACGAACATTTTCATCAAAATCGGTCAACCGGAAGTAGTAGTTTAATCGTGTCATTTTTCACTTTTTTGCGATTTTCTCAAAAACTGGTCCTACGATTTTTTTTAAAATCGCCTGGTTTACTCAATTTTTTATTTTCTAGATAGGGTAAGCGCCATGTTTGCTGAAATTCTTGGTGAGGCTGTTTTTACGTAAAAACGTTGTTTTTTTTTAAGATTACGGCTTTAATATGCATTTTAGCGCAACAATTTATATAATAAAAATTGTAAAGAATTTAAAATCCTACAACTTTTCTTTCAAACAGTTTCTTGTATAACGCTTAGTTTAGCGGCAATTTGTGATTTTCTGTTTTTTTCTCACGAAAATGTGTGAAAAATTGATTTTTTTAAGATTTCGGTCTTAGTATGCATTTTATGACAAAAGTGTATATAATTAAATTTATAGAAAATTAAAAGATCTACAATTTTTATTGAGAGCATTTTTCTCCACAGAGCCTAATTTAGTGAGAAAGAGTGATTTTCCGTATTTTTAAGTCAAACTGAGGTCGATTTTCATTTTGGGTCTTTCACTCATGATTAAAATTAGGTTATGTTTATTGACGTTAGTTTTGTTGTTTATTTCTAATGTTTTATTACTAATGTTAGGTTTATTGTTAATTATTTTCATTGGCAAGAGAAAGTTGTGTTAGTGTTTCACACCAGATTTTTACTACTACATTTTAATTACTTTCATCGGCTGTGCCAATAAACATGAAGATTGTCTTCATGATCACATCAACATTGAAGCGATTCAACTGTTGGATGACAGTGTAATAGTTTGGCGTCTGAAAAGGACTAAGTCTGTAGATCTAGTGTGTCAAAAATACTATTAAAAATATTGTTAAACTATAAATTACATTTAAGTCATGTAAATAATATAAGTTTCTAAAACTAATGGTTAGCTATTGTTTTTGTAACGTATGAAAATATGCCGTGCCTGAGTGGGATTCGAACTCAAGACCGCATGATGAGAGGCGAGCACGTTACCAACTACGCCGATGCGGCCGGCTGTCTAGTATTCACTGTCTAGTATTCAGAGCCGTATAAAAGTAACTACATTTACTAGGATTTGAACCGGAGACGAAGGTTCCTGGTTCAAATCCTAGTAAAGGTAGTTACTTTTATACGGATTTGAATACTAGACAGTGGTTACCGGTGTACTTTGATGGTTGGGGTTTAATTAACCATACTCTCTCAGGAATGGTCGGCCTGGGTCTGTACAAGACTACACCTCATTTACATGTCATACACATCATCCTCATCTCATTGGGTCATGGGGTTGCTTATTGTTCTAAATTGAACAGATTGCAACGTACACAAATTAGGAATAAAAAAAGCTATAAATATTATTATTATTATTATTATTATTATTATTTTATTTAACGTCGCATCAACTACAACGGTCATTACCGACGACGTTGGGGTGTAACTATTGTACGATGGAGGATGAAAATTATTTTTTGTAACGTATGAAAATATACCGTGCCTGAGTAGAATTCGAACCCAGGACCGCATGATGAGAGGCGCGCACGTTACCAACTGCGCCAATGCGGCCGGCATTATTATTGTTATTTATATTTATTTATATTTATATTTGCATAATTTGTTAAATTAATGTTTAAATTACCAAAAGGATTAAAATAGAGATTTAAGAATTTAATATGTTTATCGTACAATGTGTAAGTGATATTAAAAAATAAGTCCTAGCACCAGTGGGTGACTGCATGGTCATACAAGGGGGGAGGGAAATAATATCGTTAAAGAAAAACTGTTCGTTAGTTTTAAATAACTAGTTGCACTAGATTTAAAAATAAAAAAAATTCATCGGCTGTGAAACTGTAAACTTAATCTGAAATTTGTACTATCTATAAAATACAAACTACTTGTCGAGTTGAGAAAGTACACTGTGTAGTATTTCGAAAATTTATTGGTTCCTAGTAGAGTGCTGTTAGATCTACACCTCGAAACGCAATTCTGAATAGGTGTGGGAATACCGCGCACTGAAGATGGTTTTGTACTTTTTGTGTTTTCTAATGAAATTGTTTTTTAATTTAGTTAATTTATTGACAACTGTAAAAAATACTAGTGAATAATTTGTTAGTATTACAATGAAATTTGCGTTATTTGCAATGACAGTTATGCATTGAAATAATTTACAACTGCACTATAGTATCTCTACTCCATCTTCGTTTCAATCGGTAATGCGGATTTCCGGGTAAGTTTCAGGAAGCCAGCCAGCATTCTAATGAGATAAGTTTGATGACACTGAAATTTGCGTTTGAACCGAGAATAGATGTTATAGAATGTGTCTTTGATGTATTGAACACGTGAATCGTTATACAATGTGTGATTAGTAACGTAGAAGGGTGCGTCAGTTATTTGTCTATTCTTTTCGCGAAAATCGGTCTAAAGCGAAAATGGAGTAGAGACCTTTTGGTCTCAATAATGGACAACACCTGTTAATTATAATCGGAGAATGTACCACTGGGTACCTCTTCTCCTTAAAGTAAAATTACCCACTGCCATTTAAATATCATTACTTGTACACGGAAATTGTGCAGTTTAATTTACAGTACCTTAATAAAAATTAAAGACAAAAGATGAGTTATTTGTCTATATAACTTGGATTGATATCGTTGAATTCTTTGTAGTGTGGAATGTTTAGCCGCGCCGTAAATTTGGCCACCATAAGTCCAAATTGGTTTCAGGAAAGATTTATATGCACGTAGTTTTAAATGAAGTGGAAGTTTGAAGTATTGATTGTCGTGATATTAAGTAAAATAGTTGTTTTTGTCTGTTATGCAGAGTCTGCCGTTTTATTTAAGGCGAGACTGTATGATGGTTTTAACTGAAAATTTCGAATTTTGGTTCTTTATGTTTTTCAATAGTTCAGACCGAGATCAACCACAAAAACATTAAATTACGTGAAAAAAAATTATTTTAATGAATAAATTAAGTTTATAGGAGGTTTGCCCAGAAAAATTATCGAGTAACCAAGAACGAATATTTTTCATAATTTTGTACTGATTTTTTAGAGCAAAGGGAAGATTAGTATTTTAAAATACCTGCATTACTGTTTTTAATACTTTCAGCTGTTGGTTCACCTTTCTAACCAAATGTCGATAGAAAATTTACTTGTTTGTGTACATTTTGTTTTTGATTTGTACCTTTTTGTGTTTTTGCCCGTTCCCGTAAATTTAGATTTTTAACATTTAGGTACATTTTTCTCGGAAACCATTAAAGATACCAGGCTGAAATTTTTACCAGTTATTTTTCTTGTACATTCACATATTCCGGCGCTTTTATGGCTTTCTCAAAAGCTACAAAAATTATTAATACGTAAAATGCTGTAAAATTTTTATGTTATTCCTTATTTTGTTTTTAAATTCATGGTTTAACGGATTAAGTTGTGAAAATGTCAGCAGCTTGAGAAACCCGACAACTACAAGTAAGTAAAGTTTCATTTTCCTATCGTTTACCAATCTTGTGAAAAATGTACTTAAAAATAGCAAATTTAACATTGGCGGGATTCAAAGTACAGTCTTCCCGTAAACATGTCTATTCCAGGTCAATTGTCTGTTGACGTACAGGCCGAGGAATCGAATTGAATCGGTTTGCGGAAGTGATTGGCGCGTGGGAAAACAATGAGACAGGTTTTTTATGAGAGTAAAGGTTCTCTGTATAATAATTGTTGTAGTATTCTGATAAAATTAACAACCACGATATGAGATATAAGTCCCGTAATCATTATGGGATACGCCAATGGCACTTTAATGATAGCCGATGCTATTTCAAATTTTCTGAGATTGATGGAACATTTGAACAAAATTAATCATGATTATGGCTTGAAAATCAACGATAAGAAAACTAATTTATGATAGTTCCCATCATCAATTCCAGCACGCAAATAAATAACATTTAAGCTAATAAATAACATTAAAATTGAAAGAGTTATTTCATGTAAAATATCAGGAATCATAATAAATAAAAGGAACGACAAAGTACGAGAAATAAGATCACAAATACAAATAGCAAGAACTGCCTTTATAAAATGGAGAATCCAATTGCAAACAAGAATTTAAATTCAACCAAACTTATGAGGTGCCATGTCTTAACAATTTTTTACCTTCTCTTGCCCTATATGAATATGTACATAAGATTGACCACTACACCTTCGGGCTGGCCAAAAGAAACGTAAAACATATGGATTAGTTACATTACGACTAAAGAAATAAGTTGCAAATTGGAGACCCTTGGTTCGATTTCAGGTAGTTTCTAAAAAATAACCAACCGTTATTATTATGCTTCTTAGATATTATACACCAAAAGTTAGCTTACAACTTAAAGCATTTCTGTACGGTGCGCCTAAAAGAAGAAATAACTTTCACTTATTTTCATGCTATTATCTTTCACCAACTGCATTAACACTAATGTGGCAAAACGGACGTAAAACAAAAAAATATAACCTGTATGTATTGAGATCCACTGAGTTGGTCTAGAGATAAAGTCGTCGCCGTGAGTCAGGTGTTTAACAGCTGATTTTCGGAGACGAAGGTTCCTGGTTCAAATCCTAGTAAAGGTAGTTTACTTTTATACCTATTTGATTACTAGAGAGTGGTTACCAGTGTACTTTGATGTTTGGGTTCAATTAACCATACTCTGTCAAGAATGGTTGGTCTTGGTCTGTACAAGACTACACTCCCTTTACACATCATTCTCATCTCATTAAGTCATGAGGTTGCTTATTATTCTAAATTGAACAGATTACAACGTACACACATTAGGGGTTAAAAAATAATAATATGTATTGAAACATTGTACTGTCTCTTTGGTTTATTTATTTGTAGTTACGTCATGTTGTCAAGGAAACCAAGAGTAACTCAAAATGTTTGATCAATATAAACTACAAAAAATATTAGTAATGATACTGTATAACCTTTATTACTTTCGTTTTTACAAAGATTCTAAAAGAATTCTATTACCTGATTGATTGAAATTTTATTAGTCGAATATGTGAAACGTTACTTAAAAATAAATTAGTCAATCTTGGTACGATAATGAGTACAACACAACTTTACAATATTTAATTAACTTATTATTAATTTATTTAACTTTACAATATTACCTAAATCTAATTTCTCACTATTTATAGTTTAAACTATTGAAAATTAAATTGAATGAACAAAAATCACATCACTTTACGTTTACACTTTATCGGAAAACTTATCCACCCAAATAATATGACAATCCCCAATACGTACCTCGAATAAACACCTAAAAGAGTCGGGTATCTATTTAAATAATTAGCTCTTTTTGTAACCATTCTATTCAGTTATAATGAGTTGTTTACGTAAAAATTGGTACTTTTATTATTGTATTGAAAATCTCTGTTCTTTTCGTGACTTCCATAGCTTTATCTATATAAGGGAGCACGCCGTTTTCGAGTTTAGTCTTTGATTTGCCATCGACGAGTTTTGATCTGTCGGATGGCGATTCTTAAAAAATCTACAAATTTGAAGGGCACGAAGATATTCGTTACGCATGATCACGATAATGAAACAAGGAAGAAACTGAAGGAAGTGATAAAAATCAGAGATTGCCTTAGAAAAGCCGGACAAAATTCTCAGTTAAGGGGACAGGGTCTCCTAATCAATGGCAGGTATACAAACTACGAGGAACTTGTTAGGGCTTATGATATTGAAGCAATGGAGGAGGCTGCAGTTGAATCAGCTGCTGACCAAGTCAAAAAAAGGAAAAGAGTTAACAGGCAAGGGATTCAGGGAGCGGCAGGTATTGCAGACTTTTTTCGTCCCCGAAGTGGATCGACGACGTCAATTGGGTCAAAAAACGACTAATCCTCTAAAAGCACTCACACGCATTGCAGCTTACAACGTATCGGGTTTAATGAATAAAATTTATGATAGTGAATTTATAAGTTTTCTCCAATCTTTTGAAATTTTTCTCCTATTCGAAACCTATCTGTTGGATGAAAATGACTTCAGTATTGCCGAAAAATTTTTTAACGAATTTCTACTTTTATGGATACCGGCATGTAGAACTTCATCGTTTGGTAGAGCTAGTGGAGGTCATATTAATGCAATCAAGAGAGGAATTACGAGTAAAATCTTTAAATTTAATTCGATTTCAGCATATGACTGCATTGAAGTGAGAAATGATGAAGTTGTATTTTACATAATACCCACGTATTTAAACTGCAATCACTGGGCTCGGGATTTTGGGATTTTAAATAATGTATTAAAAGAAAATGAAAGTTTGAATTTTTTGGTAATGGGGGATTTTAATGGTCGAATAAGTAACAAACAAACTATTCCGAAACACTATGTTGATAACTCAAGCTGCATAGAATCGTTAACGCGTAATTCGAGAGATGTTGTGTTGAACTCCAATGGAAAATGTCTGTTGTCGTTGTTTGAAGAGATGGGAATGGTGGCGCTAAATGGTCGCACTGGAGATGATAAGGAGGGTGAATTTACTTTTGTAGGGGCTAAGGGTTTATCAGTAATAGATTTTTGTGTGGTATCGCCAGGAGTATTATCACTCGTGGAATCCTTCGGCTTTATTGGCGTGCCTTATTCGGATCATCTCCCTATCGCTGCGAAGTTGAAAGTCGGAAATTCAGTTGAGAGTGAAAAAAATAATATAACTCTGCCTCCTAAATTGAAATGGAATAATAGAGGGAAAAAGCAGTACCAGAAGGAACTTGATAAAATAATGGGAGAAAGAACAGGAATTATTACGAATGATAACGATGGTAGTAGGCCTATAGAATACTTTTTGCAGGCTATTTATGGATGTACAACACAAGAAGATAAGGCTCGCAATTGGAAATCGTTTTTTAAAAATGAATGGTATGATTTAGAATGTTTTAAAAGGAGAAAACGAGTGTTTGAATTATTGCGTGGACTTAGGAAATACAACTCAGATTACTTTTGAAGGCAGTATTTGGATTGCAGGAACCGGTATAAAAATCTGTGTAAGGAAAAGAGAAGGAAATATTGGGATGGTTGTATTGGCCAGCTAAATGAAGCAAAGAATTCCGATGACTTTTGGAAGGTTGTGCGTTGTTTTAAGAAGAGGAAATTTGTTTTGAATGAGAGTATTGAAATAAGAGAATGGTACAGGTATTTCCAGAATCTGCTGAACCCAGTGGCTGGGGCCGGTACAATTTCATACGCGGAGCCTTGGATTGAAAATGAGATGGACGCTGACTTTGAAATAACAGATCTGAGAAGGGTATTAAAAAGGGCGCGGGACCATAAGGCTCCCGGAGATGATAGAATCGCGTATGAATTTTATAAGAATGCTTCATATACTTTTTTGGAGGGACTATTGAAAACATATATAACAATATTTTCAGAAAAGGGAAGATTCCAGAAAACTTTAAGAGATCAATTATCTTTCCAATATTTAAAAAGGGTGACTCGGCTGAGGTATCAAATTATAGAGGAATTTCATTTGGTAATTGCATTGGTAAAATATTTACAGGCTTGTTGTTGGACAGACTGCAGGAATGGATTGAGAAATATGGGATACTGAAGGAATTTCAAGCGGGCTTCAGAAAGTTTTATTCCACAGTCGATAATATTTTTACGATTACGAACATTGTATCAATCAAGCTAAGCGTCAAACGGCAAAAAGTTTTTGCCTTCTTCGTGGACCTCTCAGCTGCCTTTGACAGGGTGGACCGCAGGGCATTATTTTACAAGCTGTCCAAGATAGGAATCTCCTCAAGGATGATCAAAGTATTGAAGGATCTGTATGAAGGTTCTACTGCAGCGGTGTGGAATTCCCGGGGGTTGTCTGACAGTTTTGAGACACGAAATGGAGTTAAGCAAGGATGTCTGTTAAGCCCCTTGCTGTTTTCCTTGTTTCTTAATGATGTTGATGAGTGTATGGATGGCGGAGTTAGAATAGGAAGAGTTAATATAAAATTACTAGCATACGCTGATGATATTTTGCTATTGGCGTCAGATAGACTGACTTTACAAAAAATGATTAACAGTTTTAAGGAGTACTGTGACTTATGGAATCTTCAGGTTAATCTAGCCAAGTCAAAAGTTATGGTGTTTAGAAATGGTGGCAGACCAGCAAGAGGTGAGAAGTGGTGGTTTGGTGAAGATCGAATTGAAGTTGTAAATAATTATAAATATTTAGGCATAAGATTATCCTCATGTTTGTCAATGGAAGAACAGTTTGCAGAAAAAGTGACCAAAGCTAAATATGCACTTAATTCGTTTAATAGTATTGTTTATAACAACAGGATTTCGTTCAATAATAAGTTGAATCTGTTTAATTCTGTGTCCCGAGCAATTTTATGTTACGGTTGTCAGGTGTGGGGATGGAAAGAATATGATAAAATTGAGGCGGTACAACGATTTATTCTGAAAAGAGTGTTTAGTTTGAATGACAATGCACCGAATTATTGTTTGTTTTTGGAGACTGGACTGCAGCCTTTATATCTACACACCATGAAATTGCATTTAAAATACATTGAGAAATGCCTGAATTTAAGTCCACAGAGATATCCAAATATGTTACTTAAGGAAATCATCGAGAGAAATATAGCTTGGCAAAAGGAATGGAAACGAGTAAGTGATCGTTACAGTATCGATTTCTCTTTCTTTTCAATAGATGGGCTGAGGGTGGATGATATTTTGAGAGGAATTCAGTCCAGCTGGAACGATGCTATCAAAACGGGCTGGCATAATAGTAGCACGCGAGTACTGACCAGCCAATTGAGGTTTGATTTGGATTACGTGTACGGGGAAGACGATTTTATTCTGATAAGATGGTTTTTCAAAGCGAGAATGGAGCTTATAAAGTTAAATAAGTACGACTTTAAGAAAGATATTAAATTATGCTCCCTGTGTAACAAAAACGAGGAAGAGGACGTAATGCATTTCGTTGCTAGATGCCCGGTTTTGAAGGAATTTAGGAAGAGACAATTCGGAAAGTTAGAGCTGCAAGTGGATGAAGTTGTGAGGTGTTTGAATGGCGAAAACTGGGAAAAAATAGCTTACTTTTGTAAATATGCCTGGAAATACAGATATGAATTGGTTCAAGAGTTTAATTATTAATTTAGTGTATGTAATTTCTGATACAGCAATACAGTAGTTAATATAATTTTTATTTATTTTTATTCATTTTTCTATATTTTATTTTATTAGTTTAAATAGTAGTTTATTAGATGGTTATTATTTAAAAAGAAAAAATAAGAACAAGTGTGATCCAACCTCTCAGACGGCTACGGCCATGAGTATTGTCATATAGAATTTAAGAAAAAATATTTGTAACTGAACAAAAGTAAAAAATAAAGACCTTTATTATTATTATTACTTTATTATTATATTCATATAGGCAAGAGAAAGTAAAAAATAATGTTGTAATTGCTTAAGGTTTACGTTATCAATTTATTGTAATAAGTTGGTTATTTATGCCTATTTTAAGTAATTTAATTGTAGTAATTGTAATTTATACTGCTTTAATAAATATTTATTTGTGATTTTGGTATACCACTTTACTCCTCGTTTTACTTAATAAACCCTCTGAAGGTTCAAACCAATCTTTCAGCTAATGACCAAAACAACACAATTTTATTTTATTTTATTTTAAATTAATTAATCACATAAATATAAAATAAAAATATACGTAGCTCAAAATTTGCCAGAAAAAGATTAAAGAGATACTGGAATAGGATCTTGAACTGGATGATTTCCTAAAACACGACAATAACAGGACATTACACACTTACGTTTACATAAATACTGCCAGTTGTATTACATGAGAGTCGTAGTTGCTTTTCAATAAAAGACAAAAAGGAACTTCAGAAATTTATTTGACCCATTGTAATATGACAAATTTACTGGACACCTGGAGTTGTTTATTTTTGAGTCTATTGAAATAAAGATAGATATCTCCAGCTGATTAAAATAAATACTTTAAAAAATTATTTGATTTCAATAACAAAAGTATGGTTACTAGGCAACTAAGAAGAAGAAAAGAGAATTGTAAAATATTTTAATGGGGGACAGGAGGCCAAACCAAACGGGTGGGTCCCTCATTCGTGCTTAACAAACAGTCGTAAATATATAATTAATAGTAAAAATAGATAAATAGTAATAAATACAACGTGCATATTATTAAAAGAGACACAAATTATCCTACTTCATAATAACAGTGACTATCCGGTAGCCTTTCAATGGCAGACGTGTAAAACAATAACAATAAACATTTGTTCAATTATGTAATTATGAAAATATATAAATTAAATAAAACCATAATGTACAAATGTGAATAATGTTTTATTGAGTGAGATAAGGGACAAGGTAAATAAGAAATTGATTTAATCATTTATTCACAACAAATTTGGCATACCCTCGTGGAGAAACTGAGAGGGGATTATTTAGTATTTTTCACCATCTTTAACCAACGGAAACTATATTTAAGTTAATAGTTATATCTCTGTGTTACATTGTTCTATAATTTATTTTAAATACAGGGTGATTCACGAAGATATGCAGAAACTTTGGGAGCCCATTGTACATGTAAAAATAATGAAAAAAGTTTATATAAACATGGGTCCGGAAATGCTTCGTTACCGAGTTACGGCTAGCGAAAGATTTCGCCCGAATTTCAGCTCACCAGGTGAAATGAGATCTTCCTGAAATTCTGGTAAGGTAGATAAAGGGGCGAATTCAATCGTTTCCTATGATTTTTGACCTGATAAATTGAATAAAACAGGTCCCAGAACTGTAAGTTAAATAGTTTTTGAGAAAACCAGGGTCAAATGCAAAAAATGGAGTGAAAAAAACACATTTTTTCATCTTAGTTTTTCCGGTTAATTTTACTTTGTACTCTTATGAATAAAAATTCATTTAATCGAACATCTATTCGGTTTCTGTGTACTTAATTTACACCGGTTTGTTCAGAATAAAATTTTCTACTTGTTTTATTCAAAAATTTTAACTGTTTCTTCGTGAAATAACAAAGTTATTCTTGCCCAAAGATGAAAAAATGTGTTTTTCACTCCATTTTTTGCATTTGACACTAGTTTTCTTAAAAACTATTTAACTTACAGTTCTGGGACCTGTTTTATTCAATTTATCAGATCAAAAACCATAAGAAATGATTGAATTCACCCCTTAATCTACCTTACCAGAATTCCAGGAAGACCTCATTTCACCTGGTGAGCTGAAATCCGGGCGAAACTTTCGATAGCCGTAACTCGGAAACGAAGCATTTCCGGACCCATGTTTATACAAACTTTTTTCATTATTTTTACATGTACAATGAGCTCCTAAAGTTTCTGCACATCTTCGTGAATCACCCTGTATATAAATGAAATTTTAAATACATGAACGGGAACAAAACGATATTGGAGAGGAGAACACAACGGAATTATATCTTCTATACTATCGTTGATGCAGTACGAAATAGGGAACATTATTAAGTTGGCCTTTGGAATAATGCCAGTTATGTATCATCCTCAACAAATACTTGTACATTATATTATATATATTGTATTATATTTTAATATAATACACTTTTGTATTGTACTATTATTACTATTAATATGAATATTAAATTGAATGATTTATTAATAAATTTATTTAACTTGTTTCTAAAATTAATATACCCTGTTTTAATATTTTGTTATAATTCTGTAAAAAACATGTTAATGATTTATTAGATGTTATTTTTATATCTTATTAAAATTATTTTGTTTATTAGTATAAAAGGTAACCTCTAAAATGGGTCGGAGGTCAAAAGAAAATTAAATTGTTATTCAGTTTCATTCTATAGCCTCACTATAAAATTTTGTTTTCAAAACTCACTTTTTTTATTTATTTAACGTCGTATCAACTGCAACGGTCATTAGCGACAACGTTGGGGTGGAACTTTATGCAATGTAGGATGAATTGATGTTTTGTAACGTATGAAAATATGCCGTGCCTGAGTGGGATTCGAACCCAGGACCGCATGATGAGAGGCGAGCACGTTACCAACTACGCCAATGCGGCCGGCAAAACTTACTTTTATGTTTCCTATCTTGTTATGATGACGCAACAGTGTATCATACCATAAGCTAAGTTCTTTATTAATCAGAATTGGGCTTAGTGTCATGTACCATTAGAAAGAGAGTAAAAAGTACTATCAGATATCACCAAAAATTAAATTTTGTAAGTTCTGGACACGGTATCGTATGTTTCCGGCCCACAGATATATTTTTACTTTTTCTTGCCCTTTACGAAAATATGTTACTGCTTAGGTGATCAGTTGAAAGGCTGGTTTGAACCTCTAGAGATTTTTCTAATTAAAACGAGCAGTGAGGTGGTTTACAAATCTCTTCCTCACTGAACGAAAAGTACGCATATCAACATGCCAGGCCCTCTAAAAAGCATATATTTTCCACCCTGCAAAGGACACCTTCATTTAATTCACCACAGGATCTTGGTTTATAATAAAATTCATTACAGTATAAACTGCTTAATATGATTTTCATGGGTCCGACACAAATTAGCGTCTTAGACGGAAAATTGTCTTAAAACGGTGTCGAAACGGCGAAGACAATAGTAAGAGAGTGCTTTTTAAAGAAATTATTATTGAAGGCAGAAAAGTGTTATGTTTTAACATTCTGCGTTATGTGACAAAATATTAATAACAGTACTTACATGTAGGTTATATACAAATAAATATATAGTTTACGTACTACATAAATAAACTTAAAGATACATACCTTTTTTGAACGTCACAGTTAATAAAAAAAAACACAAACTAGTAACACCACTAATACATACATATGTACATAAATACTGTAACTAATAACGAAATTTTCATAACTTATTTTTAAAATAGTCATCAATTTTGAGCGCGTATTAGGCGTGATTGAATGCGTATCAAGCGGAAACATATACACATGTTTTACCTTATTAATCATGGGACTTCATGAAAACCGCGTTTTAAACAGAAAATCGTTTTAGCCGTGAGCGTATTAAACGGATACTTTTGTACTTTCAAAGGAGATAACTCTGACTTGTGTCTTTTACACGTCTACCTCTTCTACTCTTAAATACTTCATTAATTTAATTGGCTGATCATGTGATAAGAAACAGAACTATTTTTGTAGCCTTGGAATTAATTTTTTTTGTAGCCCTGGAATCTATTTTTGTAGCCCTGGAATTTTTAGTGAAAATAATTTAACACTCCACTTGTATGTTGTGGGTAGAATTAAAATATATAGGTAAGGAAAATTATGTTTTCGTCTCGATTTTCCCCGGAAATACACGTTTCCAGGCCCCGTGATACAAAATACATTATTTTAACCATTAGGTATGCGGGTGTGTGTCTGTTGTGAACGAAATGTCTCAAAAAACAGAATATCGTACGAAGTTATAACTTAAAACTTAAGTTAGGTAGACCTAAGCCTATTACTAGGGAATTTGATATGAACATTTTGATCAAAATCGGTTAACTAGAAGTGGTAGTTATTCGAGCGATTTTAATGTTTTTACATTTTTCTCAAATACGGCTTCTACGATGTTTTTTTAAAAATCGCTTTATTTGCTACATTTTTTATCTCTAAAAGTTAAGGTAAGCGCCATGTCTCCTGAAATTCTTGGCAGGCAGTGCTCTCGTGGTAAAAATGGTTTTTTAAGATTACGACCTTAATATGCATTTTAGAGAAAACGTGTTCCTAATTAAAGTTCTAGAAAATTAAGAATCTACAACTTTTATTGAACAAAGCTTAGTTTAGCGTCAATTGGTGATTTTTCGTATTTTTAAAATTCGATCAGAGGTTGACTTTCAGTTTGCATCAATCACTTACGATTAAAATTAGGTTATGTTTTCATTTTATAATAATGATAAAACATCCGAAAACCGTTTGTTGCTATCGCTTGTAATTTCTGATTTTGATTTTTTGACTTCGATTTTGGGCCATTTTCGGTCAAAACTGGAACTTCAATTCCAATCCAGTCTCACTAAAATTTTGTGTGAATTACGAATTCGAAAACCGTTTGTTACTATCGCTTATAATTTTTCACTTCCGATCGAAACCGGCATTTCAAACCCAATGATTTTTATATCCACTCTTTACGAGAAATCGAATTAGGTACACTATTTTTATTTCTAAATTCCGACTTTGATTTCTTCACTTCCGGTTTGAGCTATTTCCGATCAAAACTTGAACTTCAAACCCAATCCAGGCCCAAAAAACATTATGGTTAAACATCGGTTATGTATTTCGTTATTTACATTGGAAAGATAAAATCGTGTGGGTATTTCACACCGGATTTTTTAAAATAATATCGTAATCTTTTGACTAAATAGCTACCATGTGATTTTTTTTATGTTACTTTGTAATCGTTAAGTAGTTTAGAATTGAAAAAAATTGTTCGCCAGTCTAGCACTAGTTATAATAAAAGAAATAAAAATACTGAATGATAATTCTAAGTATTTTGAACGTTTTCTCAGTCCTTTATAGATAATTAGATTCTAAACTCAATTATTATGAATATTCTTGTCTCTCTCACATACACATTCTTTCTCCCACTTTGTTTCTTTCTTCATTTTCACACACTTGGTTTTGTCATCCTTCAATTCTATTTAACTAATGTAATTTTCTTCTCAAACGGTAATATAATATTTGAGGTTAAAGACATCTCTTTACACCACTCTTAGAAGAAAATTATATACTAATGAATATTGCATTGTTTTGTCGGCTGAGGTAGCATTGTCAGTACTTTATCGATGCTTCATTCTTGTTTATATTTCCACAGACTGCTTGTCACTTTAAAACATGAGTTAATACCGTCTACAGTAACTAACTATCTTCTTTAATATTTTACCTTTCTTAATTATTTAATTCTCCGCGTGGATCTTTGTCTACAAATCATCCGTCGAAAATATTAATTTCAATAACTCTGAAATTTATGTAAGTAGTCTAAGTTCATTACTAAAATTATATTTATTTTTTTTAAATTATTTATCCTAAATACAGCGTACTGATGCATTTTTAATTAGAGTTCTGTCGTAAATTTATTTGAAAAATTAATTTTGATTTGTTAATTTTCCGGCCAGTCGTATATGTCAGGTTTCTGACATCTTCCACAAATTATTATCTAATTTATAAGCAAAAAATTATTAGTTTTTTAATTTAAATAAATATTTAGTGGTGTTTTGGATTAGTTTCCTAAAAGTAATGAAGTTATTACGAAACGGTGTTCATTAAAACAACTCCATCTTTATTTCTAGTAAATTATATATTCCATGTCTTTCTAAAAATGTAATTATGAACTTTAACTAGATAAATACTTGTGTGTATATGCGTGCGTGATACGTGGGCTTGTGTGTGTGTAAAAGCTGTACTAAAATATACTATTTTTTATTTATTATTTTTTATCTTAGTGACTTTTTTAGTCAATATTAGTAAACGTTTTAACAATTACAATGAGTTATGATATAGCGTCGGTTGCTGGTTTAAATGTGTAATAATTTTAGTTTAATCTTTTGCAGTCTGGCACGCTAACCTTTAAGTTACAATGCGAATATTATTTATTTGTGTATTAATTGGACTTATGGTGTCCAGCTCCTTAGAGTAGCGGCAGAGAGTAATTTAAAGCCGATCCAGACCTTTCAATCAAAATTCTTAAAACTTGCTTCTGGCGCTCCTTTTTATGTAGCGTAAGAAATAAAACCCTTCACGACGATTTCAGAATTCCGACAGTAAAAGAGGTAATCGCGTCCTTGTAAAGTACATTTCACAAAAGACTAAATGACCAGCCAAACTAACTAGCCCGTGATTTAGCTACAAGGAACTTCCCAACTGTGCGACGTCTAAAGCGAAAATGGAGTAGAGACCTCTTGGTCTGAATAACGGACAATGCCGTAGTTTTAAACGGAGAATGTACCACTGGCCACCTCTTCTCCTTTAAGTGGAATTCCTCACCGCCATTTAAATATCATATACGGAAGTTGTGCAGCTCAATGTATAGTACCGTAATAAAAATTGTTGTTGTTTAGGTCAACAGCCAAAAGGCTGGTTTGAACCTGTAGAGGTTTTAATAAGTAAAACGAGAAGTGAGGTGGTTTACCATTGCCTTCCTCACTGAGTGCGAAAGTACGCTTATCAGCATGCCGGGCCCTCTGAAAAGCACATATTTTCCACTCTGCAAAATGACACCTTCACTTTATTCACCACAGGGTCTGGCTGTATAATGAAATTCATTACTTTCAGAGGAGATAACTCTGATTAGTGTCTTTTACACCTCCACCTCTTCTGTTATTAAATGATTCAGTCATTTAATTGGCTGACCATGTGATAAGAAACAGAACTATTTATTTTAGCCCTGAAACGAACAGAGTGAGTGTAAATAATTTTACACTCCACCTGTCCGTTATGGGCAGAATAAAAATTAAAGACAAAAAAATTGGATTGCTAGTCTTCTTTAAGAAAAAAAAGAGCTTTGAAAATTTGTTGAATATTTTAAGTATTTATTACGTCCTAATCAATCTGACATGAGTAATATTTGTGTGTAACTTTAAATTTAGTGCCTGATATTTAAAAAATCTGGTGGTAAACACTCTCATGACTTTCTCTTGCCAATATAAATAATGTACTCTAAAACCTATGTGTATTCATGAAAAATCAATGTGAAATTTAAAAAATTATTTTATTTTAATCATGAGTGAATGACGCAAAATGAAAACCAATCTGTGTTCGACTTAAAAATACGGAAAATCACTAATTGACGCTAAACTAGATTCTGTAGAAGAAAATGCTTGAAATAAAAGTAGGTTTTTTAATTTCCTATAAATAAACCCTTTTTTAATCGATTTTAATGAGCTAAGTAAAGAAAATTACTAATTGACGCTAAACTAAACGTTGTACAATAAAAGTTGTAATTTTTAATTTTCTACAACATTAATTTTATACACTTTTGCCCTAAAATGCATATTAAGACCGCAACCTTAAAAAAATATCATTTTTACAACGAAAGTTGTGATGTTTCACCTTTGGTGGTTATTAGAATCCCATAAAATATAAATGCACCACTGAAACTTACAAAAGCTAAAATAAAATTGTTTATTAAATATCAGGTTTAATGTTACTTAGCTTCTTTAATTCCAGACGGATGGATGATAAAACAATTAAGTTAATTGTTGTATTTGCATAATACTGAGTTGTTTTATTTCTCATTTATTACATACTCGTATTTATTACACTAGGTCTTAAGCCGTTCTTAAAACGCAACTTAACTGTTTGACTTCTAGGACGTAAGTCAAAAATAAAGAGTTATTTATGAAAATAAAAATTATAACAATGAACATTTTAAGTATGTAAATCGATATTAAACCAAACAATTATTAATGAAGAAAAATTATTACAATAATATAAAAAAAATCTGGTGTGAAACACTCACACAACTTTCTTTTGCCAATGCAAATAATGAACAATATAATCTAACATTAGTAATAAAACAAACAAAAAACTAACCTCAATAAACATAACTTAATTTTAATTATGAGTGAAAGACGCAGAAAGAAAATTAACCTCCGTTTGGCTTAAAAATACGCAAAATCTCTCTTTTACGGTAAACTAGGCTCTGTAGAGAAAAATGCTATGAATAAAAGTTGTAGATCTTTTAATTTCCTATAAACTTGATTATACTTTTTTGTCGTAAAATGCAAAATAAGGCTGAAATCTTTAAAAAATTGATTTTTTTTACACGTTATCGTAAGAAAACAGAAAATTAGCTAATTACCGCTAAACTAAGCGTTATACAAAAATAGTTTGAAGTAAAAGTTGTAGGATTTTAAATTCTCTATAACTTTTACTAGATACGTTTTTGCGCTAAAATGCGTATGTATTAAAGTTGCAATCTTAAAAGAACTATTTTTTTACGAGAAAACAGCCTCACCGAGAATTTCAGCAGACATGGCGCCTACCCTACCTTGTAGAGCATAAAAAAATGTAGTAAATGAGGCGATTTTTTTAAAAAATCGTAAGAGCTATTTTTGAGAAAATCGTAAAAAAGTGAAAAATGACGCGAATAAGCTACTACATCCGGTTGACCGATTTTGATGAAAATGTTTGTGTCGGGTTCTCTAGTGGTATCTAACTTAAGTTTTAAGTTTCAAGTTCGTACGCTGTTCCGTTCTTTATATTTTCTGTTCACATACACGCAGACCAATCGCTAAAAACATTTATTTTGGGTTCAGGGGGTCTGAAAACGTGTAGATCCGGTGAAAACTCGATTTCGAAAAATCTACATGAAAACAACACTTTCCTTCCTATATATTCATATAGGGAAGAGAAAGTAAAAGGTTATTCTTATAAAAATAAAAATTTTATTAACAAAAATTTTAAGTATGTAAATCGAAATTAAACTAAACAATTATTAATGAAAAAAAATTATTAAAATAATATAAAAATTAATAACGAACGAACTATTAATTAATAAAATGCAATGAAGTTAAATAATAAATGTAAATTAAAAAATAAATCATTTAACAATAATTACATATCTATCACATTTGTACTTCACCGCACAGACTCTCCAAGAATTGAGTCCTTTCGTTGAACTAAATCAAAATTTATGTAAAATTAAAGTTAAATTATAAATTATTACCATAACTAATTTTTATTTTTTTATTTTTATTAAAAGTTTACTTTTATTTCATTGGAAAATGTTTTAATCTTTAAAGTAATTTTACCTTAATGAATTATTTACTTTAAATATTGTTACTTTTAAAAACTTTTTCGGTTCTTTAAATATTTAATAAATCCTTATACTGAAGTAAAATAAGTCTTTAAAACTTGTTCAGACAAAATTATAACTTTGAAAACTTTTAAAATATAAATACCGATTATGGAAATTACTTATTTATGAAAATTTATGTAAAGTAACTTAATTTCCATGTTACTTAATTATGTTATTTACTTATTTAAGTAGATACTTCATAAAAATTTATTGCGCTTTTAAACTGATTTAGTTTCAGACTAAATTTGTTTTATAATTTTCGTTTCTTATGTCAAACACCAATCTTGTTTCTGTTTATCTTTTAAAAATATTCCTTGTTAAAAATATGGGGACTCAACACGAAAATTTTTATTAAAATCAGTCAAATTGTTTATTCGTTAAATTTTTCATTTTTTGTGAATTTCTCAAAAAAGGCTTACTTATTACTTTTTTTGGGCTCTCACAATAGGAAAAACGGTATGCCTGCTGAAATTCGTAAGGCTCTGTTCCCCGATTATTGATTTTAAGATTGCAAATTTAGGGCAAAAGTGTGTGTAATCAAAGTTATAGAATATTAAACAACTAACAACTTTTATTAAAAACATTTTTCTACAGAGCTTAAGTTTAGTTTAGCACCAATTACTGATTTGTCCTATTTTACTCATAAAAAAACAAAGGTTGATTTTCATTTAGCAACCACTCATGATTAATATTAGGTTATGTTTTTCATCTTTACACTGACAAAATAAAGTTGTGTAAATGTTTCACATCAGATTTTTTCTTTTTCGTCTCCCTGTCACGAATTAGGCCTTCCGACCTCTTTATCCATATTTTTCGCGGACTACCTACATTTCTTCGTTCATCAGTTATGTAGTTTACTGATCGTTTCGCCCATCTATCTTTGTGTTAAATTTTCCTCCCATTTCTTTCTGTATTTACCGACTGTTTCTAGGAGAGAGGAGACATTTTAATGGGCTAAGATTTCCTCATTTTTAATGTGATCTATCAAACTACACCCTTGAACTCTTCTTAAGAACCGGATTTCCGCTACCTCGATCTCACGTTCGTCTCTTTTCCCAAATATCCAGGTCTCACTACCATACAACAAAACTGGAACAGCCAAAGTCTTGTTAAATTGCAACTGTGTTTTTTCCTGAATACCTTCACCCAGTCGTGTTATTTTCCCTCGTATAATACATCTGCTACTTTAAAGGCTAGAACAAATAGTTCTGTTTCTTATCACATGGTCAGCCAATTATATGACTAAAGCATTTAGAAATAGAAGAGGTAGAGTTGTAAAAGAACCTATAATGCTTTTCAACGTTGATGAGCTCTGCTGTTTCACGCTTTTAGACCAATCAGAACGTGTGCCAGCGTTGTCAGATTGTACGAATGTATCAGCCTGACAAACATTACGTGCGCATGCGCATTAGAGCACAAATAGTTCACTCGTGTCTTACATCTCGTACTGAACACGTCGATTATAGAGCGCATTAACATGCAGTACTTTATTATATTATCAGCTGGTTGTATTTTCATAGGTTAAAATTGTTATTGAAAGGCCAGGAAAATGGCTGACAAAATATATAACAGAGCTACGAGAGCAAATATTGGGAACGTTGCTGGTAAGTCATTGGCTAGCTATTATGTGGGAAGAAGGCAATACGAACGTTCAGAGCTCGTCAACTTTTAAAAATAGTATAGTTATAAATTTCGATAGTAATTGCTATCCTTTGAGAGTAATGAATTTCATTATACAGCTAGATTCTGTGAATGAAGTGGAGTGTCGTTTGCCAGGTGAAAAATATGTGCTTTTCTAAGGGCCTGGTATCCTGATAAGCACACTTTTCAACTCGTTGAAGAAGGTAATTGTAAACCACCTCACTCCTCGATTTACCTAGTAAAGCCTCTAGAGCAGTGTTCTTCAACCCGCGGCCCGCCGCGTAAATTTTAGCGGCCCGCAGAACGATTTCAGTTTTTGAACAAAGAGCTTAGAACATTGCATCATTTTGTTGATTTTTAAACGTTGGTTTTTAAACTAGTGAAAGAGAAAGAAAGAATGTCAAGTTTCCCATTGAACTAAAAAATCACCATTTTGATGTTTTTAGTTTGGTTTTGAGTTTTGTAACATGTTTAAGTATAAGTATATGTTTCAATATTGATATTTACTGTCATTTTCAACCAATATAAGCTTTAAAAAAAATCATGTTATTTCTTTTAACCTGACACAAAATGTTCATATATGTTTATACTATATATATTCATATACAAATATACATACATAAGTAGATCAATACGGCCCTCTAGTTCACCCATAATAAAAATTTGGCCCTTTATTAAGATAAGGTTGAAGAACACTGCTCTAGAGTTTCAAACCAGCCTTTCGGCTAATGACCTAAACAACAACTACATAATATATGCCTACATTTCTAGCATACATTAAATCAAATTCCAGGTATTTAAAATGATGTACCTGCTATTTCAGGCACCTACTGATAACTGTTTTTATTCGTAAGGAATGTTTCCTCCAGAAAGTCATTGATTTTGTCTTTACAGCGGATATATGAAAGTTATTTTATTTTCTATCTATTTAAGTTGTATTTTGTATTTCTAAAATTAATGCTAACCACATGATTAATAAATCTGAATTTAGTTTGTGTTGTTTAAAAAACCTCAGCAAATGGTTTTGTATAAAATAATAACCACATAGGCTACTATACGAGTAATATGTAATACTAAGTATCAGATCGTGTACATGAATACTAAATAAGCAATTATAATAATTTTACTACTTTTATTATTATCTCATTGTTACATTCACACTTCATTTTATTGCAAACAAAATATATTATGGTACGCACAATGACTACTTCACACTTACTTAATCTAAACTGATAAATTTACTATTATTTATTTCTTATTATTATTTATTTTATTATAAAAGAAGTGTTGACATTTTTCTTTACCTGTAAGTTTTATTGTTTATTGCACGTTTATTTGCATATATTATATTATTAAGGATTTTTTAAATGTAATATATTGTGACACTTATCTCTAAAGTCCGTTTCGGGATCTGGGTAAATTAAATAATTAACACACTAAAGTTTAAAATTACAAGTATTTATTACAACTAAGAATTACAATTAAATAAGTGACTAAATTCTACAAGTATAATACAATTAAATTATTTAATAAATAAAAAACTAATTATAATTAACTATTACAATAAATAACTTAAACAATTTACTTAATATTACTTACAAAAGTTTTACAGATTAACGTTCAACAATACACGTTGTCCTTTTCTAACGTAATCGTTAAGCACTACGTGATTCGCTCACTCAATCACAGACGAATCAAGACTAAAACAGACCGTAAACAAACCGGCGCTTATATAGGTGGGCTAATGGAGAGTTCGAGAAAAGACAGAGATTTTTGATATAATAATTGTCACCGTCGACCCCTTTGATTAGGTACCGTGCTGCCGGCTATCAAAGCTTCCGAATTTGCGACAGTCGGACTGCCAATAGCTGCAAAAGGGTCAGTAGGTCTGTGGCAGCGTACCGACAGAGGCTTTTGTCGCCAATGCCGAGACAAAAACCGCCCCCTACCACAGCGCTCTTGGTGACTGTATAAAGAGCGCTCCACTGAGCCTGGAGAGATTTGATATCACGCCAGTCTACAGCATCGACGAGATTACTTACATCGGCACACGGCTACCGGACTCTAGCGAAGACTTATCAACGACCCCGCTAGAGAGAAGATTATGCTTCCGCTCGCCGATCCGACACTGTAAGCCGTCGACCGGGCCGACATCACCCGCTGCCGCAAGCGATGCCCACAGCGGGTCCCTCGACCGAGCCTTATGCTCACCGGATCCGTCGAAGCAGCCATCGACGCACTACTGCGAGGGAAGAAGATGACGGTTCCACTGGACGACGACACGCCGTGTCGGCCAGCTCCGTAATCGCCACGACGACTACGACCGACGTTTCGGCAAGACGACTACCGTTTAAACGGCCCTTTTCAGGGCCACCAAAAAGTAAAGGTTTCAACTTGCCACTTAATGTCGCCTTCCGGTGATATAATAATATAAAAAATTCTTCTAACGGCTTCTGGATAAATCTTAACAACTGTAAACAAATTAGGATTGAATAGAAGGTGTTACAAAATGGCCAATTATCTAAATAGGTACACAGCTGTCACAATACCCGTAAAACGATAAACCTATACTATAAAAAACCATTTATATTACACGTAATATTCTAACTATTCCTCGGAAAACCCTATTCATTACTCTTGTTATTTACGTTAACATTTTTAAAATTTCGGTCATTCTCGAACACTCTTTCCTTTTCGATATTGTCTCAATATTGTACCTGAAGGATATATTTTTGTATAAATATAGTAGAATCCGGTTAATTTGGGACACGTATATCCAAGTACGAACTGTCCCGATAAAACGAAGTGAAACGTTATACGATGTACAACGTATAGTAAGGAAATTAAATATAATTTAGGCTATTTTTAAGTAAAATTCCCTTACATGGGACGACGGACGTGTTTCAAGGCTGGTGGGAATTTTTAAAAAGGGTTACCTTTCATCTATGGAAAAACCATTAGTGATTTCTGAATCTACTCTTTAAGAGCAATCGAATGACACTATTTTTGTTCCAAATTCCGACTGATTACCTAAAAAGTTGCTCAAAATGACCTCCGTTCTTTCAATGCACAATATCTCTTGATAAATCTTTTTTTTTGTTACGTACAATAACCGAATTCTTAATATTTCTGAAGCTGAAATTGTCAGATATGTTAGATTTGTTTCCGAGTAAATTAAAGTTTTTAATGAAAAATTGACTGCTTCCAGTCTCGCAGGAAAAGGTTTGATGACGTGAGGTAGAAGATAATTGTAGCCTAATATAGTTAAAACAATGGAAGATACTGTTCTGGAATCTGTTTTACTCAATTTTTCAGGCAAACTTGCATAAGTGTGCTTCATAATTAAGCCTGAAACTGTAGTAAGGTCTCATTTCACCGTAGTACCTGAATTTCTGGCGAAATCTTTCGCCAGCTGTAACTCATTTACAAAGTGTTTCCTGACCTATGTTTTTTGTGCTTTTAAGTCCTCATCGGACCATTTAATCATGTTTTAGATTGTTCTGTTTTGAGCGCTCTTCTTTTGGCCCAATACTTTTTTATGTTTTCCCATCTTATTTTACTTTCTACCTCTGAACAATTTCTGTTTTCTTATTTTTTAATCCTGTTTTCAAATCTTGTGTTTTTGTTGTGAAGTGTCTTCAGTCTTCTTTTTAGGCATGTTCCGTTATGCCTTGCTCTTCCATGTCACTTGTGATTTCTTTGATCCAATTTGTTAGATTTTTTGTGTTTTTATTTTTTTTATTTTCTTGTTAACAGTTTTTCTAATTTTTAGCAACAAAATTAGCCCTCCGAGAGATTCCGTTAAAGTTTGAATCATATTTTGTACTATATGACTAACATTAAAAATAAATTTATTATTATATTTTTTTATTTTTACTTTTTGTTATTACAAAATAATGTGCCGTAGGATAAATGGAGTATTCATTTTAGATGTTAACCTTGTACGTGATAATGCAAGTATATTTATTTACATTATCATTTCCACGTAAATATTTACTTATAAAACTTTTTTTGCTACACTACAGTTCCCTATATTATTTTTATTCGAAGAATCAAACTTACGAAGAACGCGGAAAAATTAAGTGATTTTTTTTGTTTGGTTTAAGCGATTTTATTTTTACTTGTTTGTTTATCGATATATAGTATGTTCATAAAGTTTAAATAAAAGTTTTTCTTAGTATGGCTTCAGTGTTACTTCGTTGGAGTTTTCTTAGTAATTTATTTTTAGATGTTTTCTTCATTTTTATATGAAACTGTACTTGTTCTATAAGTAAAGTGTGATATTATTTCTTTAACATTATTATTTTCCGACGTTCTTGGAGCAAGGACCTCTGTATGCAATACTTCTGTTACATTATTTGAGATTAGTTTAATATAATATGTGTATTTTATTGTACATATGCTTAATTATTGTAATATTTAAAGTACGTAAATATAACATTTAAATATGGAACAACAATTCCGTAAATATTTACAACAGTCCCTATTTCAGGACGTTTTAATGTTTCCCGATCATATTTTTACATTCTCTTGCGTAAATGAATATGTGTGTGTGTGTGTGTGTGTGTGTGTGTGTGTGCGCGCGCGCGCGCGCGCGCGTGTGTGTGAAAAAAATACCTCAAAAATGGAACATCGTACGAAATTGAAACTTGGAACTTAAGTTAGGTACCACTAGAGGACCTGACGCGAACATTTTCATCAAAATCGGTCAACCAGAAGTAGTAGTTTTTTCATGTAATTTTTCACTTTTTTGCAATTTTCTCAAAAACGGCTTGCTTTTAGAGGAGATAACTCTGATTATTGTCTTTTACACCTCTACCTCTTCTGTTTTTAAATGATTCAGTCATGATTCAGTAATTGGCTGACCATCGGTTAAAAAACAGAACTATTTATTTTAGTCCTGCAACGAACAGATTGAATGTAAATAATTTGACACTCCACCTGACTGTTATGGGCGTGTATATTATTTTATTACAGAAATTTGGACTAGAAAACAATAATTTACTTCAAAAAAGTACATGACAATATCTGATGTAATATATTCTTTCACGAGTTACTGCAATCCTATATCTATCTTTTCCTTGTTAATAAGCGATTTGTTTGCATGGTATGCAGATATATGCAAATACATTATGTATTCGAAGAATTATAGGTTATGTTGATTACATGGTATTTATTTATGTACTGGAGATTTTGCACAACGTATTATTAGTTTTTGCTAACTACACATAACCATGTTTACAAATTATATATTTATACATATTAAGGTGTTAAAATATGTGTACTTAATGTTGACTACACAATGCAGTAAAAAAATATGTAAGACAACCTGAAACATTGATGGGACTTTGAAAAATATTTATAGAGTATTACAGTACTAATGTTTTACTTTTGTCTACTACCGATTTTTTGTTTAAGTAAAAATCTTAACAATTCAAATGCATCCGGCGCCAGTTGTATGTAAAATAAACCTGCATAATATATTTTGAATGGTTAAGTTTAACAGAAAACACATCCGTAGACAAACATATTGTAACACCTAATCCTAGGTTCATTCAGGATCTGGTTTAAATAAATAGTAAACAATCTTATAACAATTATTTTTTACTTTCTCTTGCCTATATGAATATATAGGAAGGAAAGTATTGTTTTCATATCGATTTTTCTAAATCGAGTTTTCACCGGATCTATACGTTTTCAGACCCCCTGAACCCAAAAAACATGTTTTTAGCGATTGGTCTGTGTGTGTATGTGTGTGTGTGTGTGTGTGTGTGTGCGCGCGCGCGCGCGCGCGTGTGTGTGTGTGTGCGTGCGTGCGTCCGTGCGTGCGTGCGTGTGTGTGTGTGTGTGAACAGAATATCTCAAGAACGGAACATTATACGAACTTGAAACTTGAAACTTAAGTTACATACCACTACCGGACCCAACACGAACATTTTCATCAAAATCGGTCAACCGGAAGTAGTAGTTTATTCGTATAATTTTTCACTTTTTTGCGATTTTCTCAAAAACTGGTCCTACGAGTTTTTAAAAATCGCCTCATTTACTCAATTTTTTATTCTCTAAAAGATAGGGTAGGCGTCATGTTTGCTGAAATTCTTGGTGAGGGTGTTTTTACGTAAAAAAAGTGTTTTTTTAAGATTAAGGCTTTAATATTAATTATAAAGCAAAAATGTATATAATAAAAGTTGTAGAGAATTTAAAAACCTACAACTTTTATTTCAAGCATTTTTTTTGTATAACGCTTATTTTAGTGGTAATTAGCGATTTTCTGTTTTTTCTCACGAAAACGTGTGAAAAATCGATTTTTTTAAGATTTCGGCCTTAGTATGCACTTTACGACAAAAGTGTATATAATAAAATTTATAGAAAATTAAGAGCTCTACAACTTTTATTTTAACAATGTTTCTCTACAGAGCCTAGTTTAGCGGGAAAGTGTGATTTTCCATTTTTTTTAAGCCAAATTGAGTTCGATTTTCATTTTGCGTCATTCACTCATGATTATGTATTCACTCTAAAGGTTATGTTTTTGAGGTTAGTTTTTGTTTATTTCTAATATTTTATTAATAATTTTAGGTTTATTGTAAATTATTTTCATTGGCAAGAGAAAGTTGTGTGAGTGTTTCACACCAGAGTTTTTACACAATGAATGATTTAACTTAGCGTACTAACAAATACATTAACAATACATCGTATTTTGCATTTGTTATTACAAAAAGATGTGTGGTGTTAATAGAAAATTCTATTAGTCTCTAAACTTCTTGAGAGGAAACTGAGCTCTATAGTGGTATCCGCTCCGAGTATAGCATTTAGAAAAACAAATTTTGTGTTTTTCCTGCTGCAACTCATTTTGAATATTTTTTTTTTTTAATTCCTAATATGTGTACGTTGCAATCTGTTCAATTGAGAACAATAAGCAACCCCATGACCCAATGAGATGAGAATGATATGTATGACGTATAAATGAGCTGTAGTCTTGTACAGACTCAGGCCGACCATTCCTGAGAGAGTATGGTTAATTGAAACCCAACCATCAAAGTACACCGGTAACCACCGTCTAGCATTAAAATCCGTATAAAAGTAACTACCTTTACTAGGATTTGAACCAGGAACCTTCGTCTCCGAAAATCAGCTGTTAAACAGTTAATTTTGGCGACGACTTTACCTCTAGACCAACCCGGTGGGTTGAATAATTTAATGATGTTTTTATTTTAAAAAATAAACGCTTTGCTTGACATAATACCGTTGTAAAAATGTATGGTTCAGTTCAAAAATCATTTCTCTACCCTTACGTGGAGCCAAAAAAACATTAAAAAAAAAAAGGCCGACATATTAAAACGGAACATGAGATTTAACTTTTAAAATATTCATATTATAGAAAAAAACTCTGATCTTCAACGTACTTAAACACCGATTTTATTAAAAGCCTGGACGGAGTAACGGACATTTAAAAACCACATTAACGGAAAACCAGCTAAAAACTGAGTACTTTTTTTGCGTAAATTGCTGAAGTTATCTCCGATTAATTTCTAAATAAAACAATCTAAATCAAACCATTCAATGCAGGAAAAAACAGTCTTTAATTTAGTGCATTGTTCAAAAATATTTTGTTTTTTTGAGATAAATTTCTTCAAACGAGTGCGGAAGGTGGCATCTAAGCGCATGCGACGTCGAATCGAAAGTCGAAAGAAAGCGCACGAGTGTGGACATACCTATTTAGATTACATACATTAAATCGATATCAAAACTTAAGCCTAAACCAAATTTAAATAATAGAATACTGTTCTTTAAGAACTAAAACAATCGAGTTACGTTTCCACAATAACTTGTTACCAACCATGCGCACTATTAACTTAGTTCTGAACCGGTCCCGTAAATACACTATTTCGAACGGCTCGACACACTTCCCATTCAAAATGTAGGTATTGACTGAACCAGTGGCGACTTGTGCTTACAAAACTAAATTAAGAGTTGTAAAAACTGAGAAAAAGTATTGTACTAATAAATATATCTGCGACACTTCCCAGAGTAAAAAACTGAAAATACACATTTATTATACACCGTGACACCTACCGGGTGTCCATTGGAATTTGAACCATAGGGAAATAGCATTGATTTTCATTAGTGTGTTAATATTTTCTTCCCACAAATAAATGAAGACTTGTTACAACCAAAAATCATTAGAAATGTTTAGACCTTTTAAAAATATAAATTTTGCTATATTTTAAGGTGTATTTTAGCTTAAATATAGAAATACATAAATTTGTAACCGTTTTCTATTTAAGTACTGCAAATTTTATCAATTTGTGACATTGTATGTTTTGAGTAATGGTAACGTTCTGGTGTGAAGATGTAAAGATAGATGGGTCGATTCCATCTGCGGTCAAATTTTTTTATTTATTTTTTTTAAAATTCCTAATAGGCCTATGTGTACGTTGCAATCTGTTCAATTCTGAACAATAAGCAACCCCATGACCCAATGAGATGAGGATGATGTGTATGACGTGTAAATGAGGTGTAGTCTTGTACAGACCCAGGTCGACCACTCCTGAGAGAGTATGGTTAATTGAACCCCAACCATCAAAGTACACCGGCAACCACTGTCTAGTATTCAAATCCGTATAAAAGTAACTACCTTTACTAGGATTTGAACCAGGAACCTTCGTCTCCGAAAATCAGCTGTTAAACAGCTGATTTTGGCGACGACTTTACCTCTAGACCAACCCGGTGGGTTGACTTTTTTCTTTTTTTTTTTTATTAAAAATTTTTGCAATTTTGAATATCATATGGAATTTAACCCACCGGGTTGGTCTAGAGGCAAAGTCGTCGCCAAAATTAGCTGTTTAACAGCTGATTTTCGGAGACGAAGGTTCCTGGTTCAAATCCTAGTAAAGGTAGTTACTTTTATACGGATTTGAATGCTAGACAGTAGTTACCGGTGTACTTGGATGGTTGGGGTTCAATTAACCATACTCTCTCAGGAATGGTTGGCCTGAGTCTGCACAAGACTCAGCTCACCTCATATACACGTCATACACATCATTCTTATCTCATTGGGTCATGGCGTTGCTTATTGTTCTGAATTGAACAGATTGCAACGTACACAAATTAGGGATTACAAAAAAAATATGAAATTAATTATTTTACTGGCATTTGTTATTGTTGCATTCAGTAACCCATGCATTCAATACACAAGACGTAACTGATTAATACATTAATATTTAATAATTAATTTTTAATTAATAATATTATAAAAAACCATTATTAATTAATAAATTTGATTTCCATTTTCCGTGTGTTTTGGAAAAATCATTATTTTTTTCTTTTCCATTATTAATTTATTTTAAATTGCTTTCGTTCACTAACAGGAAAACTTAACACAAAGATAAACCTCTTAGGTGGTAGCACAGACGCATGAGAACATTACAAAATTGCTCTGATCTTTATTCCGTTTAAGTAATACTATCATGCTATTTCGAATGAACTGTACAATTTTTTTTTCAATTTTATTAATCGTTTTTATACCAAACAGGATTTGATGAATTATTTTTATAGGTTTGAATTATTTTTTTTTTGAAACAAATAGTTTTGAACTTAATATCAGTCTACAAATAAAAATCAAGATTGATTCAAGAAATTTTTGACCATATTTTTACATCATATTTCTAAATATATTATTCAAAATGTCTCATTTATATTTTATTTATAAAAATAAAATTTAATGGATTATCAATTCTATAAAATGAATTGCAAAGACTTTTTAAAAAATATGTCGTTATAAAAATTACGAAGGATTAACTTTTAAACTTACAAACTACTTTGTATTCTAACAACTTAACTCATTATCTCATATAATATGTTAATTTACCGTGCTTAGTATCAAATAAAGTTATTATTTAAATTTTTAATTAAGTCGTTCAAAATTTATGTTTCAAAAATTGCATTTAAAAATGTATTAAAAGTATTTTTAATAATTTAGTTCTGAATTATTTTAATTTAAATTTTTCCAAAATATATTTAAGTTATATTAAAGATTGATTTACTTAGGTAAAATTTTGGTATACTTTTTGTAAAAATAAGTATAATATTTTCAAATGCGTCATAAAATTTAGATAATAATTAAAAAAGTTACTCCATTTTTTTGTAACAAGTTGAAATGCAAAAGTTATGAAAGATCACTGGCAAGACAGCTTTTTTTATTATATTTATTTTATTACGTATAAAAATACATCTGGTTGTTATATAATGTTTATAGAAATATTTTATCTTTTTAAATTTGCCGCGATTTTTAGTTTTTTTTTTATTTAATTCTTAATGTCATGTTAATTTCGTTTAGGTTTATTTGTATGATTGTTTTTTTCCATTTTAATACACTTCAACAATTACTGTGCATTTCTGTGAGTTTTTTAAAGTTTTTTCGTTTTTAAAAAAATTTCATGCTTTTTATAATATAGGTAGTATATAAAAATTAAAATTTTACCGATATCTTGATAAATTAATGCTTAGATAAATTGCATTTTTATTCTTCTTCTCGTCACGGGTTAGGCATTTTTACCTGTTCTGGCACCCATCTTTTCTTCGGCCTACCAATATCTCTGCTTTCTACTGGTTTATATCTCCTTGCTAAACCAGGTAAGTCAGAGAAACAAGCTCAATCAGGGTGTCATTAAATTCTACCACAGTCTCCTTCTGTACTTTACCGACCAGAGTTTTCTTCAAAGTAAACTTTTGAAAATTCTCTAATTTGATTTCCACATCTTATGACTTCACATAAGATACGTCAGACCTCGAGTATACAGCTTTACTTTACTGGGTACGTTGTTTTGGTCAACAACCGAAAGGCCGATTTGAACCTCTAAAAGCTTTACTAAATAAAAGGAGGAGTGAGATGGTTTACCTTTGCCTTCCTAACTAAGTGGAAAACTACGCTTCTCAGCATACTAAGCCCTCCAAAAGCATCTACTTTCCACCCTGCAAATAATACCTTCACTTATTCACCACAGGGTTCGGCTGTATAAAAAAATTCATTACTCAGAGGACATAACTCTTACTAGTGTCTTTTACTCCTCTACCTCTTCTGTTCTTAAATGTTTAAGTCATATAATTGGCTAACCATGTGATAAGAAACAGAACTAATTTTTGTAGCCCTAGAACAACCAGATCGAGTGTAAATAGTTTAACACTCCACCTGCCTGTTATGGGCAATAACTTTGTATGTAAAGATTATTTAATACAAAACTCGCATTAGAAATATAAATATTTTTATTTAACCCTAATATAAATGTAGTACGTTGCAATCTGTTGAATTTAAAACAATAAACAACCCCATAACCCAATGAGATAAGGATGAAGATGTTTGACGTGTACATAAAGATGTACTCATGTACAGACTCAAACCGACCATTCTTTACATCAGTAGTTAATTATTATTTATTTTATTTAGTTAAATATACATAACGATTCAATACTGAACTGAAGTAAGCTGTACGAGTATACAATATTTTAAACTAAATATACTTATACACTAAAACTCTTCTTCACGAAGAGTTCTGTCCGGGCATAGGAGTATACAGAACAAAAGATTTAATCACTTAAATACTTATAACTACTATAAAAATTACTAAGTTAAATTACTACAGTTAAATAGGTTACAAAGATTGCGTTAAACAGAATTAGAAAAAAAACATAAAATAAATGATAAATTCAATTACATTTACATAAAATATCAATATTATATTTTAATATTAATAACAATAGAAATTTTTAAAAAACTTTAGGATTATGTTTGTACTTTTGTATTAGAGAGAAATATATACGAGTTTAAAGAACTTTTATTATAACTATAACTACTTTACAATATATATATTTTACCTAACACAATGTATAAATATTTTAACTTTGGGAAATTAATTCAATGAGCATGAAGAACAGGTAAACTATCGCAAAGAGAAAAGTAAAAACTAACAAGAATAGTTATTTTAAAACTTGAAAATGTTTCTCAAGTTCTTGCTCGTAGATGGGTAGTAACTTATATGATATTTAAGTTTATGTTTTAATAGATGCGGTGACATAATAATATTGAACCCTAATCATCAAAATACACCGGTAACGACTGACTAGTATTCAAATCCTTTTAAAAGTTTTGAACCTTTACTAGGATTTGAAGCAAGGAACCCCGTCTTCAAAATTCAGTAGGTAAACAACTAACTCGTGGCGACAATTTAACTACTAGGTGAACCCCGTGGGTTGCATTGGAAATATAATAAGTTTTCTTTGCAAATTTACGCTTAATTCGTTTTTCCAGTCATCCGACTCTCATTCATGATGAATAATCAGATTTTCAGTGTGTCATCATATTGAATTTCACTGACAAATTAAATAAATTATGACTCTTCTTAAAATTCAACAGTTGAAATACTGATACATTCATCATTCAATAAGTGGTTACCATTATTAACGACCGTAAAATGTAGATCCCCATGATTTAATTCTAATTATTGTGAAAAAGTTATTGCACTGTGCCATAAAATTTATTTACCTAATATTGTTGTATTTGCTATGGAAGTAAAACAATATTTCTGAGATTAGTTATAACATTTCCTCAAATATATGTCTGTGTTTATAAATATGTAAAATACATATTTTATTTTTCTTCAGAAATATTTACACCAGGAGTATGCATTTAAAAATAATCTAAACGAATTAATAACAAAATTCTAAATTTGGAATTTAAACTTATATTTTTAGTAGTATTTAAAAAAAATATCTTTCACAATTTACAAGTAAATCATGTTGAATAAATATATAAACATTGTTAAAACTTCTTTATCTAGTTTACATATTTATTTTTTTATCGAATTTACCTCCTATGTATTTGTTTAGATAAACAAAAGGAAAAAATACTCAGTCAGAATCTCGCAGTATACGAATTTAAATCTAGGGTGCATTAACAAACAAGTAGAAGAATGGCTAAGCTTATACGTGGACTCTACCGGGTGCTTAAAAATTATAAACATTTTGATAAGTTTAGGAAAATCTCAATATAAAGTAGATTCCTTTATATCTGAAATAAAAAGAGCTGAATTTATTCAGGATGTGAGTAAATATCTCTCTATTCTTCTTCAAGTATGACCATAACAAGTAGGTGGAGTGTTACATTATTTGCACTCAATCTGATAGTTTCAGGGCTACAAAAAATAGTTCGGTTTCTTATTACATGGTCAGCCAATTACACTACTCTGCATCATTTTTGATGTCTTCCTAGTTTTACCGTTATTTAATGTATTTTTTAGTGCTGATTACGAATTTGAAATCCGTTTTCCTCCATCACGTCTGGTTTTCTCACAAACATTAATAAAATTTTATAAATTTATTCATTTTTTGCTGTTTCTAACTAAAGTAAATAAATAAATAATCATCTTTAATTTATTTAATGATGTTATAGCAATTTAGTTTGGGTATATTTTTGCTTAAACAGCCAGCAGTTGGTAAACCTGCTGCTACTCAGCTGTACTTTCCCTCCACAAGAGAAGCAGATTGATGTTTATTGAGGATATGTTTAGTGTAAAGTGTGCAACTGTTCCTTGTAATGTTTTTGAGTTAGTAACTGGTAATAATGAGTTCACGTAAATGTTTAAACAGTTCTAATATATTTTGTTATATATGTGGAAGTTTTATAATTGTTAAAAAAAGACAGGATATAACAAAATTTGTGAAACAAGCCTACTTAGCCTATTTTGGATTGAAGATTGGCGACCAGGATAAGAGTTGGGCACCGCACAAGGTTTTTGTCCAAGTGATGACCAAATTCCACAAACGTTTAGCCAAGAAGAACTCAATGATCTTACTCGAGATTTGAACCTTTCAAAAGAGGCTGCAGAATTACTAGGTTCTAGGCTGAAAGCAAAAAATCTTTTGGCCCCCGGAACATCATACTCATGGTACAGGCATAGGGAGAGTAAACTTATAAAATTTTTTGAAGAAAAAGATGTAATGGTATTTTGTTCCAATACAGAAGGGCTGATGGGGTTTTTTTATACAACCCTGTAGATTGGAGATTTATTCATTGACTCCTCTAAACGAAGCCTCAAAGGTGTGTTACAACATAATAAAAATTTATGTGGGTCGATTCCTGTGGCTCATTCTGTGCATCTAAAAGAGTCTTATGAAAACATTAAGTCTCTTCTAGAAAACATCAACTACGATATGCATCAATGGAAGGTTTGCTGGGATCTTAAAGTAATAGGAATGCTTTTAGGACAACAAGGCGGCTATACAAAGTTGCCATGTTTTATCTGTGAATGGGATAGCCGGGCAAAAGACAAACACTGGAATGTAGTTAGCTGGCCACCAAGGGGTGAGCTAATACCTAGTGGAAAAAACATTGTAAATGCCCCTGTGATAAAAAAGGAAAATGTCATGCTTCCTCCATTGCACATTAAATTAGGCATTATGAAGCAATTTACGAAGGCACTTAACAAAGAAGCAAATTGCTTTCAATATTTAAGTAGCAAGTTTCCCAAAATATCTAGTGAAAAGCTAAATGAGGGCATTTTTGTTGGACCTCAAATTCGAACTCTAATGAAAGACACAAACTTTGAGCAAACTATAACTGCAATAGAGAAAAACGCTTGGAATTCATTTAAGGATGTTGTTGAAAAGTTTTTGGGAAACAATAAGGTATCAAACTATAAATCTATCGTTAAGAAGATGCTGGTCAACATGCATAAATTAGGCTGTAACATGAGCGTCAAAATACACTTCCTTCATTCTCACTTAGACTTTTTCCCCGAAAACCTGGGTGATGTTAGTGAAGAACAAGGGGAAAGGTTCCATCAAGACATAAAGGAAATGGAAAAAAGATATCAAGGTAGATGGAATAAGAACATGATGGCTGACTACTGCTTTATGTTGAAAAGGGAGTGCAAAAATCTGGGAAATGCCAGGAAATCGAAAAAAAAAGTTTTAATCCTCCCAAGAAGAAATTAAAAAATCAAAGTAAAAATGTTAAGTTATGAGAAAAAACTATTTTTGTATTTTTTATACTGCTCTTAATTTTTTTTTTGTGAAATTAATTAAAACTGTTAAGTGTTATTAAATGTTCTTTGTAATCATGTAAAAATCAAATTTAATACTTTTTACAACAGTTTAATAATATTTATTTTTTACTAAAAATAGCTTTTTTAACCATTCCTTGTTGCATTGTTAGAAACAAATTCAATTAAATCACATAGTTTAAGAATCTCCAATGACGTAATCACTAGTTATAAGGGTATGTAAATCAGTAAGTATAATCTGATAAATATGAAAAAAGGAAAAATTCCAAATTTTATTACTGCCATTTGTAAAAAAACCTGACGTGATAGAAAAAATCTAATAACGTTTTTGGATTCAGCGTGAAAAATACATATAAAATGACCTAATTTAACATAAACATCAGTGAAAAATATTTAAAATGCAGAGTTGTGCACTACTCTGCATCATTTTTGATGTCTTCCTAGTTTTACCGTTATTTAATGTATTTTTTAGTGCTGATTACGAATTTGAAATCCGTTTTCCTCCATCACGTCTGGTTTTCTCACAAACATTAATAAAATTTTATAAATTTATTCATTTTTTGCTGTTTCTAACTAAAGTAAATAAATAAATAATCATCTTTAATTTATTTAATGATGTTATAGCAATTTAGTTTGGGTATATTTTTGCTTAAACAGCCAGCAGTTGGTAAACCTGCTGCTACTCAGCTGTACTTTCCCTCCACAAGAGAAGCAGATTGATGTTTATTGAGGATATGTTTAGTGTAAAGTGTGCAACTGTTCCTTGTAATGTTTTTGAGTTAGTAACTGGTAATAATGAGTTCACGTAAATGTTTAAACAGTTCTAATATATTTTGTTATATATGTGGAAGTTTTATAATTGTTAAAAAAAGACAGGATATAACAAAATTTGTGAAACAAGCCTACTTAGCCTATTTTGGATTGAAGATTGGCGACCAGGATAAGAGTTGGGCACCGCACAAGGTTTTTGTCCAAGTGATGACCAAATTCCACAAACGTTTAGCCAAGAAGAACTCAATGATCTTACTCGAGATTTGAACCTTTCAAAAGAGGCTGCAGAATTACTAGGTTCTAGGCTGAAAGCAAAAAATCTTTTGGCCCCCGGAACATCATACTCATGGTACAGGCATAGGGAGAGTAAACTTATAAAATTTTTTGAAGAAAAAGATGTAATGGTATTTTGTTCCAATACAGAAGGGCTGATGGGGTTTTTTTATACAACCCTGTAGATTGGAGATTTATTCATTGACTCCTCTAAACGAAGCCTCAAAGGTGTGTTACAACATAATAAAAATTTATGTGGGTCGATTCCTGTGGCTCATTCTGTGCATCTAAAAGAGTCTTATGAAAACATTAAGTCTCTTCTAGAAAACATCAACTACGATATGCATCAATGGAAGGTTTGCTGGGATCTTAAAGTAATAGGAATGCTTTTAGGACAACAAGGCGGCTATACAAAGTTGCCATGTTTTATCTGTGAATGGGATAGCCGGGCAAAAGACAAACACTGGAATGTAGTTAGCTGGCCACCAAGGGGTGAGCTAATACCTAGTGGAAAAAACATTGTAAATGCCCCTGTGATAAAAAAGGAAAATGTCATGCTTCCTCCATTGCACATTAAATTAGGCATTATGAAGCAATTTACGAAGGCACTTAACAAAGAAGCAAATTGCTTTCAATATTTAAGTAGCAAGTTTCCCAAAATATCTAGTGAAAAGCTAAATGAGGGCATTTTTGTTGGACCTCAAATTCGAACTCTAATGAAAGACACAAACTTTGAGCAAACTATAACTGCAATAGAGAAAAACGCTTGGAATTCATTTAAGGATGTTGTTGAAAAGTTTTTGGGAAACAATAAGGTATCAAACTATAAATCTATCGTTAAGAAGATGCTGGTCAACATGCATAAATTAGGCTGTAACATGAGCGTCAAAATACACTTCCTTCATTCTCACTTAGACTTTTTCCCCGAAAACCTGGGTGATGTTAGTGAAGAACAAGGGGAAAGGTTCCATCAAGACATAAAGGAAATGGAAAAAAGATATCAAGGTAGATGGAATAAGAACATGATGGCTGACTACTGCTTTATGTTGAAAAGGGAGTGCAAAAATCTGGGAAATGCCAGGAAATCGAAAAAAAAAGTTTTAATCCTCCCAAGAAGAAATTAAAAAATCAAAGTAAAAATGTTAAGTTATGAGAAAAAACTATTTTTGTATTTTTTATACTGCTCTTAATTTTTTTTTTGTGAAATTAATTAAAACTGTTAAGTGTTATTAAATGTTCTTTGTAATCATGTAAAAATCAAATTTAATACTTTTTACAACAGTTTAATAATATTTATTTTTTACTAAAAATAGCTTTTTTAACCATTCCTTGTTGCATTGTTAGAAACAAATTCAATTAAATCACATAGTTTAAGAATCTCCAATGACGTAATCACTAGTTATAAGGGTATGTAAATCAGTAAGTATAATCTGATAAATATGAAAAAAGGAAAAATTCCAAATTTTATTACTGCCATTTGTAAAAAAACCTGACGTGATAGAAAAAATCTAATAACGTTTTTGGATTCAGCGTGAAAAATACATATAAAATGACCTAATTTAACATAAACATCAGTGAAAAATATTTAAAATGCAGAGTTGTGTTATTTGACTGAAGCTTTTAATAACAGAAGAGGTAGAGGTGTAAAAGATGCTATTCAGAGTTATCTCTTCTGAGAGTAATGAATTTCATTTCAGACCCTGTGGTGAATGAAGTGAAGGTGTCATTTACCAGGTGGAAAGTAGATGCTTTTCAGAGGGCCTGGCATGCTGATAATCATACTTCTTTATACATTGTGGAAGGCAATGGTAAATCACCTCACTCCTCGTTTTACTTAGTAAAGCCTGTAGAGGTTCAAACCAGTCTTTCTGATGACCAAAACAACAATAAACTTCTTCAAGTGCTATCTTTTCAAGTGCTATAGAGATCAGCGGGATCGTCCTCTCCCACAGTGAATCAATCGTGTCCCGATCTCAGTAGGTAAAGTAGGCACACTAATTTCCTGAGCTGGTGATGAAAGAGATGAATAAAAGTGAGAGAGTGAGTGTTGGTCAGTGACAACGAGAGGGGAATTAGGCTACGGTTCCCTTCCACGGCCCGCTGACAGTATGTAAAACATTTTTTTTAACCCGACATTTCCCTTGTATAAAACAGTTCCGAGGGAGGTGGATGGTTCTTTGTTGATGCCGGATCAAGTGGCCTGGCGGCGGGTTTTTAGTTGGTAGGCGGTTGCGACCTCCTTGGGACTGGACGAGGACGCCTCAATTGAAGTCCAACACTACTTCCTCCATCGCGAGGGAGTGAGCATGAGTTTTTCTCGCCGCCTCGGATAAAAAAAAGTGCCATCTTCTCTAAAAAGATTAAAAAGCATTTAGTCAACCGATCACTTTGGATCCTCCAACTCCAAGTACCTACGTTACGTACTACAAACTGACTGGACACAAACATTTTCATCAAAATTAGTTTAGCGTAAATTGTAGTTTTTCTCTATTTTGCAATTTTCTCAAAACAACTCATACGATTTTTTTTTAAAATCGCCTAATTTACTAAATTTTGTATCCTCTACAAGCGTCATACTTTCTAAAATATTTGGGGAGGATGTCGTAATTATTTTTTTTAAGATTGCGGCCTTAATATATATTTTAGGGCAGAAACTCTAAAAAAACTAATTAAAAGTCGTAGGAAATTAAAAACCTACAACTTTTTTTACAATGCTTAGTTTAGCGTTAATTAGTGATTTTCTCTATTTATCTCATCAAAATCGGTAAAAAATTAGATCTTTTAAGATTGCGGCCTTAGTATCCATTTTACGATAAAACAGTACCTACTACAATCAAAGTTACAGGAAATTTAAAAACATACAATTTTGTTTCAAGCACTTTTTTCTACAGAGCCTAGTTTAGCGTGAATTAGTGATTATTTTTCTATTTCTAAGTCCTGCAAGGGTTGATTTTCATTTAGCGTCATTCTCTCACGATTATAATTAGCTTATTATTTCCATTTTACATTGTTTACTCATGATTTAACATAAGTAATATTTTTCATTATTTACATTGGCAAGAGAAAGACGTGTGAGTGTTTCACACCAGATTTTTATAAGTCTTACGAAACGAGAAATAGACAAAATTCAAGTCTTCAAAGTAGGAATCTATTGAAGGTATAAAGGATGTAATGTATGGAGGAAAGAACGAAAGAAGAATGTCAGACACAAAATTGATTAACACGATAAAAAAAGGAAACAGGAGTAGTTTGGACATGTGAGCATGGAGAGAAATACCATCTGCTTCTGTTGATAATAGAGGGGAAAATAGCAGAAATTAGGGGCGTTAGAAGGCGAAGACCATTCTGTGAGACTTATCATCGCTTTTCTGTGGAACTATTTAGGGTAGTAATATCAAAAGTAAGAGTTTTTGTTGTTATCGCCAACTTCCAATAGGAGAATGCGCCCAGAAAACAAGACGATTCCGCTTTCCCAACTCTTATCATTTTAACAGTTTCATCTTTGACACGAACCACCAACCGAATTCCAAAACTCTTCAATACGATCACATTTTGACCTTCATCCCGTAAGTTAATATTGATATCAAATAGGTTCTAAGTATTTGAATTGATAACTTTAATATAAGGTCTCTACTAATGATTCTGTAATACCCTAAGCCTAGGTTCGTTGGATATCTGGGTATAATCTATACTAATATTTTAAAGACAAAGCGTGTTTTTTTTGTGCGAGCTAATTTCCAAAACTACTGAACTAATTTTCATGAAATTTTGACAGAAAATTCGTATTTATACTCACAGCAACAATTAGTTTTTAAATTTTCAAAAATAATAACCCTAAGGGCCCTAATTAAGATTTTAATAAATATGTATGCGTGCGAGGACATGTGAGGTAGGTATTGCTGTTGAAGTAGATGAAGTGGTGGTTTGATGAATTTGTGAAACGTACGCGGGGAAAATTATCAAAACGTTGTGTGTGTGTGTGTGTGTGTGTTTGTGTACGCACGTACATTGGAGTATACAGTCGATTTAGCAACTACATAATTTTACTACATATTTATTTAAAAAAATTGATTAAGCCCTACACAGGTTTCGCGTGCGAAGACGCGCCGGGCATGATAGTAAATAATAAACAATTTTTCTTTAAACTTGTAACAATTATTTATTAACACGATTTATATAATTACAAATAATTATGAAGCATAGAATACTAACAAATAATAATTAGATTACTTCATTTAAATTAGTTACAAAACTTAAAGTTGAAACTAAATTTGACTACATATAATTAAGATAGGCCTACTGTCACTTAACAATTAAAACAATTGTTTAACTGTTTGTAATCACTTGCTACCATCCGTACTTATGCGCAGTATTAACGTAATTCAGAACTGATCCAAAAATGATACTATTTTGAACTACCTGTCAACACCTTCCATTTGTAATTAGTTACTCACTGCAAAGGTGCTAACTGTTTTTATACCTGCGGTCTAATAGTTAATCGAGACCCTTCTAACATTTTCTCCGCTTTACCAGAACATGATAGAACTATTTGTTTCGATTTTCGAGAATTCCTATTTAAAACATTTCGTTCATCATAATCCATTTATTTATTTTTATTATATTTTACAATACGTACAAGTTTGTTCTGAACTAAACAGAAATTAATTTCCTGAATAAGGCATATCCCTGTGCTTAGGAAAGGAATGCTTGTTCAATATACTCCACCTTATATAATAAACTATCTATTCCCTCAACAATCCTAGAACATCACTGTGTAATATTACAATACTAACAGATCAACCAACTCTCACACCTTGACGACCACCACTTAAACGTCCCTTTTCAGAGCCATTTAAGGTTTTAAGGTACATTTAAGGTTTCTCACCCCACTCATTTTCACCATCCGGTAACAGCCACAGCCATCTCAATTTTTGGGTCTTTATTACAAAGACTTTGTCTTCAATGAGAATATTCAGTTACTCATTTTTACGTGCTCTCCAGGCATCTCCATGCTTTACCGGTCCAAAGATTTTCCTCAAAATCTTTCCACGCTCGCAGCAGTGGGCGATGACGGTCTTGGTCAGGTTACGGTGTCAGGTCGATGAGCGGCAGAAATATCTTCTCTCTTGTGGGATCATCGATGGGTCTTCATCGTGCCGATATTTGTAGTTTGGTCGGAGCTGTAGAGTGAACTGACGATCAAAAGTGTCTTATTTAGTAACCAGAGCGGAGGTTACTAGCCTTCTGCATTGCCGACAAAGGTCTGTCGGCAACCGAACAAAAGTACCAAACATAAGGGTTGACGGTGACAAGGCACATTAAGAGAACTGGGTCAACGAGTTTGTTTAAGGTACTATATAAAGAAAGAATATAATATACAAGTATAAAACAGAAGAAAGAAAAGCCGTCCTTGGAAAAATTTCATGGATATCGTGAATGATTAGATTTTAATACGTGTAAGGGGATGGAGGGTAGAAAGTATTGGAGAAAGGATCGTGGAGGAACCCAAAGCCCACCAAAGGCTGAACAGCTGCAATATAATGATGATGACTATTCGTTTTACTAAGTAAAATCTTAAATGATTTAAAACAATCTTTTGGACACAAGAAAGGGCAAAATATCATAATTTAAATAAACCCCAAAAGATATCTTGAATGTTGTAAGATATTATCTCAAATGTTTTGATATATACGGAGACGTTTATGTACTTTCGGGGCAGCCAGTATATCAGTTTAGTGCTATATAATGTTGGAGAGCGTTTTCGAGAGCCCACATCTTATTTACGAGTTTTGGTGTCTCCAGTCTTTATTTAATGTACCAACTTCTCCTTCGCCGTCCACTCATTCCTCTCTTTCTCTAATACCCTGTTTATCCTTTTCTATTTCTCTACTGAAGTGTATAACTGCTTTTCGCTTTATTTATGTCCTTAAGTACTTTAATAAGCAGGTATAACATTAATATATTTCTTTCTTCATTCTTTCATAACTTATTTTTGGTTTCTTCGTTTTAGTTTCGGTTTTGTTACTTTTTAAGTATTGTTATTAACTTTCATACTCATTAAAAGATCTCGTTTTGTTTTTGTTTAAAAAATTAGTATGTGTACTGTGCTTGTATTTACTAAATACTAAATAATAATACACTGGTATTTAAAACCCATAAAATATTTATACTTATAATACATTGTGTTTCTATTTGAAAATTTTAACTTTTGGAATTGAAATCACGTAATTTTAATTTCTTTTATTATTTTTAATTTCCCCTTTTCTCTCGGAATTTTTCAATTTTCCTGCCGATGAGGTATGGTAACTAAGTACACTAAGAACAGAAAGTAATTTATTTAGGGGAGACTGTAGTTTGTATCCCGCCAATATTAAATTTTCTTTTTATAGGTAGCTACATTTTTCATAGGTTTGGTAAAAGGTTAAGAAAAGGTTGGAAAAGGAAAGAATTGAAACTTTACACTCTTAATATAGTTTTTGGGTTTCTCTTGCTACTGACATTTTTTTCAATTTAATCTGTTGAACCATAAAATTTAAAATAATAACGAATAACATAAAATATGTCTACGTTTTTTTGCATATTACTAATTTTCGGAGTCTTAAAAATGTCGGTATATGTGCATATACAAGGTAAATAAATGGTAAAAACTTCAGCCTGGTTTCAGGTTCAGGTTTAATGGTTTCTGACAAAAATGTACGTAAGTGTTAACAAACTTAATTTACGGGAAAAAGTAAAAAACCAAATAGCACAAATCAAAAACAAGATGTACACAAACAAGTAAATTTCTCATCAACAGTTGGTTAGAGAGCTGAACCTACAGCTAAGAATATTAAAAACAGTGAAGTAGATATTTCAAGAAAACTAAAATTCTCTTTGCACTAAAACGAGCAGTATAAAATAATTATAAAAATATTCGTTCTTGGTGACATGATAATTTTTCTAGGTAAACCTGATAAAAACTTTTGTTCTGTAGAATAATTTTTGATTTAATTTAATATTTTTCTGGTCGAAATTTTCAGTCGAAACCATCATACAGTCTCTCCTTAAAACAAAAATTAAAATATAAAATTGATTGGAAGTATGTGTTTTGTTTCTGAAACAAAAACTGAAATAAACACCTTAAGATATTCATCTAATTTTCTTTTTACGCCCTAATAGTTGTACGTTACAATCTGTTCAATTTACGAACAATAAGCAACTCCACAACCCAATGAAATAAGTCTCTCTGAAAGTTATGAATTTCATTATACAGCCAGACCCTGTGGTAAATGAAGTGAAAGTGTCATTTGCAGAGTGAAAAATATGTGCTTTTTAGAGAGCCCGGCATGCTGATAAGCATACTTTTTCACTCAGTGAGGAAGGCAAAGGTAAACCACTTCATTCCTCTACAGGTTAAAACCAGCCTTTTGGCTGATGACCTAAACAACAATGTATGAAAATGTATGACGTGTAAATGAGGTCTAGCTTCAGGTCGACCTGTTTTTGAGAAACATAAATTATTTGAACCCCCAATGATCAAAGTACACCAGTAACCACTGTCTAGTATTTAAACTCATGTAAAAGTAACTACAGTTCACTCGAAATTGCATGATAGTAAGTCTCTGAATGGTGGTAATTTTTCAAGATAAGAAGTCCCTTTTTCGAAAAAAAAATTTCCCTTTTAATTATTCGTACAAAATATAATATAAATCTTTGTTTAGCAATTTTTAAAATCATATAGAATCAATTATTTTACTGGAATTTGTTATTGTTGCAATTCAGTAACCCATGCATTCAATACACGAGACTTGATTAATTATTAATACATTAATATTTAATAGTACTTAATATAATACAAATAAATAATTAATTAAATAATACTTGATTAATTAGTACATTAATATTTAACATTTAGTTTGTTGCAGGGCTAAAATAAATAGTTCTGTTTCTTATCACATGGTCAGCCAATTAAATGACTGAATCATTTAAAAACAGAAGAGGCAGAGGTGTAAAATACACTAACCAGAGTTATCTCCTCTGAAAGTAATGAATTTCATTATACAGCCACACCCTGTGGTGAATGAAGTGAAAGTGTCATTTTCAGAGTGGAAAATATGAGCTTTTCAGAGGACACGGCATGCTGATAAGCATACTTTTTCACTCAGTGAGGAAGGCATTGGAAAATCACTTCACTCCTCTACAGGTTCAAACTAGCCTTTTGGCTGATGACCTAAACAACAATATTTAATAATTAATTTTTAATTAATAATAATACAATGAAATTTCAATTAATTAATGAATTTGATATCAATTTTTCGTGTGTTATTGAAAAAATCATTTTTTTCGTTTCCATATTTATTTATCTTTTAAAACTTTCACTAACAGGGAAATTTAACACAAAGAAAAACCTTTTAAGTGACTGGTGCATGAGCACATTACAAAATTTCCTCTATTCTTTATTCCATTTAAGTAATACTATCATGGTACTTCGAATGGACTGAACTTCTGACGGTACTTCGAATGGATTTAAACCACAGAACCTTTATCTAAAAAAATTATTATTCCAAAATTGTTATCACCTGCAATCGTTTTATCACTTAATTTATAATTTTTCAGTTCTGTAATTAAAAAATGTTTCAACAATAATTATGTTTCCTTTAAAAACTCACGTATCCTTGGCGCTTCTAATATAAAAAATTAATGGTGACAAACTGCTAATTCCGTTTATATGGAAAGATTCTGGTCATATAAACTTTGGATAGATGAGGTTTAAGTGCATATAATAAAATGGAAATGTAGAATATTTTGATTTCAAAATGTCAACTATATTTGAATAGACTCTGGAATTCCGAATTGCATGCTGTCGCTGATATGTTGACGAATGATGATAAAGAATAAAGCTTTGACCTACCTAACGATTTAAAGTATTGTTATACTTTTTGGGGGTTGTAGTTACTTTATTAAAATGTGCATCTAAACTTTCACCCAAACGTAATACTTTCTATCCTATTAGAATCATTGAAAGTATAAATTTTTTGAAGTAAATAATACATTTTAAGGAATATAATATAATTGCAAAAACAAACTGCAAAGAATTCAATCGACTGTAGACAATTTGTTCGATATTGCGTTTCAGTATAACGTTTATATTTTACACCTTTGTGCCTTTTTTTATCTAATCTTCGTCCTATAATAATTGTGTTATTGTAAATATAATAGACTTTTCATTTTGTAATCATTTTCAATATAAATATATGTAATAATATCATCCCCACGCAATGTCCTCGTTTTTTACGATAACGCCGTATTATTCTTATAACTATTTATTATTAAAGCAATACTTTTACTTATTACAACAGATAAGTTTAATTTAAATTTACTATTTCTGTCATGTACCTGTGATTATTATTATTTTATTTTCTTATATAAGTAAAATTATGTGTACTTTAATATGTTATGTTATCTAAAAACAAATGTTGTTTAAAATTCATAAATTTTATAACTATCGATATTTTTATTAAAGAATAAGGCGTAGTTTGTTATCGATTGTTCAATTCACTAATTTCTTTATAATTATAAAATTTTATCTTATATACAATATTTTTTATTATAATATATTAGGGAAAACCGTCAACGGTTTTTCCCATAATATTTTATCTTCTCAGTAGTTTGTCATTCCGTTATGTAACAATTTAATTAAGTCGGTAGTTTCGTTAAATAGTGTAGGCCTACATTCATGGATAATAATAAATGGAAAGAATAGGCAATGTAGAAATGTTTATCAAAATAAAGTTGTTTGGCTCACTTATTTTTATTAGCCTACTAGCGGTACCCGGCGCGCGTTCCTACGCCCAAGAACAGAAAACATGGTTTTATGGAAAATATAAAATTTATTTTATTTTATCTAAGGCCCGTTAGCGTAGTGGTTAGCGCAAATGGTTTCTACGTTTGGGTACCGCGTTCGATTCCCGGTCAGGTCTGGCATTTATTTATAAATTACTAATATTGCTGTAAAAAATAGGGGTATGTAGTAGAAGGGTGAAAATTTAGGAGTGTATGTATTTTCTAATGTCACATTGTAAAAAAATAAAAAATAAAAATTTTGTCCAGAAAATAAAAAACAAATTTTTCGGGTGGACCACCCTAATCACTTAGGGATATAAAAAATAGATAAAAACCTATTCTCAGACCTACCAAGTGTACATATAAAATTTCATCAAAATCGGTTTAGCTGTTTCGGAGGAGTATGGCAACTAACACTGTGACACGAGAATTTTATATATTAGATATATGTTTTTTGGCTTCAACTTTATTTGTATTTACAACTGCACATTTTTTTTAAAGCACAACTAGTAAATGAGATAGAGTGAATAAGAATGGCGGGAATGTGAATCGATGCAGTGACTGATTTCAGCTTGACCTATATAAATTAAATTCCTAAAAAGTTTTGTCTTTAACTTTTAGTCATTTGAAAGTTACAAATCTGGTTCAAATCCTAGTAAAGGTGGTTATTGATTTAAATATTAGACAATGGTTACCGGTGTACTTTGATGGTTGGGGTTTAATTAACTATACTCTCTCAGGAATGGTCGACCTGAGTTTGTAAAAGACTGCTTCTCATTTAGACGTCATACACATCATTCTCATTTCACTCAGTCATCGGGTTGCTTATTGTTCTAAATTGAACGGATTGTTCCTATACACATTATAGGTAAATAACAAAATTGTTATTTAGATCAACAGCCGAAAGAAAGGCTGGTTTGAACCTCTAGAGGTTTTACTAAGTAAAACGAGAAGTGAGATGGTTTACCATTGCCTTCTTCACTGAGTTGACAGTATGCTAATCAGCATGCCAGGCCCTCCGAAAAGCACCAAATTTTCACCCTGCAAATGACACCTTCACTTCATTCACCACAGGACCTGGCTGCAGAGTGAAATTCATTACTATTAGAGGAGATTACTGTGACTAGTGTATTTTACACCTCTACCTCTTCTGTCCTTAAATAGTTTAGTCATATAATTGGCTGACAACATGATAAGAAACAGAATTATTTTTTGCAGTCCTCTAAACTGCAGATCGAGTGTAATTAATTTAACACTCCACCTGCCCGTTATGGGCACATAACAAAGTTATTGTACTTCTAACCTGAAAAACGTATTTTAAGGCACAGATTTGTCTGTTTTACCTCAAATATTTTAATAAATACAGGAGGTATGGATCTGGGACCTATTTTATTCGATTTTCACATGAAATAAGAACAAATTGATGTTACCCTTTAATTTACCTTCCCTGAATTTTATAGTATAATTTACCCGTTGGAACTGAAACCCGGCCAATATCTTTCGCTACCAGTTACTCGCTTACAAAGCGTTTGCTAATATACGTTTATTAGGATTTTTTTTAATTTTCAGCTCTGAAATGAGTTACCGAAGTTTTGATCGTTCATCCTCAAACATCCTGTATTTAAGTGTATATTGGTTCATTATATTATATTATTTTTATTTATAATTTTGGATTGTAGTTTTGTTACTTTAATTATATAACTTTAGTTATATGCTTAGTTAATTACACATATTAGACTTTTTGATTGTATGTTTATAAAACATTTTATGAAATCGTATAGTTTTTTTAAATATACATGGTCTAAATCCCTAGCATAGTTTTAAATCTCTGTTGTACTGTCTATTAAATAAAGAGAACACCTACCCTAGAGCATTTAATTGACTGACCATGTGATAAGAAATAAGAAACAGAGCTATTTGCCCCTCCTAGGGAGTACAGGACCTTGTAGATGGTGGAGGGGCTTGCGTGCTCCCAAGACCCGGAGAGCTATGCCGGCGGTAGTGTAACTACCAGCAGGGCCTCCCAAGCCGGACAGGTCAAAGGGTAGGAGCCAGACGAAGAAGTACTCCAAAAACGACGTCGTTGGGCCAATCACCCACACGTTGAAAAAGCGGATTCAAAGTCACATAAATAGCCTCGGACAGGACAGGAATTTTCGGAATATGGAGGAAGTTGTCCGAGACTACCCCGACGCTGTAAGGCACATGGGGAGAGAGAAAGAAGAAGAAGAAGAAGCTATTTGTTTTAGCCCTGCAACAAACAGATTGAGTGTAAATAGTTTGACGCTCCACCTTTCTGTTATGGGCAGAAATTCTATTTATGACGGTAAATGATAATAATTAAGCTCTACAGGATTCAAAAATAAGAAAATCACCAATTGACGCTAAACTGGGCTTTGCAGAAAAAATATTTCAATTAAATTTGTAGATTTTGTTATTTTCTATAACTTTGAGTATACACTTTTGTCGGAAAATGCATACTAAGGCCGCAATCTTAAAACCCCCAATTTTACCGATTATATTGAGCAAAATACAAAAAATCACGTTGACGCTAAATTAAACATTAGAGAAAAAATATTTGATACAAAACTTGTAGCTTTTTTAATTTCCTACATATTTAATTATGTACGCTTTTACCCTAAAATGCATAATTAAGGCGGAAATTTAAAAACAAATTTTAAACACGAAAGCATAGCCTCCAAGAATTTCAGCAAACGTACCTCTTACCATACCTTGTAGTGATTAAAAGTTTACTAAACGAAACGATTTAAAAGAAAGTTGTAGTAGCCGTTTTTGGGAAAATGGCTACTACTTCTGGTTGATCGATTTTGATAAAAATTTTCGTGTCGCGTCCTCTTGAAGTAGATAAGTTACCTAATTTAAGTCCTACCTTTGAACTTCGTACGCTATTCTGTTTTTGAAATGTTTTGTTCACACACACACACACACACACACACACACACACACACACACACACACACACACACACACACACACACACACACACACACACACACGCCAATTGGTAAAAACATGTTTATTTTGGGTTCAGGGACTTGAAATCGCGTATTTTCAGTGAAAACTCGATTTAAAAAAAATTGACATGAAAATAATACTTTCCTTCTCTATTATATTCATACAATCAAGAAAAATTAACAAATATTGTTGGTCTGTTTATGCATTTTTATTATATTTTAAGAAACTGTAGTATAGAACTATTTCTGTTACGTAATAGTTGCCATTTCATCCAAAATAAAAAAGTTAATTTCAAGATACTCCCTTCTTGTTTACAGTAATCCAACTTTTTGTCTTGAATCGGGTTTCAACATTGTAATACTATACTGAATTGTAATGGTAAAGTCCGTCTGTTTGAACCTACAACTTAAAAAAGTTGGCAACTTGACAATTTTGACATTTTTCTCTCCATAATAATTTATAAGTTAAGTATATTTATTAAAAAATATTTATTATACTTCATCTATTCTTAGTATTATTATTTTGTGTGTTTTTAAAAAGTTCTATCTTTTGTTTTCCCTGAAGTTTCAATTTTTTTTTTTTTTTAGATTACCCATTGCACATATATATTAACAGTGATATCCATATATTATTTGTACTTCCAGTGCAGTTCACTGCCGTGAATTTATTATCTATGCAAATAAGCTATGCAAATATAAAAAGAAAAAATTGTGATGGAAATGCGCTTGAATGTCGTATATGTGGTATATGAACCGTCTATGTTATATTTTATATATATTTATGCTCCTCGACATGAGAAGTCACCAGAAAACCCGAGCCAAAAACCGTTGGTGTAAGATATCTACATTTTGGCATGGAAATTTTACACTTAGGTTATGTTTGTTTAGTTCCGTCATTATTTCTACTTGAAATGATTGTGATTATTCACACGCACATATATATTATATTATATATATTGTGACATTTATTTCTAAAATCCGTTTCGGGATCTGAGTAAATTAAATAATTAACAAGCTGTAGTTTAAAATTCAAGTATTTATTACCAATAAAAATTACAATTAATAGAGCGGTTACAAGTAAACTACAATTAAATTACTTATGATAAATAACAAACTAATCACAATTAACTAATAACAAAAAACAAATTTAACTAATTTACTAATACTACTTACACAAATGATACAGAATAACCGTTAAACAATACACAGTAACGCTGTCATTTTCCAAACGTAACCGTTAAACGCTACGCAATGTACTGTCTGTCTATAACTTGGCCTCTAGCAGAGAGAAACAATATGTGGATTGTAAAACCATTTCAGAAACCATTTCTAATTTTTACTTTCTCTTGCCTATATGAATATATAGGAAGGAAAGTATTGTTTTCATGTCGATTTTTCGAAATCGAGTTTTCACCGGATCTATATATTTTCAGACCCCCTGAACCCAAAAAAACATGTTTTTAGCGATTGGTCTGTGTGTGTGTGTGTGTGTGTGTGTGTGTGTGTGTGTGTTGTGTGTGTGTGTATACAAAATATCTCAAGAACAGAACGTCGTACGAACTTGAAACTTGAAACTTAAGTTACATACCGTTACCGGACCCGACACGAACATTTTCATCAAAATCGGTCAACCGGAAGTAGTAGTTTATTCGTATAATTTTTTACTTTTTTGCGATTTTCTCAAAAACTGGTCCTACGATTTTTTTAAAAATCGCATGGTTTACTCAATTTTTTATTCTCTACAAGATAGGGTAGGCGCCATTTTTGCTGAAATTCTCGGTGAGGCTGTTTTTACGTAAAAACTTAGTTTTTTTAAGATTACGGCTTTAATATGCAATTTAACGTAAAGATTTATATAATAAAAATTGTAGAGAATTAAAAATTCTACAACTTTTATTTCAAACATTTTTTTGTATAACGCTTAGTTTAGCAGTAATTAGCGATTTTCATTTTTTTCTCACGAAAACGTGTGAAAAATCGATTTTTTTAAGATTTCGGCCTTAGAATGCATTTTACGACAAAAGTGTATTAAATTAATTTTATAGGAAATTAAAAGATCAACAACTTTTAGTTAAAACATTTTTCTCTACAGAGCCTAGTTTAGCGTGAAAGAGTGATTTTCCGTATTTAAAAGCTCAACTGAGTTCGATTTTCATTTTGCGTTTTTCACTCATGATTAAAAAAAGGTTATGTTTTTGAGGTTAGTTTTTTGTTTATTTCTTATTTTTTATTACTAATGTTAGGTTTATTGTTAATTATTTGCACTGGCAAGAGAAAGTTGTGTGAGTGTTTCACACCAGATTTTTTTAACTAACTAAAACTTGTCGGAAATGACGTATTTTGTAAAACAAAGTATTTCGCATAATTTTGTTCTATAAAAAAAATTAATTCGAAAAACACGTTTAATGAGATAATGTATAATGTAGTAAAAATTTTGTTTTGAAGGAAAAACTGTCCTAGTAACTTATAAAGTAATGATTTTCTGTTAAATTTTATTGTATCATCGTTTTCCGTAATTACTATAAAACAAACCTGCCACATATTATGTTAATCCATGAAAAAGTTGCTGAACATTGAAGATGTATTTGAAAAAATACGGTTTTTTCTTTAAAAACAAAACTTTTACTAAATTATACATTATCTCATTAAGTGTGTGTATTCAAAATAATTTTATAGAACAAAAAACATGCGAAATACTTTGTTTTACAAAAAATAAGTAATTTCCGACAAGTTTTCGTTACTTAAAAAAGAAATTATTTGTATGTTTTCTGAAATGGTTTTACAATCCGCATATTGCTTCTCTCTTCCAGAGACCATCAAGTTACAGACAGACAGTACATTCGTCGGAGATAGATCCAATACTGAACTCAAGAAAGAAACTCGGCAGCTGCTTATAGGCATAACGCTGCGGAATTCACTAGAAGGACAGAGATTTTCGATATAACAATAAAAATACAAACTCCTTCTGTTAACTTCTGGATAAATCTTAACAAACTGTTAACAAATTAGGATTGAATAGATGGTGTTACAAAAAGGCCAATTATCTAAATAGGTATCCGCCTCTTTCACAATACCCGTACAACAATAGGCAGGCCTACCTGTACTGTACAACCATTTATATAGCACATAATATTCTAACTATTTCTTGGAAGCCCTATTTATGACTCCTTATTATTATTTATGTTAACATTTTTAAAATTTCTGTCCTCGAAATTTCTCGAACACTCTTTCCTCTTCGATATTGTCACAATATATTAGTAAAATTATGATTATCCGAAGTGTATGTTATTATTAATTTATAATTTGTATGAAAAATTTATAATTAAAATACTATAATGTTTCACATATTATACGGATTTAATACGTATTATACGGACAGTGGTTACCTAAGTACTTTGATGGTTAGGGTTTAATTAAAAATACTTTTTCAGGAAAGGTCGGTCTGAGTAGCCTATGTACAACACTTCACCTAATTTACACGTCGTACATAAATAATCCTTATCTCATTGGGTCATGGGGTTGATTATTGTTCTAAATTGAACAGATTACAACGTACACATTAAGGTTAAATGTATGTACAGTTTCTTCGAAATCTGCACTTTAATACCTATGTGCATATATTTCATTCGACTTGGAGTGAAAACTGCTTTAAGTCAACTAGATTTGAACTCCTCCTCCTCCTCCTCCTCCTCCTCCTCCTCCTCCTCCTCCTCCTCCTCCTCCTTGTTCTTCTTTTTACCGCCGCTTTATTTCAAGTCATCTGGTGAAAAATATTACATTTTGTGTAGTGGTTCAAGTGTTTTTGGGTTGTCACTGGAAGCGCTAGTATATTTTTACTTTTTTTTACCCTGTATGAATGAATAGGGAAGGAAAGTTTTATTTTCATGTCAAGTTTTCACCGGAAGTACACGTTTTCAGGTCCCTGAGCCCAAAAAACATGTTTTTATGTTTGACAGTCAGTGTGTCTGAATGTGTGTGTTAACAAAATATCTCAAAAAATAGAAAATTGTACGAAGTTGAAACTTCGTTCTTAAGTCAGGTACCGTGAGGAAACCCGACACAAACATTTTCATAAAAATCTGTCAACCGGAAGTAGTATTTTAATTGTGGGATTTTTCACTTAATTGCAATTTTCTCAAAAACGCCTCCTATGGGTTTTATCTTTGACTTTGGGAACGGTAATGTACACAGAGTGGCCCAATTCTGGAATAGGATATTTAAGGTACAGTGTAAAACTATAATTTAAGGGGAAGAGGTGCGCAGAAGCATATTTTCCGATAGGAACTACTTATGTTTTTCACTACTCCAATCCATTTCCTCTATAGCATTTAACTATATAGCATATATAGTTGCTATTTAAACGTTATTTATTGCACCAAAAATAAATAAATACGATTTATCGGGAATTATTTTGGTATAAAAACATTAGTGTGATATTTAATTTGTAAAAAAAAATAAATATTGATAATTTATTCATAAATTACTTTCGTAATTTAAAATTTCAAAATTACATAATTATTTAGTGTTACTTTCCTCATTAGTCTCGGTAAACTAAAATTAGAATAATATTAAAATACATTTAACGGATAACGTGTTCAAAGAACGAATTTATCAAATAATATGTATGTATTTTTATAATGACCTTATTTCTAGAAGAATTTTAACATTAAGGAATTCCAAATTATAGGCTTAAATTAATCACCAATTTAATGTTCAACTTCAAGCAAATCATTTCTCATTCAGTCTTGGGTCAAATATTCACTGTTTTATAAATATTTTTGTTAAAAATAATTGTAGTGCTCAATGTAGATAAATTATTATTCCTGAATATAAAAATTACTTCTAATTAATTTGACTTTAAACAGAACTATTGTTCGGTTTTTTATCTTCTACTAAGATGATAATGTAAATTTCATCATCCTTTTTACAATATAAATTTTTACATTGAAATGTAAAACTTGTAATTATGTAGGATTTAAACTCCAAAAAGTAAATAAATTGTAAACATTTTTCGTTATTTATAAACTCAAAAATTACAATTTTTTTTTTATTCCTAATGTGTGTACGTTGCAATTTGTTCAATTTAGAACAATAAGCAATCCCATGACCCAATGAAATGAGGATGATACTATGTATGACGTTTAAATGAGGTGTAGTCTTGTACAGACTCAGGCCAACCATTCCTGAGAGAGTATGGTTAATTGAAATCCAACCATCAAAGTACACCCGTAACTACTGTGTAATATTCAAATTCTTATAAAAGTTACTACCTTTACTAGGATTTGAACCAGGAACCTTCGTCTCCGAAAATCAGCTGTTAAACGGCTGACTAGGGGCGATGACGTTACCCCTAGACCAACCCGGTGGGTTAAAAAAAATATATAAATAGATTTTTTTTATTGGGTAACGATAACCCTTAACTTGTGCGTTGTAGGTAATGATATGAGATGATATTATTCAGATGAAAAAAGCCAGACCTGACCGGAAATCGAGCCCGGGACCTTTGGTGTAGAAGCCAGTTATGTCTTGTACTTTTGACTAGTTAAGTAATTAACTATTCAGGCCAGTACTTTACCGCGTGCTGACCAAGATATTTACTTTATCTTTTAAAAACCTGCTTATCATTTTGCTTGCCAAACCTGCACCGATAATTTCTTGGTATTAAAAATATATTCCAGTATCCAATGATCAAAAAGGAAATATTTTTTTTTAAATTTAGCATTCTTGTAACTTGTGTTGGTTTAGGTTATCAGCCAAAAGGCAGGTTTGAACCTGTAGAGGTTCTACTAAGTAAATCGAGGAGTGAGGTGATTACAATTGCCTTCCTCACTGAGTGGAAAAGTACGCTTATCAGCATGCCGGGTCCTCTGAAAAGCATATATTTTCCACTCTGAAAATGTTACCTTTACTTCATTCATCACAGGGTCTGGCTGTATAATGAAATTCATTACTTTCAAAGGAGATAACTCTGATTAGTGTCTTTTACACCTCTACCTCTTCTGTTCTTAAACGATTCAGTCATTTAATTGGCTGACCATGTGATAAGAAACAGAACTATTTATTTTAGTCCTGCAACGAACTGATTGAGTGTAAATAATTTGACTCTCCATTTGTCTGTTATGTGCATTATCTTATAACTTACGGAAGCTTTATAATAATATTTAGATTAAGTTCAGCATCTCATGACGGGTTCGAACTCCACAATATTGTAAACGAAGTATATTGTCAATCGTGAAAACATGAAACATAAATTTGTTGTTTCATAAATATGGAACTGGGTGTTTATAACCTGAATGGGAAGATTATAGAACATCGTAATCGATGGAGGAAAGATACAGACCGGGGGGGAGGAGAGATGTTGGGAGGCCACGCAAAAGATGGCAATAATTAAGTACTTTGTCGCTGTTGTGTGTCAGAATAGGCGGAAGCCTAATCCTTGATTTTGAGAAGAAAAAAAGATCACGTATTTTCGTCCGTTTAGAGAACTCTATAATAGGCTACAAATGTTTTGTTATATCTGATCTTCTGATCTTAGTTTTAGTTCGTCTTTAGAATCAACTTTCCTGTGATTTATTTCGCAAGATCTGTGATATTATTGTAAATTTTATGTTAAACTTAGTTTAAGTTTTTTGATAATGTTATACACCTCCTTGTTAGAACCCTATACACTCTAAGCTCGAGTTGTCAGGCGAAAATAACGGATTCGGTTGTTCGCCTTTATAAAAAAAATTACAAAACTATCTGAATATGAGTTCTCCGTGTGAACCTGTTGTCAAGTAATTGGCGCTCTTGGATTACAGTATAAGTTTTCTAATGAAAATCACAGGAGGATGTCTTCTTCCTCATGGTGATTATTACGTAGTGTTTTTTGTTTCGTTTATTCTCTTACACCACTTTTTCTGTCATGTTTGAACTAAATTAAGTTGTTCTTGAAGATATTCAGAAGGAATAACTGGAACCTCATGAATCGACTACACCGCTGTTATCATCTGTAAAGCTCGTTAATACTATTGAATTAGAATATGTGTTTGAAAGTCAGTCGTACATAAACTGCAGAAATTTGGTGATAACACAATTCTTTGTGGAACTCCAGTACGAATTGAGCACAGAGCTGATATTTCTTTTAATAAATTTAAAAAAAACTATTACTTCTAAAATGAGGCGCAAAAGTATCTCCTAATGAAATCTGTAATATTTACTGTAGTTACTGTAAAACCCTTCTTAAAACCTCAATAAGAATACGACAGACTTGATTTATTCATGTACAGAAACATTTTATGTTTTTTCATTTAAATAAATATTTATAGTGATAAATAGATATTTTATCTGCAACTTACAACGAAGTAACTTAAGTTACAAAGAGAATAAAATACACTATTTACTTATCACTAACTGAATCAAACAAAATCACAGTTATATCTCTTTGCACAATACAATACGATCGTTAAGTTAGATAAATGGCTTGGAAGCTAATCTTTTTAACTTTCATGAACCAATCTAAGAATATAATCTAAACATATATTGAACACTTGAACGTTAAATGTCATTGACTCTTTTCAAAATAAAAATAATTATAGACATAACATTTAAACTGTTATTTATTTATAAGTTTAATAAGTTTTCTTTTAAGATAAACTGGTTTAAGGAACGGTTCGTTTTGTGTGAAAAATATGTCAGTGTGTTATAGAAAATGTTTTGGAAGACTTCAGAATGAAAATATTGTAATTCGATATTTGCATTAAAAAAATGACAGATTAATTAATTAATTATTAAATAATATTAATACTTCATTTTCAAAAAAAATATATACTATTTTTGTACTATATTTGAACACACATCCATTCCTATTACCACATTCATTCAATAATCGAGACGGTAGAAATTGTGTTAAAAAAACCATGTGTCAAGATGAATGTAAAAAATATTATTAGTACTCTAATTTTTTAAACTATTACCTCAAAAATCTGGCGTGACACATACACAACTTTCTCTTGCCAATACAAATAATAAACAATATAATCTATTAGTAATAAAACATTAGAAATAAACAGAAAACTAATCTCAAAAAACATAAGCTAATATTAATCATGAGTGAAAGACGCAAAATGAAAATCAACCTCAGGCTTAAAAATACGGAAAATCACTCTTTCACGCTAAACTAGGTTCTGTAGAGAAAAATGCTCTTAATAAAAGTTGTAGATCTTTTAATTTCCTATAAATTTGATTATATACACTTTTGTCGTGAAATACATATAGGCCTACTAAAGCTGAAATCTTAAAAAAGTCGACTTTTTACTCGTTTTCGTGAGAAAAAAAAGAAGCGCTAATTACCGCTAAACTAGTCGTTATACAAAAAAATTTTAAAATAAAAGTTGTAGGATTTTAAATTCTCTACAACTTTTATTATACATTTTGCGGTAAAATGCATATTAAAGCCGCAATATTTAAAAAAAAAAACAATTTTTTAAGTGAAAACAGCCTTCCCAAGAATTTCGGCAGAAATGGCGCCTACCTTATCTTGTAAAGCAAAAAAAAAGTAGTAAATGAGGTGATTTTTTAAAAAAATTGTGGAAGCCGGTTTTCAGAAAATCGCAAAAAAATGAAAAATGACACGAATAAACTACTACTTCCGGTTGACCTATTTTGATGAAAATGTTGGTGTCGGATCCTCTAGTGGTATCTAACTTAAGTTTCAAGTTTTAAGTACATACGATGTTCCGTTCTTGAGATATTCTGTTCACACACACACACACACACACACACACATAGACCAATCGCTAAAAACATGTTTTTTGGGGTTCAGGGGGTTTGAAAACGTGTAGATCCGGAGAAAACTCTATTCTGAAAAATCGACATGAAAACAATATTTTCCTTCCTATATTCATATAGGCAAGAGAAAGTAAAAATTGCCACTGTTCATTCTTTAGCAGACAATAAACTATACTGAAATCTCTGTATTACAATTAAAATTGACTTCCTTAGAATTTTCTTGATTTAGGCCTACCACCTTCTAGAATTTACCTTCTTCAATTGTAAACTGTGTTAGACGATAATAAAGCTTTTTCTACTATTAATCTTAAGGTGAGACTGTATGATAGTTTTAACTGAAAATTTTTAATTTCAGTTCATGTTTTTCAATAGTTCAGACTGGGATCAACCACGAAAACATTAAATTACGTGAAAAAAATTATTTTAATAAAAAAATTATGTTTTTAGGAGGTTTACCCAGAAAAATGATCGTATCATCAAGAACAAATATTTGTCAAAATTTTATATCGATCGCTCTAGAGCAAAGGGAATTTTAGTTTTTAAAATATCAACATTACTGTTTTTAATACTCGCAGCTGTTGGTTCAGCTTTCTAACCAAATGTTGATAGGAAATTTACTTGTTTGTGTACATTTTGTTTTTGATTTGTGACTTTTTGTGTTTTTGCCCGTTCCGAAAATTTAGATTTTTATCATTTAGGTACATTTTTCTCGGAAACCATTGAACATACCAGGCTGAAATTTTTACCTGTTATTTATCTTATACATTCACATAGTCCGGCACTTTTATGACTTCCTCAAAAGCTACAAAATTTATTAATATGTAAAATACCGTAAAAAAATTAGTAAAAATTTTATTTTGTTCCTTATTCTGTTTTTAACTTTATGGTTTAACGGATTAATTTGGGAAAATGTCAGTAGTTCGAGCAACCCGACAATTACAAGTAAGTAAAGTTTAATTTCCCTATCGTTTACCAATCTTGTGAAAAATGTACCTAAAATTAGCAAATTTAACATTGGCGGGATACAAAGTACAGTCTTCCCCTAAGTAACATCAAAAATTTAAAACACTGAAGACACAATTCTGATGACGTAAAATCCGTGATAAATTTAATCCCTGTATATATTTTTTTAATTTGATATGTGGATAACTTTGCAATAAAAGGTCATTCACCAAGTCATTAAATTAAATACATTATATTAAAAATAATCCTCTACTATTAATTCATTATTAAAGGGGAAAATAATTTTGAACTTGTGTCAACAATATTATTTTCAAGATCAAATTAATAATAAAGTGCATTATTCTTTTGTATTTTGTTTTTTTAGCGAGGAAAATTGCAATTATTAATTTCATTCATTATTATATCTATACTTAAAATCCGTACATGCTGATTTGAATACAATTTGCATATTTTTTGGTTATAATCTATTTTTCATGGTCATCAACGGTCGACTTGTTTTTTGTTTTTGTTTTATTATCATTGTTGTTATTATTATTCAAGTATACAAAAATAAATAAATAAAAAATAAAATAAAACTCAACTTTATCCGTGTCGATGGTTCTGTAATTTATAAATATTAATACTTAAAATTCAGCAATTAATTTGTAATTTTTGGCTAATTATTCTTCTCTGTTTTATAATAAAGTATCGTGTTCCATTTTTTATTTTATTATTTTTTTATAAATTTTTATTGTAACAAATTGATTCGCAAAGGGTGCTAAAAGAATTTTCAACAGGGTTTTAATTATTAATATCAGATGTTTTTTAATTATTAGGTTTTGCTTATTTTAGTTTTTTTTACTCTCAACCTTGCTATTAGTTGTATAAGTTATTCATAATAACAGAGTTAGCTTCGTTGATATTTTATCAATAATTTACTTTTATAACATCGTTCCTCTGATGGTTGTATTCTCTGGGGTTTCTATAAATTATGTTTCTGTTGTTTAGGTCATCAACAGAAAGACTGGTTTAAACCTCTAGAGGTTTTATTAAGTTAAACTAGGAGTGTGGTGGTTTACTATGCCTTCTTCACTGAGTAGAAAAATATGCATATCAGCATGCCAGGCCTTCTGAAAAGTATCTATTGCTTCAGTCCCAGCTCCGTGTAGTTGAAAGGAATGCAGTGCGTTGGTATAGTAGTGGGAAAATGAATGAGTTAGTAGTGTTTCACAACTGATGCATTTGTAGTGGTAGCGTGTACTAGCTAGACTAAAAAAATATTCTTATCCGGCGCATTAATTTAACAAATACCTACCGAGTTATTAACTTGGTCGGATTCATAATATTTAACTTGCTAATTTATATCGAAATATGTAAATAAATAAATGTAATAAAAACAAACAAATATGTTAAATACGGAAAGTTTGAAAACGAATGTTTTGTATCAGAGTAATACAACAATCGTTCTCCCAGCATGCGTCACTCATTCATTGTACCTCACCCGTACCCTTCACCCCGCAACTACACGCAGCTTGGAACCGCACAATACTTTCCACTCTGCAAATGACAACTTCACTTCATCCACCACAGGGTCTTAATTTACCGAATTGGCATAACGTTCTCACCTCTCATCATACGGTCTTGGTTTCGAATCCCATTCAGGCACGGCAGATTTTTATACGTTACAAAAAAAATCATTTCATCCTACACCGTCTGCATTAGCAGTAATTGCAGAACAGTCGGATGTTAAACCAAAAAGAAAACCACAGGGTTTGGTTGTATAATGAATTCTTTCTCTCAGGGAAGATAACTGTGACTATAGTTTATTCACTGAGTCTGGAAACACGCAGTAAACAAATGATCACGTGATAGCTGTTGATTGAACGCATAACCGAGGTCATTATTCATTCTTCTAACACCAGTCTCCGTTGCATTATCCCTAGCTTAATATACAGTCCAAGTTATTGTTAATGAAAATATATCATAGATTTCATAGATGATGAAAATTTGTTAAATTTTTAGAAGGAAAGAAATTAATTATTTTCACGTAATCACGGTTCATTATCCAATACCCGGCGTCAGTTAGGCAACCGGCAGTACTAATATCACGTGAACAACGCAAGTATTTCTTGATGCTTGTCTGTAAACTCAGTGAATACAGTATAGTCTTTTACACCTCTACCTCTTCTGTTCTTAAATGCTTCAGTCGTGTAATTGTCTGATCATTTGATAAGAAACAGAACTATTTTTTGTAGCCCTGGCACTAGCAGATCAAGTGCATATAATTTAACACTCCACCTGCCTGTTATAGGCAAATATGTACATAACTTTTCTAATCCCTAATTTGTGTACGTTTAAATTTTTACTTTCTCTTGCCTATATGAATATATAGGAAGGAAAATTTTATTTTCATGTAGATTTTTCGAAGTCGAGTTTTCACCGGATCTACACGTTTTCAGACCCCCTAAACCCAAAAACCATGTAACCATAATTATAGCATTCAAATTAGGTTTTTTACATTCTGTTACCCGATTTTTTTCCGTAAGGAATAAAAATATTGTTGATGAAAAAATCGGTCAACCGGAATCGTGGAATTTTTTTTCTTTTTAGAAATTTTCTAAAAACTCGCCTCATTTACTGTTTTTTTTAATGCTCTACAAGATAGGGTAAACGTTTATCCGCTGAAATTCTTGAGAACCTGTGCTCTTGGGATAAAATATTATTTTTTAAGATTGCGGCCGTAATATGTATTTTAGAGCAAAAGTGTGTATAAAAAAAGCTGTAGAACATTAAAAAACCTACTAATTCTTTTTTAAACGTATTTTCTACAACACTAAGTTTAGTGTCCATTAATGATTTTCTGTATTTTTCTCATCAAAATCGATAAAAAATGGAATTGTTTAATATTGCGGTCTTAGTAGATATGAATTTTATGATAAATGCATTATAATAAAAGTTATAACAGGAAATGAAAAACCTACAACATTTATTTTTAATATTTTTTTTCTAAATAGTCTATACGTAGGCCTACTATAAAAATCAATTGGTGCTAATTAGTGATGTTCCATATTTTACATCCATTAGTTTTACAGAGGTTTATTTTCATTTTGTGTCATTCACTCATGATTAAAATGAGGTTAATTTTTCATTTTACATTGTTTACTAATGATTATACATAGACGATATTTTTCATTATTTATTATGACCAGAAAAAGTCGTGAGTGTTCAAACTAGATTTATACATTCATTTTCATGATTATTTTAATCATCGGATTTTCTTTTATTGATAATATAAATTTTACTGCAATGTAATTATTTATTGAGCACAAATTAAAACAGTTTAAATTACAATTTGCAGTACAATAAAAGCGCCGCATCTCATAAATTAATGTAATTTAATAACTTAATTAAAAATATATATAATAATATATTTCAATTTTTTTCTAAATATTAGATTTTCTTAGAAATAATTAAATATTTTGTCATACTAAGCAATATATTTATTTATTAACATAATTTTTTTACATTAACTTATAATTAAATAAATTCATATTTTTATGAATTAATATTATTTGTATTTTGTCATATTTATTACTTTTATTGCTATTTATATTTTTATAATATATACAATTAACAATTTTGTTATTGTCAGATACAGAATTTATTTAAATATCCCTTATAAATTTATATACTATTATTTTTATACACTAAAGTCATTAACAGAAAATAAATGTAATTAATAGAATTGTTTATCGTAGAAATTTATCAGGCCTTGAACTATAAGCTTGTTTAAAAAAGTTTTGTCTGTATAGATAGTAGATTATTGTTAAAATAACTGTAATTTATGAATGGATCTAAGTTATCAAAGGGAAAATTCCGCCTTGGCATCATCATGTGAGGTTATTACCAGTACGGTTTTATCATATTGAAGATACTGGTAGATATGCAATATCCGTAAAATATGTTTTTAAAAATTTGGTGTGAAATATTCACGCGACTTTATCTTGTCAATGTAAATAAACCCTATATAGTCCGGTCAAAATAGACATTTCAATTTACTTTAATTCGCAAAGAGCTGAAAATTGGTGCATATCTTAAGTACGCTATTACAAATAAAATATCGAAACCCCTTCTGATCCTACGTCTGCTAAAATATTTATTCAAGGTCAAAAGTGAAAAGTATTGATTTTTTGCATTTTGCTCGTAAATGGTAAGTGTTATCATAAAAATTTGTCAGATAAAAGTTGTAGATCATGCAATTTTCTACAAAAATTATTGTTATAATTTTTTCCTATGAATCACCATTCCTAATATATCGTGATTCCAAAAGTTAAGGAAATCGTATTCGATATAATATGGACACGTTTCCGCACCATTGTAAGGTAGTGTATTTGGCGCAATTTTTTAACGTGGTTTCCTCAGTAGGCATACTTAAACTGATCTGCCCATAACAGGCAGGTGGAGTATTACATTATTTGCACTCAATCTGCTAGTACCAGGGCTACATAAATAGTTCTAATCATATGGTCAGGTAATTATATGACTTAAGCATTTAAGAACCGAAATCGTAAAGGAGTAAAAAGATACCATTATGCATTTCACGGTTGATGAGCTCTGCTGTTCCGCGCGTTTAGACCAATCAGAACGTTTTCCAGCGTTGTCATATTGTACAAATGTTTCAGCCTGACAAACATTCCGCGCATACGTATAAGAACCGCAGTAGTTCACTCATGCCTTGCATCTCGTGCTGAACAGATCATTATAGAGTGCGATGCAATATTTTGTAATATAATCAGCTGATTGTTGTTCATAGGTTATAACTGTTATTGAAAGACCAAAAAAATGGCTGTCGAAATATATAACAGAGCTACGAGAGCAAGGTGTTGGCAACGTTGCTGGCAAGTTATTGGCTAGCTATGAAGTGGGAAGGGAACAATGCGTTTGTTCAGAGCTCGTCAACTTTTAAAAATAGTATAGTCATGAATTTCCCTGGTAATTACTCTCCTTTGAGAGTAAAGAATTTCATTGTACAGTGAGATATTGTGGTGAATGAAGTGGAGTGTCGTTTGCAGGGTGAAAAATATGTGCTTTTCGAAGGGCCTGGTATCCTGATAAGCATACTTTTCAACTCGTTGAGAAAGGTAATTTTAAACCACCTCACTCCTCATTTTACCTAGTAAAGCCTCTAAAGGTTCAAACCAGCCTTTCGGCTGATGACCTAAACAACAACTACATAACACATGCCTGCATTTCTAGCATACATTTAATCACATCCCAAATATTTAAAATGATGTACTTGCTATTCCAGGCGCCTACTGATAACTATTTTTGCTCGTAAGGAATTTTCATGAGCCCTGAAAAATAATAGTCAGAGTTATTTTCTCTGAGAGTAATGAATCTAATTATTATACAGCCAGTCCTTGTGGTAAATGAAGGTGTCATTTGTAGAAGGAAAGTAAATGTTTTTTCAGAGGGCTTGGCATGCTAATAAGCATACTTTTCCACTCAGTGAGGAAGTTGTGGTAAATCATTTCGTTTTACTTAGTAAAGCGTCTAGAGCAGTGATCTTCAACCCGCGGCCCGCCGCGTAAATTTTCGCGGCCCGTAGAACGATTTCAGTTTTTGAAAAAAGAGCTTAGAACATTGCATCATTTTGTTGATTTTTAAACGTATTTATACTTTAAACTACGATAACAAATGGTGATTAGCTAGCAACTTGTATAAGTATAAGTATGTGTATATAAGTATATAAGTATATAAGTACAAGTATATATTTCAATATTGATATTTACTGTCATTTTCAACCAATATAAGCTTTAAAAAAAAATCATGTTATTTCTTTTAACTTGACACAAAATGTTCATGTTTATACTGTATATATTCATATACAAATATACATACACACGTAGATCAATGCGGCCCTCAAGCCCACCTATAATAAAAATTTGGCCCTTTATTAAGATAAGGTTAAAGAACACTGCTCTAGCGGTTCAAATCAGTCTACCTAAACAACAACCATAAACTGATAAATTAAATTAAATATTTATTGGAATATAAACTATCATTTTTCAGTGTATTGCAATTCATTATTACTGCCGTATTTTTCTCACATACAAATGTTTGACATTAATAAAATACTTACAGAATGAATACTAGTCGTGAAAGCCAGTTTGAATAAGGAGAGAATTACATGACATACTCAATAGACTAACTGACTTCGATTGAATTATTGTAGATCGTAAATCTTTGATGACGATGATGATGATGATGATGATACGGTGACCTAAATTCTTTGAGGTCATAATGTACTTATTTAGAATCAATCTGTTAAATAAGTTATTGCTCTCCGTACTACGGTACACAATAATGTTTATTTAGTTGGTTCAACTGCAGTGGTAGAACTAATAGACCGCTTGTCTGCTTCTCTTATACGACAAGTCTGCTTGTATACCATCTACGTAAAACCGGAACGTTGCACTATTTTTTATCCGGCAAATCTATCAAACGGTTTCATCGGATGACGAGATTAAGATTCCCTATGCTGTTTCTCATGCCCAAAACGGGCAGGTGGAGTGTTATTTTAATTGCACTCTATCTGTTTGGTCCAGGGCTAAAAAAAATAGTTCTGTTTCTTATCACGTAGTCAGCCACTTATATGACTGAACTATTTAAGAACAGAAGAGGTAGAGGTGTAAAAGACACTAGTCAGAGTTATCTCCTCTGAGAGTAATGAATTTCACTATGCAGCCAGACCCTGTGGTGAATGAAGTGAAGGTGTCATTTGCAGGGTGGAAAGTGAGTGCTTTTCGAAGGGCCTGGCATGCTGATAAGCTTACTCTTTCAACTTAGTGAGGAAGGCAATGGTAAACCACCTCACTCCTCGTTTTACTTAGTAAAACCTCTAGAGGTTCAAACCAGCCTTTTGGCTGTTGACCTAAATAACAACAATGCTGTTTCTCAACCAAATTGATTTTATGCAATCAAAACATTAATTTTTGTAATCTTAACTTTCCTCACACGTTTAATTAAAAATATCTATATATAGTTTTTTATGTGGTAGGATAAATTGTTTCAAAAATTAGTGAAATAATGTTTTTTTTACATCCGGGCACACCGCCTCGATTATTGGAATGAATGTGGTAATAGGAATGGATTTATGTACAAAATTTATATAAAATGTTAAAATTAAAATTATTATTTTTGGAAGTAATATTGTACCCATAACAGACAGGTGGAGTGTCAAATTATTTACACTCAATCTGTTCATTACAGGGCTAAAATAAATAGTTTTGTTTCTTATTCCATGGTCAGCTAATTAAACAGAAGAGGTAGAGGTGTAAAATACACTAATCTGAGTTGTCTCCTCTGAAAGTAATGAATTTTATTATAGAGTCAGACCCTGTGGTGAATGAAGTGACGGTGTCATTTGTAGAGTGGAAAATATGTGCTTTTCAGAGGGCCCGGCAGGCTGATAAGCGGTTTTTCCACTCAGTGAGGAAGGCAACGGTAAACCACCTTACTCCTCGTTTTACTTAGTTAAACATCTAGAAGTTTAAACTAGCCTTTCAGCTCATGACGTAACGAACAACAAAGTAGTATTATTATTATTATAGGGCGCTGATCATAATTTTATACTTACCGTATGTAATATTTACGCAGAACCAAGGATACACAAATAGGTTAACCTTCTAAAAAAGTTATTCGGTTCAAATGAAGTCCTATTGTTTACTCTCTCTTGCCCGATATAAATATATGTAATATATGCTTATATGTATAAGTAAGGAAAGTATTGTTTTCATGTCGATTTTTCGAAAACGAGTTTTCACAGAATATGCACATTTTCAGGCCCCCTGGACCCAAAAACATTTTCTTAGCGATTGGTCTGTGTCTTTCTGTCTGTGTGTCAACAAAATATCTCAAGAAGAGAATAACGTACGAAGATGAAACTTGAAACTTAAGTTAGGTTAAGTTAGGCTACCGGACTTGACACGAACATTTTTATCAAAATCGGTCAACCGGAGTGTGATTTATCACAATTTTGCGATTTTCTCAAAAACGCGTCCTTCGTTTTTTTTAAATTGCTTTATTTACTGCATTTTTATGCTCTACAAGATAAGATAAGCTTCATGTCTGCTAAATTCTTGGGAATTCTCTGTCATAGAAAAAAAATGTTCTTTTTTCAAGATTGTGGCCTCAACATTGCGTTTAAAAACCTACAACATTTAATTCAAAGATTTTTTTGTACAACGCTTAGTTTAGCGGAAATTAATGATTTCCTAATTAAAATTATTTATTTTAAATAAATTATTAAAGAAATTAATGATAATTGTCACCTAAGTCTGTAAAAATATGAATTTTTTTAAGATTCCGGTCGTAGACCGGACCATTTTACGACTAAAGTGTATGTAATCAAAGTTTTGGAACATTTAGAAACCTACAACCTTTATTTCTAGCACTTTGAATACAACGCTTAGTTTTGTGGCAATTAGTGGGTTCCTAAATTTTTCTGAACAAAATCGGTAAAAATGGGACTTTTTAAGATTACGGTCTTAGTATGTATTTGATGAAAAATGTGTATGTAATCAAATTTATGTTATAGGAAATAAACGTACAACTTTTATTTCAACCATATTTTTTTACAGAACCTAGTTTAAGGCAATTACTTATTTTCTGTATTTTTAAGTTTCACAGAGGTCGATTTTCATGTTGTGTCATTCACTCATGATTAAACTTAAGTTATGTTTTTCATATTTTCATACTTCAGCTTTATACTATTGTTTAACTGCTAAAGTTCGTCAATTTTGACGCCGTAAAGACAATCTTCGTGCTTCTTGTCACACAAGTTAGCTTTGATTAAAGAAAACAGTAACTTCCTGGTGAAAAAATGAATCTATTAATTCCTCGTTTTTTCTTCTTTTTAACGTTTGTAAGAAACTATCTTTAGATTATGAAAATTGATAATTTATGATTGTAAATTACAGAAAAAACATAAAAGAATGTTAATCACAGAAAAATTTGTAATAAAATTTTACAATCGAAAATATTGTGTCATAAAAATAACTTACCTATAATATAATTATTTTTATACGTCATGAAATTAACAATAATATTTTTTCTGACTGTTAGGCTGATCAGAAATTATAAAAGGACTTAATGGTTTTATCATTGTTAATAATTCTGGGAATTATTGATTGTCTTATTTGAATGGAGTATTTATCGCAGTTAAAATAATTCTTCAATAACAATTTGAATATTATTGTATCTTCTGAAATGTATTGTAGGTTGTAGTTTGCTGTATTAAATATTTTGAACCCTTCCTCCTACCAGACCTACTTTTTCTACCCTCTCATTCCCATCGTATCCCTCCCCTCTTTTCCTCACACCCCAGCCTCTTCCTTCTCGTTTTCTCACTCTTCCTCTTACAGCTTTTAAAGTTTTCCCTCCCCCCTACCTTTTTTCTCATTCTTCACCACTACTTTACCTGTGTCATTCACTCTCTACCCCCGCTCCTTATATTTCTTTCTTTTTCTCTCCTCTTCCTCCTTCTCCATAAACTTTTCCCTCTTCCCCTCCTCTATCCTGAGGTATCCTCTATCCTTCCCCTATAACTATTTTTTTCTTTCTATCTCACTTTCACTCTCTCACATGGAGTAAAAAAAGAGAAAATATTAAAAAATATCTTATTAAACGGTATTTATTAAATCCTTTTTTTTGGTTTAACGTCCGACTGTTCTGTAATTACTGCTAATGCAGACGGATAAGGATGAAATTATTGTTTGTTTAATAATTAAACATATTCATTCAGATTTACAACATTCACACTCAAACACGACAGTCATTTTTATTAAGAGTATATTTTTTCAAAAATCTTTAAATATTTACATTTTATTTTAATTTTTGCAGGTGAGGTGTTTGGTGTTTTCCCAGTACTTAAGAGGAGATTCCATCTTCAATCTGGATTGCGGGTAAGTTTAAAAATGTAACAAATTATTTAATATTTATATCAGTTTTATAATAATCTCTACACTGTATTTCAGTAAATGAATTTTGTGTGTTTTTCCAACAGTTACGCATGTAAAAACTATCAAAACTATTCTTATTTAGACGTTTACCTTTCTCCTTTAAATTATTTCATTTTTTCCATATTTCTTTCATTCCATCGGATCTGCAGCATAGTATTTAGAATTTTTTTGAAGTTCATCGAGATAAATCTTGATTCTGTAAATTATTTGTTTAAATTCTTTAAGATTCATTTAATTTTCTTGTGTTATTCCAAATTTTTCAATTCCCTCCATTTGCTTCTTATGTGTCAGGCATACTTCCAATCTTACTAACTTTGTCAAATATTTTTACTTTCTCATGCCTATATGAATAAGTGGGAAGGAAAGTATTGTTTTCATGTCGATTTTTCGAAAAGCAGTTTTCACCGGATCTACACGTTTTCAGACCCCCTGAACCCAAAAATCATGTTTTTAGCGATTGGTCTGTGTGGTTGTGAACAGAATATCTCAAAAACGGAACATCGTACGAACTTGAAAGTTGAAATTTAAGTTAGATACCACTAGAAGAGAACCCGACACGAGTAGTATATTCGTGTCATTTTTCACTTTTTTGCGATTTTCTCAAAAACGGCTCCTACGTTTTTTTTAAATCGCCTCATTTACTACATTTTTTATGCTCTACAAGATAGGGTAGGCGCCACGTCTGCTGAAATTCTTGGGAAGGCTGTTTTCGCGTACAAAATTGTTTTTTTTTAAGATTGCGGCTTTAATATGCATTTCAGCGCAAAAGTGTGTAATAAAAGTTGTAGAGAATTTAAATTACTACAACTTTTATTGCAAACATTTTTTGTTTTACGCTTAGTTTAGCGGTAGTTAGCGATTTTCTATTTTTTCTCAAGAAAACGTGTAAAAATCGATTTGTTTAAGATTTTAGCCTTAGCATGCATTTTACGACAAAAGTGTATAATATCAAATTTATAGAAAATTAAAAGATCTACAACTTTTATTCCAAGCATTTTTTTCTACAGAGTCTAGTTCAGCGTGAATGAGTGATTTTGAGTATTTTTAAGCCATACTGAGGTTGATTTTCATTTTGCGTCTCACACATGATTAAAATGAGGTTATGTTAATTGAGGTTAGTTTTTTGTTTATTTTTAATGTTTTATTACTAATGTTAGGTTATATTGGTCATTATTTGTATTGGGTAGAAAAAGTTGTGTGAATGTTTCACACCAGATATTTTTATGTACTCTTTTTTAATCCGTGTGTTCTTCTAACTCCGATTCGTCTTTTAATCATTGCTTCATCTAGTGTTTTTATGTTTTTGTAAATTTTCTGATTAATTGTTTTTTTTACTTTTTATTTTGTGAAAAGACCAAATCATGATCATACAATTTTAAAATACATTTACTTTGCTTTCTGACTATATTTTAAATTGTTGCCTCACATGGAAACATTACATAATAACTAAGAAAAAATAACTTGAGCTAACAGTACGTAAACTACACTGGTTAGTTGGTGAATACTCACCTTTGTCAAACGATTCAAACATTAATATAAATTTCTTTTAAAACCCATGTGGACATACGGAGTTTAATTTTGGGGTACATCCAGCTCTTCAAACATAAATAATTTATAATCGAACGTTTCCTGTCAAAATTCTTGCAGCGGGCCCTGCAAATTTTGTGGTACATCAAAAACACCTATATCTGTGACGATATTAATATAGACACTGTGAAAAAAACTTTAATTTTGGGGTACATCCAGCTCTTCAAACATAAATAATTTATAATCGAACGTTTCCTGTCAAAATTCTTGCAGCGGGCCCTGCAAATTTTGTGGTACATCAAAAACACCTATATCTGTGCCGATATTAATATAGACACTGTGAAAAAAACTATATTAAAATTCAGCCGTAAATATGAAGAAAGACTCAACCACCATCCAAACTTCCTGGCTCTGAATCTACTAAACAACATTGATACCGGGTTTTCAAGATTGAAAAGACATAATGTATTCGATTTAAGTATGTATTTGATTAAGTAAAATTAGCGTTAAACCACAAAAACGTATAAAAAATTTTTAGCTTTAGGCTATATTTCCGTGTACTTTTATAAATTTTATAAACAGAAAATCTATTTACGGGAGTGAAAGTATACTGTAAATAAAAAATATGAGTGCCTCAGGTTATATCTTTGAAAATCTTGTAATAAAAACTTAATATCCTGAAGCAACTTATATGAAACGATAAATTTTTCTACGTTTAAACAGTATAATATGTATTACTTTTTAAGAATTTCTCAAACGACGGTTTTAACATTCTGATTAAAAAATTAATATATTTATTTTTATATTTTATTTTATTTGTAATTATAAAACGAATAAAAAGTAAATATTTCTAAATATGTTGTAATAAAATTTTTACTTCAAGAAAAAACGTATTTAAAAATTCATCGAAATAGAATTTCTTATTCTAAATTAAATATCCTGTCCTGCATGAATTAGCATATAATTATTTTAATTTTTTTACCCTTCGTTTTTAAGCAGTAAAGAAAACTTATACTCCGTATAAAAATGTGATGTCTTATTGATTACTTTAACCTGAAGGCATATATAATTATTAAGACATCCTCTGTAACAAAAAGAATTATTATTAATGTGTGGTACTTGTATAACCTCTTACTTTACTATAATTCCTCCTATAGACAAACAAAAAAAATAACATGAAGAATTCAAGTTTTTTATTTTCATATTTTTTTTTATTATTATTTCGTTTCAAAATAACTTCATTCAATCTTGAAATGTTTTTTAAAAGAAATTTATTTATAATAAATAGAATATTAAAAAGAAATTAATTTGGATTTTTTTATTATTAGAAATTTATTATTGTAAGAATTTATGTTTTGTTTCTTGTTTTAATTTTTTCGTTGAAAGCTAATTATCTAGTTTTGTTTTTTTTATTTTTGTGAGCTATAAAAATATACACATATATACAGTAGTTCTATTTAAGAAAAATCTGGTGTGAAACATTTACACAATTTTCTTTTGCTAATGAAAATAATAAAACATTGTATAACCTATGTTTAATTAGTAAATAAGAAACATTAATATGAATTTTAATCGTGAGTGTATGACGCAAAATAAATAAAAACCTCTATAGAAATTAAAATTATGAAAAATCACCAATGGACGCTAACTAGGCTCTGTAGAAAATGCTTGTAATAAAAGTGGTAGATTTTTTATTTCCTATAACTTTAATTACATACTTTTTTGTCGTAAACGAAATACAAAGGTCATAATCTTTAAAAAAATCATATTTTCTCACCAATTTTTGATGAGAAAAAACAGAAAACTATGGGAAACTAAACTATGCGCTGTAGAAAAAAATGTTTGAAATAAAAGTTGTAGGTTTTTAATGTTTTACACTTTAATTATATTTATACACTTTTGCTCTAAAATGCATATTAAGGCCACTTCTTTTGAAAAATCTTTAGAAAAATGTATTTACCGCGAGACCATAGTCCCCTTAATTTCAGCAGACATAACGCTCATCCTACTTTGTAGCGAATAAAAAATGTAGTAAATGAGGTAATTTTTAAAAAAATCGTAGGAGGCGTTTTTGAGGAAATCACATAAAAATTAAAAATCGTACGAATAAACTACTACTTCGATTGACTGATTTTGATAAAATCGTATTGTATATCCTTGTGGTACCTAACTTAAATTCAAAATTTTAACTTCGTACACTTTCCCGTTCTTGAGATATTTTGTTCGAACACAGAGGCACACACACAGACCAATAGCTAAGAGCAAATATTTTTAGTTCAGGTAGCTTGAAAACGTGTAACTCCGGTGAAAACTCGATTTTGAAAAATCAACATGAAAAAAATGTTTTCCTTTCCTATATATTCAAATAGAGCACGAGAAAGTAAAAATTTTATTCGATTCAATCGGTAATTTTGTAATTTTTGATTTGAAGTTTCTTCTTGTTGTTAGGTGGAGTCCAACTTACTATTTCTACCTCTTAACTCATTTTTTTTGACTATTTAAGAAAAATAAACTACAACTGTGTAACAATTCAACACAACCAGCAGTTTAAATGTCAATAGTTTTATATAATTTTCTTGATATCACTTATGTGAGGTAGTCGCCCAGCGGCAACCCCTCAAGACGATTCACAAAAGGTCTCTATTTCATTGCCTTTTCATTCTTCTAGGTGAGTTGTGTGGTAGGTGAGGAGCGGACAATGACTGAATTTGTGGATTTAGTCATTATTGATGTTTCTTCTATAAATCTTTAGACCAGTGGAATACGAAACTTTAATTTTTTTTGTAGATAACTTCTCAAAATGTCAAAAATCCGCTCATAAACAATCATAAAAATTCTCATTTTTATGGTTACTAAATTACTTTATCTGCAATGTGTTTAGGTCAACAGCTGAAAGGCTGGTTTGAACCTCTAGAGGTTTTACTAAGTAAAACGAGGAGTGAGGTGGTTTACCATTGTCTTCCTCACTGAATGAAAAAGTATGCTTATCAGCATGCCGGGCCCTCTGAAAAGCACATATTTTCCACTCTGTAAATGACACCTTCACTTCATTCACCACAGGGTCTGGCTGTACAATGAAATTCATTACTTTCAGAGGAGATAACTCTGATTAGTGTCTTTTACACCTCTACCTCTTCTGTTCTTAAATGATTCAGTCATTTAATTGGCTGACCATGTGATAAGAAACAGAACTATTTATTTTAGCCCTGCAACGAACAAATTGAGTGTAAATAATTTGACACTCCATCTGTCAATATAAATGAAAATATAAATAATAATCAATATAAATAAAATTATCTGCAATACGGTTCCAATTCCGTAGATTCTTAATATTTGATTAAGTCAATATTGTTCTACTCTTAATACGAATTTATATTAACATTTCATTATTAATTCCGATTTTTTTATAGTTAAAAAATTAGTACTTTTCTGTATTTCTGTCGTATTACTATTTTACACATAAGGAAGCAAATAAACCAACATAACGTTGTTAATAAATAAGGTTATTTCCGAAATATCTGACCAAATCTCACACAAGTGCTACTTTGATCATTTTCACTTTCTTTTGCCTAAATGAATATAGGAAGGAAAGTATTGTTTTCATTTCGATTTTTCGAAATCAAGTTTTCACCGGGTCTACACGTTTTCAGACCCCCTGAACCCAATAAAACCCATATTTTTAGCGATTGGTGTGTGTGTGTGTGTGTGTGTGTGTGTGTGTGTGTGTGTGTTTGTGTGTGTGTGTGTGTGTGTGTGTGTGAAAAATGTATCAACAACGGAAAATTGTACGAAGATACCACTGGAGGACGCGACACGAACATTTACATCAAAATCGGTCAACCGGAAGTAGTAGTTTATTCGTGTCATTTTTCACTTTTTTCAATTTTCTCAAAAACGGCTTCTACGAATTTTTAAAAATCGTACTACATTTACTAAATTTTTTATGCTCTACAAGATAGGGTAGTTGCCATGTCTGCTGAAATTCTTGAGGACGCTGTGCTCTCACAGAAAAAAATCTTTTTTTTTAAGATTGCGGTTTAAATATGCATTTTAGCGCAAAAATATGCATTTACAATACTTTATAACAGTACTGTATTATCTCGCGGATGATTTTTCTCTCAAATTTATCTACTTCTCGTAGACCACACCGCTCAAAACCTGATATTTATAACAAAAAAATAGAATATTTTCAAACCCACCGGGTTGGTCTAGTGGTAAAGTCATCGCCGCGAATTAGCTTTTTAACTGCTCATTTTTGAAGACGAAGGTTTCTGGTTCAAATCCTTGCAAAGGTAGGATAGTTACTTTTTTATGGATTTGAATACTAGACAGTGGTTATGGTTGTAATTTGGTGGTTAGATTTCAGTTAACCATATTTTCTCACGAATTGTCGACCTCAGTCTGTACAAGACTGAGGTTTCCACTTCATTTTAAATAATTTAAAAAATTGTTTTCAAACTGACTTGATCTTAAATAACGATTTTGGCATTTAAAAATTTATTTTATTTTAATTTTTTTGTTAAATGAAGATGTTATATTATTTTTTGTAAGTGTAATTAATAATTTTATATAATGTTTTAATTAATTATTTATTTAGTTAAGTCAAAATTAGAACAAAGAAAAAAGGAAGGGAGGAGAAAAAGTATTATTGCTACACATTCTAGAATTCTTCTTGGTAAAGCAGGATTATTTTCTTAATAATAATAATACAGTAAATATTAATCATGTAATGTAAATAAATTAAAAGAATTTCTACATTCTACAATTCCACAATTTCTACGTCATATACATCATCCTCATTTCATTGGGCGATAGGGTTCCTTATTGTCCTTAAATTGAACAGATCGCAACGTACACATGTTAGGAACTAAAAGTATAAAACAGAATTTCAAATTTTTGATTGTTTTATTTATATTGGCTTATCAGAATTAATTTTATTGACGTTACATAAAAAATACGTGTCATTGTTAAAGAGTGTTAACCTACCAACCCAATTTTTAGGGAAAAATCTGATTTTGGTACAATTGGGAAAAGGAAAATTAAGTCTATTTGCTAGAAAATCTACCAAATCTAAACAGTTTTGTTGTGACAAACTTTTCTGTTATTACCAGAGGAACTATACGAGTTTCATTCAGTCTTTTAGTTCTCCTGTAAAGTTTCAGGAGATGGAGTTATACTGAGTCAACTTTTTGTGTATGGATGAACTGTGAGGAAGGGAAGAGAAAATGTGACAGGTTGCCAACTTCAACAGTGAGACACTATATTTTACTACCGTACAATAACACCGATAGTCAACCACATGTTGCCTTTCAATTAATATACTTCGTTGTGACTGACACTTTTTCCACTTAAATCCCATTTCCTTTAAAATGTTTCTTGACGTACAAAGTTTCCAACTAAAATTTAGCCTTTCTTTTAAAACCGGTAATAACTTTTCAATGTAGGCATCACTTTCTTATTGATATAAAAATCCTCCGTAATTTTGACAACCACACGTCTGTCAAAGCCGTCCAAAGAATCATTCTTAAATTCTGGCCGTTTTCTCTTTTACCAGAACTCAAAAAACATATTGATGAAGAATTAACTTCTTCACTGTCTTTAACTTCCTTCTTTATGTTTCGAATTGTGGAAACAGAAACATCACAGTAGTTAGCCACTCGCTCATGGCTTTTGTTAATGGTCACGAAAAGGTATTTTTGTTTAGCTTCAACTTCACAATAGACTATTTGATTACATTGCATATTAGATTTTTTCAGCGCTGTGAATAGTTTGACCATATTTTCGAGAAACCGATATTTCGGTTTACGGAAACAAACAGTTATATTCGTACAGTTAACCTACAAATAGTTCTGCGTTATACTGTATATTAAACTCTCTGTACAATTGTACATCTTGTACATTGTTGTGTTAGTTGAACTGATACCAAAGTACTCACGCAAGTGCACTGATGCTTTCGCCCTTTTCTCCTTAGTAAAACAAAAGGCAAATTCGTAACTTCATTACTACATCAGGTTAACACTCCTCACCAACTAATATATGTCAGACTTATTGTCACTTACTCTAATTTATGTAAATTATATTCTGTTGATTTTTATATCGTTTGGCATTCTTCCATAACATATTGATTAAAATACCGATAAATAGTATTAATAATAATAATAAAAGTATGGTGTGAGAAACATAATTTTAATTATAATTTCTTCGACAATTATTAATAACGTATGCCTTTTGTTACATTTGTGGTAGTACATTATTAACGTTAAAAAGAAAATTATATATTACTGTGAATAGTTGTTTTTCACGGTAATTTGTGTTATCATGTAATGTATTATTCAAATACATATGTTATTATTTAAATACACAAGATTATATTACACTATTTTACATTATATGATAGTTAAAAATAATGGGAAAACTATTTTTCTAATTGTAGGATTTAATTAACTATGTTTTTAATTACTTAATTATTTAAAAAAACACGGCATTGCATAAATGTATGTACTTTGAAATAATTAGTTAATTAAATTTTAAAACCGATATGCATCTAGAAATAATTAAATGTTATGTAATATTGAACTAATGTATTGTATTAAGTTTCCATTAACGGTTTGGTCTAGTCGCTGTGTGTTTGACAGCTGATATCTAAAGGTTGTTTCTTTTATCCGAAATTTATTAGTAGACAGTGGTTACCGGGTACTTTGATGGTTGGAGTACAATTAACCGTACTCTCTCAGGAATCGTCGGTCTGAGGCTGTTTGATTACACGTCATACGTTATGATCTTCATCTCATTGGGTTATGCCCATAACAGACAAGTGGAGTGTCAAATTATTTACACTCAATCTGTTCGTTGCAGGGCTAAAATAAATAGTTCTGTTTCTTATCACATGGTCAGCCAATTAAATGACTGAATCATTTAAGAACAGAAGAGGTAGAGGTGTACTGTGACACTAATCAGAGTTATCTCCTCTGAAAGTAATAAATTTCATTATACAGCCAGACCCTGTGGTGAATGAAGTGAAAGTGTCATTTGCAGAGTGGAAAATATATGCTTTTTAGAGGGCCTGGCATGCTGATAAGTGTACTTTTACACTCAGTGAGGAAGACAATGGTAAACTACCTCACTCCTCAATTTACTTAGTAAAACCTCTACAGGTTCAAACCAGCCTTTTGGCTGATGACCTAAACAACAACTCATTGGGTTATGGGGTTGCTTATTGTTCTAAATTAACCAGATTCTAATGTACACACATTAGGGCTTTAAAATATTTTCCATGAGCTGTGTTGGACTTATCGTTAAGAAATTTTCTGGTACCGACCCCTACAATAACCTGCATCCTCTTAGAATCCAATAATTCCATAACACTTCGAAATTCTCAGAGTATAACTTGTAATTATTACGGTTGTGGTTTAAGAAAAACCTCACCTGACGGTTATAGTCCACTAAATGAAGCAAGAAATCCGTAAAATGTCGAATTTCTTTTGTTCAGAAGATCTCGGCGAAAAACCTTTTGGAAGACCGTCATACGAATCAAAGTTAAACAAAAATTACATTCCGGATGTACTTTATTTTTTAATTAGACCTAATTATTAAATTAACAATTTGTGACCTTTAATTCAGAAGGTATGGAACTTGGAGGGGATTTTCCAGGAATTTTACGTACTATAAACGGTCGCGGGCTCAGTTTCTTCAAGAAATCTCGAGAAGTAAAATTCGCAAACAAAAAATTATAAATAACATGAAAGTATATACTCACACCTGTCGATTAACATACGTTTAAATCAAATCGTAGTATAAGTCTGGAAACTGTAGAAGTTTTTTCCAAGAATTTCCCGAATATCAAACAATCGGGCGCTTTTCGTCCTATTTATTATAACTATTAATTAATTAACAAATAAAGTTCATGCGGCGTTTAATTTTTATTTAATAATAATCCTTGCTACATCGTTAATAAATTCCAAAAAAACTTTTGCCTACTTTTTTTGTTTGAATAATTTTCGTGTTTTGGAGTAAAAATATGTGTAAACATAAACTAAATAGCAATGTCTCAATAATTTAAATCTCATAACATTGATTGCTGCTTGTTGATTTTGGCTTAAAAAGTTTAAATATTAAATGAATAGAAAATGTGAAATTATACGTATATTTTTTAAAGTACAAAATTAATAATAATTTATATTTACTTGAAAAAAAAATCGAAGGATTAATAACGTAATCCCAAATCTCTGTTCAGCTGTATTTGAACCTCAAAATTACTTATTTTATCCACTCACCTAACCATTAATATTTTCCTAAAACACCACATTTCAAGAACTTCTATCCTCTTCATTTCTAAAGCACAGTAATGCTACACACCAAACTGTGTTTTGATAATTTTTTCCTAATCTGTAAATTAATTTTTGTAGTCAGTAAGCTGTTGTCATTAAAGGCCCTTTTAGCTCGAGCAATCCTGCTTTTGATAACATTTCTGATTTTACCTTGCTTTGTTATTTTACTCCCTACATAGCAGAATTTCTCAACTTTCTGTATGTTTTCGTTGCTTACTTTTTCTATAGGGACTTGTCTTATTTGAGATATCAATTCCAACATAAGGTGTTGGTTTTTACAGTTGAGTGAAGCCATTAGAAATTCCATCATAAACTTAGAATTAACCATTGAATAAACATTTGAATTTCATCATAAACATATTCAAAGTCAAAAATTGCACTGATCACTGGTTGGATACTTTTTTTTTAATTCCTAATATGTGTACGTTGCAATCTGTTCAATTCAGAACAATAAGCAACCCCATGACCCAATGAGATGAGGATGATGTGTATGACGTGTAAATGAGGTGTAGTCTTGTACAGACCCAGGTCAACCACTCCTGAGAGAGTATGGTTAATTAAACCCCAACCATCAAAGTACACCGGCAACCACTGTCTAGTATTCAAATCCGTATAAAAGTAACTACCTTTACTAGGATTTGAACCAGGAACCTTCGTCTCCGAAAATCAGCTGTCAAACAGCTGATTTTTGCGACGACTTTACCTCTAGACCAACCCGGTGGGTTGGTTGAATAGTTAACTTTATTTTTCACCTTTTATTATTATTTTTGGAAAATAAAGGTTGAATACTTAACTTTATTTTCCAAAAATAATAAAAGGTGTATTCATAAAATTCTGGTCCAGTAAATCGTAAAATGTTACATATTTAATGGTTAAAACAAAAATAAATTTTAACGGTATTGGGATGAGAAGTGAAACTTACTAAAGTTAACAATACATGGGACTTAGGTAAAATATATTTTTTAATTTTTCAAAAACTTGGTCGTAAGAATGGTCACTGAATAGAGGTGGACGTTAAATGAAGTTTTCCTGGTATACAAGTATTTCTATCCGAGAACAAATAATGATTTTTTTCAAATACTCAAATGAATGTTACTGTTTTAATTTTCTTTATTTGTCTCAAATATTATATGAGTAAATATCTCAATTTAAGTTAATATTAAACTAAAATTTTAATCGTACATTTCTACCATTGAAAATATGAAAAACTTTCCCCTTTACGGACTTATCTAAATAAATAAAGGATTAGTTACTAAAATGAACTTATTGATCGTGAAACGTATGCATTTAAAATAGAGGGCTGTTGTCACGCAATAACACTATTAATTATATTACTTGTTTGTAGGCTCTCTGAGTATTGCAAAAACTGAAACTTGAGTCAAGTGTATGGTTGTTTGTAATTTCATTATGCTTAGTAACTTTACAATTATTATAGTAATGTTCACTTCATGATTAATCAGTTTATAAAATTTAAACTTTCATAACGTCCCTTAATATTATTGTTTACGTCAGTTTTATAATGGATTAATTTTTACTTTCTCCTGCCTTATGTAAATATTGTGATACGCATCTCTAAAGTCCGTTTCGGGATCTGGGTAAATTAAATAATTTTTTTTTTTAATCCCTAATATGTTTACGTTGCAATCTGTTCAATTCAGAACAATAAGCAACCCCATGACCCAATGAGATGAGAATGATGTGTGTGACGTGTAAATGAGGTGTAGTCTTGTACAGACACAGGTCGACCATTCCTGAGAGAGTATGGTTAATTGAACCCCAACCATCAAAGTACACCGGTTACCACTGTCTAGCATTCAAATCCGTATAAAAATTAAATAATTAACACACAAAAATTTAAAATTCGTATTTATTACAACTAAAAATTACAGTTTAAGTGACTAAAACTACTAGTAAATTATAATTAAATTACTTATAATAAATTACAAACTAATTATAATTACTAATGACCATAAACTTAACCAATTTACTAAATGTTACTTACATTTATGTTCGTTTGACTTAAATTATTTTATTTGAAAATTCATCGGAGATACAGTCATTTTCGTATAAAACGTACACAGTTCTTAGCCGGTTTTCTGTTAAGTGTGCTTTTTAAACGTCTGTTAATTCAACCAGGCTTTAAACGAAACATCGGGCTTCTATGTCAAATATCACAATTTTCAATATATTGTGAATACAGGGTGGCCCATATGTTGTCCCAATATTTACGGAAATCTCGAAGAAAGGTTAATCCTTTATAGCGCAGTACTGCGGGGAAAATATATATGTGGTAAAATGTTAAATTTTGTTTTATAGGGACTTGAATAATGTATTTCTGATGCTAGAACAGTAAGATATTTCTTTTTTTTTGTTAAGCCCTGGTAAGTATACTTACCATGGAACGTTTATTGAAATGGGAGTCACATAACGTTTAGTGGGAAGAATGCTTATTAAAACAACTTGTAGTCCTATATAACAGAAAAATGTGTAGAATAACTTATCTAACTTTATATTAGCACGAGTGCTTGCTTTCCCAAAAAAAAATTTGAATTTTTTAATCACTGTACAAAAGTAACCACAAAACAACTCGGTCGGGTACGCTGTTATGAATCCTTGCCACATTCGTGTAACTCACAAAGCAAATGGTCACTGCGCACTTATTTAAAAATGTGGATAGCCTAGTTACCAGAGAACATCTATAAATCCATAAAATGCCAATAGAGTTCAACTGCATAATTTATTCTTAAATAAAATCGACCTTATTTCCAGTGGTAAGTATACTTACAAAGACCTATAAAGGGTTAATGGAATAAGAAACCTAAGGACAAAAAAAACAAATTTATTATGTGAACTGTACTTATACTGTATATTACCTTGGAAATGTTATAGCATTTGTTCAAAAAGTCCACCATGATTCTCTGTACACTTTATTCAGCGACCTAAATCTGATTCACAAATTTTCAACAGTAATATTTTATCGTCATTTACATAGTCAAATGCAACTTCAATTGAAGTTTTTAGTTCGTGTAGGTTTTGTGGCTTGGAAGAATACACTAGTTCCTTTACAATGCCCCACAGTCAAAATCACAAATGGCGTTAAGTCTGGCGAGCGCGCAGGCCATTCAATTGTATCACGACGACCAATCCATTCATCAACTTTGGAACTTAAAAACTAACGAACTTCGATACCGAAATGTGCTGGGTACTATCTTGTTGCCAGATGAGCGATTGGATATTGTAAACAGGATTGTTTTCAAATTCTGGAAATACTACTTCCTGCAGCATTTGTAAGTAATTTTCCAAGTTAACATTTCCCTCAAAAAAATAAAGACCTATCAGTGCAGTACTCGAAATACCTCCCCATACTATAACACCAGGTACATTAAGCTTTTTTTGAATCACAATATGAGGATTTGTATTTGACCAGTACACGCAGTTATGCCGATTAACACATCCATTGAGTTTGAAACATGCCTCATCAGACCATAAAATTGATCGCCAAAAGTTTGGTTCGGTTCTGCACGATAGTGACTGTCCCACAGAATTCCAAACGCCTGTTACTATCTTCCTCATGAAGCGCTAGAAGTAAGATGGACGAAATAGCTTCAATTTTAATTCCTTCTTCATTCTTTGCACGCTAGTTCGTGATAACCTTAGTTCAGAAGATGCCTTTCTAGTTGATTTACCAGGACTGTATACAGACGCTTCAACAACTTTTTTTTTAATCCCTAATGTGTGTTTGTTGCAATCTGTTCAATTTAGAACAATAAGCAACCCCATGACCCAATGAGATGAGGATGATACAGAGTCCGGCAGAATAATCTGACGATTTTGGAGGGTCAATAAAAAAAAGCACGATTCATAGTACAACAAAGTTTAATAGGTCAAATGAAAATTCAAATTATACAATTTTACTTACAGCATTTCATAGTTCACTTGAATATTACATTTGAAAATGATGTCATCCAAATGTTTCCCATTGTTTCTCACGCACTCATTCAACCTTACAAATTTTCGAGAATTAGCTCACATGCTGTTTTGCGAGACGCGTACTCATTTTCAGTAAGTTGTTGCACGAACATCATCTTGTACGAATGGAACTGAAGGTCATCATGAAAGATTCTTCTCACACTTCGGTCAGACATTCTTAGTGCGTCAGCATGCTTCACTACGGAACGCCGTGGAGACTGCGACACAGATAACCTTACAGCCTCAATATTTTCAGGAGTTCTCACACAACGCTTTCGTCCTGTTGGTTTCAGTTTCAAAGCAGACGATGTTAAACGAAAGTTTTTCACCCACAGCAATATCGTATTCCTACTTGGAACAGACGCGTTTCGGTTTAAATTAAAATGTCTACGAAATAATCGCTGCGTAGCAATAACAGAATCATTTGTTTTTGAAATACGCTTCAATCACAAAAGCACGGTGCTCACACGACCAACTCATGATGGCAGCTAAAATGGTAGTATCAGCGCTACCCCGTAACAACTGTACCAACTTCCTATTCACAGTGTTGCCAACATACCGATGAATACAAAATCGTCAGATTAATCTGCCGGACCCTGTATGTATGATGTGTAAATGAGGTGTAGTCTTGTACAGACTCAGGCCGACTATTCCTGAGAGAGTATGGTTAATTGAACCCCAACCATCAAAGTACACCGGTAACTACTGACAACAACCTTATGTATGTTATCATCATTGCAAATCGATCGTGGACGACCACTCTTCGGGGCATTTAATACGCTCGCTGTGTTTTCAAATTTCTTATTTAACTTTCGTAAATGTTGCCGAGTCGGTAACGATACACCTGGATACTTATCACGAAATTCGTCCAGTACTTTAGCAATATTTTTATGATCCTTCCATCACAACTGAAGCATATAAAATTGTTGTTCAGTTGTAAACATTTTAAAAGTACTGTTACGAAGGAAAAAAAATAGTAACTTAACTACACGGAGACGTACCTCACACTAGCCACTGTTATAGAGAACTAATGAATGTTATGCGTGATGCTGCCAATATTACACTTTTACCAACTTATCAAAATGAAATGTCCTATCTCATGAGAAAACCGATATATATGCCACCCGGTATTTAAAAAGTAAAGTTCGATTTTCATATATAATATGGCGATTTAATACGGCGCGTACTGGCGAACGAGTGTAGCCATCGGTCAAACAAAAACGACAGCGACGCCCTTAACCCTTTTAATTGCAAATTCATATAGTGGCGCTACCAAAAATTTACGAGCTTTTTTTGGAAACTCTAATCATTTACAAAAATTATTCATCCCTCAAACACAACAATAAACTATTTTATATTCAGAGTATCGTTTTACACCTTTTAAAAAAACGCACATCTACACAATTATTTTGGAATGTATTTTACTTTCGTGAGAAAGGCAGTTATATTTTCGTAATCTTTATAACACTTTTAGAGCAAATTTCATTTATGTATCTAATCGACTCTACTAAATTTATTATTATTATTATTATTATTATTAGGATGAGGCAAAAAGATTCAATACAACCGACAAAAAAAATAGAAACAGAAATGATATGGCATATCTACTAAAATATTTTTTACTCAGGTTATAAATTTATTTCATCAATTAAATCTTATCAACAGAAAAAATAAACCACTAACTCTGAAAGAACTTAAAAGTAAAACTAAAACGAAATGGACAAAAAATAAATAAAAACTAAAAGATGGGAACGAAAAGACTAGTATGGAAGACACCTCACTAATGTTCATTATTATTTGTTTATTACGCCGACCAAATTTCCACTCTAATGGTTAAAATGGGTCCAATGTAAATGGATTTCTTCTATAAATTGGTAGGACGATCCAAGGGTTATCTTAAAGTGTATTTAAACATTTTGAGGACAGTATATTTTTATACTTTATTATATAAAAGCTCTTAGATCCATTCTTTTATTATTTTTAATTTGTCGATATGTCTTTAACTTGTTTTTTGTACTCAAACGAATTAAATAAATAAAAAATAAAAGTGAATTTTGTTTTTGTTTTTAACTTAAGGAAAGTATGATTTAAAAAAATTAACAAAATCGATTTCAGTTTTTAACTTTTGCATACAGTTTTAAATGCATTTATTTGCTTTAATTTATGTGAGAATACAATTTTTGAAAATATCATTTTATAATTTTCCTTTGTCCATCCGTTTTCACACCCAGATGTCAGAAATTACAAGAGGTAGCAACAAACAGTTTTCGGATTCGTAATCTACACAAAGTTAGTGGGCCTGGATTGACTTTAAAGTTCAGGTTTCAACCGCAAGTGGCTCAAAACCGGAAGTCAAGAAATCAAAGTCGGAATTTGGAAACAAAAACAGTGTCATTGGATTCCTCTTACTACAGACTTAATACAGAAATCATTGAATTTGAAGTTCTGGTTTACACCGGAAGTAGCCCAAAACCGAAAGTCAAGAAATTGAAGTCAGATTTGAAAACAAACATAGTGTCATTTGTTTCCACTTAAAGACTAGAAACAGAAATCATTGAGTTTGAAGTTCTGGTTTCGACTGCAAGTGGCTTAAAATCGGAAGTCAAGAAATCAAAAATGGAATTTGAAAACAAAAATAGCGTCATTCGATTCCTCTTAAAGACTTGATACAGAAATCATTGGGTTTGAAGTTCCGGTTTAGACTGCAAGTGGCTCAAAATCGGAAGTCAAGAAATCAAAAATGGAATTTGGAAACAAAAAGAGTGTCATAAAATTCCACCAATACAGTAAAACAGAAATCAGTAGTAGTTTTTGCCATAAATGAAAAAGGTAAGCCTTTTTAAAATGTGCCACCAACCATTAGATACGTTCTCTCATGAAAGGGATGTTTTGTATACTGTATTTAATTTCTCTAAATTTTGATGAACAATTACGTACATTTAAGATTACATAAGTTCTCTAGAATATACGCCATTGAAACCACGTATTTATTTCTTTATTTAACTGTACCCACCGGGTTGGTCTAGAGGTAAAGTCGTCGCCAAAATCAGCTGTTTAACAGCTGATTTTCGGAGACGAAGGTTCCTGGTTCAAATCCTAGTAAAGGTAGTTACTTTTATACGGATTTGAATACTAGTCAGTGGTTACCGGTGTACTTTGATGGTTGGGGTTTAATTAACCATACTCTCTCAATAATGGTCGCCCTGGGTCTGTACAAGACTACACCTCATTTACACGTCATACACATCATCCTCATCTCATTGGGCCATGGGGTTGCTTATTGTTCTAAATTGAACAGATTGCAACGTACACAAATTAGAAATAAAAAAAAATTGAACTGTATATTTTGTTTAATAATTCTTTTTTTTAGTTTATTTGATGTCGCATCAATTGGTCGGTCGTTAGCGACTACGGTGGGATATAAACAGTGGGTTTTTACCTTGTGAAAATTTCCAGACCCTGGCCGGGAATCGAACCCGGGACCTTCGCGTGGTAGGCTAGCCCGCTACCACTACGCTACGGAGGCGGCCTACTATAAAATATAATAGTAATCTAAATAAACTGCATAAGAAAATAATTAATTAATCGTAAATAATAACCATAACTAATATTAAACCGATATTATCAACACCGACAAGTTCATTTCGTTTCAGACTATTTCATTTATGTAAATTACAAAAAGTATTACAAAATAATTACACTTAAATCACTTGAACAAATCTAAATATAAACTGTATAGGAATTTAAATATAAATTCAAATTATTATTACCGTTAAAGGTTACATAAATTTATGATCAAATATAATAAAAATCTTTGAAATAATTAAATAATAAAATCAGATAATATTAAGAGTATTATGATAATACGACTAATAAATTAACAATAAAAGATTATATCTATTTAAAAGATATACTCAAGTTTACACGTTGTATGACAATATTAAAATAACTTAATAATAATAATAATAATATTAATATCATACATGATGTTATATCATAAAATATAAGAGAGAATAAAATATTAATTTAAATCTCATGTAATTATTGTAATATTTGATATGTTTATATTTGCTTAATAATGCCTCAAGGAATATTTCGGTGAAGATCGATTTTCAACGACAAGGTCGATATTTAATACAAGGTCGAAGTCGTTTATTAAAAATTATAAATAAATATATATATATTTTTTCCTATCTGTTTAGGTTTTTCTAATGCTATGTGTGTGTGTATGTATGTATGTACAAAAAAATCACAAAATATTATGTTCAGCAATATGAAAATATTTCACTGTCAATTTTGTTCAGCTGCTTCTATAGTGCACGGCACGAAAAACGTTCGTTGTGAAGACCAAATTGCACTTCAACTAATTTAATCGATTTTTTTTATTTAAATCACAAGCCCCATTTTTGTTTTAGTTGAAATGTCTATACTTGGCACAATATTATTGTAAAAATGCAAGGTTCAATCGAAAAATCATTTCCCAATCTTTACGTGGAGCCAAAATAGCATTTTTCTTTTAATGAGGAACGTTCGCTTATTATTTGACATTGCTTTAAATTGTAGAGAATTTATTCTAAAAAAATATTTTAACAAAGTTAAATTCCGAATAAACACACAAATCTTTTTTTAAGAATAAAATTCTCTACAATTTTCAAAAAATGGGGTTTTTAAGATTTTGGCCTTAGACAAAAGTGTACATAAAAAATTATAGAAAATTAAAAGATCTATAACTATTTAGTTTTAAGAATTTTTCTCTACAGAGTCTAGTTTAGCGTGAAGTGATTTTCCGTATTATTAAGCGAAACTAAGGTTGGTTTTCATTTTGTATCATTCACTCATGAATATAGTTAGGTTATGTTTTTTAAGGTTAGTTTTTGGTTTATTACTAATGTTCGGTTATATTGTTCATTATTTGCATTGATAAGAGAAAGTCGTCTGAGTGATCACACCAGAGTTTTTACTATATTTTATGAATTTCATCTATCAGTTGTAAGTTTTCTCTATTCCTTAAGTAATAACTTAAGTAATAAGTAAGAATAACAAAAGAAAATACGAATCTTTAAAAGTAATAGTAGCTTTAGAGTTATATCTTAAACTAATTATTATATTTAGAAAATAAATGTAGCAATTGGGTTCTGTTTCTCTTGTGATAATTATTGTTATCTTTGATAGTTTATGATTTAGTAAAATTGTTCGTTAGTCTAAGACTATTACAATAAAAATAAATAAAATAAAATGTTTGTTAATTTTTTTTACAATTAATTGTATTTTTTTTAAAAGCTATCTGATCGAATCGGTGGCACAGCAGTCGAGTGCGTAGGCTTCACTAGCTACTATCACTTATTTGTAAGAAAGTGTTGGTGGTTTGATTCTCGGTTTTAGTTTTCAAAACTTAATTAACCAACAATGAATTAATCTGTTGACGCCACTGTAAACCTCAAAGAAAAATTTATTTAGATTTATTAAACATTTCATACATTAAACATTATTATTAAACATTTCATTTTTTGATTCGCTTCACAAATTTCAGTTAAGTTATTACCACACTTGATGGTTGCGAAGATTTATATAAAGCTAAAGAGACTCATGTCTCCATTCAGCAGGTCTTACCATTATCTATTCGTATAATACAGTATAAAGTAATGAAGTTTATAATTATCCTGTAGTATTTCTTCCCTGTGAAATAAATATTTATCTTTTTATTCCACTCATTATACGATAAGTTACTTGTATTATTTATAAATAATTTTATTTAAATTTCTATCGTATTATTTATGGTTCTGTTGTGAATTTTCTAAGAAAATATTTATTTAAATATAAATTAATTTTACTTTTACTTATTTTACTATTTGTTTGCATTATTTCTTGTTATTTTCTCTGTAAAATTTTATTATGTAATATTTATGAACCTAGCAACATAATCTCTTAGAATTTTAATGTCTATAAATTATAAATTCGTTTGTTTCTCTACACGATGTATTTTGTAGTAGGATCGGTCATAAGTATTTTTTTAAATTTTATATTATTATTACTACTACAGTTTTGATTATGACTTTGTAAATATTGTACAGCCTCTGAGCATCTGCAATATCGGATATATTATAGAACAGGCAAATGAAACAAAAAGCATACATAACATGTAACATGCTCACCACCAGACATAAACTACATACATATACCTGAAGCAGATTCCACTAAAAACCTTGTTATACATATCGACAAACGCCTAAATTGTAAAACACACTTATATAAAGGAAACAGCTAAACACAAAATTGAGTTTCATTGGATACCAGCGGTAAACACTCAGTCTAAAAAATAAAATTTTGAAATTTTAGGATTAAATTGTTTCCTTTTATTCCAAATATGCGTTCTCAAAGTGAGGGGTTTATCAAGATGTATATCTAGATAATTTTTAAAACAAAATTTAAGCAGAGAATACAGACATGTATGCCCAGTAATAACAGTGTATTAACTTACTTGTTAATGGATATACGACCATTAACACTTTTAAAAAAACTAAAAGGCCTGTACTCTTAAAGTTATTTTACAGTTTATTTGAGTTCTTAAAAATAAAATAATACAAAAAATAATTGGAGAGCTTAGTGTACGAAAAGTGTCAATGAGTGTTAAATTATTTGCACTCTGTTTGCTAGTTCCGGGGCTACAAAACATAGTTTTATTTCTTATCACATGGTCACCCAATTATATAACTGAAGCATTTAACTACAGAAGAGGTAGAGGTGTAAAAGAGACTAGTCAGAGTTATCTCCTTTGAGAGTAATGATTTTTAGAGTTATCTCCTCTGAGAGCAACAGATTTTCATCTGTTGCCTATTGAAATTTAAAATAGCTTAAACATGTTAATATTTTCAAGAAAGGTTAAAGATTGGCTCAATGATATAACACTGATGTTGATTCACTTATAAGAATTGTTGGTGTTTTACCGTTGCTGACTTGAAGTGCTTGCTATTTAGTCCTTATAGGAATTTACTGATCTTGGTAATTGATATAACAATAATAACTGATTTTAGTGTTAGTCATAAACAAGTGTATATCTGCTTTGAAGACTGACGGCTTGGTTAATATTATTGTTAAAAATAATGTAGTTAACATACAATTTGAATTGTTATTTGTAGTTGATGACATTACTTTGTAATTCATTTGTAAACTTGTTCTTATGTATTTTTTTTATATATATAACCACCGTTTACTTGAGTTGGTTGTTATTTATTCCTAGTAGATAAGATATAATTTTGTATTTGTATAAAGTGGAATAAATAAGTATTATTATTATTATTATTATTTCAACATTATACATCCAAACCCTGTGGTGATTGAAGTGAAGATGTCATTTTCATGGTGGAAAGTAGATGATTTTCAGAGGTCCTGGTTTACTGATAAGCATACTTTTTCACTCAGTGAGGAACACAGTAATTGTAAACCACCTTGCTCCTCGTTTTACTTAGTAAACCATCGAGAGGTTCAAATCAGCCTTTCGGCTGATGACCTAAACAACAGTGTACAAAAAATTTATATATAACAAAAAAAGTTTAGAAAACAATGCGGTCAAAGTTCTAAGTTTACTATCTTTTTAATGAACTGTCTAAATTATTTTCTTTCGTTTAGGTTTCAATCATTTAAATAGAATGCCAGAAAACCGCGTGCCTAGTGTAGCTAGAAGATACAAACCAGTGGAAAGTAGAGATTGTTGGCAGGCCGAAAACGGGTACTGGATCAGATAGAAATGCCTAACCCGTAAAGAAAAAAGATTTTTTTTTAAATACTCATTTCTAGTGAAATTTAAAGACACGTGATTGGCTAGACTGAAAGATTAAAATAGAATTAATATATAAACGAATAATATTACAATGTATTTATACTATAATAAATATCATGTGATTAATGTATGATACATATTCAACCAAGACTGTCAAACCAGGTTTCATCGCAGATGAGTCCTTGAAAATTTAATTTATATTCGTATTTTGTAATTCGAACTATAATTAGCCTACATTTTGTATTTAGTGTGCCAATTCGTACTATATTTATATTTTTTACTACTTGTACTTAAATAGACATTTCTAAAAGATTTATTTGTGTACTATAATTGCATTGTTTTAACTGATTTAATTTTTTGTAGACAACTTTTTTAGTTACTTTAAATTACGTGGGTTAGTGCATATAATTAAAAACAAAATGATGTATTAATGCTTATTGTTTTTATTATTATTAATAATAATTATTATTCTGTTTCCACAAGGCTTAATTTGATTTACTTATTTATTTATTTGTATCTTTTTGGTCATGGGGATTGTATAAATTTTTGACAGCCATCATTTGTTTTCTGTTTCTTCCTGTTTTTTTTTTTTATTTTTTTATTTTTTTTGGAGTATGAAAGAATTGAAATTCAGCAAGGTTAATTTGTGGAATGTAGGCTATTCAATGTTGACTGTCATTTTTTTTGTACTTAACTTTTTCCCAACCAATGTTACCGAACTTTTTTCATTGATAGCCTATTGAAAAATCTAAAATTTGACGTTGTTTGTCTTCTTCTTAACGTGCCCTCTCCGACCAAAAATTGGCAATCATTATGGCTATTCTTACTTTGGACACCGCAGCTCTGAACAGCTCCGCTGAGGTACAACGAAACCAGTCGCGAAGATTCTTCAACCTAAAAATTCTTCTTCTTCCCACATCTTTTCCTGAATCTTGCCTTGTATTATCAAGTGAAGCATTTCATAATTTGGTCCACGCATAATATGACCCAGATATTCCATTTTTCCTTTTTTGGATGGTGTAAACAAACTCCTTTTCTGTTTCCATTCTCCGCAAGATTGTCTCGTTGGGTACTTTATCCGTCCAGGATATTTTTAGTACGTGCCTGTACAATCAAAGCTCAAACGCATCTATTCTCCTGATATTCATCTTCTTTAATGTCCAAAGTTCTTTGTACAAGTACTTTATTTCATCAGCATCTTGTAGCTCTACAGCCCTTGGTGGGCTTTGGCCTCCACAAACCTTCTCCAATCCTTTCTGCTAGTTGGTAGCGCCCTCCATCTTCTCACATCCATGAAAATCAAATAAATTATAACATACTCCATCCAGTTCTTCCTATAATGGCCCTTCCTTTTTTAACAGTCTTTCCTTCCACAGCCTATTACCTTAAATAGCCTAGTTGACTCCATTCTTTCAATGTGCTCCAATAATTTCAATATTTGAGCTTTGAACATGTATAAAACTACATCTCATTTACAAGTCATACATATCATCCTCATCTTATTGGGTCATGGGGTTGCTTATTGTTTTTATTGTTTTACTTGCATCCCCGTCGCGGCTTTGCACGCGAAAAATGGTGTAATCAATTTTTTTTAAATATATAACAGAAATTGTGTAGCTACTAGATCGACTGTATACTCCAACGTACACACACACACACACACACACACACACACACACACACACACACCCACACATACGACGTTTTGATAAATTCCCCCGCAACGTCTCTATTCCACCCTTTGAACTACGTAATTTAGGTACTGTACTTCAACAATAAGTATACACACACTCACACACACACACATATGACGTTTTGATAATTTTCCCCCCGCGTACATCTTGGGTCATCATGAAACCTCTTCAGTTACGACGACAACAATACCTGCTCACATGTACAAAGACACATATATATTTATTAAAATCTTCTTTAGGGCCCTTAGAGTTATCACTTTTTTAAATTTTAAACGAAATTGTTGCTATGAGTATAAATATCAATATGCTCTCTAATTTCATAAAAATCCATTTAGTAGTTTTGGAAATTATCCTGCACAAAAACACTTTTTGTCTTTATAATATTAGTATAGATAACTTTTAAAAAAATTTGAATATGTGACTTGCTTTGCTAGTACTGTTTGCGCATCAACTACTTCTGTGGATAGATGTTATTTGCTTACTATCGATCCAGCTGTTAACCATTACTGACATTACTCTAACTATCACAAAGAGGCAGTTAAATAAAAACTATTCTCCAGTCTTCAGGTGGTGCATGCGCATTGGCAATTTTTTACTAATTTTTCCCGTTATATTAGGAACAGACGTAAACACATTAGGGAAAAAATTGAAGAAAATCTTTACAAAATTAATATAAAAATACAATTATATTTACTACGCATAGACTAGAATAATACAAGCAAAACATAAAAATAAAATACAATAATTTGATGTAACATGCTTAGTAACATGAAGTATTTATTACAACAACTTTGTAGGTTATATTTTGAAAACATGAAAGAATGATTTATGATAAAAATTGATATAAGGTATGTTCAATTAAATGAAATATGCAGTACTATTAGCGCTGTATATTGAAAATGCATAATACAAAATAACCCACGTTATTTGATGGCTAATACCGTGAAGTGAACTTGAATTGTAGAGTAATTAACATAAGTTATTGCAGTCTAAATGAACGCAAATAATTATAATTATTTCTTATAAATCATAAAATGAGATAATAGTAATAACAATAATACAATGGCATGAAAAGGTGGTTAATTTGCACAAGGTGTCTCAAAAAATGTGTATCGTCCAGTATCACTGATTTTAAATGTTAGAACTAATAAAATTTTACACATTTATAAGAGGATTAGAAATTTGTAAAATTACGAAATGGTGCAAATAAATTTTCAATGATAATTAAGATTATAGCTTGACCGAAGACTAACTAGGAACATCCACATCAGAAAAAAAAGATAATAGACTCAAACAACTCTCTGCCGTGTACTTACTCGATCACATCTTCCATGATGACAAAAGCTATTCCTGCACAAATCAACACTATAACCAGTTTGGGCATACGGACACCAGATTTTTAGAACAGCAGCTAAGAGTAATATTAAAGAAATTACCAATCAAAATTTCTGAAGTTTGCAACTAGAGCTCAATTTTATATCTCAAATACATTACATAATGATCTAAAGATGTCTCTCGTACAAAATGTAGCAAAAAATGTACGTTCGACTCTTTGACACGTTTTACAGACACCCGTACAAACTTCTTTAACATTTATCAGTAGGACAGTTTCCTAATCTACAACCGCTCAAAAAAAAATTATGTAGTATAGATCTTTCACGATAAAAAAAAACTTCAACCACAATTTACTACTTTTAATTTACAAATATTCTGATATCAAAACTAAAATAAACAAATTTGAATGTATAAACTGAAACTCTGCCCATAACAAGACAGATAGAGAGTCAGATTATTTACTCTCAATCTGTTCGTTGCTGGGCTAAATTAAATAGTTCTGTTTCTTATCACATGGTCAGCCAATTAAAAGACTGAATCATTTAAGAACAGGAGAGGTAGAGGTGTAAAAGACACTAATCAGAGTTATCTCCTTTGAAAGTAATGAATTTCATTATACAGCCAGACCCTGTGGTGAATGAAGTGAAGGTGTCATTTGCAGAGTGGAAAATATGTGCTTTTCAGAGGGCCCGGCATGCTGATAGGCGTAATTTTTCCACTCAGTGAGGAAGGCAATGGTAAACCACCTCATTCCTCGTTTTACTTAGTAAAACCTCTACAGGTTCAAACCAGCCTTTCGGCTGATGACCTCAACAACAAACTGAAACTACGTGACTCAAAGAAATATTTCAATAGATCCCTCTTTCAAAACCACGTCAAGCCAAACGGATAGATTTTAGAGGTTGTATTAGTGTACAGGAAAGATAAAAGATTAAATATAAAAAATTATTATTATGTGTTTGATTCAGTATTTTAGTATTTATTTTAATTTTTTTGTTAAATAAAATTTATTCTGTTTTTATGGTTGATCAAGGATTAAATTACCAGTTTCTATGAGTCTTAATACAGAATGGGATCGGTCAAATAAATTTTCAGTTTATTAATATTGAAAATAAATCTATTATATGGAAAACCAATCACTAAACATAACATAACATTCATTCAAAGAGATATTGGAGGAAATCGAATCAAAAATTTTAAATGATGTATAAGTGAATTTTGAATGAAAAAAGTAGCTTTCTTACCTAACGGCATGAAAAAAAGTTTGAGTTAAAAAATGTTTACATCAAGTTTATCAACTATGAGATGTAATTATATTTATAAAGCTTACACAGAAATCGTCTGGGCATCTGATGGTCGTGCATACTTAGTTACTTCTACTGGAAGACGTTGTAGTCTATCCATAAGACTTGTATAAATTCACGTTTTAAGTCAGTTCTTGTCGGTGATCATTTCTAAAAGACTCGATTGTTCCGCCAGTTTTGAAAAATGAGCTGATATTAAATATTTGAATGCAATATTCGTGAGATTTTCAGAGAATTCGATGAGTGAAGGTATGGAAATAAAATAGGTTAGGATGTTTAACGACAAACAGCATAATGTTTTTGACTAGGATTGTCGCTCGACATTGGTCGTCGAAAAATTGGTGTGCTGAATAGAACAAAAAGTTCTTCCCAAAGTACAACTTAAGATTTTTGATTTTTATAACATTAAAATGAGGCTACATCTATTTTTGTGTACCTTCCCTTGACCAGATTTTCCATTTAATCCTATTCTTTCAATTACCCAAATCTCTCTCTTGCATAGTCTCGTCTACCCTCCGTCCCCCCATAATCTTCATGGCCTGTCTTTTCCTCTTTTCCCCCGTGGGGGTCAAGTCCGTCGTTTTATTTATTCATTTGGCTTCTGCTCTTCTCCAACATCCACATCAGAGCAGTCCTTTTATATACGAAATTATGAACGTACATTTGTAATACAAAAAACGAAACGCATGGAGCAGTCCTTAATTGTTTGCAGCGTTATGAGCCAGATGGAAAGGTTTTCTAAAAATGATTGTCACAGGTGATGAAACTTGAATTGTTTTATTTGTTTTCTTATTTGAAGAAATTCTTTTCTGGCCAAAAGTTTTAATAACATGACGAGATTAATGAAAACATAAGGAACGATTTAAAATCTCAACTGTCCGAATTCTACAATGCGGTTTAATGATTCAGTGCCAATATACAATAGTTTTCATGGTTCAATTTTCGTTACGAACATGAAGGATATTAGTTTAAAATATGTTTTATTTTCTTTCAATAGTAAAATAATAAATATATGAAAATATTTTTACTTCTTTTTTATAGTCCAATCGGTAATTACTTTTTCTACGAGCTGTTTTAAGTTTAAAGCCATTTTAAACTACGAAAAGTAACTTAAAATTTTACTGAAAGCTCTTTGTGTATCCAATCTCAGTGTTATTTCATTGTAGTCTTTTTCCTTTCTTTCATCAATCTCGTTTCTGCTTTTGCTCTTTTTGGAAGCATTTGAAGTCAGTAATTAGTAGCTCGAACTTGGTTTGGTTTGCTATATTCTCTTGATTTATTACAAACTTCTTCAATATCTTTTTGACTTATTTAAAACACTTATCTGACACCTTAGTTTTATAATTTAGTGTCGTAAAAATTTATTTTGTCTTCAACAGTTTACCATCCAATTTGTAAAGGTGTCTGCAGAATTTTAATCTTCTTTTTCTAATCATTTCCTCTAATGTTTCTCTTTATTTATTTTAATAGAGGAAATTCCTATTTAAATAGTCCTCCAGAGTAGCCAAAGCAGCTTCTTATAGAAATGTTCTCTGTATTATTAAGTAACACCGATTGGATAAGAAACTTCGTATGGTGGCCAACTGACATGTCAAAGATTTTGTTTTTTCATAATTTTTAAAGATTTGGATTACCTTTCATTTTCTATTTAAGACTTTTGAGTTGGTCCCCACAAGGGCCTCCTAGATGCGTTAGAACCAGGTTATCTCATTTCAAAAATATATAGTTTCTACATTGAAAGCCAGTTTTGACATACAGCCAAGATTTTATAATTTTATGTTAATAGAGACTCTCGTACTAATTGAAATGGTATATTTTTTTTATAAACACCAGGTATATATTATAAAATAACAATGAACGTTCTCTAACTTTTTGTACACCGTGTAAAAAATAAGGACATAAGTTGTAAGTAAGAATGAGTTATGCTTTAAGTTTTGAACGTTAATTTTATAATAAAATATACAGCCTGTTTAACATAAATAATAATGAAATTTGTATTAAATGCCAGTTATAAAATTTATTTATAGATTAATAAACATGATTTATTTATGTATTGTAATACACAGAAATTTATTACAGTGAATTAAAATGTGTGAAAATTTAATTACACTGCAATTACTGTAAGGTTATCTTATTTAAAAAATAAATAAACAGCACCCTGTACCTATTAAACAGGTCTATATAATACAATAATAATACACAATTCCCTACACGGCCAGGTGGAGTATGGAATTAAATTTACAAGAACTGCTAATAACAAGATAGTAACAAATATTTCTGTTAAATATGACAAGAGTGTCTCAGAAAAAAAATAGGTAAAAATATTAGTTGCACTTATCACAGTTATCTGTTTTGAAAGTAATGAATCTCATTATACAGCCAGACCGTTTTGTAAATAAATTGAAAGGGTCATTTGAGGTAGATTAAGTGCTTTTTGAAAGACCTGGCGTAAAGATATACCATATTGAATCAGTCATTTCAGAGAGCCCATAAGTCAGAAATTTTCCATTTTTACTTTCTCTTGCCTGTATATGAATATATAGGAAGGAAAGTATTGTTTTCATGTCAATTTTCCGAAATCGAGTTTTAACCGGATCTGCACTTTTATCAGACCCCCTGACCCAAAACACATGTTCATAGCTGTTGGTCTGTGTGTACGCGTGCGTGCGCGTGTATGTGTGAACAAAACGTCTTAAGAACAGAACATTGTACGAAGTTGAAACTTGAAACTGAAGTTAGATACTTCTACCGGACCCGACACGAACATTTTCATCAAAATCGGTCAACCAAAAGGAGTAGTTTATTCATTTTTCACTTGTTTGCAAAATTTTCTCAAAAATGGCTCCTACGGTATTTTAAAAAATCACCTCATTAACTACATTTTTTATCCTCTACAAGAGAAGGTAGGTGCCATGTCTGCTGAAATTCTTGGGTAGGCTGTGCTCTCGTAAAAAAACAAGTTTTTTTTAAGATTGCAGCTTTAATATGGATTTTAGCGCAAAAGCATATACAATAAAAGTTGTCGTGTGTAATCGTTTGTCTTCTTATTTCATTATATTTTTATGCGTTTTCCCATCGGTCGAGTTTCTGCTGTAAAAGGTGTAAAACCTTTCTACACCTGAAGAAATAATGCAATTTCATCGGAACTCTGGGATGATGATTATGAACGTGGCAACGAACGTAATGAATCCAATGCGAGTTTTGGAGCTGAAAATGTAGGAAACTCAATCAAATAAGAGAGTTTTGCAAAATACCTAAAGTTAGCCCTTAGCAGTTTTTGGTGTGATTTTAATGCTTCTGGGGTAAATCTTCGTGTCTTACTACAGTTAATTAGACAAACTTTCTTATAATGAAGAAATCGTAGTTTTTCAAATTCATTTTTTTAATCTTTTTCTCCTGCGTATGTATTTTATATTCGTATTTCATTCTCTTGAGATATAAAATTGTGAGCGTCTGTCCAATAAACTTTTCAATAAATTATGATTAAGTTATAGAATATTTTTTAACCCTTAATATGTGTACGTTGCAATCTGTTCAATTTAGAACAATAAGCAAACCCATGACCCAGTGAGATGAAGATGATATGTATGACGTGTAAATGAAGTAATGAGTCTAGTACAGACTCAGCCAGACTATTCCTGAAAAGGTGGTTGGTTAATTTAACACCAACCATCAAAGTACACCGGTAATTTGCATAGTATTCAAATGCGTATAAAAATTTTAAAATTTTTACTAGGATTTGAACCACGGAACCTACGTATCGTACATCAGTTGTAAAATAGCTAACTCGCGGCGACGACTTTACAACCTTTTTTTGTTTAAATTTTGACAATATCCTTGTTGAACATACTCCGCCCCATAGAATACATATTTTTTTTAATAAAGGCAACCTGTAAAAAAGTAAACAACCTATTACACTACCCACTTCTAGAGTAATCTCGAACTATGTTGTTATACACTGGGATAAATACGGAAGTAAAACAGAAACAAATAATTATGAAATAAAAACTTATTGTATAAATGAGGTTATATATAACCAGTATTTATTATTTTAAAGTAAAGATAAAATACTTCACTATATCACACCAGAATATAAAATATAAAAGTTTAATAATAAATTGAAGTGCAAGATTTGTGGTAGATTAAGTAAATCAGTTGGCGAAGTTAAGTTATCGCCAAAATAAATATTAGTAAAATATAGTTTACAATGTATAATTTTTAGTAAATGCAGTTTATCACAACGTATTAAATAAATTTTCTCATATAAATAGTACAGTTGCACCGTTTTCAAATAGCTTTCCTAATATATTAAACGAAGTGGAAATTATAACTTTATATTTTAAACTAATATATTATTTGTATTCTACGATAAAATTCACTTCATGTATTTCCTTACAATAAAGTATTAATTGGAAAATTAATTTTTAAATTTCATTCTACATCCAAATTAACTATTAGTTACCAACTTCATCCAAATTAACCATTTACAACCCCTACCTTCGACCAATGGAGCTATCCCAGTCAGCTTTACTGCTTTACTGCTGTGGAAAACCAGCAAAAGTCGGTATTAGCAAAAATTCAGCGTTTCCAATTAAAGCTTTTACGGAGGATAGTTAACGCTCCCTATTATGTAACCAATAAAACGCTACACTCCGACCTAAACGTACCCTACATAAATTACGTTTTCTTAAAACTCTATACAAAATTTAGGAAGAAACTCGTGAACCACCATAACCCATTGATCTCAAATCTGGCTACGCAGCTTCTTCCAAACAATTCAACAACACGTCTAAAACGTCGATGGAGCCGGGACATCATCAATTAACGTAGTACTCTATCAATTTCAGTGTTCTAAATACTGCACTTAATGCTACACTTATCTATTCACATCGGAGTTCTGTCACTGGACTGTGTCTCCACTCACGTTTATTTACCATGTTAATTTTTCCAAATTTTGTATTATTTTATTCACTGATTGTTTCCAACAGATTGTGAATTTTCTAAATAGAAAAAAATGATTTCACTCTAAAATAACAATTAAAATTTTCAAATCTAAGTTTTTTTAAATTTATATTTTGGAATTTAAATTTGGAGGTCTGCTAAACTTTCATACTTTAAATGTATACAAGCAATGCAAACAATATTTTAATTTGAATAATGCAGTGCCTTTTTTTGTCACAATGCTATACAAAAACTTACAAATACCGTACGTAAAAATTGCAAAACCGTTATGCAAAATGATTTAAATAACATGGAAACCCTCTCGTACAAAACATGTACATTAGGGCGATACCGGGTACGCAGCAAAAAGTTTTTAAAACCCTTCTGGCCAACGGTTCTTCTTGTGAACCATTAGCATCAATGTTTCGCTTCAAATTCAGAAATAATTATAACGTTGTTCTTGTTTAGGTCAACACCAAAAGGCTGGTTTGTACCTCTAGAGGTTTTACTAAGTAAAAAGAGGGGTAAGGTGGTTTACAATTGCCTTCCTCGCTGAGTGGAAAAGTATGCTTATCAGCATGCCAGGCCCTCCGAAAGCATCTACCTTCCTCCCAGTAAATGACACGTTCACTTCATTCACCACAGTTTCCGGCTGTATAATTAAAAACTTTACTCTCAGAGGAGATAACTCTGATTAGTGTCTTGTACACCTCTACCTCTTCTGTTCTTAAATACTCAAGTCATATAATTGGCTGACCATATGAAAAGAAACCGAACTGTTATTTGTAGCCCTGGAATTAGCAGATCGAGTGCAAATAATTTAACACTCCACCTGCCGCCTGTTATGGGCGTAATTATAACATTATGTTAGTATTAACAGATTAAATTTTCAGTCAAATATTTTTACAGAGTTTAGGTTTTTATTATAAGGGCAGACTGTCAACAGTTACTAATTCGGTAAAAGCTTCGTACAAAATTCAAATCCGTAAGCCATGTCCTACGGTAGGTGTTATCTTCTTTACACAGTTTTCACAGTAAAAAAAATGGTTAGTAAACAGGATTAGGGCTTTTAAACGTATTAAACTAGTTATACAAAAACAAGTTATTAAATTTTTAAGCTATTACATCTAAAATCTAAATTATAATATATCCAATTAACTAAACAGTATAATTTAAAAACTAAAATACTATAAGTAAAATAATAATGAGGTATTAATGATTTGGGGCGATTTCCAGTATTTAAATTCGAAATAACATTTTAGTAAATACTGTCTTCATAGGGTATAAAAATGTTCAGAATTTCCAGATTCACCGGGGAATCGAACCCAGAAACTTCCATCTTATAGAGCGCGTTGACTACTGAACCACGAGTTTGAGTCATCCTCGCGTTAATTACTTTACGAAATAATTACTTAGTATTAAATTTAATGTAATATGAATTAATACACATCAAGATATTTAGAAGTAGTTTCCATTCAAATCGAAGAAACTAATTACAAAATTTACTTAATTTAATATCAATTGTAATATCTCATAAATATAAAATTGAATGACATTTAATGTATTGAACATAAATTAAACTATTCTATGGTGTTTCAATTTAAAATGATTTATTCAGGGTGTTAACCAATTCACGTTTTTATAATAATACTATGATATATTTTACAACAATAATTCATTTTTTAACAACTGATTTTCAAAAGAATTGACTCTTTTGAATTAGAATTATTAGTAGTTGAATGAATACGGTGGCAATTTACAGCTGTAAATATTTTTGCATTCGTTTTATATTTCCGTTATAACGTTTTAAATGTCTTCTATTTTAAAGTTTGCTGTTTTTTATTACAGTTGAGGCCACTATTGTCTGATTTATTGTTTGTCATCAAGGGAAATATAAATAAAAAGAAAATTTAGTAAAATGTAAGGTTCAATTCTTTGATGCATTCATGTTTCGCTAATTCTAAAATAAATTGATAATATTAAGGAATTTATAAGAAGAGTTCAAAAAATTCAAACACTTCAACCTTAAACTTTAAGTTAAACTAAATTAAGTTTAATTTGGAGTAAACTAAGTTTAATTTTAAGATTAATTTTGTTAACTTAGAGTTAAACTTTGAGTTATTATCTAATAAATCGGTTGCTAGTAATTTATACTTTCTCTTGCCTATATGAATAAATAGGAAGGAAAGTATTGTTTTCATGTCGATTTTTCGAAATCGAGTTTTCTCCGGATCTACACATTTTCAAACCCCTTGAACCCAAAAAACATGTTTTAGCGATTGGTCTGTCTGTGTGTGTGTGTATGTGTGTGAACAGATTATCAAAAGAACGGAACATCGTACGAACTTAAAACTTGAAACTTAAGTTGTCCACTACCGGAACCGACTCGAACATTTTCATCAAAATGGATCAACCGGAAGTAGTAGTTCATTCGTGTAATTTTTCACTTTTTGCGATTTTCTCGGGTCCTACAATTTTTTTAAAAATCTCATTTACTACATTTTTTATGTTTTACAAGGTAAGGTAGGCGCCACGTCCCCTGAAATTCTTGAAGAGGCTGTTTTCACGTAAAAGAGTTGTTTTGTTAAGATTGGGCTTTAAAATGCATTTTAGCGCAAAAACGTATATAACAAAAGTTATAGAGAATATAAAATCCTGCAACTTTTATTTCAAACATTTTTTTTGTTTAACGCTTAGTTTAGCGGTAATTAGCAATTTTCTGGTTTTTTCTCACAAATAGTGTAAAAAAAATAGATTTTTTAAGATGTCAGCCTTAGTATGCATTTTACGACAAAAGAGAAGAAATATTAAATTTATAGGAAATTAAAAGATCTACAACTTTTATTTGAAGCATTTTTCTCTACAGAGCCTAGCTTAGCGTGAAAGAGTGATTTTCCGTATTTTTAAGCCAAACTGAGGTCGATTTTCATTTTGCGTCTTTCACTCATGATTAAAATAAGGTTATATTTTTAAGGTTAGTTGTTTTGTTTATTTCTAATGTTTTATTACTAATGTTAGGTTATATTGGTTATTATTTGTATTGGCAAGAGAAAGTTGTGTGAGTTTTTCACAGCAGATTTTTTGTGTTTATGTAGTCAATCGAAATACTATTGTTGTATTTAATTTTCAATCTAGCTCCATACAACACATTCACTAGAATAGATGAAAGTATTAAGCCCGAAAGTAGGATCACCACATCAGAAGCATTTCCAACAGGATGATGAAGCTACGACGTAGATGAACTTAATGAAAAGTAATGGCAGCGTCAACGATGAAGAATTTGGGAAGTAATGATGGTGATGATAATGATGATGAATTAGCAACAGAATATCATCGAAGGTGATCCCTACACCAAAGACGTCTAAAATTTGGAAAAATATTGAATTATGTCGCCGGGATCGTTTGTAAATTCATTAACCCTTACAGTGTCAGGAGAATATTGCGAGTCCTACCGAAATATTCCAGCCTACTTTTGTGCGATTTGTAGCATCTATCTATCCACAACATGGCTATTTTTTTCAAGGTAGTTTAATGTTTTGTTCAAATTTTTTTATTCCTAATTTGTGTACGTTGCAATCAGTTCAATTCAGGACAATGAGCAACCCCATGACCCAATGAGATGAGGATGATGTGTATGACGTGTAAATGAGGTGTAGTCATGTACAGACTCAGGATGACCATTCCTGAGAGAGTATGGTTAATTGAGAGTATTTTCATAATTAATTGATCTTTTATGACATTTAATTTGGAACACATTTCTTACAATTTAAAAGTAAATGATACGTAGTCATTTTTTTGTGGAAATTTCCTTTTAAATTTAAAAAAATCACCCTAAAAAATTATTTTATTTAATTTCATTTATATCACTTTAAAGACAATTTAATTATGCAAAAATTACGAAAAATCATTTATGTATTGTAAAAAATATAAATGCTGCGATAAAAGTTTTAAAAATTCAATTTTTAGTTTTTTAATCAATAAGAATCAATTACATTCATAAAAACCTCAACATATATTTTTTCAATCTACATTTCTTACTGATTATTTTCATACGTTGTTTTAAAAATTGAGTGAAAATAAAAATTCTATGATTTTTTTAGTCGATGTACTAATAAAAGGACGACGCCGCTATTTTTTGGTAAAACTGCTGATGTCCTAATAATAGGGCGCTGGGACTTTAAGGGTTAAAGAATCTTGTATAAAGCTGGTTTGTGGCGTTTTTACATAGTGAATGCTTAAGTCCGAATGAAGGGGAAACATTTAACGCCGAACCCTAAAATTTCGTTTTTTAATTCTTCTTGTAGTCCGTATGTTATTATTATTTAGGTCAACAGCCGAAAGGCTGGTTTGAACCTCTAGAGGTTTACTAAGTAAAACGAGGAGTGAAGTGGTTTACTAATCCCTTCCTCACTGAGTTGAAAGATTATGCTTATCAGCACGCCAGACCCTCCGAAAAGCACCCACTTTACACCCTGCAAATGACACCTTCACTTTTTTCACCACAGAGTCTAGCTGTATAGTGAAATTCGTTAATGTCAGAGGAGGTAACTCTGACTAGTGTCTTTTACACCTCTACCTCTTTTGTTCTTAAATAGCTCAGTCATATAATTGGCTGACTATATGATAAGAAACAGAACTATTTTTTGTAGCCCTGGAACCAACAGATCGAGTGCAATTTAATTTAACACTCCACCTGCCCGTTATGGGCATTTTTAGTCCTTTTGTTGAGATATCTAAAGATTAATTTGTAGCTTAAGTACGTTTCAGATAGTTTTTGAATGAAATCATTCAAAAAGATACCCTAAATTTATATCCTGTTTACCTAAAATAAGGTTTAAAATTTATTTGTACCGATTTATTTTGATTGATTACTCCATAGGCTATTATTTTTTTGTTTAACGTCCGACTGTTCTGCCATTACTGCTAATGCAGACGGTGAAGGATGAAATGATTTTTGTAACGTATGAAAATATGCCGTGCCTAAATGGGATTTGAACCCAAGATCGCATGACTAATCATTACTTCAGGCTAACCATTAGAAAACTTAAATAAAATTGTTAAGTTATTCATTATTATAACATTTTTGGTGCTGAGACCAATGCCGCACCCACAATAGTTTTTTTGGAGTTGGTCACCGGGCAATGAGCCTTTTCAACAGATTACCTGATTTATGTTTAACGAATGCAGTATAATATAATAAAAACATTTTTTCTTTAACCACTTCATACGTTTCCTATACAATTAATAGTAGTAAACAATAAGTACTGCAATTAAGTATTGTAAATTTTATCAACTTGTTTCACTGTCTGTTTGGAGTACTGGTAACGTTCTGGTGTGGAGATGTAAATATACGTGGGTCGAATCCACCTGCGGTAAAAAATTTTATTGTTAAGAAAATATTGGAAATATTAAAAAAATAAGTTAATTATTTTTTTTAAATTTTGTTTTATCACCTAAAATTATTTACCTAAAAATTTGTTTTATTTTTTGGAAGCAAATTCACTATTATTTTAAATACCTACCTAATTTCCTTCAGCAACATTTAAATTTTAGAGCCAGCTTATTTGTTTCAATAATTTTAGATGATAAAACAAAATTGTCAAAATTAAAAAATAAACAAATAATTGTTTATAATTTATTAACAACAGAATATTTATTTTTAATATTTATTAACAACAAAATTTTTTTACCGCAGATGGATTCGACCCAACTGTCTTTTCATATCTACACCAGAACGCTACCATTACTCCAAACATACAATGCGACAAGTAGATAAAATTTACAATACTTAAATAGAAAATGGTTACGAATTTATGTATTTCTGTATTTGAGCTAAAATACAGCTTAAAATGTATAATAATTGATATTTTAAAAGGTCTAAACATTTTATAATGATTCCTGATTATAACAATTCTTAATTTATTCGTGGGAAGAAAATATTAACAAACTAATGAAAATCAATGCTATTTCCCTATGGTTCAAATTCCGTGGGACACTGGGTATAAAAAATGGATTCAAAAATGTTTAAAAAATTTTTATTCTGTTTTGAACAATAAACAGATATGGTAGTCGTCATTCGATACACCAACAAAACCTGTCAAAAAGTCTTTTAATCGTCAAAAATATTTCCCACAAGGTAATTAAATATCCATTTATAAAACCAAAAATATTTGGTGGGATTTTCCAAGAAATTTATTCCAAATAGTTTTTTATCATTTATAAATAGTTAATTTGCTGATACGAATCTACTTAAAAAGTGGCGCCCAGTTCACTGGACCAACAAGTTAACATTTTATAATGTAAATCATACATACGCACGCACTCACTCGCACACAAATGAAAAAATAATTTATTCCATTATTAACATTCCAGCCCGTTCGTTCTTCAACTCTTTTCGTTTAAATGTATTGTTTATACAAACCATTCAAAATTCTTTCGTTTTGTGTTTTCTTGATTTTATTGACAGTTTCTCGATCGCTTCTTAAAAATCCTTTTATAAATAGATGTTCTTAGAATTTTAAATTTTTTAATCGAACTTTTTATAATTGTAAAGTGTTTTCAAATTGGATTACAGTCATATATTATATCGTTATTTTAATTACGCTTAATTAGATCAATGTGACTTTTATTTTTAATCTTTATCACGTGACACGTTGCTATTGTTTTTATATTCTTCTTTGTTTTGGTCATTTTTATTATTCTTAATACAAACGTTATTGGTTTGTTTCGATAAGAGAAAAAATTGCCTTAGGTATTCCTGGTCTTTTAATTGTAAACCGATAAACCAAGATGGATTCTTAATGGAATATGATTTCTAAGTAAGGCTGCATTGAACAGCTTTAAATGTCAAAATGCAATAGTTTTCAGATATTTTAATTTTTTTTTTTGGTACCTCCTACTGAAATTTATTAAATGTTTTAGTATTTAGTGGTGAAAACACTCTGCCCATAACAGGCAGGTGGAGTGTTAAATTATTTGCACTCGATCTGTTAGTTCCAGGGATACAAAAACTAATTGTATTTCTTATAACATGGTAAGCCAGTTATATGTCTGAAGCATTTAAGAACAGATTAGGTAGAGGTGTAAAAGACACTAGTCAGACAGAGTTATTCTGAGAGTAATGAGTTTCATTATTCAGCTAGACCCTGTGGTGAATGAAGTGAAGGTGTTATTTGCTGGGTGGAAACTAGATGCTTTTCGGAGGGCCTGGCGTGCTGATAAGCTTACTTTTCCGCTCATTGAGGAAGGCTTGATAAACCACCTCACTCCTCGTTTTACTTAGTAAGCCTCTAGTGGTTCAAACCAGCCTTTCGGCTGATAACCTAAAAAACAGTGAAAATACATCCGTAATTCAGGTTTAAAGAAATTTAATTTTTACAGTACTAGAATATTTACCATTATCAAGAATCCCGTATGTTCCTATTGAAAATGTCTTCATCCCTCCTTCCCTATAGCTTGATAAAAATTTTTATTTGTATAACGCCATATTATTTAATGGTCATATATTTAATGGTAATGTTGGGTAATTTCTCGAAATTCTTATTATTCAATAAAGAAAAATATTTGTATAATCGGAGTTCATCTCCAAAAAATATGTTAGGCATTTTCTTCTAGAGACTACTAGAGGGTTATATTATATTCTATTCTAGTAAGCTCCTTTCTGACTTAACGTTAGGATCTTGTTTTGAATGTTAGTTAAATTTTCGAATGTTTAGGCTCTGCAACTTCTCGACAACTCAAACCTTCATAGAAAACAGAAGCCCCTGAAAACCTTCGACCTGGTTTTATTTACGAAATCTTATATTAGTCTATTTAGTAATCATTTTTAATAATTACCATAGGAAATACGAATCTTTAAAAGTAAGAGTAGCTTTAGAGTTATATCTTAAAAATTTTGTTATCCTTAAAAAAATAAGAGTAGCCATTGGGTTTTACTTCTCTTGTGATAATTGTAATCTTTTTGTAGTTTATGTTTGAGTAAAATTGTTCGTTAATCTAAGACTAGTACAATAAAAATAAAGAAAATAAAATGTTTATTAAATTTTTTTGCCATTAATTGTATTTTTTATATTTATTTATTTATTTTTTTATGAAAAAGCAATCAGACCGAATCGGTGGCACAGCAGTCGAGTGCATAGACTTCACTAGCTACTATCACTTACTTCTAAGAAAGTGTTGATGGTTTGGTTCCCAGTTATAATTTTCAAAAACTTTACTAATCGACAATGAATTAAGCTGTTGACGCCACTGTAAACCTCAAAGAAAAATTTATTTAGATTTATTAAACATTTCTGTCATCTTTTATGTCGCTCCACAAATCTCAACTAACTTATCACCTCACCTGATGGTTAAGAAGATTTATATAAAGCTAAATATACAAAATCAATAAAAACAAAAAAAATAGCCAATGTTAGTTAATAACCACGAGATATTTGGTTATCAAACAAAATATCAAATGATACTTAACTTACTAACTAAAATTGTAGTACAAGTATTAAGTCTGGGCTAACTTCAAGGACATTTATTTTAATAAAATAAAAATCGTGACCAGCTGTATGGAGCAATAAATTAATTTAAAAAATTAAATTAAAGAAAAATATTAAGATTTATTGATTCAATTGTTAATTTTTATTTATTTATTTATTTACTTATATAATTGTTTCTAATCTCTCACGTCAGATCTAATCTTCTTTGTATACTGCTTGCCCTATTCTTACATACGTACTTATATTCAATAGACTGTTAGGTAATTGATTTTTAATTTTCTAATTGACAACTAGGAATTAACGATTTTATTTTGTATTTAAAAATATACTAAACGTTCAATTTATAGTATATATTTAAATAAATTATGTATATCCTTTTTTAAATGAGTATTGTAAACTGTTATTTAAATTAAAGGACGGCCTAAAGTAGTTTTATTTTTATTTATTTATTTTTTTGTTGATTTATTGTGAAGTAATAAAACCACGCAATTAATTAGTAATCAGTCTTATTATGCACTCGAATAAATTATTTTTATTTATTTTATTATTGTATATATTTGTTATTGAAATTTTATCTCTGTATTACATTTGAAAGTTGATGTAGTTATTTGATTAATTGTATTTTTTATATTTATAAAAATTGTAATATAATTTTTTATATTTATGTAATATTCTTCTAGAATTTTGTAAATCATCTTGTTTTTAAAGATTCTAACATCAGTGATGTTAACATCAATGCTTTGTGTTTTTTTTCTGCAAATAATGTTATGTTATCATGATTTGGCGAAATATTATAATTTTATCCTTGTTTTCATCTCGTTTTCGTTAAAATTTTGTTAGGTTTTATTTTCCTCATTCTTTTCTTAGATTCTTTTGAATTTTTCTTAAATTTGGTTTTCTATACATCAAAGTGGGCCGTATATATCCCTAAGTTTTAAACATCCGTCTGTTATCTTCTGACCCGTTATCTTGAGGAGGATCTTTTTCTCTAATTTCTCTGCTTCTCCTAGACCAGCCTTCCCGGTCAATCTTAAGGCATTCACTCGCGTACAGACACAGGTTTTATCACAGTATTTTACTGTCTAATCTTGCCGTGTACTTTCTTCTTAATAAATGATGCGTGCACCGGCTTCAGAAGTTATACTTCTGACTAATAAAAAAATTGGTGTGAAACACGCACACGACTTTTTCTTACCAATGTTAATAATAAACAATATATCCTGTGTTTAATCATAAGTAAACAATGAAAAATGAAAAAAATAATCTAATTTTAATCATGAGTGAATGATGCTAAGTGAAAATCGACCTGTGTTCGACTTAAAACTACGGAAAATCAGCATTTGCCTCTAAATTAGGCTCTGTAGAAAAAAATTATTGAATTAAAAATTGTAGGTTTTCTTAATTTACTATAACTTTTATTATTATACACTTTTGTCATAAAATGTACTCTGAGATTGCAATCTTAAAAAAACCCATTTTTTACAGGTTTTCAAGAGAAAAACAGAAAATCACAAATTACCGCTAAATTAAGCGTTATACAAAAAATGTTTAAAACAAAAGTTGTAGATTTTTTTATATTTTCTACAACTTAAATTTAAATACATTTTTTCTCTAAAATGCATATTAAGACCGTAATATTTAAAAAACGATTTTTTTATACGAGAGAACAGCTACAAGAATTTCAGCAGACATGGCACTCAACCTATCTTGTAGAGTATAAAAAAATGTAGTAAAAAATTTAGTGAGGCAAATTTTTTAAAAAAAGCCGTGGGAGCCGTTTTTGAGAAAATCGCAAAACATTGAAAAATTGCACGAATAAACTACTACTTCCGGTTTACCGATTTTGGTGAAAATGTTCGTGTCGGGTCCTCTAGTGGTATGGAACTTAATTTTCAAGTTTTAACTTCGTGTGATGTTCCGTTTTTAGATATTTTGTTCACACAAACAGACCGATCGCTAAAAACATGTTTTTTGGTTCAGAGGGTAAAAGTGTATATCCGGTAAAAACTCAATTTCGAAAAATCGACATGAAAACAATACTTTTCTTCCTATATATTCATATAGGGCAAAAGAAAGTAAAATCTATGTTGATAAGACTCACCAGAAAAACTTTCATGATTATTTTTTTATCTTAGAAGTCTTAATAATAAAAGTCTGTAAGACAATTAAAATATATCTAATGCAATAATTAAATAACAGATATCAGAGACAATTCCATTTTTAGTTATAACTACATATATTTATGTGTGCATGTGTGTGTTCATGTGTGCATGTATTTAAGAATCATGAACTGAAATCGGAGAGGGAAAAAATAATATATCGTACAATCGTATAAGGGGGTGGTTTAATATTGTCCCCTTCTTTTATGGAGTAAAGTGCAGTTTGAAAACATTTATATATACGAGAAAAATCTACCCTTTTATTGTTAAATGCAATATTGGCAAGGGAATTTCATTTCCGGTTCTAATAAAAAAATTCTGTCTTCTGATAGCGTCGTATATTCTATATGCGTTTTTATAATGATATTGTACTAGTATCGTAAGAACCATTTCAATATGATTTTTATATTAAAAGTATCTTCAGATATTAAAATAATTTATTTTTTATATTTATTACTTGACAATGTACTTTTGCTGTGCGCTGGCGATTTGATACCATCAGTAGATTTCCTACCAGACTAAATGCAGGTAAACGAATAAATTCTAAAACTGTAGTTATACCGAATTTACTAGTTTTCTTGGTTGGAGAATCAATCGAAAATTTTCAACTCAATATAGTTAACTATTTAAAAGTTATTACTTTCTACTTTCTCCTGCCCTGTGTGAATATAGTGTAGGGAAAGAAAGTATTGTTTTCATGTCGGTTTGTCGAAATCGAGTTTTCACTGGCTATACACGTTTTCAGACCCCCTGAACAAAAAAAAAACATGTTTTTAGCAATTGTTCTGTGTGTGTGTGCGTGTGTGCGTGTGTGTGTGCGTGTGTGTGTGTGTGTGTGTGTGTGTGAACAAAATACCTCAAGAACGGAATATCGTGCAAAGTTGAAACTTGAAAGTAAGGTACCATTAGGTAACCCGACAGGAACATTATCATCAAAATCGGTCAACCAGAAGTAGTGGTTTATTCATGTAATTTTTCACGTTTTTGCGATTTTCTTAAAAACGGCTACTACGATTTTTTTAAATCATCTCATTTAGACTACTACATTTTTTCAGCTCTACAATACAGAATAAGCGTTATATTTGCTGAAGTTCATCAGGAGCCTGTGCTTTTGTAGAAAAAATGGTTTTTTTAAGATTGCGGCTTTACTATTATGCATTTTAGAACAAAAGTATTATCTAAGTTGCAACACATTTAGAAAGCTACAATTTTTATTTCAAATAATTTTTAACAGTTCTTAGTTTAGCAATAATTAATGATGTTCTATTTTTTCATCAAAATTTTTAAAAAATGTGAATTTTTAGTTTGCGGCCTTATTATGCATTTTACGACAAAAATTTATAGATTAAAGTTATAAGAAATTAAAAAATCTACAACTTTTATTTCAAGCATTGTCTTCTACAGAGAAGTTTAGCGTTAAATTAGTGATTTTCCGTATTTTTATGTTCTACAGAAGTTGATTTTCACTTTACGTCATTCACTCATAATTAAAATTTGGTTATGTTTTTCATTTTACATTGTTTACTAATGATTAAACATAAGTTATATTGTTCACTATTTACAATGGCAAGGGAAAGTCTAGTGAGTGTTTTACACCATTTTTTTTATTTAAACTTTATTTTAAAGCTGTTAAACATAAATTAATATTTTTGACTATATTGCGTTTTTTATAACGAAAATTTGTGATTTTTACAAATAGATGTAAACGTTTTCACTCACTCAGAACTTAAATTCGGCACATTTTGTTGTAAAGGGGTATGCACAAAGAAGCTAAAACATTTGAATTTCTATCATTTGTATTTAGAAAGTGAAGAAGGAGGAACTACCCTTAAGCTTAAGTAGCTTAAGCTTAACTGTTATATTATCTTGATATTTTTCTGGTAAGCTTTATTTTTGAATATAGTTACGTGTATTTTTGAGAACAGTAAAGACAATTTTACGTTTAAATTTCAGTTAGGAAATAAAATAAGGATCTGCACGACAGACAAACATGTCATTCTTCACGAGCACTAAAGCTTTCTGTCCTGTCTCTAACCAACTCCGCCGTGCGCGATTGGTTCGTAGAGCGTGACTCTCGGTTAAATAAATGAGAATTTCCCAAATATTCTGCAATACACTTCTACATGCTTTTATAATTTTCCACTTGTTCCGGCAGCAACACTTTATAATCTATCTCCATCCCATTACGATTTTTAAAATATCTTTAAAATTTCAAAAAGTAATTCTATGTAAAGAGAAAGTCAAAAGAGAATATTGTATTTATTTAACGATAGAGCATTTATTTAACATAAATAATGCTTTAAAATATTTGCAATGATTGTTCTGAAACATTTTTCATTAAAAATTTTAGAATATCTTATTACACATAATTTAACTGTTACTAAATTTTGTGCTAAGTTGTTCCAAAATGTGATTTACTTGTTGGAGCGTGCACTCATCACTGCAGTCTAATATTTGCTGCTCCCCAAGAATATTCTGTGACCACAGACGTTTTAAAAGTCTTCGTTGAGTATCTGGTATTTCCTTAGTGTTCTACATCTCTTGTAAGAAAATATTAGTTTTTTTTATCATCAGTCTCTCGACTGGTTTGATGCAGTTCTTCAAGTTGTTCTATCTTGCGCAAGTCGTTTCATATCCACATACCTGCAACACCGTACATCTTTTTAATTTGCTTTATATGTTCTAACCTTTGTCTTCCCTTAAAATTCATTCCCTCAATATTACCCTCTATTATTGATCGAGAAATTCCTGGATGTCTTAAGATATGCCCCATTAGTCTTCTTCTGGTAAGATGTTTCCATAAACTTCTTCCTTTATCCACTCGTCTAGAAACTTCTAAATTACTTATTTTGTCCACCCACCTAATCTTTAAAAATTACCTTTAACACCACATTTCAAAACTTCTATTACCCACGTTTCGCTCCCGTATAATGCTACGCTCCCAACATAGTGTTTTAAGAAATTTTTCCTAATCTGTAAATCAATGTTTGTAGTCAGTAAGCTGTTTTTTATTTCAAAGACTTTTATTTTGAGCAATCCTATTTTTTATTTCATTTGCGGTTCTACCATCCTTTGTTATTCTACTCCCTAGATAGCAAAATTCCCCAACTTCCTGCATGTTTTCGTTTCCTACTTTTAAATTTCCCATCTCCTCTAAACCACTCTTGCTACTGCACAACATTTTCGTTGTAGTTAGCTTGTAATTAATTAATTTATCATAATTAATTAAATGTTAGCATGTAGAATAATATCATCGTCATGTATAGTTGTATTGTGGCTTTAATTACGTATAGCAATTGTATTTGTTCACCATTTTGTTTGTAATAAAAAGACGCATTGCGTTTTTGCACTTAAAATCTTGTTTACATTACTTGTAGCTATAAGTTTCATGGGTGAAGGTTTAACACAGTCACAAAGTTGAACTGCATATCTTCGATTGGTTATAAGACGGTCTTATAAACTGTTAATTTATGTGATATGTTTAATTTAGACGTCTATCGAATAAGTGTTTCAATTAAAAGAAACTTGTTTTGAGTTATGGCAAATGTTTTGATGTTTATTTCACAAAATTATCTTATTTTTCTTCTCCTTCATCTACTTTTTTCTGGCATCAATTTTTTTATTATAAACCTGTAAATGAAATAAATTACTCCCAGCTTTTTTGAAGAAGTCTTTCCAAAAAATGTCTACCTCAGTCCTGTATCCCAAACCCAGTTTTAGAATCATACCTTCCTTCATTTTAACTTTCTCTTGTTATACATAAATATATAGGGAATTAAAGTATTGTTTTCGCGTCGATTTTTCGAAATGGAGTTTTAACTGGAAATACATGATTTCCGGTTTCCTGAACCCAGAAATACTTGTTTTTACCAATCGGTATGTGTGAGTGAAGAACAGAAAATTGTGCGAAGTTGGAATTTGGAACTTACGTTAAGGACATAGTTTATTCGTGCGGTTTTTAAATTTTTTGCGATTTTCTCAAAACGGCTTCTACAACTTTTTTTTAAATCACCTTAATGACTACATTTTTATGCTCTAAACTATAGGGTAACCTGAAATAGTATATTTTATTCGTGAAATTTAAAAAAAAACGGTTCCTACGATTTGTTTTTAAAATTGCCTTTTTTAAAGTACTATACTTTTTATCACACACTATCAGAATCGCCCTGGGAGATCCAGTGCTACAGTACTGGATCTACCAGGGCGATTCTGATAGTGTGATTTTACATTGTAAATAATATAATGTTAATATTCTGTAGATGACTGGCGTGTTTGAGGGTGAATGTGTAAATAACTGAATAAAAAGTTTTTTAATTATCTCCAGTAAAGTTCAGTGTACATATATTTTGGAATCGTGTGCTTATTATTTATTACTTCTCACTCTGTTTTTTTCGTTTTTAAAGGAGGTTTTGGTTATTTTATTTTATTTTTATTTGTTTTTTTTCAAACTACCTAATTTTGATTGCAAATAATAATTAAGAGCAGTATAATATGTTTTAATGTTATAATTTGTTAATAACAGCAGTGGGTTGTAATTTTTTCATGTGTTAATTCTAATTGATAAGTTGCATTTATTGTTATACAACAGATTATGCATTAAAAAAAAGTTATGTGAAAAAAAAATGTTTATTCTCCATAAGATTGAGTTAGTACCATGTCTGCTGAAATTCTTTGGGAGGATGTTTACTCGTGGTAAAAAATGTCTTTTTTAATAGTTTCTTAGTTTTATATTATTATTGAAGAAAACCACCCTACGGGTGAACTTCTTGGATGTAAGTCATGTGTGGTTTTGCCGCTTTCAAATAAGTCCGAGGATGTCTTCGTTTCAGTCGGCGAGTGTCGTTTGTATTGTCGAAGAGTAAGATAATAGCGAAGTGATTGGTGTGTGATTCTAGTATTTTTTTTCAGCCGCCCGCATTGACATAGTTGGTAACGTGCTCGCCTCTCATCATGCGGTCTTGGGTTCGAATCCCATTCAGGCACGGCATATTTTCATACGTTACAAAAAATCATTTCATCCTTCACCGTCCGCATTAGCAGTAATTGCAGAACAAATACTAGTATTCTTTGGTATTTTGTACTGTATGTGTTGATTTCTTGTTGAACTGCAGGAATGTGTAGATATCTCTGTTTAAAGTGTCATGTGTGCTGGAATACTTGGGAGCTATGCTCTTGTGTTAAGATTGTTCTTTTATTAAGTTTGGGGCCTTAATAAGAATTTTTTGCAGTGTGAAATATTTTAGAACTGTGTGTTCGACTATACCAATTTCATATTTTTCTATGTAAAAATTTTAAAAAGTTCGGTTGCTTTACTGCGTGACTCAGTAGCTGAGTAGATTAGAATAACGTGAAATTGTATTATTATTTATTTTCTTCTTCCTAAGACATTAAAAACATGAGTAATTAAATTAATATGTACAGTAATCATTTAAAAATTTATTACGTATTATTTTTTTTTTTGTACCGACCTACTGCATATTTGTTACGATTAAATGTTAGTCACCCAGCCACATGATGTTTTGTTAGTGGACACTGTTAGTATGCCGATGATAAACACAAGACTAAAAATGGAACTCTATTAGACCGACAAACAGATTGTGAAATTTACTACACTTTAATAATTTGTATATTAAATCCCTCCCTCTTCTTTTACTATCACTCTCTCATTATCGCTTTCTTTTTCTATTTCTTTCTCTCTTAAATGATCCCGTTTCAAAAATTCTAAGAAGTTATTAGGAAATTAAATATTTTATCAAAGTATGTACAATAGAAAAAACAATTAAAATATTTCATGTTTATATCTATATAGGTAACTTGTACATCATATTATATATTGTTCTGTTTTTTTTATTATTTACAAATTCCAAAAGGTTATATCGGTAGAACAAAGTACCACATGAAATTAATTTAGTTATAAGAAAATTAAATAATTAAATCGACTGTAACAAATATGTATATTATTATTTTTGATTTATTTTATATAGTATCTCTTCTTATGTATTACATTATGTGATAGTCATTTTATAAACAATTATTTTATATGTTAGAAATTTATTTAGCACATCAAAAGAACCGATTTTAAAAATTATTGTTTATTTTTTTAATAAGTTGGATTGATAACCTTCTAACATCCTTGTATAACAAGGTTATGGGTTCAAATTTCTCTCCGATGTAATCCGGTGTGTATTTCATAAAATCTTATGTAAAATTTGTTTTTCGTTTTTGTTCTTGTTATTTGTAGAGATACCTTGTAGGTCATGTTGTTTTTAATTGTTGTATCAATATCTAAGGTCATAAGTTATGATGATTGGTGCATACAGCGTTGTAAAATCTTTTAGAATAGTGTAGAGTTTAATTCTCTAATTAAGGTGGCTTAAGGTGTATCTTAATGCCTAATAACGGGCAGGTGAAGTGTTAAATTATTCGCAATCGATCTGTAAGTTCCAAAGTTACAAAATATATTTCTCTTTCTTATCAAATTGTCAGCTAATTATATGACTGAAACATTTAAGAACAGAAGAGGTAATGGTGTAAAAGACACTAGTCAGAGTTATCTCTTCTCAGAGTAATGAATTTCATTATACAGCCAGACCCTGTGTTGAATGGAGGGAAGGTGTCATTTGCAGGGTGAAAAGTAGGTGCTTTTTGGAGGTCCTGGCATACTGATAAGCTTACTTATCCACTCAGTGAGGAAGACAACCACCTCACTCCTCGATTTTACTTAATAAAACTTCTAAAGGTTCGAAACACCCTATCGACTGTTGACTATTTTTTTTCCGAGGCGGCGAGAAAAACTCATGTTTTCTCCCTCCCGATAGGGAAAGTAGTGTTGGACTCAATTGAGGCGTCCTCGTCCATCCCCAAGGAGGCCGCAACCTCCTACCAACCAAAAACCCGCCGCCTGGCCACTTGATCCGACATCAGCAAACAACCCTCCACCTCCCTCGGAACTGTTTATAAATACTACAAGGGAAATGTCAGGTTAAAAAATGTACATACTGTCAGCGGGGCGTGGAAGGGAACCGTAGCCTAATTCCCCTCTCGCTGTCACTGACCAACACTCACTCTCTTACTGTCATTCATCTCTTTCATCACCAGCTCAGGAAATTAGTGTGCCTACCTTCTGAGACCTATCGGCTGTTGACCTAAACAACAACGACTATCTCTGGATAGTTTACTGTTCAACATTTTCCTTCCATCAGAAATCGAAGCGACCATCATAGATGTCCATCATAGATGATGTTCGTTTTCTTCGTTGCAATGCGGATTAGTGCTTCTAAGCTTTTTCTATACCAAGTTCTCTTCGTCTTGGAGGGTCCCTGTACCTTCAAGGCCAAGGGAAAATTGGTCCCTCGTGGCACTTGAGAGCTAGTGCCGCAAGGCGCATAGTTCCACAGAGTGGGAGTTCCTTGACAAGTTAGCTTCGTCCTACCGGCATCATGTAGTATAATAGTAGTATTGTTGCCCTCAAGGCCCAGGATCTAGGATTTGATGCCTAGTAAAATGTATTTTCCTGGAAACAAATAATAGTGATAAGCACTTTCTGGTGAAATATTTTGTGGCGACATTTTTGGTCTTAACTATATTGTTATTATCTGACCCTTGTAATAGTTTTCTTTGACTGTTAGGACTCTCTTAAAATGTTAACTTTTATTTATGATAACGGGCGCTTTATGCAAGAAGAGGCTTCCTTATGATGAGAGTGCGAGTAATGTAACACATCTCCCAAGTGGCCGACCTGGGTGGACCTCGCTCTCGATATTTGTAAATATAATTTAATTTTAATTTAGATCAAGTTGACGGTCGCCTGGCACAAGGATTTTAAAAGTTCTTCGAAATGGCCTCTGGGTCTATCCCCTCCGGTGACCTGCCGGTGAAGAGGTGGCGAGAGAAATGTCAACTACCAATACCAAGTTCTCAGATCTTGAAGCCACTACAACCTTCTTCTTCTCAGGTCCTATTTTCCAAATATTTTCCCCTGCAGAATGGCTTGAAGTAACGAATTCAGTCCTCCTGATTTTTCTCAAGTAGTAGTAGTAGTAGTAGTAATAATAATAATAATAATAATAATAATAATAATATGAACTTTATTTAAAAAAGAAAAAAGCTTGAATTTGACAAATAATTTAGACAGTAAAGTAACTTATAAGTCAATTAAAAATTGATACAATTTTCATACAATTAATACTGTTCCAATTATCATTTCTTTTTATTCATTAAGCTTGGCCGAAGCCGTCAGCTGAGTTGAAAGTCTAATTATATTTTACTAAAATGCATCACAAGTAGGTAAGCTTAATTATTAATATAATAATTTCCTTACGAATACTCTACTCTATAATTTTAAAAAACCATTCTCTGACAATATTTTATATACACGCATTCTCCTATTACAAAATAAAACTAAAAATATCTTTCATGAATTAAAACATTACTAAATCCGCTATAACAAATAGTTAAAAATGTTCTATTTAAAATAAATAAAAATAAAAAATTTACTTTACAAAAGTACACAATGCGGCTGCTAAAAAAATAATAACCAATGATTACTTTTTTTTTTTTAAAAAGCCACATAGGACTACATAAGTTCATCAAACTAAAAAGAGCTCATTTCAATTTTTGCGGTTCAATCTTTCAGTTTTTGGAGTCCCTTCCTGATGTTTCCCTCCTTGAACTTTCTCCAGTATTCCCTCAATCCATCCGATCTTCTCTGCCGTTCCTTGTCAGAATACACAACTTTCTGTCGTTTCGTCGGTTTCTGCTGTTCAAGTCTTGTGGTTTTCAGCCTGTGGTAATTTCCGGCTTTTGTTTTGAGGTCCGCAAGTGAGATTTGGAGCCCATCCATGTCCTCCTTAATTTCCCTGATCCAGTGGGGCTGAGTTTTTCTGTTAAGGGAAAAGTTGATGATTTGTTTTGAGATTCTGGAAGAGTCGGTCCTCAAGAGATGTCCAAAGAAGGAAATTATCTTTTTCCTCATCTGGTCTGCTAGAGGTTCTGTATTTCTGTATACTTCTTCTTTCGAGACGGGTTTCCATATCCCATCAGAGAAACATCTTTTGTTCAGGCATCTCCTGATGATCTGACGCTCCAATTTTGAGATTCTGTGCTCCGTATTTATCTTCCTGAGACTGAAGATCGTTTAGCTGCTGTATGTGATCTCCGGTAGAATTACGGTGTTGTAATGCCGGAGTTTTGAATTTATTGAAAGACACTTTTTATTGTAAACATTTTGCGTGTGTTTTGCGGATTTTGCGAGTTTGTTGAATCTTTCTGTCCAGTTAAGTTTCCATGATTACTTTATAGTACCAAATAATATTTTCACTCCATACTAAGCTTCCCGATATGCTTATTACGCTTATTTAACACAAACATGCGCGCGCACACTCCCATATAATCAAACTAAATTCTCAATACAACTTATTTTTACTTTCTCTTGCCTGTATGAATATATAGGACGGAAAGTAGGTATTGTTTTCATGTCGATTTTTCAAAATCGAGTTTTCACTGGATATACACATTTTCTGATCCCCTGAACCCAAAAAATATATTTTAGCGATTGGTCTGTGTGGTCTTATGTGTGAACAGAATATCTCAAGAACGGAACATCGTACAAGGTTTAAACTTTAAACTTAACTTCGATACTACTAGAGGACCCGACACGAACATTTTCATCAAAATCGGTCAACCGGAAGTAGTAGTTTATTCGTGTAACTTTTTACTTTTTTGTTTCTCAAAAAGAACTCCTAAGATTTTTTTGAAAATCGCCTCGTTTACTAAATTTGTTATGCTCTACAATATAGGTTAGGCGCTATGTCTGCTAAAATTCTTGGGAAGGCTGTTCTCTCGTAGAAAAAAATGCTTTTTTAAGATTGCGGCCTTAATATTCATTTTAGCGCAAAAGTGTATATAATAAAATTTGTGGATAGTTTAAAAACCTACAAAATTTTTTTCAAATAATTCTTTGTTTGGGTATTTACAACTTAAACGAAAAGATAAAGGATTATCGCAAAGTTGGAGACAGCTCATGGAAAGGAAGGTAGATCACAGGATACTTAAGCAGGCACACTGGTATGCTCCTGAGGGTAAAAGGGATGTCGGTAGACCTAGGAGAAGATGGAGATAGATGATATAGTTTGTGAGTTCGGAGCAGGCTACTGCCTAATACTTGGTTGGAAGAAGAAGAAATTTCTTTGTATAACGCTTAGTTTAGCGGTAATCAGTGATTTTTTAGTTTTTTCATGAAAAACTGTAAAAACTGAATTGTTTTAAGATTTCGGCCGTAGTATGCATTTTACGACAGAAGTGGACACATAATCAAATTATAGGAAATAAAAGATCTACAACTTCTAATTTAAGCATTTTACTCTACAGAGCCCAGTTTAGCTTGAAAGAGTCATTTTCCGTATTATGAAGCCAAAGTAAGGTTGATTTTAATTTTGCATCGTTCACCTATGATTAAAATAATTAGGATTATGTTTTTTAAGGTTAGTTGTTTGTTTATTTCTAATGTTTAATTACTAATGCTAGATTATATTGTTCATTATTTCCACTGGTAAGAGCAAGTCGTGTAAGTGTTTCACACTAATGTTTTTTCTCAAGTATTAAAGCTTTCTACACTTGATTGTGTCCAATATTACTCATAAAAATTTTGTACGTTTTACTGTAGTTACTGAAAGTAGTACGCAAAATAAAAAAACTTTCTTATAATTTTTTCTCTGCTACCTACACAATGACTTCCTATGAGTTCAGCCCAACTTTTACAGAATGCAATAACAGTAATTTTTATAACTTCTTTTATAAATAGTAATCAAAAAATTTAATTCAAAAATAAAATAATTTTATAAAAAACTATTAAAATTAACGTGGTAAAAGATAATAAGAAGCATAATTTATTATACGTAAAACGCATAAAATTTTAACAAACTACTATTGCTACACTATTTAACTGAATAAAACGTTTCCAGTTTTAATGTAATTAAATTTAAAAAAATTAAACATCAATAAAAATAATAAAAAAAAATTCAGGATGTCTTATTTTTATTACTTAATTATCAATAACGAGATGTTTTGGGTCATTAATTTTTATTACCAGAAATGTACGAATGTTTTATTGCAAATAAGAAGAGTATCCATTTAATAGTGCAGTAAAACTGTATAATTAAATCATAAATAGAAAAATGCATATGAATGTATTTCATTAAATAATATTGCGGTAGGTCATTTTATGCTATCTATGCGTACCACGTAATCATGTAATATAAATCAGTGGATTATAAAAATAGAACTTGTTAAATATTATTTAGGAATCGAAAAAAATTGTGTACGATTCAAGAAACATTTCACATATTTTAAGAAATAATTTTCGCGTAAGTTTCAAATTTATTGTTCAAATCAAATTAAAATTGTAGGAACCTTGTTTTTTAGGTCATCAGCCGAAAGGTTGGTTTGAACCTGTAGAGGTTTTATTATGTAAAACGAGGAGAGAGGTGGTTTACCTTTCCCTTCCTCACTGAGTGGAAAAGTGCACTTATCAGCATGACGGGCCCTCTGAAAAGCACATATTTTCCACTCTGCAAATGACACCTTCGCTTTTTTCATCACAGGGTCTGGCTGTATAATAAAATTCATTACGTTTAGAGGAGAAAACTCTGATTAGTTTCTTTTACACCTCTACCTCTTCTGTTCTTAAATGATTCAGTCATTTAATTAGCTGACAATGTGATAAGAAACAGGACTATTTATTTTAGCCCTGCAACGAACAGATTGAGTAGGAACCTTATGGAAATAATAAACTATAACAGGGTATTATAAATATTTTGCCAAGATTTAAATCTAAAATAGATTAATGGAAACTAACTAAGGATTGTTTTATTTTTTTTCGATCGTGTTTGTTTTTCTTCCTAATATTTCAACATAGTCTCAGAAATAGCTTTTCTTTTTTATTCTGAGAAATTGCAGTTGTCTACAACTTTAATTTCATGCATTTTCTTCTGTAGAGCTTAGTTTAACATCAGTGATTTTCCATATGTTGTTCAAAAAAATTGGTAAAAAATTGGCTTTTATTTTAAGCAATTTACCGCATTTTAATAATGCGGTATTAGTATGCATTTACGAAAAAAGTGTATATATTTGAAGTTATAGGAAATAAAAAATTCTAAAACTTTTATTTCAAGCATTTTTCTCTACAGAGCCAAGTTGAAAGGAAATTATTGGTCATTATCATCTGTCAAGGATTAGGCTCAATGGTCTGTTCCGGCATCCATTTCTTTTTAGGTCTTCCCTTGCCTCGCTTCCCTCTAGGTTTATATTTCCATACTCGCAGAGGAAGTCTGTGTGCTGGCCTGCAAAGTAAATGGTTGGACCAGTTTTTCTTATATATTCTTAACGTTTCCAACAGAAACTGAACAGAGACTGAACATTAAACTCGGCGTGTATAGCTTCGTTACGTACTCTATATAAACGGGTACAACTTTTGACTTTCCGCAAAAATCTCATGTCAGCAGCCTGGATACGAAATTCATTTCTCTGTAATGACACCCATGTTTCACTCCTATATGTTATGAGTGGTACAACCATTGTTCTATAAAATTTCATTTGGGTGTTCTGTTTCGTTTTCTTTCCTATTGACCTTCGAATAGAACCGCATACAGCGTTGAATGTTGCCAGTTTTTCACTGACGTCATCATCTTTGTCATAGGAAATCCTGTATCCTAAACATTTAAAACCTCGTACTTTTTCAATTTTTGAGCGAACCGGCCACCTTCCCTTGAATGCTATAATCTTTAATTTTTGCGCCGATATTCTCATGCCAAACTCTGCGCTAATGTTGTACAATTTATAAATGGCATATTAGAGCCTATCTTCTGTATCAAAAATAATAATAGTGTCATCTGCGTGCAGCAATAAATTTAGGAATAGTTATTCCAAAGCTGAATGCCTGAGTCAACTAATTGATTCCAATTTGTTAAAATCTTATCAACGTAAATAATAAATAAACCCACCGGGTTGGTCTAGAGGTAAAGTCGTCGCCAAAATTAGCTGATTTTCGGAGACGAAGGTTCCTGGTTCAAATCCTAGTAAACATAGTTACTTTATTACGGATATGAATGCTAGACAGTGGTTACCGGTGTACTTTGATGGTTGGGGTTCAATTAACCATACTTTCTCAGGAATGGTCGGCCTGATTTTGGACAAGACTACACCTCATTTACACGTCATACATATCATCCTCATCTCATTGGGTTATGGGGTTGCTTGCTGTTCTGAATTGAACAGATTGCACACACAATTGAACGTACACATATTAGGAATTAAAAAATAAAAAATAAAAAAATAAATAAATAATGTCGGAAACAGTGAACAGCCTTGTTGCACGCGTTACTGATTTCCCGTATTTTTAAGTTCTACACTGGTTGATTTTCATTTTGCGTCATTCACTCATGATTAAAATTAGGTTATGTTTTTCATTTTGCATTGTTTAGTCATGATTAAACATAGTTTACATTGTTCATTAGATACATAGGCAAGATAAATTCATGTGAATCTTTCACTCCAGATTATTTATCTCATGAAGTAGGTTATATATACAGGGTGATTCAAGACTACACGACAATCTCTTGGGATCTCATTCTATAGCTAAAAATAAGAAAAAAAGTTCATATAAACATATGCCTGAAAACGCTTAGGTAGCGAGTTACTGCTAGCGAAAAATAAATGGTAAATAAAGGTGTATTTTTTCTTAAATAAATTTGTAGAAAATTTAATTCTGAAAAGATTCATGTAAATTACTCAGGAAAAAAATGAATAATCGATATTGAAATTTCGCTTTATTTAACAGCCGACTGTTGGGAGTAACAGCTGATCAGCTGTTACTCCCATTCTGAATTCTGAAAAGATTCATGTAAATTACTCAGGAAAAAAAATGAATAATCGATATTGAAATTTCGCTTTATTTAACAGCCCACTGTTGGGAGTAACAGCTGATCAGCTGTTACTCCCAACAGTCCTACCCCAACCTACATATTGAAAAATATGCGTCTGTTTTGATTTTAAATAAAGCGAAATTTCAATATCGATTATTCATTTTTTTCTGATTAATTTACATGAATCTTTTCAGAATTAAATTTTCTACAAATTTATTTAAGAAAAAATACACCTTTATTTACCATTTATGGAAGTAATCTTACGTTAAACACAAGAATGTGTTATTTCTTTGCACCAATTCTTGTGTTTTATGTAAGATATCTCTGAAAGTATTGCATTTACAGCTCTGGAACCAATTTTATTCAATTTTTCAGATTAAGAAACATAAGAAACAATTGTATTTGTATCTTTGTAACTACCTTTAACATTTATTAACGGCCTTACTTCACCGAGGGTACAGAGTTGTCGGTGAAATTTTTCGCTAGCTGTAACTCGCTAACTAAGCGTTTTCAGGCATATGTTTATATATACTTTTTTTCTTATTTTTAGCTATAGAATGAGATCCCAAGAGATTGCCGTACAGTTTTGAATCATCCTGTATATTAGCGTGGAAATATTATTGTCCCACTGGTACAAGGAAATCTCAAACGAAAGGACAGATCAAATAAGGTTGGAAAGAGAAGAGTGGAAAGGGAATCAAAGCCATCTATCTGTACGACGACGATTAGATTGATTCATGGACTAATTATTCGTTCATTCAATTGGAAGGACTAACGACCATTAACAATGTATTATTACCAATTTGAAGACGAAGACGAAGCGGTGTTATTAGATATTTAAATTATTCTCCTCTTCTATTGTGTATTGATTTACATTCAGTCTGAAATCATTGTCAAAATAATTTACATTTAAAATCAAGGTTAAATATTTTCTGTATCAATGGTGAATTTATTAATCGAGGAATTGGATGTCCCGTATGAAGAACAATAATAACCTCTTTAAATCTAAATTGAAACTGATGGTTAGTTGGTATTATTAAAATGTCTTAACTAAATCCCAGGGTTTGAAAGCTGGTTTAAACTTTGCAGTTTTTTTTGTCATCAGTCTTTCTGGTTTAATTCAGTTCTCCAAACTGTTCTATCTTACGCAAGTCGTTTCATATCTTCATACTTATAACACCCTAAATTTTCTGTAATTTGCTTTATATATTCTAAACTTTTCCTTCCCCTTCAATTCACTCCTTCAATATTACCCACCGTTATTGATAGAACAATACCTGGATGTCTTAAAATACGCCCCACTAGCCTATCCCTTCTTCTGGTAAGATGGTAAGATGTTTCCATATACTTATTTTTTCATCCACTCGTTTAAGAACCTCTAAATTACTTATTTTATCCACCTACCTAATTTTTAACATTTTCCTCTTACACCACATTTCAAAAGCTTCTGACCTCTTCTTTTCTACAGCCCCTATCACCCACGTTTACTCCCCTATAATGCTACACTTCAAACTTAGTGTTTTAAGAAATTTTTCCTAATCTGTAAGTCAATGTTTGTAGTCAGTAAGCTATTTTTCATTTCAAAGATTCTTCTAGCTTGAGCAATCCTACTTTTAATACCAATTGGGCTTCTAATATCCTTTGTTATTTTACTCCCTGGATAGCAGAATTCCCCAACTTTGTAGTTTTACTTTGTGAAACTAGTGAGGTTATCCACAAAACCTTCTTTACTGAGTTTAATTAGTACAAGGGCTTATAATTTATAATATTAATTTCCTTCCCTAAATATTCATATTAGGTAAGAGAATGTAAAAATCAACCAACGCTTCCAGTGACGACCCAAAAACACTTGAACCATTAAAGGAGATGTAATACTTTTCCTCTTCACAAATAGGGTGGGGAGATGACTAGCGACAGTAAAAAGAAGAACAACAACAGCATCGAGGAGAAGGAGAAGGAGGAGGAGGAGAAGGAGGAGGAGGAATAAGGTGAAGAAGAAGGAGATGGAGGAGGAGGAGGAGAAGTTTAAAGACAGTTTATTTTGTTATTTATTGTACCCAGGCTGAAGTGAACCTAGGCTGAAGTGTTATAAAATTATGAATGATAAGTACTCAGTAAAGAAGAACCTAGGCTGAAGTGTTATAAAATTATGAATGATAAGTACTCAGTAAAGAAGGTGTGGTGGACAACCTCTTTTTTTCTCAAGTCGCATGAACATCTGCAGTCATTAACGACTACTTGTGTTTTTCTCTACATTGGTATGTTAGGGAGTTATTGATAAATTTCTGTATTTTCTTGATTACCTCAGCCCAGACCTACCAGGAATCGAATCCGCGACCATTTTTATTCATAGAACAGCTGACAACTAAATATCGCTAACCGTTCAGCCGCGGAGGTAGTGTAAAAGATTTTTATTCATGATTTTTTACTTAAATTACGTATTTAGACTAATATTCGTTATTCAGGTAATTGACTAGACAAGTAAGGTAATTGATTACTATAGTATATCCCACAGAACCGTCCAGCAGATATAAACAGACTACCGTTGAAAAGTCAGTAAAAAGGATGCATAATTGTGTTTCACTCTATCAGCGCCTACAGTCAAAACAACTGGCGACAGACCGGATGTTTTATAATAGGCCTACAGTATAAATTCTTTCTATTGGTACTATCTTATTTTGTATTTAGTATATGTTTCGATTAGTATATAGCAAGTTTCATCTGATTAGCAAAGAAAATTGTTTGTAACTCGAATGGATCACGCTAAGTTCAATCACAATTTTTATACATTTATGTTTTCACGAGCTCCACGGTTTCGTGGGATAGAGTATAGTACTATGTAGATACTGTGGCGCACAGGCTCATTCGGATATAACGAACAGATAATGCCGGACCCTTGATTTTTTTACTGTAATAACCAAATATTACAGTATATTGTTGTTTAGGTCAACAGCCGAAAGGCTGGTTTTAATAACGTCAGAGGTTTTACTAAGTAGAAACAAGGAGTGAGGTGGTTTACTATTGCCTTCCTTACTGAGTTGAAATAGTATGCTTATCAGCATGCCAGACCCTCCGAAAAGCACCCACTTTCCACCCTGTAAATGACACCTTCACTTCATTTACCACAGGGTCTGGCTGTATAGTGAAATTCATTACTCTCAGAGGGGACAACTCTGACTAGTGTTTATTTACATCTCTACCATTTTTCTTCTTAAATAGTTCAGTCATATAATTGGCTGACTATGTGATAAGAAACAGAACTTTTTTGTAGCCCTGGAACCAACAGATAGAGTGCAGTTAATTTAACACTCCACCTGCCTGTTATGGGCCTTACTGTATATTATACCAAAATAATTTTAACTTCGTTTGGGAAAAACAATTAACTATAAAATATAACTTATTCACGACGTGTTTAATCATTATTTTTATTATTAAGTCGTGTTCAATTTGACATTCAGTTTAAATAAGCTGTACTATTTTTTATAAAAATTTGTCCTTAATAGTATTGATGCCAAATTCATTTTTTATTCATTCCGGCCACAATGTGCATTGTGTAATTTATTACACAGATTTATGTAACCACGAGTTAATACTAATTAATTAGTTGTATTGATAATAAAATACATTATTAATGTCACATAACTGTTAATAATATTATAGGTAGATTGAAAAATATATAAATATCGGAAACACTTGTGGCAAACGAGGCTTGGAAAGACCTAAAAAGAGGTTGATGCCGGAACAGGCCATTGAACCTAATCCTTGACAGATGATGATGATAACAGAGGTTGATTTTCATTATACGTCATTCACTTGTGATTAAAATTAGGTATTGTTTTGCTAGTGGGGCATATCTTAAGACATCCAGGTATTGGTCTATCAATAATGAAGGGTAATATTGAGGGAGTAAATTGTAGGGGGAGGGAAAGGTTAGACTATATAAAGGAAATACTAAAGATTTAGGGTGTTACAGGTATGAAGATATGAAACGACTCGCGCAATTTAGAACAGCTTGGAGAACTGCATCAAACTAGTCGAGAGATTGATGACAAAAAAAGGAAAATGTTAAAGACAGGTGGAAGGACAAGAGAAGTAATTTAGAAATTCTTAGGCGAGTGAATGAAGAAAGAAGTATATGGAAGCATCTTACCAAAAGAAGGGATAGGTTAGTGGGGCATATCTTAAGACATCCAGGTATTGGTCTATCAATAATGGAGGGTAATATTGAAAGAGTGAATTGTAGGGGGAGGTGAAAATTAGAATATAGAAAGCAAATACTAAAGATGTAGGGTGTTACAGGTACGTAGATATGAAACGACTTGCGCAATATAGAACAGCTTGGAGAACTGCATCAAACCAATCGAGAGACTAATGACAAAAAAAATTGTTTTTAATTTTACATTCTCTTCTAATTAGTAAACACAGGTTATATGTTTCATTTACATTAGTTAGAGAAAGTCTTGTGGATGTTTCACACCAGAAATTTTTTAATTATAGTACATGATTTTGTCCATAGTTGGATGGGATAATTTCCACCACCTCTAGCGTAATAGGATAGTAGTTTACTGAAAATTTTAAGAAATTTTGTATTATCGTAAATTAGTTTTTATGTAATGTGGGAATAAATAAATTATTATTATTATTTTTTATTATAATACAAAATAAAACATTTTTGTGAAGAAGGAAGAGGTAGTGGAGTTTAGAAGGGTTAAGCGGGGATTGAACAAGAGGGGAGGAGAAATCATTAAAATTTAACTAAAATTCTGTTGACAAATTCAATGTAATGATTCACGGGAAAAATCCAGATACAGTATTCATTAATTTAAACACTAAATAGTTTTCTTACACGCGTTGTCAGTCACCAGACTAAAATTAGTTAACTTCGTGTATTTTATTTTTGACCCATTTGTGAAACGCTGTTAACTAAACATCTGGGCACAAATAAATGTCATAATATTGTGTTGTCAAGTACAAGATAAAAATGTTAAGGAAGCTGTGGTTTAGAAAGAAAGGTATTTCCTGTGAGGTGTCGCCTTACTGTTTTACATATTATTGTATCAACACATGTTAAAACAACTCGGTGAATCATCTATGTCGTCATACATACAAATATATTCAAATAAAACATTTTTATTTAAACTCATATCATATATTCAAAATGAATCAACAACAAGATCTGTTTTATTCTTTTCCAATTCAAGAAAATTGAAATTCAATTTTTAACGAAATGGTCGGAAAACCGAATAAATTTGTTCGCTAATTTTCAATCATTTCTACATTTTACTTACACAATTACCGATTTTGATGGTATTTAATTTGACATTCAGTATTAAATAAGCTGTGTAATTTTTTATACAAATTTATTCTAAGTATTAATGCCGAATTAATTTTTTATTTATTCCAGTCACAGTTGTTGTCATTGTTTAATCCTTTTTTACTTTCTCTTGTCTATATGAATATATAGGAAGGAAAGTATTGTTTGAAAACAATAAGTATTGTTTGAAATCGACATGAATGTCGATTTTTCGAAATCGAGTTTTCACCGGATCTATACGTTTTCAGACCCCCTGAATCCAAAAAACATGTTTTTAGCGATTGGTCTGTGTGTGTGTGTGTCTGTTTGTGAACAGAATATCTCGAGAACGGAACGTCGTACGAACTTGAAACTTAAAACTTAAGTTACATACCACTACCGGACCCGACACGAACATTTTCATCAAAATCGGTCAACCGGAAGTAGTAGTTTATTCGTATAATTTTTCACTTTTTTGCGATTTTCTCAAAAACTGGTCCTACGATTTTTTTAAAAATCGCCTGGTTTACTACATTTTTTATGCTCTACAAGATAGGGTAGGCGCCATGTTTGCTGAAATTCTGCGTGAGGCTGTTTTTACGTAAAAACAATTTCTTTTTAAGATTGCGGCTTTAATATGCATTTTAGCGCAAAACGTTATATAATAAAAGTTGTAGAAAATGTAAAATTCTACAACTTTTATTTCAAACATTGTTTTGGTATAACGCTTAGTTTAGCGGTAATTAGCAATTTTCTGTTTTTTTCTCACGAAAACGTGAGAAAAATCTATTTTTTTAAGATTTCGGCTTTAGAATGCATTTTACGACAAAAGTGTATAAAATAAAATTTATAGGAAATTAGGAGATCTACAACTTTTATTTAAAGCATTTTTTTTGTACAGTGCTTATTTTAGCGTGAATGAGCGATTTTCCGTATTTTTAAGCCAAACTGAGGTCGATTTTAATTTTGCTTATTTCACTAATGTTTTTTGAGGTTAGTTTTTTGTTTATTTCTAATGTTTTATTACTAATGTTAGGTTTATTGTTAGTTATTTGCATTGGCAAGAGAAAGTTGTGTGAGTGTTTCACACCAGATTTTTTATATTGTGATATTTATTGTGACTATTCTTAGACTAACTATTTTGTTCTAAATTAATTGATCTAAGTAGGTACCTAAGAATTTACCAACTATAGATACTGAAGTTACGAGATTGCATTTTTTATACAGATGGGCTGTGAGGAAGGGAAGTGAAAATTTAACAGTACTGCCAACCTCAAAAGTGAGACACTACTCGTACATTTCACTACCGTACAGTTTCTAAATACATTTTGTAAGCTGGGGTTCATTCCGAGTAAATGTTTTCTTCATAAACCTTATAACAAATAAATGTGACCTGTAATATTGCCTATAGCTTAATTACATGATTAGAAATTGTTTGATTTACTGTAATTACCAGTACCTTTTTGGATTGGATCAAAATTTTCTACGAATGAATCGCCTTTTTTACTAATTGCTATCACCGGCGTCTTCACTATCAGTTTCACAAGTATCTACCTAACTGTTTCGTTTTATTACCAGGTGTCAACAAAACTGTTGAAGAATATTTTCTTCACGTTTTTCTTTTTCTGCTTTATTTTTCGAACTGTGGAAAGAGAAACATCACAGTAGTTAGCCACTCGCTCATGGTACGCTCATACGTAAAACTACAGACAATTCTGTTAGATTTTGTTATTTATCATCAGCGTGATAATTAATCGAAATGATAGAATAAAATTCAGGAAGAATAAATACATAAATAAATAAGTAAACAAATAAATTTATGTGACGTGCATCAGTATTAACTTCTTGTTGCAAATTTGTACGTTCAAGGGCGTAGTAGATTTCATTATAAGTTAAGGCTGTTGTTACGTAGGTTGAATAAAGCAATTGTAAATAACTTGATGCATGTTGCATAGCCTACCATAAGGACCACCGTGTGTCTAATTTGACGTCATAAATTAAATACAATGACGTTAAATTTTTTTGAAATTTTATATTTCGTTACTTCTTCTTTATGATAAAGAATTTCCAAGTATTACTAATGGCGCAAAAACTTTGTTATAAAGGGTTTCAGATTTTTGTATTCTGTGAACTTCTGAAACCAAAAAATTGGTTTTCGGAAGGGTATCCGCCTGCACATGTTGGTATTATTATTCTTACAGCAATATCTACTTATTCGACTTACCTAAACTTAAAAATTAATGCGTTTACAAAAGTTCTTACAAACTGCTTCACATTTTTAATAAATTCCCTCGTTCACTGAAACGTTAGGTTGATTAAAAGTGGGTTTAAGGTATGTCTAGAAAAATTCTTTTGGAAAGACTTCTCTGTTTCGTACTTTTTTTAAATCTATTCTCCTTCTCTTTATTTTTATTTTTCTCCTTGTTTTTTCTCCCTCTTCTTCTCTTTTTCCCTCTTCATTTTCTCGTTGTTGTTGTTGCTGTTGTTGTTGTTGTTCATCTTCTTCTTCTTTTTCACCTAGTCCGTTAACTTTTCCTTGCTCTATATTTGTAGTCTCTATATTTTTAATATATAGGGAGGAAATGGTATTATTTTCGAGTGTTTTCTCCTGAACCCAAAGAAAACGTTTTTTTAGATATTGGTCTGTGTGTGGACAAAATATCTCAAGAACGGAATTGCCCAAGACGTTGAAACTTGGAATTTAAGTTAGGTAACTTTAGGACACCCGACACGAACATTTTCATCAAAATCGGTGAACGGGACGTAGTAGTTTACTCATTCGATTTTTCAAGATTTTCTCAAAAACTGCTCCTCATTTTTTTTAAATCGTCACAGTTACTACATTTTTGATGCTCTGCAAGTATAAGGGTAAGCGCCGTGTCTGCTGGAATTCGTGAGAGGGTTGTTCTTCTTTAGTAATTTTTTTAGATTGCATTTAAAAACATTTTTTTACAATGCTTAGTTTAGCGTTAATAAGTGATTTTCTGTATTTCGCTCATCAAAATCGATAAAGAAATAGGATGTTTTAAGATTGCAGCCTTAGTATGTATTTTACGACAAAATTATATACAAAAAAAGTTACCTATAGAAAATTGAAAAACCTACAGCTTTATTTTCAGTATTCTTCTTCTTCTTCTTCGTTTTCTTATCCCTTGAGGAATTAGTTGAAACTGAAATGCTTTACTTTTCCCTAGTATCACTAGAACATAATATGCATGCCAATTTTTAGAACCAGCTCTTTTGGAAGGTACAAAAATAATGTGTATTGTATTCGCGACGCCCTTTTTACCCTTGAGTCGAATTTGCCTATAACAGGCAGGTGGAGTTTTAAATTATTTGTACTCAGTCTGCTAGTTCCAGGGCTACAAAAATAGTTCTTTTTCTTATCACATGTTTAGCCAATTATATAGCTGAAGCATATAAGAACAGAAGAGGTAAAAGAGTAAATACTAGTCAGAGTGTTCTCCTCGTGAGAGTAATGAATTTCATCACCCTGTCGTGAATAAATTGAAAATGTCATTTGCAGGGTGGAAAATAGATGCTTTTCAGAGAGCCTGGCATGCTGATAAACGTACTTTTCTACTCAGCGAGGAAGGCGTTATACTGAGAATATTACGTAGCCTCTAGAGGTTTAAACCAGCCTTTCGGCTCATGACCTAAACAAAAACAAGGCGTAAATAGTATAGAAATATAAACGCTTTAGTTTTTATGTACCGACCCCTTAGGAACATAGGAACTATTGTACCGAATTTCAGTTCTCTAGGAGATCGGAGAACACAGTGATGAATGAGTCAGTCAGCCGTTGAGTACCATCGGATTTATATCTATTTTATATAAAAATAAAAGAATTTATATATTTTTATTTTTAATCATATTATGATATAACGTTGTTGTGTATATATAATTTTTTAATTTGTTTCTTCTTTATATTTTTTTAGTACAAACAATGTCCAGGCATAAATTTATTTTTATTTATTTTTTAATTGTACTATAATATTTTTATTTCATTATTTTGTACACGCCATTTAAAATAATTCTTTTAAGTCAAATAACATTATGTATAAATATTAATGTAAATAAAAATAAAAAGAATGCGCATTAGTATAAATGATGGATTGAATTATATACAGACATAAAAAAATTAAAAAAATAAATAAAGAATTATATACTTTGCATTATAATAATGAAAAATATGTATTATATATCATTCCTTTTTGAAAAGGGTTTAAATGGATGATGAAAATACATGATGACACCTTTAACAAGTACCGTTGATATGTTTAAAAATATAAAATGCAGCTAATTTTATTTTATATTTATTTATTTATTATTCTACCGGGTGTACGAAAAATATGAATAACATTAGTAATATTTTGACTTTTGGAAATAATTTTATATTAAGTAATATTATTGGTCTCTTAACCCGCGTGATGATCTCCACCATGAACTAAGAAATAACCATTAATTGCTCGGCAAGTGGTAACAAATAATCGACAGATTCATTTACAATCTTGGAGTTTTATAGTGTTCCTTTACAACGAAAGCCCACTAGTTCATAAAAAAAGATATCTGTAAACATTTTAATCGTAGATCTTTTATATGTTCTTTTAATTAATCGAGTAATTTCATTTATATACTAATTAATTAACGTCTATCACTACGAAACATCTTTGTTTAATTATTATTATTATTATTATTAACCGTAGAGCTCCCGAAGTGGAAGACGCTGAGCATTATTCACGATCATTGATTATTGGACTTGGTGTTTTTCTTGTTTGCCCACCAGCCTTTCATTTTCTGAGAAAAATCAGCTTTTCTTTCCTCACTCCATCTTGTTCCAACTCTTGGAATTTTAACCTCTGGAATAATCTCCCATTCATTAATTTTTGTTCTAAAACTATTTCGATTGGTAACTTCATTATCAGTAATGTTTGCCAGAACTAGATCTTTCTTAACGTGGCGAATCCATTCCCCTCCATTGACAAGCGTAGCTACATATTTTACCATCTTTTTTGTAACTCTATGATCAGGAAGCCTCATGATATGACCAAAAAATTTAAGACGTCTTTTCCTCATGTCTGTTACAATATTTGAATGTTGCTCAACTGTGTTATTTTTTTGTAATCTATAACCGTTTTCAGTTAATCTTGAACCAAGAATTTTCCTTATTATTTTCCTTTCCTCCTTTTTCAAATTTTCTAAATCGGCTTTCCTTTTGAGGTTCAAAGTCTCACTGGCATAAAGCATTGATGGCTTGATCACTGTGTTGTAGTGTCTAATTTTTGTGTGAAGAGACAAGCATTTTTTATTATAAATAAATTGCACCAGCCCTAGGCCTTTACGAGCTTTCTTTATTCTCTCCTGCTGTGAAAATTTCTCCGAAATAACTTCTCCTAAATATTTAAAAAAGACACCCTGTTGATTGTTCCATATTTGGTTTGTAGTCTGGTAACTTCTAGGTTTGTAGTTGTGAACACTGTTTTTTCAAAGGATACCTGTAAACCAACTTTTTCTGCACATTCTTTCAGAGTCTCTACCTGCTTTATTGCAACTTCGCCCGAGTCTGCCATTATTGCAAGATCATCTGCAAAAGCCAAGTAAGGTAGTAAGGTCTTTGTTTAATTTAATTAATGATTAAACTAAAAATTAAATGACAATTAATAATTAAACTTGGTCTGCTAACAAATATAATTAAATTGTTATGGTTGTCGTTTAGGTCATCAGCCAAAAAACTGGTTTGAACTTCTAGAGGCTTTACTGAGTAAAACGAGGAGTGAGCTGGTTTACCAATTCCTTCCTCGCTGAGTGGAAAAGTAGTCTATACTTATCAGCATGCTAGGCTTTCCGTAAAGCATCTACTTTCCACCCTGCAAATGACATCTTCACTTCATTCACCACTGGATCTAGCTGTATCTTCTTCTTCTACCTTTCAAGGATTAGGCATCTCTGCCTGTTCGGAACCTCTCAAATCTGCCCATCTCTTTCTCGGGCGTCCTCGTTCTCTCCTGCCCTCCGGCTTATAGCCCAGTGTCTGGTTAGGTATTCTATCCTCCCGCATTCTGTTTACATGCTCTAATCACTGCATTCTGTTCTAGGATACCTTGTTGTTTATAGAGAAGATGTTGAGTTCTTTCCTTATCTCGGTATTCCTGAAACGATCTTCTCTACTACACCCATAAATGTGTCGAAGAAATTTCATTTCAGAAGCTTGCAATCTACTCTCCTCTCGCTTTGATAGCACCAAAGTTGTCACTGCCATAGAGTAGAGATCTAGCTGTATAATGATGAAATTCATTACTCTCATAGGAGATAACTCTGACTAGAGTCTTTTACACCTCTACCTCTTCTGTTTTTAAATGTTTCAGTCACATAATTGCCTGACCACATTATATGAAACAGAACTATTTTTTGTAGCCCTAGAACTAGCATATCGAGTGCAAATAGTTTAACACTTCATCTGCCTGTTGTGGGCAAATAATTCGATTATATAAATTAAATCAATTATAAAACTTAAGCTTAAACTATACTTGACTGACTATAATAGAATGCCTTAAGAATCAGATCAATTTATTTATCTCTCCGCAACCACTTGTTTCCAGCCACACGCATTATTAACGTAACTCAGGACCGGTCCTGTAATGACACTATTTTAAACGGCCCGACACACAATTCAGGCATTGGGTAACTGACTAACTACAAAGGCACTTACTGTTTTTATACCTGCGGTCCTCTGTACACGTAGGTTCTATAAAGCTGTAGGTGCTATATTAACTATCAAGTTGTACTTGGCTAGGAACCTCTTGACAGATAACGCGGAATGAGCTGGCGTATTGTCTTGATGGAGAACCCATGATTTGTCCTTCCACATTTCGGGGTTTCTTCCTTACTCTTTGACGTAGTTTAGAAAGTACCTCAAGGTAGTAATGTTGATTAATTGTTTGACCTTCAGGAACCCAGTGAAGGTATACAATCCCGTGGGTATAAAAAAAAACAATCATCATTGGCTCTTCAATCATTTTTTGGCTCTCGGTGAAGTTCGGCTCTTCCAGTGCATGGATTGGCGCTTCGTTTCCGGATCGTAAGTAAAAATCCACGTTTCATCACATGTTCTTATCTTCTACCTGTTCCCTAAGGTCAAATCTGCAGTAAAAGGGACAAGATTTGAGTCTGTGAAAGCTGTAAAAGAGAAAGTGGCACGTGTCCTGAAGGAGCTGATAGAAGATGACTTCCAGCACTGTTTCCAACTATGGAAAGTTCGCATGGAGCGTTGTAGGGATAGAGAAGGACTGTATATTGAAGATGACAATAAGTGATTATATATAAAATTAAAATAAATTTTTTTACGTCCGTCTCGTTATTTAATAGCCACACCTCGTATGACATACGCTCGCTTATGGTAATAACTACAGATCAAAATTACTAGCGCAGCGTCTCGCACGCACATGGATAATAGCCCCTTTTTCATGTTTCAGCTGTTTCTAATCGGTACAGTAACATCTAGTTACCGTTCAGTGTGCAAGTGTGCGCTGAGCCAGGGTGTTTTTAGAATGGGCTGGACGCAAATATTTAGAAGAAAATAATGGAGTAGGGAACATTCTTCATCGCTCTCGTACGTCCCTCCCTAAACACCGGGATCCTTGGCGCAATCTTTACTGCCCAAAAATGGGTAAAATTTCATAAACAAATTTTAATAATGTTTCCTGAGAGTTAATACATACGTAAAGTATCCTTAAAGTTGCATATAAGCTTTTCTTCAATTGTTAAAAAATTCTTTAACTGTACCCAACTTTTCGAATACCCTGTAGAAACATATAAACACAAGCACACACATTCTTAGTAAAATAATAGTAATCCGTTTTATTAATTAATCAAAATTCTCAATACAACTTAAATCTGGCTATGACGTGAATATATGATTTGACAAATACGAGAAATAGGCTTACTTAAAATAAATTATGTTAATAAAAGTTGTTGTCATTTTACCTCAGTCATAAGCACTAATAACATTGTAAAAGAATATAAAAAACAAATATAATGTACACAAAAATATAATTTATGGTTTAATAATATTTTATTTTTTATTTTTAAGCATTGAATACAGGTTGTCTCAATCTGTATGTTGCAGTTTTTCTGTATAAATTTAAACAAAATTCGCTCACTCATCAGAAAATTTTCAGAATCATATGGTCTAGAAACTTGAAATTTGGTTTTTAAATTCCATTTTGTTGAACTCCAATAAAAAAAAGGATTACTCCAAAAAAAATATTTTTTAAAAATTATTTTAGTAGTAACATAGTTGAATGTTTTTTATTTTATTTAAGTGTCCAAAAGTGCACATGATTGAAATTTTAAAACATCAAAAGTTTTACAACTTTGCATTAAATTTTACCAATAACCGGATGAATCGTTCAGCGGTAGTTTAGGGTATAATATTGTAACACGTAAGCCTAGGTTCATTCGGAATCTGGGTTTAACAAAAATAATTAATATTTACAATTAATGATTAAACTTAGTGTACTAACAAATACAAATTACATAAAACAAATCAAATACAAAAACTTAGGCCTAAACTAACTTACCTAACAATATATTACTGTTCTTAGGAATCATAACGGTTACCTGACTACAATTACTTGCTAAAAACCGCAGGATCAAATACCGTTAACTCAGAATCGGTCCCATAACGACACGGCCTGATAGTATACCTTTCATTCACAAATTCAACTGTTCAATGACCGACTAAAAAAGCGTAACTCTTTTATACCTGCGGTCCAATAGTTTCCCCAAACATTCACCCTTTGCCGCTATTCTAGGACTTTTCTCGTAGAAGTAATCAAAAAAAAAAACTTTTCTACAACATTCGATTTCTTAGAATTCCTTTTCAAAACATTTCATCCATCACCCTTCGCTATCTTTGTTCAACACATCATACAATTCACGATTTCTTAATGATGATAAAAAAATTAAAAACCTGTTCTTAAATAAACAACCTATTACAATAAGGCGACCCAAATCGCCTATCTCCGTAATGTTAATGTAAGGAACCTTTTTTAAAAAACTGTTAATCCTGTCCAATTTTCATGTGGTTTCTTTCCAGGCTACTCTAAACCTACTAAGTTAGAAGCATCTCGATATATTCTTAAAAAGATAAGACTTTTTTTTTAAATTACCATGTTTAAAAATCATAACTTTTTGCCAATTAAAGTGGAAAATAAATATTTAAACACATTATTTTACTGTTATATTAACTCAGTACATTGAAATTATGGCATGAAAGGCTGCGCCAAAATTTCATTAAAATCCATTCACAGTCGGCTGAGAAAATGTTCTATGCATCAAAAATTGCTATTTACGGAAACAAGAAAAAACTAAAGAGAACACAACATTATACGTTAAATAATTCAATATGTTATTTTTTTAGTTCAGAGTTTAGTATATTATATTCACAGGTGGTCTGGTGCTGACTTAGAGTTTTAAAACAAAAAATATCGCACAAAATAAAAAAATTATGTATTTATCTGTCATTAAAAAAATAGTGATGTTATGCAAATGGTAACCTTTAAAAAATAACGTAAGAATTCAACATATTTTTAATTAAAAAAAACTGCAAAACCCCAAAAAATTATACCTATATCGTTGGATCCAGAAAACTCTGAATTCTAATAATTTGCAAATATCCGGAAAAGTGAAAAATTTCAATTTCTTTTGTTCCAAATACCCTTAACTTTATTTCACTACTTCTTTAGGACGAGACTTCCCGGTCATTGTAAGGCATTCAAACGCGTACAAACTCGGAAGAATATTAAGAGTAGGTCTATGGACTGCAAAACGAGCTTTTAAAAATCTCTTGAGTGATTTTACGTAGTTAAAAATGGGTCTAAATGAAAAGCTCTTCTGATTTTCACTACCAATTTTTAATTAATTGCACTCGATCGATTAGTTCCAGGACAATGAAAAAAGTAGTTTTTTCTACAATAAAAATATTAAGAGGTTGATGAATATCCAACCGAAAAATTACAATTTTTCTTCTACATCACGAGACGTGGAGGTCAGTTAAATCATATAATATTTTCACAAAAGCAATACATTTTCAATGTATTAAATCAATTTATAAACTACAATAAATTAAACCCCAGATACAGAAAAACATAACATACTAATAAATACAAACATAACATTATTCTCGTAGAATGCATATGTTAATTTTTCTTCAATTAAAACCTTACTTTAATACATTACATTAGGTCCGTATTTCAATTACAAAAATAAAATTAAATAAATCTAAATACAAATAAATAATACAATAAAGAAATAAATACAGTAAACTGTTCGTGTAATTCTAATTACATATACATTAGTAACGAACTTAATAAATTCTCATTAATTAGAGGTTTAATTAATTAAAACTAACAAACGACTGGGAATCTTGTAATTGAAAAATCTAAAAAGAATATACAAAATGTAAATGTTAAATGTATTTAGTTTCCTATATTGTTTTTTTTTAATGTTAAATAAATAAAAAAGAATTAACAATTAATTTGCTGAGGCCTAAGTCTCCTTTTGAATTAATTCAAGGGTAAACATTGTAGAAAACATTTATAAAAATATTTCAAAAAGATAAAACAAGTTGACTGTTTCCTAACATGAGTAAAAAAAATCGAATAAAATAAACATTGTCGTACGGCAATGGTTGACATGAAAATATGGTGTGAAACACTCTCACGACTTTCTCTGGCCAATGTAAATAACGACCATTACAACCTCTGTTAAATCATTAGTAATAAAAGTAAAATGAAAAACATAACCTAAGTTTAGTCATGAATGAATGATGCAAAATGAAAATTAACTTCTCTTTGGCTTTAAAATACGGGAAATATGTTTTTAATTTTACATTGTTATTTACTAAAATTATTTTAGATTGTTTGCTAAGACATAGGTTACATGTTTAATTTTTTACATTGGTAATATAAAGTCCTGTGAGTGTTTCAACCAAATTTTTTTTAGTTTTGTTGTTAAAACAGGTTTTGAATATTGTAATTTTTTTATTTATTTATTCACAATTTCATTTCCTACGAAAAAATCAACTTGCTAAAAGGAAAAACATTAAAATCAGAACTACAGATTTCCTTCGAAAAATTAATTACATAATGATCATCAAAGCACCCCTCCGGCACATGAAGACACGATACGGAAAAATTGAAACAGATAATAGCTTCAAGTTCGGTTGAGATAATACAACCGAAGACCAGCGGAAAGGAACCAAAAAACAACAGACGAGGAAAGATGGCCGCTACACTCCGGAGAACTCACAACCTGTATAAGAAAAAACAACTCACAAGACAAGCCAAGATCAGATATTACAATTATGTGGTAAAACCTGCATGTCTGTTAGCGAATGAGTGCGCAAATGACCTGGAAGGATGGTCGAAGAGAAGCAGAGAAATTTTAGAGAAGGATCCTTTCCAAGGTAACGGTACAAAATTATTGGACGAAAAGGGCAAGGTTATGACGACGAGCAGACTGTACAAAACAAGCGAACGGTAAAAATGGAAACGATCAGAAATTAAAAACAAAACTTTTAAACGGGTACCTGCATGAAATGGATGCCATACAGTTGACAAAAAAAATTTTTAAGAAACTTAACGATAGATTTCAGATGTCGGAAAAATGTTTTAATGAAAAAATAATGTTCCTTACTTCAAACATTTAAACTGAAAATTCAAACTGCAGAAATAAAATTGTTAAGGTCTGTCAAGATTTGTACAAAACTAGACAGGTTCAGAAATGATGATATAAGCAAAGAATTGGGAAGTTTTCCACTCAACGAAAAAATAAACTTGTATCGTTAACCATTAACTTGTGGGTTAACCATTTAAATAAAATGCCAGAAAGCCGCTTGCCTAGTGTAGCTAGACGATACAAAGAAAAGACAGATGCCAAAACAAGCCTATTCCGTGAAGAGGAGAAAAAGAAGAAGAAGAAGAAAAAGATGAAGGAGGAGGAGAAAAAGACGACGACGAAGGAGGAGGAGGAGAAGAAGAAGACGAAGGAGGAGAAGAAGAACACGAAGAAGGAGGAGGAGAAGAAGAAATAATAAGAAAATTGGAATTGGAGAAAAAGAAGAAGAAAAAGAAAAAGATGAAGGAGGAGGACGAGGGGGAGGAGGAGGAGACGATGACGAAGGAGAAGAAGAAGAAGGAGGAGGAGAAGAAGAAATAATAAGAAAATTGGAATAAACCGGGAAAACATAATGAATCGAATTAAACTCTAAAAACTGATTACTGACTTTAAGGGCTTCGATGAAGAGGAAAAGCGTAAAACGGATGGACGGAAGAAAGGTTAAGGCCTACGTTGAACGATAGTAAGAATGTGGGCTGAAGGAAGAGCTTCCAGAAATACCTAAAGTTGCTTTTCTAAAATGGCCCTGTACGAAAAATAATTTGTATTTACTGTATACGTCTCTTGAATCACCCGGAATTTATACAGCGATTTATGAATACGGGTCAAGGTTGCCAACTTAACCTGTGTGTGCTTGTCTTTACCAGACTAGACTGCAGATCTTCACCCACACTTATTCTGTCTCTCACTCTCTTTCTCTCTCCCTCCTCCCTCTTTATCTTACTTATTTTCTTTCTTTGTCTATTTTATTCTATGTATTCAATTACATTCACTTCTATTGTTTTAGTATTTTATTTCTTTTTATTTACTCTTCCTTTGAATAGATTTAACATTTGTTAGGCTACAATAATGGTCGTTTTACGCCGTAGTCAAATAAAAAACCAATTTAATTTAGAAAAAATTTAGAAAAATTGTTTTATGTACGGAATTTAAATCGTGCACACATATTCCTTTATGTGAAAATCAAAAATAGTTTTACCATTTTGGAATTCAGATTTATGTTTGAAAAATATACGCAAACGGAGAGTAAAATTTGAATTTGTCGAGAACAGAAAAATTAGTTATTAGCCAATATTTTTTTGGAAATTTATTATCTGTTATTACAATATTATAACAATTTTTAAATACGATGCTAAAGGTTCAAAGGCTTGAATTACATACTGGAGTCTGCTGCAGTCATCACTACAGTCCTACAATAATCAGCCAAGAAGATCTCTTGGCCAGAGGTGTTTTAAACGTCTGTGCTGAGTACCGGGTATCACCCTGTATACAGGTTTTGTATGAGAGCGTTGTCATGTAATTCAAATTTATCTTGCATTGTCTACTATATTAGTTCGTGACGTCATTTACGTGTAAGATTTGTAAGTCTTTGTGCAACATTAAATTTGTGACGTAAAAGGGGTATTGCGTTTTCGCTCGTAGAATCTTGTTTTGAATCGCTTGTATACGTTTCGTGTGTGAAGGTTTAGCAGATCCCAAAGTTGAACTCCATGTGTCCAAATTGATCTTAAGACTGTCTTGTAGATTGTTAATTTATGTGACATGTTTAATTTAGAACGTCTATCGAGTAAGTGCTTCAGTTGATAGAAGTGTGTATTTAGTTTGTGGCGTGTGTGTGTTTAAAATGTGCGTTTCATGTAATTTTTTTGTCTAAGTGTAAGCCTAAATATCGTGTTCCTGTAGTTTTAAAAATTACAATACGAGTAACTTAGTCAATTTTTATGATACAGAGTAAAGTAAAAAAGTCTTTAAATGAAAAATTACTTTTTTTTGAAGAAATTATTTTGTATTTGCTTTCATTTCGTTTTGATTAGTAGAGGTTTTCAAATTGGCTAAACAGCCTAAAAAATAAAATTATTTAACTTTAGGTTATAAAAAATTTATAAACGAAGTTTTTATAGTAGCTACAGACTAAAACAAGCACTCGGTGTGGACATTTTCTGTCTTTACGCATAAGAATCTACAAAAACCGTGAATCTTTGAGCAGTATTATCTCATCGGACACTGAGAAATTCCTGTAAAACTAGTACTTCAATTTTAGTTTTCATGGAAGCTACAAATTGATTAATCCCGGCTTCGGTGCGGTTAAACTTAAAAGAAACGGGTTAAAAATAAAATTTTATAATTCGATTTTTTCATTAATCGGGAATTTGGAAAACATAACGTTAGGAGACGGAAAATTGTAAATGGAGATCTGAATTTAAAAAAAAGTTGACAGGAATCAGTCCAGTGGAAGATGAAACCAAACGTGGCAATAAACCCTTATTCTTCTAAATTTTATATTGTTTTTTTTTTGTAAATAGCTATGTTTGGTAAAAGATTTTATGATAAACTCTTCTGGTTAACAGATTTCTCTGGTTAGAGAGTTTATTGAATTTATTGTTATTTAATTAAATTATCCGTAAATCTCGGTCCATCATCCGAGGCATCATGAGGTTTGCCAATAGTTAAATAAATCCTCTGGCCAATATGAGCCTGCATGACAGTTCCTTCGAGACACCGCTCTAGGCTCTTCCACCTCCTCTGCCATTAGAAATGTCTTCCATATCCGCCTTTGGAGCCGTTGACCAAATCAAATGCTATCAAATGCTATCAATGCTATCAAAGCGAGAGGAGAGTAGATTGCAAGTATCTGAAATGAAATTTCTTCGATATACGTTTGGGTGTAGTAGAGAAGATCGTTACAGAAATACCGAGATAAGGAAAGAACTCAACAACATCTCAATAAACGACGGGTATCTCAGAACAGAATGCAGTGTTTGGAGCATGTGAACAGAATGATGGAAGATAATATACCTAAGCAGATACTGAGCTATAAGCCGGAGGGCAAGAGAGAACGAGGACGCCCGAGAAAGAGATGTTCAGATTTGAAAGGTTCGGAACAGGTAGAGATGCCTAATCCTTGAAAGGTAGAAGAAGAAGAAAACTATTTAATGGGGCATATTTTACATTGTTGTCCCCTTACCAGATATTTTCTTTAAAAACCCCTTTCATTTTACGTCCCTTTTATTCTGTAACTATTAAAAAAATATTTAATAACATGAACAATGCTATAAAATAATTAACTGCGTTATTGTATTTTTATTTACTCTATTCTTGTTGCATTGCATACAAAACAAAAATGTATTGCATTATCAATAACAATTTAAGACAAGTGGTTTATGGTTAAATTAATTAATTAATAGTTTTAATGATTTTAATGAAGTTAAACTAAACATATCCACATTAAAGAAGGTGTTTTTCGTCAATTATAATCAAGTACTGTTCGTTTTGTATCAAGGCTTTATGTGCTAACTTATTTAGTACCCGGTGTCCTAAAGAGTATGAAAACTACTTAAAATTGTAATATAAATACACTTACGTTCTTGCTTCTCTTCAATGAATATTTCATTTTATACACCTTGTGTCGTATTTTGCTTTTTTGATACTTTAAACGTAACATATTACATAAGTTGTGATTATTAATGTTGAACAACTTAACCAGGAATCCACCAATATTCCCCTAAGTCAGTGGTGGAGGATAGATCCACATAATAGGTAATCTCCCTGAAGTTCACGTGAAGTTCTCAAACAACGGTTTTCCGAATTTGTTTATTTTCAAAAATCTGGTGTGAAACATTCATACAACTTTCTCTTGCCAATGTAAATAATAACCAATATAACCTAACAATAGTAATAATACATTAGGAATAAACAAAAAACTAAGCTCAATAAAGATAACCTAATTTTAATCATGAGTGAAAGACGCAAAGTGAAAATTGACTTCAGTTGTTTGGCTTAAAAATAAGGAGAATCACTCTTTCACGCTAAACTAGGCTCTGTAGAGAAAATTTTATAAATAAAAGTTGTGGATCTTTTAATTTTCTATAAATTTTATTATACACTTTTGTCGTAAAATGCATACTAAGGCTGAAATCGTAAAACAATCGATTTTTTAGAAGTTTCGTGAGAAAAAAAGAAAATCACTAATTACCGCTAAACTAAGCGTTATACAAAAAATGTTTGAAATAAAAGTTGTAGGGTTTTAAATTTTTTACAACTTTTATTAAATATACTATTTATTTTTGCGCTGAAACGCATACAAAAGCCGCAATCTTAAGAGAACTACTTTTTTACGTGAAAACAGTCTCACCAAGCATTTCAGCAGGTATGGCGCCTATCCTATCTTGTAGAGCATAAAAAATATAGTAAATGAGGCGATTTTTAAAAAAATCGTATTAGCCGTTTTTGAGAAAATCGCAAAAAATTGAAAAATGACACGAATAAACTACTACTTCCGGTTGACCGATTTTGATGAAAATGTTTGTGTTGGGTCCTCTAGTGATATCTAACTTAAGTTTCAAGTTTCAAGTTCGTACAGTGTTCCCTTTTTTGAGATATTCTTCACACACACACGCACACACACACACACACACACACACACACACACACACATACACACACACACACTCAGAGACCAATCGCTAAAAACATTTTTTTTGGTGCAGTGGTCTGAAAACGTATAGATCCGGTGAAAACTCGATTTCGAAAAATCGACATGTAAACAATACTTTCCTTCCTATATATTCATATAGGCAAGATAAAGTAAAAACAGATACAAATGCTCAGTAGGTCTACCTTGTAAAAATTTAATCAAGATTATTCTGAACATCTTTAAAGTTTCTATATTTTTACCTCCAACAATATTATAAAATCGTTAATGTATATACTACTTTATGTACACCCTGTATAAAAACACTCATGTAATATCTAACATTATTTGATTTTGCACGATTAATCCATAAAATTTAATTGTGTTGTGTACTTAAATATACTTGGCTTTAATTGATTATATTGTAAGCTATATATTTTTATAAAATAACATAAATCAGAAACTTGTAGCCTAAGTATTTTATGTGGCTAACCGTTTCCTTTTATATCTTATAATATTTAACTTTAATTTCAAAAAAGTATCACTGTTCTTTTTCATTTAATTATTTTTATTTATTTTTTTTTTCCTTGTCATCCTTTGTTTACTGTCATCTAATTTGCTCGTTGTATCGTAGTATATAGTTGCAAATAAAGTTATTAAAGTTAAAAAAAAAAAAAAAAAAAAAAAAAAAAAATTTCAAAAAAAATAATAAAACGTTTAAAAGTATTTGCAATTAATGGAGATGTAAGAAAAAAAATTAATTATCACTAATTTAGTAGAATTTATATATTGATTTTATTTAAAATTTGAAATGCAGATTTAATCCACGTACAGGAAAATCCCATTGATCCGTCATGTTTAGGACTTCGAGGGTGCCGAAAAATTGAAAATTCCGGATTACCGAGCGTCTTCTAAAAACGAGAATGAATGGGGTAAGACGCGCGAGCAAATAGCATTGATGGCCCGACATTAAAATATGTATTTTATTGTGCGTTTTCTGTTTAGGCTAGAGTGATAAAAAAGTAGGTAGTTTACGAAACAGTAATCAATCTGAAAAATCTTGCATATTCATTGCTTATACGTATATAGCCTACTGTACAATTAATTCTAACGACTTTAGTAACTAATGTAATACAGAAAATATTTCGTAAATTTTAAAATAAACTAATAGGTACATAATAATAATAAACTAATAAACTTTTGTTTTTATCCGTAATGTGTGTACGTTGCAATCTGTTCAATTCAGAACAATAAGCAGCCATGAACCAATCAGATGAGGATGATGTGCATGATGTGTAAATGCGGTGTAGTCTTGTACAGACCCAGGTTGAACGTTCCTGCGAGAGTACGGTTAATTGAACCTCAATCATCAAAGTACACTGGTGACCGCTGTCTAGTATTCAAATCCGTATAAAAGTAACTATTTTTACTAGGAATTGAACTACTAGAAACCTTTGTCTTCGAAAATCAATGTTAAACAGCTGACTCGCGGTGACGACTTTACCTCTAGACCCACTTGGTGGGTAAATTAATAAACTAAATACTAAAAAAATAATAAATAAATAAACTTTCGTTTAAAAAAGTCTCATGTCTTTTTGTTTCTTAGAATAAGATTTTTTCTGAAAAAATTTATTTCGTAAAATGCACAAATTTACGTGTTCTGCGGCGATGTAAGACTTGTTACATTCAGCAAACTTTATAAAAGTAAGGGCGGTAGTTTTTTCATTCCAGGTAATTATTGAATTAGATGATGCTTCTTCTTCATCAGACTCAATTTCCGGAGGCTGAAGGTTTTCAGGGCTTAGCACACTTTTAATAAGCGAGGTCTTCAGTTATTTCTTCTACAGTAGCTTCCTCTTTATCAACATCTATCCATTGTAAAATTTCATCTTCAGGCAAATTTTTGATGTCATTTGGTGTATTTTGCAATAAATTAATTAGCTCACACTCGCTTTGCCCTAGCTCTACCGAGAGCACCCGAAAACTTTTTAACGCACCCGGTGTCCCTTTGCAAACGGTAGACAACCCGCATGATCACTTCCACAGACATTTACTACGTATTTTTACTTTTAAGCATCCCAAGCGGTGCCGGATTATCGAAAGTGCCGGCCTTCAAAAGCCGGATTAAAGGGGTTTTACTGTATTTAGTTACATGAGAACAGTTGTTTTAATGCACTTTCATTTGCGTATGAATTATGAATTGTGCCGGAAACGGAAGATGAGCTTAAGAAAGCTGACTAAGAGTTCTGTAGAATTTGTAATGATTTCGACTTAAAAATTTCCATAAATAAAAATAGTGGTGCCGGCCACATTGGCGTAGTTGGTAACGTGCTCGCCTCTCATAATGCGGTCCTGGGTTCGAATCCCACTAAGGCACGGCATATTTTCATACGTTACAAAAAAATCATTTCATCCTACATTGTACGAAAGTTACACCCCAACGTCGTCGCTAATGACCGTTGTAGTTGATGCGACCTTAAAATAAACAAATTAAAAAAAACAAATAGTGGTATTTGCGAGTAACGATCCAATGCAATAAAATGATATAGTATAAGTCATCTAAGTAACATAGCTCAGCTACTGTTCAGAGTGAGAATAAATTGCTGGTCCGGTGCGACAGCAAAATGTGGCTTGGTGGGAGGACTAGTCAACCAGATATTGCCTCTAGCGTCCTACTGGTGAGTTCAAAGATACAAGTAGTACAGGGATGATACAGGTTACGAGGACGAGAAAAACTCTACAAGAAAAACAACTGATTAATGGAAACGATTAAAAAAGAAGACTAAAATTCTACGGACTCCTGTATAAAATGGATGACAAATGGTTGACACAAATTTTAAGAAATTAAACGAACTAAGGTTTCGGATAAGTGGTTCAAACAAGTCAGAAGGAATATTGAGACAATCGGAAGAAAATGTAATGTAATGGATCGAACTATATTCAGACTAGTGACTACTAAATTTAAGAGCTTCTATGAAATGTAAAACAGAACACCGGGTGGACAGAAGTAAGGAGAAAAATCTACAGTGAACGAATGGTGAGAATGTGAGCTGTAAACAGAACTTCCAGAATGTTTTTTTTTTGAGGGAACAAAATAAAATATTGTATACAAAAGCGCGCGCACACTCATACACATAGATAAATTTTTTTCCTAGTATAGGGCCAATTTAAAACCACGTGATGTAATTTTAGACATTTTTGAAAGCTATTTTGCAGCCCCATTCTTAGCATTCGCTTACTCTATGCTTTTCTCCTTTCTTCTGTCCACCCGGTTTTCTGTTTTCTTCTTCTTGGAAGCCCTTAAAGTCTGTGATTAATTGTCTGAATTTGGTTCGTTTCATTAAGTTATCTCGGTTTATTCCAGTTTTCTCAATATCCTTTCTGACTTCTTTAAATCATTTATCCAATACCTTACGTCTATTGTTTAGTGTTTTAAAGATTTGTTTTGTCAACTGATTGTCATCCATTCTATACAGGTATCCGTAAAATTTTAGCCTTCTTTTTCTATAGTTTCCATTAATTGTTCATTTTCCTTGTTCAATCACACATATTTTTACTTTCTCTTGCCTATATGAATATATAGGAAGGAAAGTATTGTTTTCATGTCGATTTTTCGAAATTGAGTTTTCGCCGGATCTACACGTTTTCAGATCCCTGAACCCAAAAAGCATGTTTTAGCGATTGGTGTGCGTGCGTGTGTGTGTGTGTGTGTGTGTGTGTGTGTGTGTGTGTGTGTGTGAACAGAATATCTCAAGAACGAAACTTCGTACAAACTTGAGTCGTAAAACTTAAGTTAGACATCACTACCGGACCCGACACGAACATTTTCATCAAAATCGGTCAACAGGAAGTAGTAGTTTATTCGTACCATTTTTCAGTATTTTGCGATTTTCTCAAAAACTGGTCCTACAATTTTTTTTCAAATCGCCACGTTTACTAAATTTTGTATGCTTTACAAGATGAATAGGCGCATGGGCGGATTTACGGGGGTGCTAGGGGGTGCGCCGCACCCCCAGATTTTTGGGATGTTTGAATTTAGTATCCAAATACCTCATACCTTCCGGTGAGCTCGCACCCCCAGATATAAAGACCTAAATCCCCATGGGTAGGTTGTCATGTCTGCTGAAATTCTTGGAGAGGCTGTTTTTACGTAAAAAAATTGTTTTTTTTAAGATTGCTGCTTTAATATGTATTTTAGCGCAAAAATGTATGTAATGAAAGTTGTAGAAAATTTTAAATTCTAAAACTTTTCTTTTTTTCGGAGGAAGGGGTGAATACCTTTAACATTTAATACAGTTTTTTTATTGTAGTTGTAAATGCTTCCTTTTCTCCCTTCTGGATACGTGTCTGTCTAAAGGCAATCCGAACGTACGCGAGCAAAAAGGATTTACTTTATTAAGAGCTTTTAAAGTAAATTAAGCGAATAATGATGTTTAGTATTTGATTTAACTGGTGAATAATTTCTAAAGAATCCCTTTTATTACATAACTTAAATTCCAAACGTACTATTATAGTATGTTAAAATAAAGTTATCAAATAACTACATTTGTTTTAACATCGTAAAAATCTTATGCAAATTGTATTAATAACAATGCAGAGTATCTGTTCAACATAAAAAATGGTGTTAAAAAAGTTTTGGCAGACATTAAAGTTCCAAAGAATTTACAGCTTAACATTCTTAAAAGTTTTAATACTTTATCTAGGATTCCTCAGTACGATCGGCAGAGAAAACACAAGAGAAAATAATAAAAGCAAATTACATTATGCCCGAAATTTAAATTTTAACAAATATTTGACCTTGACATATCAAATTGTTTGATTTCATTAATTTAAAAATAGTTTTCGAATAAGTAGTTACTTATTTATTGTTTAAAAAACAACAAACTTATTTGCTTTAGAAAAAAGAAATAAACATTATATGGTTTACTTGTAATAATTTTAACCTTTAACATTTAATACAGTACTTTTTTATTGTAGTTGTAAATTTTGTCAGAATAACATTACCAGATATCAGATTATAAATATAACAGACATTTTTAACACCCGACGGAAAAAGAGGGGTGTTTAATGTGTGAGTCTGTCTGTGGCATCGTCGCTCCCAAACGTATGAACCGATTTTGATTTAGTTTTTTTTGTTTAAAGATAACTTCATCGAGTGTGCTTAGCTATAAAAAAAAACAAAAAATAAAAACAGAAAATCACTAATTGCTGCTAAACTAAGAAGTACAAACATTTACTTGAAATAAAAGTTGTAGGTTTTTACAGGTTCTACAACTTTGATTATACGAGGTGTGGCTATTAAATAACGAGACTGACGTTGTATAAAAATATTTTTTTTATTTTATACATAATCACTTATTGTCACCTTCAATATACACTCCTTCTCTATCCCTACAACGCTCCGTGCGAATTTTCCATTGTTGGAAACGGTGCTGGAAGTCATCTTCTGTCAGCTCCTTCAGGACACGTGCCGCGTTCTCTTTTACAGCTTCCACAGACTCAAATCTTGTCCCTTTTAATGCAGATTCCACCGTAGCGTATTGAAGGTGGCAATAAGTGACTATGTATAAAATTAAAATAAAATTTTTTTACAACGTCAAACTTGTTATTTAATACACCTTTTATACACTTTTGCACTAAAATGTACGTTTTGCACTCACTGTACAATCTTAAAAAAAATAATCACTAATTTGTATCTGTCTGTGACATCGTAGCTCCAAAATGGATGAACCGATTTTGATTCAGGTTTTTTGTTTGTTAGGTGACTTGCTCGAGAGTGTTTTTAGCTATGATTCATTAAACTCGGTCAACCGAAAGTGGTAGTTTATTAGATTTTTCACTGTTTTGCGATTTTCTTTAAAACGGCTTCAAGATTTTGTGTAAACACCGCCTCATTACTACATATTTTATGCTTTACTAGATAAGGTATGCGCTATGTCTCCTGAAATTCTTAGGGGCCTGTGCTCACGTTGAAAAAATTGGTTTTTCTTAAGATTGCGACCTTAATATGCATTCTAGAACAAAAGTATAATCAAAGTTGTAAAACATTAAAAAATCTACAATGTTTATGCCAAACATTATTTTGTACAACGCTTAGTTTAGCGGCAATGAGTGATTTTCTGGTTGTTTTTTCATGAAAATCTGTAAAAAAAGTGTCTACTAAGTTAGTACAAGTTTAAAAAGTATAAAATAAAAATTTAATTAAAAATTTAGACCGAGTTGACCGAATTTGATGAAAATGTAAATGTATCGGGTCCTCTAATGGTACCTAACTTAATTTTCAAGTTTCAACTTCTAACTATATTCCGTTCATGAGATATTTTGTTCACACACCCACCCTCACACACACGCGCGTGCACACACACACATAGATTAATCGCTAAAAACAGTTTTTCTGGGATCTGGGGGTCTGAAAACGTGTATACCCGGTGTAAACTCGATTTCGAAAAAACGATATGAAAACGATACTTTCCTTCCCTAAATATTCATGTAGGGGAAGAGAAAGTAATAGTTCTAAAAGAAGTTTTCCTGTTATTTATTACAAACTGATCCCAAAAGAACCTGTAATAACCGTTGCAGTAGGCCTACATAACAAGTACACTAAAATAAATCTACAACCCGCTAGTTTGAATTTAATCTCTCGCCGATTTGTTATTTCCCCTTAATCGTATTCCTAATGTGTACGTATAAAACTGAAATAAAATATAATATAAAAAAGTTATAAAATAAATAAACAAAGAATAAATTATCAACAGGATATGAATGTTAAAAATTTTGAGATCAAGAAACAAGATTAATTATGTTGATTGACGTCCATCAAAACACAACAAACAAGATCATTTTAAAGAGATCGTAAAAAATTACTGGGCATAAACATTATTTTTATTGCTTTCTTAAGTATTATAAATATTGCAATACTAATACTAATGGTATTCGAAGTGTCGAAAGGTACTCGTTTCCGTGTTTTAATAAGACGTAATGTTAACAAATATGATTGATACAAAATATATTTTAATTTTAATTGATCTAGAAGCAAGATGTATTGATCATTATTGATCTATATTTAAGTATATATACAGGGTGTTTAAAAAATTCCAACAACTTTCTAGAAGAATCTGGTTAGATGCCTCATGAGTTCATAAAAAGAAAATTGATTTAATCTTTTGTCTTAAAAATTTATACCAAACTTGCAATTTTCTTGACAAAACTTCTGTGCATAAGATTATCAATTTTTTTCACAAATATCTGTTCTTTACTTCCATCCATTGACTCACCTTGGTTCATGAAAAGTCTTGTAGATCTAGATCTAACAAAATACAAAACAAAAACGTAAAACTAATCCATCATTTTTTTCTTTTGTTACTTTCTCTTACCGTATTTGAATAGTATATAGAAAAGAAAGTAGTAGTTTTTTTTCACGTAAATTTTTTTTAGGTACCCGAAGAGAACCCAACCCAAACATCATCATCATCATCATCATCATCATCTGTCAAGGCTTAGGCTCAATGCCCTGTTCCGGCATCCATTAGATCTTTTTAGGTCTTCCCAAGCCTCGCTTCCCTCTAGGTTTATATTTCCATGTTCGCAGAAGAAGTCTGTGAGCTGGCATGCGAAGTAAATGGTTGGACCAGTTTCTCTTATATATTCTTAACGTTTCCAACTGTGACTGAATATTTAACTCGGCGCGGATAGCTTCATTATGTACTGTATTTAACCGGGTACAGCCTTTGACTCCCCGTAAAAATCTCATTTCAGCAGCCTGGATATGAGATTCATTCCTCTGTAATGACACTCATGTTTCACTCCCATATGTCATGAGTGATACAGCCATTGCTCTATAAAATTTCATTTGGGTGTCCTTTCTTGCGAATAGAACCGCATACAACCCTACATTTTGCCAGTTTTTACTTACGTCATCATCTTTGTCTTGGGAAATCCTGCATTCAAGATTTTTAAAATCTCTAACTTGTTTTATAGTTCGGTTGCCAAGTATAATTTTCGAGCGAAACGGCCATCTTCCCTAAAATGCTATAACCTTTGATTTTTTCGCCGATATTCTCATGCCAAACTCTGTGCTAATGTTGTACAACTTATAAATTGCATAGTATACTGGAGCCTGTCTTCTGTTATGGATCTTTAACACTTTATAATTGGCAAGCATCGAAAGTTAGCCCAACCCAAACATTTTCATCAAAATCGGTTAACCGGAAGTCGTAGTTTATTCGTGCGATTTTCTCAAAACCGGCCCCTACAATTTCTTTTTTTAAATTGCCTTATTTATTACATTTGTAAGCTCTTCAATATAGGGTAAGTCTCGTGTCTGCTGAAATTCTTGGAAGCCTGAACTCTCGTAGTAAAATGTAATGCATTTTAGGGCAAAAGTGTATATAATTACAGTTGTAGAAAATTAAAAATTTTCAACTTTTATTTCAAAAATTTTTTTCTACAACGCTTAGTTTATCGTCAATTAGTGATTTTCTGTACTTTGCTCATTAAAATCTGTAAAAAATAGGGTTATTCTAATATTTCGAATGCATTTTGCCACAGATATGTATGACTGACTGCAAAGGCGCTAACCATTTTTATACTTCCGGTTTGATAGTTTCCCAAACAATACAGATTCTTCTAACAATTTCGCCGCTATTCTGGAACATCGTAGAAAAAAACAAAATAAAATAAACGAGTCTACTATTTTAGATTTCCTAGAACTCCTATTCAAAATATTACATTCATCGCTTTTCACTGTCCTTGTTCAACACACTCCACTCCATACAATACACAATTTATGTAATAAAAAATCTATTCCATGGAATAATTCTAGAATAACTCTCTATAATTTTAAAATATCTATTTGCCGGCCCTTGGTGAAGCGGTCAGCACAATTGGGTTCTACGTCAGGGGTCCTGAGTTCTATTATTCCTGGTCTGACATTTTTGATCATTCAACTTCATCTATCACCCTTCATTTTTTACAATTGGCATTAATGTGCAAAATAGGAAATATATTATTACAATAATTTATGTTGTTGATCATCAGCGGAAAGGGTGGTTTGAACCTCTAGAGATTTTACTGAGTAAAACGAGGAGTGAGGTGGTTTACAAATGTCTTCCTCACTGAATGGAAAAGTATGCTTATCATCATGCCAGGCCCTATGAAAAGCACATATTTTCCGCCCTGCAAATGACACCTTCACTTCATTCCCCACAGGTTCTGGCTATATAATGAATATTTGACTATTGTCCCTATACACCTCTACCTATTCTGTTCTTAAATGCTTGTCATATAATTGGCTGACCATGAGATAAAAAAACAGAACTATTTTTCTTAGCTCTGGTACTAGCAAATCGAGTGCAAATAATTTAACATCCATTTTCCTGTTATGGGCATACAAGAATTAATAGAAATTTTTGGTCTGTAATCGATTAAAAAGTTTTTGAAGCCGTCCTAATTTTCTGGACACCCTATAAAACCGATAATAATCAGTTTGTTATTAAGTGTTCATTAGTGAGTAATCGTTTCTCAGGTAACAAGACATTACTTGCTACTTAAAGTTTTATTGGCACACGTTCCAATTATTATGTTAAACCTTTAACTATTTCATAACTGTTAAAAGGCTTCAAATACAAAGATGTATGAAGGCCGTATATGTGCTAATACTTTCAATATGTTTGACATTTCTTGTCAGCCATAAAGTTGCAGTTCATTGCATTTATTTTTCATTATAGATTTTAGAAAGTTTTGTTCTGAGCTACTTGATGAGAGGAAGCGCGCCAATCAATAAAGTTTGATCTAATAATTAAACCAATATAGCGGAAAATTTTCATCATCGTATTTTAAATCAAATTGGAGTACTACTTTTATGGCAATTATTTGTGTACATGATCCTCTTATAGTTTCGATTGGGGATGTGGAAACCGTTAATTAATAATAGATCTCAAAAAATAAACAAAGTATAAGTCATTAAGATCCCAATAATTTTGTCTAGGTTTTTGGTTAGGTTTTCGCTTTCAATACCTTTTAGGCCTTTTACGCCGCTCTCATACCGGTGAAACTCAATCTTGACACGATTAAAATGACTCGACCGAAAAATGAGTCGCGTCGTGCATGTTCGGACATCGAGGAGACTCGACCTCGAGACGCAACTGATCAACCTTTTCTTCAAATCCACCTGCAGTTTGCAAAATGTCAAGTGATGAAGAAGACGTATTCGTTGCTTATTACTATTTAAGAAGAAAACAGAAAAAAAATCCGCAGCTGTTGAATATCACCGTATGTAAGTAATAATCGTAATACAGGAGCGTATGTGTGTGCCCAGGAACTCTCTTGTGATGAAAATGTTTTTTTTTTTAATAATAATTTTTTATTTCTGTACATAATTTCATTTACAAATATTAGTATTAATAACAGTTTTAATTTATAATAATCTTAAAATATAATAATATAATATAATAATCTTAAAAATAATACGGATGCCAAAAGAAAGGTAATGTCTCTCCTAGAATATTCTGTCAAATTAAAATTGTACAAACACGGATATTTTTCAACTTCAATCACAAAGGCTACATTGGATGCTTAGTCTGCCATGATTATACGCGACTGGTCGAGCAGATGTTGGTTAAACTGAGTCGTATGCGATCGGTTCGATCGAGGTTGCATCGAGGTCGGACTGGTGGGAGGGCGAACATATAAATTTAAGGGTACGTCTCGTATCGGACGTCGAGTCGAGGTCAAGTCGCAGTTGAGTTCCATCGGTGTGAGAGCGGCCTTAGACTACTACTTAACAGTTATATAAGCAGTTTTACTTTCTCTTGTCTAAATGAATGTATAGGAAGGAGGTATTGTTTTCATATCGATTTTTCGAAATCGATTTTTCACGGATCTACACGTTTTCAGACCCCCTGAACCCAAAAAATATGTTAACATGTTTTTAGCGATTGGTCAGTGGGTTTGTGTGAACAACATATCTCAGGAACGGAACATCGTACAAACTTGAAACTAGTAGTAGGTAGGCCTACTACTACTACCGGACCCAACACGAACATTTTCATCAAAATCGGTCAACCGGAAGTAGTAGTTTACTCACGTCATTTTCCACTTTTTTGCGATTTTCTCAAAACTGCTCGTAAGATTTTTTTCAATCGCCTCATTTACTAAAATTTTTATGCTCTACAAGATAGGGTAGACACCACTTCTGCTGTAATTCTTGAAAAGGCTGTTTTCTCGTAAAAAAATTGTTTTTTTAAGATTGCAGCCTTAATATACATTTCAGTGAAAAAGTGTATGTAATACAAGTTGTAGACAATTTAAAAATCTACAACTTTTATATCAAATATGTCTTTGTATAACGCTTAGTTTAGCGGTAATTCGTGACTTTCTGGTTTTTTTTTCATGAAAATCCGTAAAAATGAATTTTTAAGATTTCGGCCTCAGCATTTTACGACAAAAGTGTAAATAAATTTTATAAAAAATTAAAAGATACACATTTTCTTTTAAACATTTTTCTCTACAGAGCCTAGTTTAGCGTGAAAGAGTGATTTTCCGTATTATTAAGCCAAACTAAGATTAATTTTCATTTGCATCATTAACTCATGATTAAAATTATTAAGTTATGTTTTTTGAGGTTAGGCGTTTTTGTTTATTTGTAATGTTTTTTTTTTGACACTTTCAATTGAAATTTAGTATATGTTATTAAATTAATAGGCTACAACAATTTCAAAATGTGAAGCTAATGTTCCAAAACTTGATTTACTTGAAGGAGCGTGCAATCATCACCACAGTCCTCCTACAGTTGGCCAAGAAGATTTCTTGGCTAGAGGCGCTTCAAACGTCTGCGCTGAGCACCCGGTGTCGCCCTAGTGTACATGTTTTGTATGACAGGGTTGTCATGTAATTCAAATTTGTCATGCATCGTCTTGTATAGTTGTTTCGCGACATCAATTACGTATGGGATTTGTAAGTCTTTGTGCAACATTGAGTTTGTGATGTAAAAGGGGCATTGCGTTATCGTTCGTAGAATCTTGTTCTGAATCGCTTGTATACGTTTCGTGTGTGAAGGTTTAGCAGATCCCCAAAGTTGAACTCCATATGTCCAGATTGGTCTTAAGACTGTCTTGTAGATTGTTATTTTGTGTGACATGTTTTATTTAGAACGTCTATCGAGTAAGCGTTTCAGTTGATAGAAGCGTGTTTTGAGTTTGTGGCGTGTGTGTGTAACATTAGCGTTCCACGTAAGTTTTCTGTCCAAGAGTTAGCCTAAGTAGCGTGTTTGAGTAGTGTGAGGTAGCGGAATATTAAATGTATATATTTATTATGTATATATTTATTAATTAAAATGTATATATTAGTGTAAGCGGTTGGGCAGTGTTGTCATCTAAGAGTAAACGTCATTTGTTGCGATTTCTTTTCATTAATTTTAATTTTCCAAAGTTAAGCAATGACTATCAGATGTAAGTGATTTTGTATCTTACTAATTATTTTTTATTATACTAATGTTTGATATATTGTTCATTATTCGCATTAACAAGAGAAAGTCGTGTGAGTGTTTCACACCAGATTGTTTCCTTGCATGGAAAGAAAGCTCAAATAGCTAAGTATTTTATATCATTTTAAACAGAAAATCCGTGAGAATTTGAAAAGATAAAAACTCAAAAAATCAATATTTTTTTCATTTTCTATTGTGCGAACCCCCGTTAGTGCAACATTTTAGAGTGCACTTCTGGCTGTAAAAAAAACAAGTAGGGGGTCGCGGGTTGTGCACCCCAGTTCTATAAGTACCATTGAACCCTGATTATTTGATATTAATTCGACAACAAATCTGGTTGTTGTTTATTTGTTCTATTAATGTATTATAAATACAGACTAATAATGTGAAATACATTTCTGGTCGCCTATCCTAATTGGATAAATTACTTAAAGTAGCTGAATTTTTAAACGGACAACCACTCCAACAGACTTATTATGAATAGAATAGAATCTTCCATCTCTTTCTATAAAATCATCTTCTTTCACACTCGCTTACCTAAATGGTTAACAATGAGACACAGACAGTTAACCTGACGTTTAGACATAAGAATTTATATGGAAGCTTCCTATTGGTCGTCGGCAAAAAGAAGGAGTGACAATATAAAACTCCCGCTTGCTTTTGTCGACATGGCGCCTCATGTCTACTCTCTTCATTTATTTACATTCTTTTACCATTCAAAAATTGGTACCTTTATAACCCTCAAAACTGACGACGTAAATTTATTTTGTACCTGTGATTTCCTTTTCTGTTTTCCATCTATTATACACTAATATCTATAAATTGTACACATCGATTCTTGTTTCGAACATGTTATTATAAACCTGTACCTTTTTATGTTATTGATGCGTTAGTTTACTTGTATCAGTTAAACTATGTACATCATACGTGTAACATCTCTTGATTACTTAGTGTAACTTTTATTTTAAATTAGTTAAGTTTTAATAATAGTATAATACATTGTTTAGTGTCCTTATTCTGTTAAATTTTTATCGGATTTTTTAATTTATTTAAAATACATTATTTGATTGATCATCAGTGATTACTGTGAATATTATTAACGATCTATTTATGAAAATTATCCTAAGTGGGAATCGAAATCAGTTTCTTCTGCTTGATAATCGGATAAGTTATCATTTTTACGATCAGTGCGGTTAAGCTGAAGTTTATTTTAGTGGTGATAATAAAAGCTTAAAATTCATTAAATTGTTAATTCAAATTAAGAATTTTTTTAAAGAAAATGTCATTAAATTTGAAGTTTTTGTTAAGGTAAATCTTTTTTAATTTAATAATTTTTAATTATAATTTAAAAGATTATTTTTTATTTTACTTTCATGACATAAAAACGAATTAATCATAACGATTGCCATGTTACTTTATCAGATAATCATCCTTGGAGGTTAAAGAAAGCTTGAAACAGATTTGTTGCTCCTTAAAAATTAGTTTATGATTTACAACTTATATACCAAAAATTCTGATGTAATACACTCACATGACTTTCTCTTGCCAGTGTAAATAATTTAAAATATAACTATGTTTAAGCATTAGAAACCGAGTTAAAATGAAAAACATAACCTAATTGGCAACATGACTGAATGACACAAAAAGAAAATCAACATCTTTAGAACTTAAAAATAAAACGGAGTATCACTATAATTTTGACGCTAAATTAAGCTCTGTGGAAAGAATCTTCATAAATAAAAGCTGTAGAATTGTTATATCCTATAACTTTTGATTATAATTATATATAACTACAAAAGTTTACTTTCGTAATTAAATGCATAACCCTGCCAAGGTCGTAATCTTTAAAAAATCGGTTTTTACCGATTTTGATAAGCAGAATACAGAATATCACTAATTGACTTTAAACTAAGCATTGTAAAACTATGTTTGATATAAAAGTTGTACGTTTTTTTATTTTTTACAGTTTTTATTCATATAGACTACGCTTTTGCCCTAAAATTCTCATTAAGGCCGCAATCTTAGAAAAAATGACATTTATTTCCCCATAAATTTCACTAGTCATGCCGCTTACCCTATCTTGCGGAGAATAAAAAATGTAGTAAATGAGACGATTTTTAAAAAAAATTCGAATTAGCCATTTTTATGAAAATTGGGAAGAAAGAAAAATCGCACATATAAACTACTACTTCCGGTTGACCGATTTTAATGTAAATGTTTGTGTCAGGTCTTCATAGATCGTGTTTTAGTGGTACCTAACTTAAGTTCCAAGTTTCAACTTCAAAGCAAATTCCGTTCTGTAAAAAATGGGATTTTTAAAGATTGCGGCTTAGTTGGTATTTTATGACAAAAGTGTTCGTCATTAAAGTTATAGGCCTCGGTAATTAAAAAATTTACATCTTTTATTCTAACATATTTATCTACAGAGCCTAGTTAAGCGTCAATTAGAGATTTTCCATATTTTTAAATTTTACAGAAGTTGATTTCTATTTTGCGTCATTCCCTCATGATTAAAATTAGGTTATATTGTTCATAATTTACATTGGCCAGAGAAAGTAGTGTTAGCGTTTCACAAAAGATTTTATTAGTTACTAATTAATTTTGTATGATGTTGCAGGACTTAAAAACGGGGCCTCAAAATGATTCTTTTAACTGTGATATTATTATTGTGCGGACTACGCGTAATGCCAGATGCTGAAAGTATTAGAGGTAAGTGGAAATGTTATAACTTATTTATTCCGTATTTGTAGATTCATTATTTATTTTTTTATTCGTGGAAATTTTTAAAATTGTCATCTATCATTTTGTTTTGTCCGTCTTCAGTCCGTCACACTCAGATATGTCAAAAACTACGAGAGATAGCAACAAACGGTTTTCGGATTCTTAATCTACAAAAAAGTTAGTAGGCCTGGATTGGGTTTGAAGTTCCGGTTTCGACCACAAGTGGCCCAAAACCGGAAGTCAAGAAATCAAAGTCGGGATTTGGAAACAAAAATAGTCATTTGGTTCCTGTTAAAAAATAGATACAGAAATCACTAATGGTTTTTGCCCTTAACCTTTTTAAAAATTACCAGTTCTCTCCTGATGTCACTACTACTAATCTGATCTCGCAGAGAGCATCCCTTCACCAATCTTATGAATCTCATTCCAGCGACTTCTACTTTCGTTAATTGGGCGGTTCTTAGCACCCATGACTCGCAACTATGTAGCCGCAAGGGAACTGCCATTACGTCATAACTGTCATTACGTGTGCATGTATCTTTCCTCGTTTTCTTTATAAAGGCCTGGTTAATGAAGCCTCAAACCGTCTGAAATTTATTTACCCGTTTCAAAACGTCATCATCTTCGTATGTGACATCGCAGTCTAGGTATGTGAAATAGGAAACTTGTTCCAAAATCTTGTTATCAAACACTCTTAGTTTCGAGCGAACTGGGTCTTTACCAGCGAAAGCCATTATCTTCGTTTTCCTTGGTGATATTTTCATCCTATATTCTTTGCCAATATTTTTGAACAGTTAAACAGATTTTTGTAGATCATCTTCTGAATTCTGTATTATTACCATAGCATCTCCATACATTGGGGCACTCAGACAGGAATCCTGGGACATTTCAATACTTAGTTTTCAAGAAAAAATTCTGCAAACTAGGAAAACATGCTAAGAACTTTGTTGTTTAGGTCATCAGCCAAAATTCTGGTTTAAACCTCTAGAGGCTTTACTAAGTAAAACAAAGAGTAAGGAGGTTTACATTTGCCTTCTTTACTGAGTGGAAAAGTATGTTTATCAGCTTGCCAGGCCCTCTGAAAAACATCTACTTTCCGATCGACATCTTCACTTCATTCACCACAGGGTCTGGCTGCATAATGAAATTCATCTGTCTCAGAGGAGATAACTCTGACAAGTGTCTTTTACACCTCTACTTCTTCTGTTCTTAAATGCTTCAGTCGTATCACATGGTTGACCATGTGATAAGAAACAACTATTTTTTTGTAGCCCTGAAACTAGCAGATCGAGTGTAAATAATTTTAACACTCATCCTGCCTGTTATGGGCACTAAGAACTTTGTGTCATATATTTAAACCATTTATGGTTTTAAGAAAGAAAAGACAGGTGGCCATTTAAACGAATTAATAAAACGACCAAGAGTATAATTTTAAAAGAACAGAAATATTTTTATTATTATTAAATAACATGAATGCTTTTCACGTATCATTTATGACATAGGTTTCAAGAAACAGATGACAATTCATAATGATATGACAGACAGACATGAAAGTAAATTTAATTTTATAATAACGGATAAAAACTGTTGGTATATCAAATAACAAAGACTTGGATAATCGAGTCTTTGTTACAACAGTACGGCATACTTCATTAACGGCAAGAAATAAGTAAGCATAAGACAAGTTAAGTACGCTTCATTCCAGAAACTCAGCCACCGCATTTCTTGCATTTATTGGCTCAATCAAAATTCTTTTCTTCCAAGTGACAATGTACTGGAATTTTTTTATTCTTTTGAAAAGCATTCGTTCAAAAGCAAAGCGATATCTGCTTGATTTCATTTCTGAAATAGAGTATAAAGTTTTGTTCGATAATTAATCACAGTATTATAAGAATACTAACTAATACACCTGCGCTACGCGCGTGCTTATTGCTGTCCGCAGAGAGATAAGATACATCACTTAAACTAGTTATTACTTTTATTGGTTTCGTTACTTTTTCTAAGAATCACTTTAAATAATTTGATAGATTGTTATAAAATTGTTTTGTCTAATCCGAAATCCTAAACAAATTTTACATTTTCATGTATCTGACCTGTAAACCGTATCGGTTTACCGATCAGTTAAATTAGTATGTCTTGAAAGATTGTTGTTTAGGTGATCAGCCGGAAAGCTGGTTCAAACCTCCAGAGGTTTTACTAAGTAAAACGAAGAGTGAGGTGGTTTATCATTGCCTTCCTTACTAAGTTGTAAAGTATATTTATCAGCATGCCAGGTCTCTGAAAATCATATATTTTCCACCCTGCAAATGACATCTTCAATTCATTCACCACAGGGCCTGACTGTGTAATGAAATTCATTACATTCAGAGGAGATAACTCTGAGTTGTGTCATTTTTATAATAATAATATTAATCTTTATTCCACTTATTATAATACAACGTAAAGGCAAAATACATGAATCAGTACCCAAAATGAACCTAAATAAAATTACACAAATGTACCGTAAATAAGGACAATGAAATTAAATTAAATTAAACAAAATAGGAATTTTATATAAAATGTGGAACTAGGTATCTCCTGTAGCAAAAGCTGAGATGGAAGATACCATCTATGAAAATATAATGTCAAAAATGTAGCAACATATAGACAAGATTAATAAAAATATAAATTACTAGCATATCTCGCGCGGATTCGCACGCGAAACATTGTGTAGGCTTAACCAATTATTTTAAAAATAAATATGTAACAGAAATTATGTAGCTGCTTGCTACTGTACTCACTCTCTCACCCTCTCTCCATCATTCCATCTATCCTACCCCTCTCTCCTATCTCTTTTCATCTCTCTACCTCCATCCATTCCTCTCGAAACTCTCTCTCTATCTCTCTCCCCTCCCACCAATACCTCTACCATCATTTCTCCCTTCTCTTCCTTCTCTTTCCACTCTTTCTCCTCTCTCTTTTTATCCCTCTCTCTCTTACGCACGCACAAAACGACGTTCTGATAATTTTCCCAGCGTACGTCTCTCGCCATCATCAAACCCTGTCATCTACTTCGATAGCGATACGTACACACAAGCGCGCGCGCGCACACACACACACACACATTTATGAATATTTTTATTAGGGCCCTTAAGGTTATCATTTTGGAAAATTTAAAAATAAAATGATGCTGTGAGTAGAATTACGAATATGCTGTAAAAATTTTATGAAAATCCGTTCAGTAGTTTTGAAAATTAGCCTCCACAAAAACACACGCTTTGTCTTCATAATATTAGTACAGATATATAAATACAACGAAGAATTAATACGAATTACCACAATCTTTGATCGCAACGCAGAAGCGGATAACTAATCAAAAGTAACTACGAAAAAAGTACCATGTTTTTGATAATTTATGTCTTTCACATAAATTAATAAAAAAAAATTAATAGTAGGCCTACATAAAGAATGTGAAATAAACTAACATCAGAAAAATGTCTCTGTATCCCTTTTACACCTAATACCTCTTCTGTTCTTAAACGATTCAGTCATTTAATAAGCTAACCATTTATAAGAAACAGAACTATTTTTTGTAGCACAGATTGACTCGTAATTTAACACTCCACCTGTCTGTTATGAGTAGCTTAAAAGATTATGAAATTGTATTACTAAAAATGTATTTGTAATATTATTGCCGGCCGCATTGGCGCAGTTGGTAAAGTGCTCGCCTCTCATTATGCGTTCCTGGGTTCGAATCCCACTCAGGCACGGCATATTTTCATACGTTAGAAAAATCATTTCATCCTCCATTGTACCATAGTTACTCCCCAACGTCGTCGCTAATGACCGTTGTAGTTGATGCGACGTTAAATAAATAAATTTAAAAAAAATATATATATATATATAATATTATTATTACTTTCTCTTGCCTATATGAATATATAGGAAGGAAAGTATTGTTTTCATGTCAATTTTTCGAAATCGAGTTTTCACCGGATCTACACGTTTTCAGACCCCCTGAACCCAAAAAACATGTTTTTAGCGATTGGTCTATGTTTGTCTGTGTGTGCGTGTGTGGTGTGGTGTGTGTGTGTGTGTGTGTGTGTGTGTGTGTGTGTGTATGAACAGAATATCTCGAGAACGGAACATTGTACGAACTTGAAACTTGAAACTTACAAAAGTTACATACTACTACCGTACCCTACACGAACATTTTCGTAAAAATCGGTCAACCGGCAGTAGTAGTTTATTCGTATAATTTTTCACTTTTTTGCGATTTTCTTAAAAACTGGTCTTACGATTTTTTTAAAAATCGCCTCATTTACTCAATTTTTTATTCTCTAAAAGATAGGGTAGGCGCCATGTTTGCTGAAATTCTTGATGAGAGTGTTTTTACGTAAAAAAAGTGTTTTTTTAAGATTACGGCTTTAATATTAATTTTAGAGCAAAAATTTATATAATAAAAGTTGTAGAGAATTTAAAAACCTACAACTTTTATTTCAAGCATTTTTTTGTATAACGCTTAGTTTAACGGTAATTAGCGATTTTCTGTTTTTTCTCACGAAAACGTGTGAAAAATCGATTTTTTTAAGATTTCGGCCTTAGTATGCACTTTACGACAAAAGTGTATTTAATAAAATTTATAGAAAATTTTTTATTCTCTAAAGATCTACAACTTTTATTTAGAGAATTTTTCTCTACAGAGCCTAGTTTAGGGTGAAAGTGTGATTTTCCGTTTTTTTTAAGCCAAATTGAGTTCGATTTTCATTTTGCGTCATTCACTCATGATTAAAATAAGGTTATGTTTTTGAGGTTAGTTTTTGTTTATTTCTAATATTTTATTAATAATGTTAGGTTTATTATTAATTATTTGCATTGGCAAGAGAAAGTTGTGTGAGTGTTTCACACCAGATTTTTATTAGTCTATTGCAAAAACATTCCAAACATATTTATTAAAAGTTTTTATTGATAATGTGGGTTTCAATGAGGCTTATATTTGTAATTATGAAATTTGTAATATGTAATATTATATACTCGTATTATATTTGTAGCTTAAAGGTTTATATTTAAAAAGTAGTAGGAGTTTTTACCTGTATACATGTATATATTTACTTTTTATTTATTTATTTTTATATACTATATATTTATAAAGTAAGGCATAGTTTGAGGCCAAGGGCGACAGTTTCTTTTACTATTAGTATTATTATTATTGTTATTATTATTACTATTATAAAGAACTACCTGACTGAGTTTCGTGCAGTTTATTCGAATCAGTTTTGCAGTAACACATACTTAATCCTTAACTAACAGAAAACTTTCTCCTCTTTAACTTGCAATTATAATTGCATCCCTATACAATGTATGTAAGTACAGTTGCTTACTTAAATTGCATTCAATGTAAGTCATATTATTAACCTGAACTTCCAATAGGTTTACTATCCGTGATGCTATTTTATTTACTACTTACTGATTTTATCACTATTAAATGATTATAAGTATAGTGAAAATACATATTAAAAAATCTGGTGTGAAACACTCACACGGCTTTCTCTTACCAATGTAAATAATGAATTATATTTATAACCTAATATGTTTTATCATTATTTAACAATTGTGTACTTATGCCTGTAACAGGTTGGTGAAGTTTTAAATTATTTTCCCTCGATCTGCTAGTTCCAGGGCTACAAAAATAGTTCTGTTTCTTATCGCATGATCAGCCATTTATATATCTGAGGCATTTAAGAAGAGAAGAGGTAGTGGTGTAAAAGATAGTAGTCAGAGTTATCTCATTGATTATATTTTATAAGATTTTATAAGTGCATAAAAGGCAGTAAAATTCATGTTATGTGATTTAACGTACGCTAGAAATGCAGATTACGTACAATGCTAAACAGCTTACTGACTACAAACATTGATTTACGGATTAGGAAGAATTTTTTAAAACATTCTGTTTGGACTCTAGCCCAAAATGAAATTATACTGGAGAAAACCGTGGGTGATAGGGGCTTCCGAAAGGAGTGGATAGACGCTTATGAAATGTGGGGATATAGGAAAATGTTCTGCCCATAACATGGCAGGTGAAGTGTTAAACTATTTGCACTTGATCTGCTTGTACCAGGGCTATAAAAAATAGTCCTGTTTCTTATCCCATGGTTATCCATTTATATGTCTGAGCTGTTTAAGAATACATGAGGTAAAGGTGAAAAAGATAGTATCAGAGTTATCTTCTCGGAGAGTAATGAATTTTATTATACAACTAGAAGTGGTGAATGAAGCCATTGCAATGAATGAGGTGTCATTTGCACCTGTGTAGGAATTATGTCTACATTGTGTAGAAATTAGATACTTTTCAGAGAGCCCGGCATGCTGATAAGCGTACTTTTCCACTCAGTGAGGAAGGCAGTTGTAAACCACCTCATCCTCGATTTACTTAGTAATACTTCTACGAGTTCAAAGCAGACTTTCGGCTGATTACCAAAACAAAAAATATAACACAGTTGTATTACTAAAACCAATGTATTTTGTAATTCTGTTAAAAAATGGGAAAATTATAAGGGGACATATTTCAAATCGCGTTATATCCGAAAGCGCTGTATAACCGACGGCGTTATAAACGGGGATCATTGTAGTACCTACTCATCTAATTTTTAAACCTTTTCCCAATAAAATTTAAAATTGGAAGAAATAGATAAATAATTCCAATTAAGGGACTAACTTCTGTATTAGGGTCTACGATCAACCCTGAGGTTTAATTAAGTTCGATTTAATTCAAAGAAACATTATTGTAATTTCTTAAACAACACTCATTAAAATTAATAACTATTACCAACATACCATTCTAGTACTGTGTAATAAAATAACAAAATTATTATTTGACAAACAAAAGTAAAAACTTTTATTCGTTATCTTAGGTATTTTATTTCCCTGTAACCACTGATTCATCATAAAATTATAATTTATTTTAAGGCAAAAAGAAAAAAATGTATTTACAACACTTTATATAGAGAATACTTACCTACGTAAAAGGAACAAAACATATAAAATACCATAAATGGAGTATTGAATGTAATTAAATGTAATTACTAATAAACAATGGAAACAAAAAAAACCATATAAATACTAAATAAAATTGAAATTCACGTTAATTTTATTGTAAAATTTATAGATAGGTTTTATATTTAATACGGTAAAGGAAATTTTTAAAAATTCTGCATCTCAAGATAATTATCACTAATAATTATAATTAAATAGTAAAATTAAAAAAACATAACAAAAGTTATTTTTGTAATTACTAAACAATACGTTTTGCAATTAAAATCCGCTTCGTTATCCTTGTACACAAAAACATATAAATAAATGCTAGTGTTCTGCTGAAGATACACCCTTTTTATAAATAAAACTAAGAATACATTTCTTAGGAAATTTAAAAGCCGGCCTTTTAAATGATTTTTACTTCAAACCGGTTTGTTTGCACACGTACAATATACGTATAATGTGCCTTTTTTGTCATTAGTCTCTCGACTGGTTTGATGCAGTTCTCCCAGCTATTTCATAAATTTGAAGTTCTTGAAGACCTGCATATACTAGGTAAGCCTAACCAGAATCATACATGAGGGAGTTTCCCCACTATAATTCTAGTCAAACAGAAAAAACTGTCGATTTTTTTAAAAAAAACCATATAGGACTGCATAAGTTCATTAAAAAAGAAAAATCTTATTTCGATATTTATTGGTTTGAAGTACTTTTCCTGATATTTCTTTTCTTTATTCTTTTCGAGTATTCCTTCAATCTTCCTGATCTTTTCTGGTGTTCTTCATCGGAATGCACGATTTTTTGTAGTTTGGTCGGTTCTAAGTCTTATGTTGTTCGGTTTGTGGTAATTTCCAGATTTTCTTTTCATGTCTTCACGTGAGATTTGGATTTCGTTCAAGTTCTGTTCAATTTCTTTGATAAAGCTGTAGTTTACAATAGTGCTTTCAGCTTTTTTCTTGGCAGACTGAATGTCCCAACCACCGTCTGCCAAGGTGGGATAGGCAGCACTTCCAGTCCCGTTCATCATGAGACGGTCATCATGCCGATGAGCGGTCCCACGGCTATTATCAAGCCATGCAGTGTGAATGTATGGACAGGATTTTGGCCTTATATTCCGACCGGTTCCATCAAGCCTTTTATTAAAAGGAATTAAAAAGTCTCCTTCCAGTTAATGACAGAAGCCCGTTAGAGCCCATAATATACCTATGGTTTTAATATTTTTACCCCTCGTATAGAGCCAATTTATGCCCATAACAGACAGGTGGAGTGTTAAATTATTTGCACTTGATCTGCGAGTTCCAGGGCTACAAAAAATATTTCTTTTTCTTATTATCCAATTGTGTGAGAAGCATTTAAGAACAGAAGAGGTAGAGGTGTGAAAGACACTAATCAGAGTTATCTCCTCTGAGAGTAATGAATTTCATTATACAAACAGTCACTGTGATGAATGAAGGTAAGGTGTCATTTGCAGGTTGAAAAGTAGAAGATACTTTTCGGATGGCCTGGCATGCTAGTAAGCATAGGCTACTTTTCCATTCAGCGAGGAAGACGACGGTAAACTACGTTTCTCCTCGTTTTACTTAGTAAAGGCTCTAGAGGTTCAAACCAGCCTTTCGGCTGATGACCTAAACAACAATACGGCCAATTATAGACCACGTGAGGTGACTTGAGATGCTTCTGGAAGCTATTTTTGCAGCCCACATCTCAGCATTCGTTCAATGTAAGCTTTTCTCGTTTCTTTTGTTCACCAGGTGTTCTGTGTTTGCTCTTCATGGAATCCCGTAAAGCCCGTAATTAGTTATCTGTATTTAATTCGGTTCATTAAGTTTTCTCGGTTTATTCCGATTTTCTCAATATCCTTTCTGACTTCTTTAAACCATTTATCCGACAACTCAGGTCGATCTTGCGCAAGTCGTCTCATATCTACATACCCGTAACACCCTATATCTTTCGTAATTTGCTTTAAATATTCTAATCTTTGCCTCCCCCTACAATTCCTTGGAGAGTTTAATGTCTTAAAAATTTGTTTTTTCAACCGGCTGTCATCCATTTTAAAGGTGCCTGTAAATTTTTATTCTTATTTTTCTAATCGTTTTCACTAATAAAGTTCATTCATTGAAGTTCATATAGTCCGTTCCAGCAAGATTGGTTTAGAGGAGATAGGAAATTTAAAAGTAGGCAATGAAAACATACAGGAAGTAGGGGAATTCTGCTATCTAGGAAGTAAAATAACAAAGAATGGTTGAAGCACAAGTGATATCAAAAGCAGGATTGCTCAAGCTAAAAGGGCCTTTGAAATGAAAAACAGCTTACTGAATACAAACATTGATTTACAGATTAGGAAAAATTTTTTTAAACACTATGTTTGGAGCATAGCATTTTTCGGGAATGAAACGTAGGTGATAGGGGCTTGTAGAAAGAAAGAGGACAGAAGCTTTTGAAATGTGGTGTTAAAGGAAAATGTTAAAGATTAGGTGGGTGGACAAAATAAGGAATTTAGAAGTTCTTTGTCGAGTGGGTGAAAGAAGTATAAGGGAACATCTTACCAGAAGAAGGGATTGGCTATAGTGGGGCATATCTTAAGATATTCAGGTATTCCTTTCTTAATAATGGAGGGTAATACTGAGGGAGTGAATTATAGGGGAGGCAAAGATTAGAATATTAAATTACGCAAATATAATTAGCAAATTACGAAAGATGTAGGGTGTTACAAATATATAGATATGAAACGACTTGCGCAAGATAGAACAGCTTTGAGAACTGCATCAAACCAGTCGAGAGACTTATGACAAAAAAGTTCATTCATTGGATAAGTAGTTTTTTCTCTGCATCAGTTTGTCTTGTTAATTATTGAACGTCTCTCGTAAGTATACCATGATAAACTTTAAAAACATTGACATGTTTACTTAACTTTGTTTTTTAATTTAATTATTTAACGTCACATCAACTTTAGGTCATTAGCGACGACGTTGAGGTGTAACTGTGCGTAATGAGGATGAAATGATTTTTTGTAACGTATAAAAATATGCCGTGCCCGAGTGGGATTTGAACCCAGGACCGCATGATGAGAGGCGAGCACGTTACCAACTACGCCAATACGGCCGGCTTTACTTAACTTAGTTCATAGTTAGTACTTCAACTTCTTAATATTATTTCGAAATTTCACAATATATAACAAACATTTCATTGCACAATCGATTTCCAGTTAAAAAAATAAACTAAATTTTGTTCCCTGTGTTTTGTGACAACGAAAAAATAACATTCATAAAAATGTTGGTTAAAATATTTGTTTTATAACAAAGTATCTAAGTCAATTTATAATGTATTTTTACCTGTAGCTAATATTTATTACCTGACAATTAAATTGCAACTGTGAAAAAAATTGTAAAATTTATTAGTGAAACTTTTATGGGTTTTGCTACCTTCATAATGTTTTAATTTATAGATGAAATTTCTGAAATAAATTTTTGCTATTTTTTTAATAGTATATATTATTGTACTGCAAATAAAAATATAAATAATAAGTACTTTGTTTATTAAGGTCAACTATTTTTCGATTTGAAATTTATTTATGTTTGTTTCAACATAAAAAGCTTGAAATAAATTGCGCTTAAGGCTAATCATTAATTTCATCAAAATAGTCTTACAAAATTTAAGTTATTAGTATATTATTGTTTTGTCGACTTTGTATTTTATATTAAAAAATCTGGTGTGAAACACTCACTCGACTTTCTCTTGTTAATGTAAAAATAAAACTTATAAATTATGTTTAATCATGAGTAAACAATGTAAAAGGGAATAACTTGACCTAATTTTAATCATGAGTGAATAACGCAAAATGAAAATCAGCCTGTGTTCTACTTAAAATACGGAAAATTAGCAATTGCCTCTAAACTAGGCTCTGTGGGGAAAAATATTTAAAATGTAATGTAGGTAATGTAAGTAATATTTTAATGTAATGTAGGTTTTAAAATATTCTACTACATACTTTGGTTATATACTTTTGTCATAAAATGCATACTGAGGCCGGAATTTTGAAAAATCCTATTTTGTTACAGATTTTTAGGAGAAAAATAAAAGGTCCCTAATTTCCGCTAAACGAAGCGTTTTAAAAAATATTTGAAATAAAAGTTGTAGGTTTTTAATATTCTACAACTCTGAATATTTACACTTTTGCCCTAGAATCTTATCAGTCCGCAATCTTTAAAAAAATATTTTTTTCTACGAGAGCACAACCTTCCTAAAAATTTCAGCAGACATGGCGCTTACGCTATCTTGTACATCATAAAAAAGTATTTGATAAGGCGATTTGTAAAAAAAATGGTAGCCGTTTTTGAGAAAACCGCAAAAAACTGAAAAATCACATACTCTCGTACTAGTTTCGGTTGACAGGTTTTTATGAAAATGTTCGTGTCGGGTCCTATACTAATATTTAACTTAAGTTTTAAGTTTTAATTTCGTGCGCTATTCCCTTCTTGAGATATTTATTCACACACACACACACACACACACACACACACACACACACACACACACACACACACACACACACACACACACTCACTCACTCACTCACTCACACACATACCAATCGCTAAAAACATGTTTTTTTAAGTTCAGGGGCTCGAAAACGCGTATATTCGGTAAAAACTCGATTTCGAAAAATCGACATAAAACAATACTTTCCTTTCCTATCCCATAGAGCAAGAGAAAGTAAAAAGTAATTAATCCTTACTGTCTTTTAGTTTTTTATGTCGCCAGGAATTGTTGTCTGACTAAAACCCAATTTTATAATTTCTGCTAGTGAATGTTTTTTTACTAACTTCTTCTTCTTCTTCTTATTCTTCTTCTTCTTCTTATCCTCCTCCTCCTCCTCCTCCTCCTTTTTCTCTTCTCCTTATCTCCTCTGAGAGTAAAGCATTTCAGCCAGACCCTGTAGTGAATGAAATTCATTTGCAGGGTGGCAAGTAGGGCCCGGCACGCTGTACTTTTCCACTCGGTAAGGAAGGCAATTGACAACCACCTTACTCGTCATTTTACTTATTAAAGCCTCTAGAGGTTCAAACCAGCCTTTTGGCTGATGACCTAAACAACAACAAATTGATTAATATTTATGAGAGCTAAAATTAGCATTTTCCATAAAAAAATAAATGAAATAGTGTAAAAAAATAAACTCTCTTTCTTTCTTTGGACATCTCTTGAGGATGGACTCCGCCAGAATCTCCATACAAATCATCAACTTTAACCTAAACAGAAAATCTCAGCCTCCCTGGATCAAAAAAATTGAACAGGACATGAACGAAATCCAAATCTCATTTGATAACCTAAAAAAAATATCCGGATATTATCACAAACTGAACAACCAAGACTTCAACAGAAAAGAACAACCAAACGACAGAAAATCGTGTATTCCGACGAAGAACGCCAGAAGGGATCAGAAAAATTTAAAGAATGCTGGAGAAGAATCAAGGTAAGAAACGTCAGGAAAAGTACTCCAAAACAACAAAAATCGTAATAAGATTTTTTTTTCTTTAATGAACTTGTTGTTGTTTAGGTCAACAGCCGAAAGGCTGGTTTGAACCTCTAGAGGTTTTACTAAGTAAAACGAGGAGTGAGGTGGTTTACCAGTGCCTTCCTCACTGAATGGAAAAGTATGCTTATCAGCATGCCGGGCCCTCTGAAAAGCACATATTTTCCACTCTGTAAATGACACCTTCACTTCATTCACCACAGGGTCTGGCTGTACAATGAAATTCATTACTTTCAGAGGAGATAACTCTGATTAGTGTCTTTTACACCTCTACCTCTTCTGTTCTTAAATGATTCAGTCATTTAATTGGCTGACCATGTGATAAGAAACAGAACTATTTATTTTAGCCCTGCAACGAACAAATTGAGTGTAAATAATTTGACACTCCATCTGTCTGTTATGGGCAATTAATGAACTTATAGAGTCCTATATAGCTGTAAAAATTCCTATGTGCGCTGTCCTATGTGACTTTAAAAAGTAAAAAACAAAAAAAATTATTAGTGTAAATTGTCAATTGGTACTTATTTAGACGAAACAACTAAAAAAATACTTATATTCATAATTTTGACAAATTTTCTGGTTTCTCTTAGCTTACACGCGTATTAACATTCCACAATTTATAATTAAATTTACAAAAAAAATCTTGTAATTGTAGACGTTTCAGTTACTTAAGTTGATTAACAAACGATAAAACCATGTAGTTTCCTAGAAATAGTAATTTACTTTAATTACTTTTTAAGAATTTAATAAGCCTATTTCTTGTTTTTTCACGCTGAAAACAAGATGAATCAAGCGTCATATTACAAACTCTATAAATGGTAATCATACTTCCTTACTCTTTCTTTATAGTTCAACTTAATCATGTTTTATTTTATTGAATAGTTGAAATTATTGTCTTTTAATTAAATATTATATTTTTTAAATTGATTTTCAATAAATTTTTATTCTTTTCAATTAAATAAAAATACCAATTTAATTATTGTAAATATCTCAAGCGTGTTTTCTTTCCGTTTTTTTTTTATTTTTTATTACTTATAAGCTACATGGTACTAATTTCAATGTATAATATTAAAATTAATGGTCTGTAATTGTTGTCATGGTGAATAATTGTGCGTCATTCTTAATGTAAATAACAGTGCGTGTTTCAAGAAGTTTTTGTGTTTTTATAATACTTCTTGTCTTTTTCAGCACGTGCTCTTAATTGGTAGTGTCAATTCGAGTACATTTTTACTTTCTCTTGCCTGAATCATTATATAGGAAGGTAAGTATTGTTTAGATGTCGAGTTTTCACCGGATCTACACGTTTTCAGACCCCTTGAACCCAAAAAAACATGTTTTTAGCGATTGGTCTGTGTGTGAACAGAATATCTCAAGAACGGAACATCGTACGAACTTGAAACTTGAAACTTAAGTTACATACCACTACCAGACCCGACAAAAACATTTTCATCAAAATCGGCCAACTGGAAGTAGTACCTAGTTTATTCGTGTCATTTTTCACTTTTTTGCGATTTTCTCAAAAACTGGTCCTACGACTTTTTTTTTAAATTGCCTGGTTTACTAAATTTTTTATGCTCTACAAGATAGGGTAGGTGCCGTGTTTGCTGAAAATCTTGGTGAGGCTGTTTTCACGTAAAAAAATTGTTTTTTTAAGATTGCGGGTTTACTATGCATTTAAGCGCAAAAATGTATATAATAAGAGTTTTAGACAATTTAAAATCCTACAACTTTTATTTCAAACATTTCTGTGTATAACGCTTAGTTTAGCGGTAATTAGCGATTTTCTGGTTTTTTTTCTCACGTAAAGTGTAAAAAATGGATTGTTTTAAGATTTCGGCTTTATGCATTTTACGACAATTGTGTAAATATTAAAATTTATAGGAAATTAAAAGATTTACAACTTTTATTTAAAGCATTCTTTCTATAGAGCCTAGTTTAGCGTGAAAGAGTGATTTTCCGTAATTTTAAGCCAAACTGAGGTCAATTTTCATTTTGCGTCTTTCACTCATGTTTAAAATTAGGTTCTTGCACTCCATACCAAAATTATGATAGGTTTATGATAGGTTATGATATTATAGGTTTATGATAAGTTGATTATGATAGGTTTATTTAACCTCAATAAACAATTGAGGTTAGTTTTTTGTTTATTTCTAATGTTTTATTACTAATGTTATGTTTATTGTTAATTATTTCCATTGGCAAGATAAAGTTGTGTAATTGTTTCACACCAGATTTGTTAAATTCAATAGACCTTTTTATAGTTTTTTTTTTCATATAATATAAAAGTTATGAATAAATTCTATGAATAAATACCAATTGAGAAAATATCTTCATAAACAAAATTGTTTAGTTTTATGTGACTAAATTTTACATAATTTAATTTACCATTTATTTATTTGAATTTACTGTGTATACTAGAAAATGAACAAAATGAAGTGAATTGAATTCGTTGAAAAATAAGAGTAAATTACACACAGATAAAGGTACCATTAAAATAAATTATTATTGAATAGTAATAAAAAAGTGCAAGCCAAACAAACATGCGGTGGAGACTCCTCTTCTTCATTTATTTGATGACAAACCACCCATTGATGCAATATTCAGATGTTAGTTAGTTAACAAGCAATTTTCTTTAACAATCACGCCGTAATCATCCACTTCTATACCGATGATAAAAAAATACGTATAATATAACCTAACCTCATCGAGTAATGTCACGCATACTGTTACGTTGAGTAAAGGTATTGTATTCACCGAGTTAATTTTTTTTCATCTATATTATTCTTGGAACATGATTATTTAAATTATAATCAACCAGACTAAATTACTGACTATTTTCGTCATTATTCGTCAGCATCATCATCATCATAATTATTCATTTCCTTTTCTATTATTTCTTTTTTATGATGATTATTATCATTGTTATTAGTCAACATATTTATTCAAAGTTATTATTTTAATTTGTTATTTCATTGAACTTTGATTTTATTTCAATTAGTAAGTTGGACAGAAATTTAAAATCAGAAATATCTACTTCTTTATCTGTAGGTTGCTAATATTATAAAGAAGTATAAAGAAGAATATTACAAAGAAGATTTGGGGATTGTACAAGAGAATGAGGATGAGCTTCAGAGATCGGTGTATGTTTTAAATGAATCATGCAAAAAAAATCAACGTTACCGTAAAAAAGTTAAAGGTTATGGTATTTACTGGATAATATACTACCAAATTTAAAATTGTGGTTTATAACGTACGAGGTGGGGCTATTAAATCACGAAACTGACGTTGTAAAAAAATTTATTTTTATTTTATACATAATCACTTATTGTCACCTTCAATACACACTCCTCCTTTATCCCTACAACGCTCCATGCGAATTTTCCATTGTTGGAAACAGTGCTGGAAATCATCTTCTGTCAGCTCCTTCAGGACACGTGCCGCTTTCTTATTTACAGCTTCCACTGACTCAAATCTTGTCCCTTTTAATGCAAATTTCACCTTAGGGAACAGGTAGAAGTCACATGGTGCAAGATCTGGTGAATAAGGTGGATGTTCTGACACTGAGATGCTGTACTTGCTATACTTGTACTTGCTAGAAACCTCTTGACAGATAACGCGGAATGAGCTGGCGCATTGTCTTAGTGGAGAACCCATGATTTTTCCTTCCAAATTTCGGGGCGTTTTTCCTTACTCTTTGACATAGTTTAGAAAGTATCTCAAGGTAATAATATTGATTAATTGTTTGACCTTCAGGAACCCAGTGAAGGTACACAATCCCATGGATATAAAAAAAACACAATTATCATTGCTTTAAAATTTGACTTTCTCATTCGAGCTTTTTTGGCTCTCGGTGAAGTTCGGCTCTTCCGGTGCATGGATTGGCGCTTTGTTTCCGGATCATATGTAAAAAACTACCACTGCTTCCGGGATATGGTATCTATGATATTTCCTTGAACGCCGATTCTTCTAATTTCGGCATTCGATCTATCCGCGGCACACCACAGCTCCGCCTCCAGAAATCCATCTCCATCGCTTTTAGGCGATCCTTCTGCCTCTTTGTCTAAACAATTTGTAAAATAATACGTGCTAGACTATTTTGTCATTAGTGGAAAAATCGACGATTAAAGAAAACAGTGGTTAGTGCTTATTGAAAAGATCGTTCGGACCAAATTCCCAAAGTGATTGAAAGTAGCCTACCACCTGCAGGCATCTTACTTAAAAAAGCCAAGGAGCAGATGAAGAGACCATTAATTTTAGAACTGTGTGCCTAATATTTGTGTGCCTATATTTTATACGAGAAAGGTAATTTTCCAAAAAAATTCAACAAAAAAAGTTAGTTAACAACAATCACAATGGGACTGTAATTTTTATTTAAAACTATGTTATTTGACCGTGTATGACAAAACAGATAGTTACATATAAATATTACAGATAAAATCATAATACATAGCCTTACATTTATCTATAATGATCTAGGTACATGGACAAAGCCTTATCTTTATTACAAATGCTTCTTCTTTTCTTTATCTATGTTAGCGCACCGCCACTTTCTTATTCTTATTCTTCTGTGGATACACAGCCGGTGGATACACAGAATCTTGCAATACTCCCCTATCTCTGTAATAATAATTTCAGAAAATTTATACTTTCAACACTACATGTGTTCAACAATCAGATATAAGATGCGTGATGTTCATTTCAGTTTTAACAAGCTTTTCTTACTTATTTCCTTGTTAAAATTGAACGCAATAAACTGCACAATTGTAAATTTTATAATTTTCATAAGACAACTCACAAGGGTGACTGAAATATTATTATCTCTACTATAACAGAACCATCTTGTACACATTTTATTTAAAAAAAAAACAAAATTTTTGAAATTATGATTTCAGAAGTTTAAGGAAACAGAAACACGTATGTTTCGAGGTTGGTATCTTTAAATAAACATTTTGCCTCCGATCAATTCTGTTAGTCAGGTGATAAAGTTACTTTGAATTTTTTAAGTTACACCGGTTCAGCACGTGATTTGTATGATGACCAGCTGACGACGTAATTAACACTAATCAGTCTTTTGATCATAAGCTTGTTATTACTATAATTATTTTTATTTTAGCAATATATATAACTGCGTCCAGGAGATTCCAGAAGAGAATACAGGACATGTCAAATTAAAGACTAAACTATTTGTTTATTTATTTATTTATACATACAATGACACACACTTTTTTCAATTCAACAGAATAATCTAGTATAACATATTAATTAATGCTCCATCATAGGCAACCAGCAAAAGCAAGGCTTGGGCTTTGAATGCCGAGTTCATTCAGCCATTACGCGTCATAACCATTATTTTGTACTAATAAAATATATGAAACCAAATCAAGAAAAAGGCAAAAGATGAAAAGAAAACAAATAAGGGTTGACTTAAGTAATGAATTTTTTTAATGATGAAATTTTTTATTTTCAAGAAGGTCGTTCCAGAACATTTAAATCGACATATACATTTTCTGGTACTCATTTTTTAATAATTTGAAGAGCAAGTTTACTTTATGGGAACGGATTTGAGGTTTTGATCAGCGACTTGGTGATATTTATTAGTTTATAAGCACCGTAGATATTCATATTGTCTAGTAGTTAATTTTAAAGTTATTTTAGGTGTTTTATATCTACTGAATGAAATATCGTGAAGTTGGTTTTCATTGGTACGGGTTTCAATGTTATTGAATATTATATAAATTAATAACCTTCTGACGTACAGCTGTCTAATGGTGGGAATTTTAGATTCACTGAACAGCAATCTGCCTTTTCAACGCCATATTTTTAATTCATTTATTACCACTACTGACTTCCTTACTTCAATAAACGTATAATCCAACCATTTTTACTTTCTCTTGCCTATATGAATATTATAAGAAGGAAAGTATTGTTTTATATCGATTTTCGAATTCGAGTTTTCACCGGATGTACGCATTTTCAGACCCCCTGAACCCAAAAATCATGTTTTTAGCGATTGGTCTGTGTGTGTGAACAAAATATCTCAAGAACGGAACATCGTACGAAGTTGAAACTTAAAACTTAAGTTAGAGGACCCGACACGAACATTTTCATCAAAATCTGTCAACCGGAAGTGGTAGTTTATTCGTATGATTTTTAAGTTTTTTAAATTTTCTCAAAAAGCGTCTCCTACGATTTATTGTAAAATCGCTTCATCTACACATTTTGTCTGCTGTACATGATAGGGTAGGCGTTATGTCTGCTGAAATTCTTGGGGAGGCTGTGCTCTGGTAGAAAAAAAATATTTTTTTATAAAAAGTGTTCAATAAAAGTTGTAGAAAATTTAAAAACCTACAACTTTTATTCCAAACATTTCTTAGTATAACGTTTAGTGTAGCGGTAATTCTGTTTTTTTTTTCATGAAATCTGTAAAAAAATAATTTTTTAAGATTTCGGCCTTAGTATACATTTTACGACAAAAGTGTATAATATAGTCAAATTTATAGGCAATTAAAATATCTACAACTTTTATTTCAATTATTTTTCTCTACAGAGCCTAGTTTAGCGTCAAAAGAGTGATTTTCCGTATTATTAAGCCAAACTAGGTAGGTTTTAATTTTGCATCATTCACTCACGATTGAAATTAGGTTATGTATTTTGAGGTTAGTTTTTTGTTTATTTCTAATGTTTTATACTACTATTAGGTTATATTGGTTATTATTTACATTACGAAGAGAAAGTTGTGTGAGTGTTTCACACCAATTTTTTTATCAAATAATACACAATTTTTTTTACTTATAAGCTACATTCCAGGAAATCAGATCTTTAAATTTTGAAGATATTTTGCGAATGTTTCGCTTGCAATTACTGCGGACAAAGTATTGTTATTAAAATAATAATAAATTATTGTAGTAAAGTTTTATTAAATAAGCTACATTAGGTAGAAGTTTAAAGCTTGTTAAAAACATATCAGTTAAATAAAGCATGATAAATTTAAATTTAATGTAACTGTTACTTGTATTTTATAATAAAATATAATTCTTACTTCATAACCTAAAAATATGTTTAGTATTTAATTCATTCGACAAGGCCTTCGTTGTTATTTAAGCGCCAGCTAGATCTTATCTGCTTGTTATTAATGTTACTATGTACGGATTACTGTTCTGAACTATATTTCTGTACAGGCGTAACACTTATTTAGATAATCACAGTGCAAACTTTTTGCAATATGTAGGATAAACATTAAAATAAACAATGACAAATATTATCATTCTTGAAATACTAATAGTGAATTTATACAATTTACAAATACGTTTCATGAACTGGTCACTGACAAAATAGTGATTGTAAATAATCAATATCGCCCTAATTCATTAAAAAAAAGTTTTTTTAAAATTTTAGTTTTTTCGAAGTCAAATTAGTAACGGAGCACTAATTCGAATTTTTTTTGTCTTTAATTTTTATTACGGTTTGTACATTGGGCTGCACAACTTCCGTATTTGATTTTTAAATGGCGGTGGGGAATTTCACTTCAAGGAGAAGAGGTACCCAGTGATACATTCTCCGTTCTAAAACTTCGGGTATTGTCTGTTATTCAGACCAAGAGGTCGGCCGCATTTGCGTAGTTGGTAACGTGCTCGCCTCTCAACATGCGGTCTTGGGTTCGAATCCCATTCAGGCACGCATATTTTCATACGTTACAAAATATCATTTCATCTTTCATCGTCTGCATTAGCAGTAATTGCAGAACAGTCAAACCAAAAAAAAAGAAAAAAATGAGGTCTCTACTCCATTTTCGCTTTAAACGACGCACAGTTGGAAAGTTCCTTGTAGCTAGATCACGGGCTAGTTGGTTTGGATGGTCATCAAAACTTTCGTGAAATGTACTATACAAGGACGCGGTTAACTCCTTTACTTTAGGAATTTTGAAATCGTCGTGGAGGGTTTTATTGCTTACATAAAAAGGAACCAAGTCTTAAGAATTTTGTTGAAAGGCTTGGATCGACTTTAAATTGCTCTGTGTCGCTATTCCAAAGAGCTGGACACCATAATTCCAGATTGGTCTTAATAGGGATTTTTATATTAAAATCTTGGAGCGGAGGTTCAATCTTGATCGAGGGTTAATTAAGCAGAAGAGTAACTTTTGGCGGCGGTTAAGTTCTAAACGTTTCGTACGCAGATGATGCTTCCAAGTTAGTCGCCTGTCAAACCATAAGCCAAGATATCGCACCACCCTGGTCTGTGGGATATGAATGTTATTCAGCATCACAGGTGGACAAGTTTGACGTCGTAAGGTGAACGTAACCTGTGTTACGTTTTTATTAAACAAGAATGTTTGAAGATATTTCGCGAATGTTTTTCTTGTAATCACTGCGGACAAAATATTGTTCAAGTAGGAGAAATAAAATGTAGTATTTTATTTTAACTTTCTCTTGCCCTATATAAAACATATGTATTAAGAAGAAATTTTCATGTCGAATTTTTTAAATCGAGTTTTTATCGGAAATACACGTTTCCAGGCCCCCTCGGTTTCCATACAATTACACGTTTCAATATAATTACGACAAAATGTGTAAAATATTAAAGTTATATGACCCACCTCGTTGGTCTGGAGGTAAAGTCGTCGCCGCGAGTCAGCAGTTTAACAACTGATTTTTGGAGACGATGGTTCCTGGTTCCTAGTAAAGGTAGGTAGACTAAGCGTTATACAAAAATTGTTTGAAATAAAGTTAGTAGGTTTTTTAATTTTCTACAACTTTGAATAGGCCTATATACATTTTTGCCATAAATGCATATTAAGGCCGCAATCTTTAAAAAAATCATTTTTTTCAACGAGAGCGCAGCCTCCCCAAGAATTTCAGCCGACATGGCGCCTACCCTATCTTGTAGAGCAAATAAATAGAAAATGAGACGATTTTTTAAAATATTTAGGAGCCGTTAATGAGAAAATTGTAAAAAAATGAAAAATAACACAAATAAACTACTGCTTCCGGTTGACCGACTTTAATGAAAATGTTTGTGTCGGGTTCTCTAGTGGTACCTAAATTAAGTTACAAGTTTCAACTTCATACGATGTTTCGTTCTTCAAACACACACACACACACGCGCGCGCGCACACACACACACACACACACACACACCAATCGCTAAAAACATGTTTTTTGATGTCATGGTGTCTGAAATGTGTATTTCCGATGAAAACTCAATTTCGAAAAGTCGACATAAAAACAATACTTTCCTTCCTATATATTTTTCCTTCCTATAACGCCGGCCGCATTGGCGTAGTTGGTAACGTGCTCGCCCCTCATCATGCGGTCTTGGGTTCGAATCCCATTCAGGCACGGCATATTTTCATATGTTACAAAAATAATTTCATCCTTCACCGTCTGCATTAGCAGTAATTGCAGAACAGTCGGACGTTAAACAAAAAAAGAAAACAAAAGAAGTTCCCATATATTAATAGGTAAGATAAAATAAAAAAATCTACTACTTTTATTTCAAGCGTTTTTTTCTACAGTGCTTAGTTTAGCGTCAATTAGTGATTTTCCATATTTTTTACTTGAATATACGTAGATTTTCATTTTGCGTCATTCACTCATGATTACATTAGATTATATTTAATATTTTACATTGTTTCCTCATGATTAAACAAAGGTAATATTGTCATTATTTACATTGGCAAGAGAAATTTGTGTGAGTTTTACTCATCAGATTTTTATTTTTAAGTAACTTATATTGTAAATGCCATTAAAATATTAACTGTTTTTATCTACTCGTTACACTGTAACTGATACTGATAAATAATAGTTTTGAAGCATAGATAAGCTACCTTTACGAGAGAAATAATGTTATAGTAAGTACATCAGATTGATTTGTGTAGGTTTCCTTAATAAAGTTAACGCCCGTTCTTCCACAATACCATAATGTTTAACATTTCCACGCAAATTCCGAATGTCTGTCTGCATCTAAATTAATTCGCACCTACCTCTTAAAAGTTACAAGCTATTTTCATTATAAATTAATATCGATGCAGTATGTTTAATAATTTCATATTAGTTTTTACTTTCTCTTGCCTGTATGAATATATAGGAAGGAAAGTATTGTTTTCATGTCGATTTTTCAAAATCCAGTTTTCACCGGATCTACACGTTTTCAAACCCCCTGAACCCAAAAAACATGTTTTTAGCGATTGGCAAGTGGTGTGTGTGTGTGTGTGTGTGTGTGTGTGTGTGTGTGTGTGTGTGTGAACACAATATCTCAAGAACGAAACATTGTACGACCTTAAAACTTAAGTTACATACCACTACCGGACCCGACACGAACATTTTCATCAAAATCGGTCAACCGAAAGTAGTAGTTTATTCGTGTAATTTTTAACTTTTTTGCGATTTTCTCAAAAACTGGTCCTACGATTTTTTTTATAATCGCCTGGTTTACTAAATTTTTTTATGCTGTACAAGATAGCGTAGGCACCATGTTTGCTGAAATTCTTGGTGAGGCTGTTTTTACGTAAAGAAATTGTTTTTTTTTAAGATTACGGCTTTAATATGCAATTTAGCGAAAAAATTTATATAATAAAAAATGTAGAAAATTTAAAATCCTACAACTTTTATTTCGACATTTTTTTCATAACGCTTAGGTTAGCCGTAATTAGCGATTTTCTGATTTTTCTCACGAAAACATGTGAAAAATCGATTTTTTAAAGATTTTAGCCTTAGTATGCGTTCTACGACAAAAGTGTATGTATTCAAATTTATAGGAAATGAAAAGATCTACAACTTTTATTCAGATAATTTTTCTCTACAGATCCTAGTTTAGCGTGAAAGAGTGGTTTTCCGTATTTTTAAGCCAAACTGAGGTCAATTTTCATTTTGCGTCCTTCTCTCATGATTAAAATAAGGTTATGTTTTTGAGGTTAGTTTTTTACTTCTAATTTTTATTACTAATGTTAGGTTATATTGGTCATTATTTGCATTGGCAAGAGAAAATTGTGTGAGTGTTTCACACCACATTTTTTAAAATTAAATTCCAGTTAGTTAGTTCTTGTTATTTTTCATTGTATCAGTATATTTCCGTCATCATTCTAATTATATTAAACCACTTCCGTTTGTCCGGAATTCATAATATACATATCTTTTGTTTTTTTATCAGTTTATGCAATGAAGTTACGTAAATTTTTATGTATTAATCTACATTTTATTTTTAATAATTTATATTGTTTTCCTTTAAATTATCATTGAGTCAAAATATTAGGAAATTTAAATAAAATATTTTATCTTTAATACTAAAAAAGAATAATTTTCTGATAATTGTTTTTACATTTTGTTTTATCTATTTCACTTTAAATACAATTGTTAGAATGTTAAATTATAAATTCGTAAATTTTTTCTTTGATTCCCAGAAGATATTTGTACATTATTTTTGGTTAAGAACGCATTTTTAGTTTGTTTATGACTATTTTTAACAAGTTTTGCTACCGGAATTGAAGATTGATGTCGTAGCCATGACGCGATTTTCTGAAAATATCTCCGTAGCTATAATTTAAGAGTTGGGTATCCTAAATGATTTTTTTTAAGTCCGAACAAGCCCTGTTTTAGCTAACACGAGCCGCACAAATGTAAAGTGGTCACCTCCATGGCGCAATGGTTTTCAAGTTAGAGTACGCTTACCTTCCAATCCAAAGGTGCTGGTCTCGAATCCAGAATTAAGTTAGAATAAAATTACTCATTAGTCTTAAGACTAATATTCATATAAAATATTAAATGATGTTTTTTTAATTCTTGGTGGCGCATTACGTGAATAAGGTTTACCGTTTTCCTATATTTAATCGTGATAGCTGGATATGGAAGTTTGTTAATTCTAGACGACACCTCTTCGCTAGTTTTTTTTTTACTTGACCAGCTTATTGTTGTGTAGGTCATCAGCCGAAAGGCGGGTTTGAACCTCTAGAGGTTTCATTAAGTAAAACAAGGAGTTCGATGATTTACAATTGCCTTCCTCACTGAGTGGAAAAAGTATGCTTATCAGCATGCCTGACCCTCTCAAAAGCATCTACTTTCCACCGTACAAATGACACCTTCACTGCATTTACCACATGGTATAGCTGTATAATGAAATTCATTGTTCTATGATGAGATAACTCAGACTATATAGTCCGATATAGTCCTATATTATATAGTCCTATAATGCGCCAGCTCATTCCGTGTTATCTGTCAAGAGGTTCCTAGCCAAGTACAGCATCTCAGTGTTAGAACATCCTCCTCATTCACCAGATCTTGCACCATGTGATTTCTACCTGTTCCTAAAGTAAAATCATTAAAAGGGACAAGATTTGAGATTGTGGAAGCTGTAAAAGAGAAAGCGGCACGTGTCCTGAAGGAGCCGACAGAAGATGACTTCCAGCACTGTTTCCAACAATGGAAAATTCGCATGGAGCGTTGTACGGATAGAGAAGGAGTGTATAATGAAGGTGGCAATAAGTGATTATGTATAAAATAGAAATAAAAATTTTTACAACGTCAGTCTCGTTATTTAATAGCCCCACCTCGTATAATGTTAAAATTGTATACTACTAGAAGAGTTGATTGAAGTCATAAATCTATCATATAAAAAATAAAATCAGCTTTATAAGTTGAGTAAATAGATGATAACGTAATATAAAAGGATCATATTTGCTTCAACAACCTCATTACTGAAAGGTCCGGATGGAAAAACTTTTTGGATATTTGCCGAGGAAGTTATCTTTAGTTCTTCTATCTTTTGTTAAAGGAAGCTGAATACAATACAAAATCAAATATAACTTGTGTTTGATTCCAAAAAATAGAATTATGTAGAAAATTTTATATGCCTATCTATGAGCCAACTATATTGTAGAATTCTTCTGTTGCATTATTCTACTGAGATATCTCAAACAACAATATGGCTGAAAATATAATGTGATTTATTTTCATGTTATTTTAATATCTCTTTTAATATTATTAGACTATTATTACTTGAAACTTTTTATATCATTTCTGATTTTAGTTTTTATTACTCTTGTAAAAAACTTAATTGATCCTATGTACTTTCTTACATCTCTATAAAATCACATAAGTACCCAAATCATAAAATTATTTTACAGATCTTCATGATTTTTAATGAACACTGATTTTTGGAAACGATGGTTCCTGGTCCAAATCCTAGTAAAGGTAGTTACTTTTTACTTTCTCTTGCCTATATGAATATAATTATAGGAAGGAAAGTATTGTTTTCATGTCGATTTTTCGAAATCGAGTTTTCACCGGATCTATACCCCCTGAACCCAAAAAAAAAACATGTTTTAGCGATTAGTCTGTGTGTGTGTGTGTGTGTGTGTGTGAACAGAATATCTCCAGAATGGAACATCGTACAAACTTGAAACTTGAAACTTAAGTTAGATACTACTACCGAACGCGACACTAACATTTTCATCAAAATCGGTCAATAGAAAGTAGCCTACTAATTTATTCGTGTCATTTTTCACTTTTTTACAATTTTCTCAAAAACGGTTCTTATGTTTTTTTTTTAAATTGCCGCATTTACTACATTTTTTATGCTCTACAAGATAGGGTAGGCGTCATGTCTGCTGAAATTCTTGGTGAGGCTGTTTTCACGTAAATAAAATGTTTTTTTTTAACATTGCGGCTTTAATACGCATTTTAGCGCAAAAATGTATTAATAAAAGTTGTAGACAATTTAAAATCCTGCAACTTTTATTTCAAACATTTTTTGTATAACGCTTAGTTCAGCGGTAATTAGCGATTTTCTGGTTTTTTTCTCACGAAAACTTGAAAAAATATCAATTTTTTTTAAAGTTTTCAGTCTTATAATGCATTTTACGTCAAAAAAGTATAATTAAATTTATAGTAAATTAAATGATCTACAACTTTTATTTAGAGCATTTTTCTCTAGAGTCTAATTTAGCGTGAAAGAGTGATTTTCCGAATTTTGAAGCCAAACTGAGGTTGATTTTCATTTTTCGTCTTTCACTCATGATTAAAATTAGGTTATGTTTATTGAGGTTAGTTTTTTGTTTATTTCTAATGTTTTATTAGTAATGTTAGGTGAATTGTTCAATATTTGCATTGGCAAGAGAAACTTGTGTGAGTGTTTCACACCCAGATTTTTTTATTTCTAATGACATTTTTAAAACGATTTCAGTTAACTATCAAAAAAATGTGTTGAACATACAAAAACAACAAATCAGTTTAGGGAGAACAGTTTTGGGGGGGGGACAAAGGCAGAAAAACAATAAATTTTAGATTTTAATGTTGAATATTTGGATAGATTATACGAACAGCAAAATTTAGTAGTAATATTTTTTTAACAATATAGTTGAACTCAAAATTTAAGTTTAAAATTTTTTGTTCAATTTTTTTGACTTGCCTTAATACTTTATAAAAAGTTTTATCGTAACATTGTTTGTATTTCACTTGGTCTATTTTTATTTTTTCCGTTAATATCATAGAGATTGATGGATGTTTGACTTCGTTTAGCTGTTTTTCAATCTCTTTGCCGTATTAGTTACATATTGTTCAAAAATAAATGAACTGTTTGTAATACAGCAGTAAAAAAATAATTCCCGTTTGACGGATAAATTCAAATCCAAGGAAAGGGAATTTTTGATATGTTATTGGATGGCCTTTGAATTTGTGTGCCAGTTAAGTAACAAATTATTAATTCTTCTAAAAACTCCATTTTTATTGTTCTAAAATTGACTGAATACTTAACTATATTACGGAGGTTTTTTTCTGCTTAATTAACTATCGATCAAAATTGAACTCCGTTCCAAAATTTTAAAATACAAAACTCTTTTGAAAACAATCTGGACTTATAATGTCCAGCTGTTTGGAGAAGCGGCTGAGAGTAATTTATAGTCAATCCAGGTCTTTCAATCAAAATTCTTAAGAAAATTGCTTCTGGCGCTCCTTTTGATGTTAGCAATAAAACCGTCCACGACGATTTCAAAATTCCGACAGTAAAGGAGCTAACCGCGTCCTTGTATAGTATATTAGTAAATTTCACGAACGACGACTAGATGACCATCCAAACTAACTAGCCACAAGGAACTTCCCAAGTGTGCGACGTCTAAAGCGAAAATGGAGTAGAGATCTCTTGGTCTAAATAACGGACAACTCCCGTAGTTACCAATGGATACCTCTTCTCGTTAACCCTTTATAGGGCAGTACTACGGGAAAAAATATAGGTACAACCTCTTAAAATGTTGAATTTTGTTTTATAGGGACTTGAATAATGTATTTCTAGTGCCAGAACAGTAAGATATATTCTTGTTTTGGATGTTAAGCCCTGGTAAGTATACTTACCAAGGAATGTTTATTGAAATGGGAATCACATAATGTTTAGTGGTAAAAATGCTTTTTAAAACAACTTGTAGTAATATATAATTAAAAAATGTGTAGAATAACTTATCTTAACTTTAAAATAGCATAAATGCTTACTTCTCGATAAAAAACTCGAATTTTCTAAGCACTGTACAAAAGTATCAAAAAAAAAACAACACGGTTGCGTTCTCTGGTTAGTTGTTTAGATAATGGTCGCTGCGCACTAATTTCAATGTGGATAACCTACTTACCAGAGAACATCTATAAAACCATAAAATGCCAATAGGGTTCAACTGAATAGCTAATTCTTTTTAAAAAAATCGACCTTATTGCCAGTGGTAAGTATACTTACCAAAGACCTATAAAGGATTAAACTATAAAATTCCCCACCGCCATTTAAATATCATACTCGGAAATTTTGTGCAGATCAATGTACAGTGCCATAATAAAAATTAAAGACAAAAAAGTTTTACTATTATTTCTCCAGAAAAATTTCATAAAAATTCTAAGGATTATTACTTGAATATATTTTGAACCCGTTCATTAATGTGATCAGAATTTTTTTTATTTCTTATTGTTTCTATAATGTGACGTCATATATTCCAAGAACCAGCTAATCAAGTTCTTGTAAAGTTTTCTTCCACACACCACTGTACTAAATCGCTATCGAACTCGACGTACGTACGTTCATGATAAATCAGTAGTATTTTATTGATAGAAATTAAAAAGAGATGAAAAATATACGTGATAAAGAAAGAATGATAAAAGAAAAGGTTGTTAGGCCGGTTCAGATAGGAGGCTGGCTAGATTGTGTTGAAATTGCAAGCTTAGAAATACTGCAAGATAGACGTTTAGTTGTTGCTCGCTAGCCGTTCTTTCAGATATGTTACTGGTTTGCTCATTCTATCTACATACAGGTGTACACATACCTGTCTCCCCACCGAGAAACCACCTGTTTGTTTTATCCAAACATTATACATTCTTCATTGCCACTCAATCTCTCTCTCTCTCTTTCTCTTTCTTACTTACTTGATCTTTAATTCTTCAACTATTACCATCTCTCTCTTAATCTCTATATCTCACGTTGTCTTAATCTTTCTATTAAAGCCTATCTTGTGTATTGCAGTCACTCCGTAATGGCATCTTAAAACTTTTGTATCATTATCAACAGTATTAAACATATTTTAATTTAGAAATTAATTTAAGTTTTTTTAATCATTTTTTACCGGTAGAAAGTGAAATTTGTTAATTGAAAAATCTGGTGTGAAACACTCAAACGAATTTCTCTTGCCAATGAAAATAATGAACAATATAACTTAACATTAGTTATAAAACATTAAAATAAACAACAAAATAATCTCAAAAAACATAAACTTATCATGAGTGAAAGACTCAAAATGAAAATCAACCTCGGTTTGGCTAAAAAGTACGGAATATCACTCTTTTACGCTAAACTAGGCTCTGAAGAGAAAAATGCTTTTAATGAAAGTTGTAGATCTTTTAATTTCCTATAGCTAAACTTGAATATACACTTTTGTCGTTAAATGCATACTAAAGCTGAAATCTTAAGAAAACCGATATTTTTACACGTTTTCATGAGAAAAAAAACAGAAAATCGCTAATTACCGCTAAACTAAGCGTTATTCAAATAATGTTCGAAATAAAAGTTGTAGGATTTTAAATTGTCTACAACTTTTATTATGTACATTTTTGCACTAAAATGCATATTAACGTTGTTATCTTAAAAAACAAATTGTTGTATGAGAAAACAACCTCCCAAGAATTTCAGCAGACTCTGCACCTACTCTATCTTGTAGAGCTTAAAAAATATAGTTAATTAGGCGATTTTACAAAAGATCGTAGGAACCGTTTTTGAGAAAATCGCAAAAAATTTAAAAATGACACGAATAAACTAGGTACTACTTTCGTTTGACCGATTTTGATGAAAATGTTCGTATCGGGTCCTCTAGTGGTAGTATCTAACTTAAGTTTTATGTTTAAATTTCATACGATGATCCGTTCTTGAGATATTTGTTCACATACACACAACCCAACTGCTAAAAACATGTTTAATTTTGGTTTCAAGTTTCAAGTTCGTACAATTTGCGTCCTTGAGATACTCACACGCACAAGATATACACACGCGCGCGCGCGCACACACACACACACACACACACACAGACCAATTGCTAAAAACATTTTTTTTGGGTTCAGGGGGTCTGAAAACGTGTAGATCCGGTGAAAACTTAATTTCGAAAAATTGACGTGAAAACAATGCTTTCCTTTCTACACATACATAGAGGCAAGAGAAAGTAAAAAATATGTGAATTAGTCTCGATCAAAGCAATATTTGTGATACTTTTAGTAAATTTAACTGAAAATGTATCACTATTGTACTGATAATAACTTAGTAGGTTATTTTAATAAAATTACATCTTAAGCACAAATAAAGCTGTTTCATAAAGATCCGTTGAAATGTTTAGCTTTTACCATTAATTGATCGCTTTCATCTGAATCTGAAGAAGAAGAATAAAAAGAAGAAATAGAAGAAGGAGGAGGAGGAGGAGGAAGGAAGAAAAAGGAATAAAAAGAAAGAAAGAAGAAAAACCTAACGGAAAAACTACTATTAAAATAAATTTCAGAAAAAGAACAGGTTAACATAGCCTATATCTTTTGAAAAAAACAGAAATAATGACCATAATAATTATTATTATTTTTGGTTTTTTCATTAATATTCAAAACACAAAACAAAATTAGCAACTAAATATGACAAATGACCGCCTTCGTGGCGGGTAGTTATTAGCGCGCTAGTCTACAAAGCGAAAGTTACTCTGTTCGATTCCCGGCTAGGATCTAAAAATTTTAACACGTTAAAACTAGTATTCTAATTTAAAACTAATTTTAAATCACTAATATTCTATTATAATAAAAATAAATCTTTAGCACAAATAAAACTGCTTCATATAGATCCGTTAATGAAATATTTAGCTTTTGCCAATGATTGATCGCTTTTATTTGATTCTGAAGAAGAAGGAGGAGGAAAAACTAAAATAAATTTTTAAAAAACAGGGACAGAGCCTATATATTTTGAAAACAAAAATAAAGACAATAATTATCTTTATTTTTGGTTATTTTATTGATGATCAAAACACAAAAGAAAATTAACAATTAAATATGACAAATGACCGCCTCCGTGGCTTAGTGACTAGCGCACTAGCCTACAAAGGGAAAGGTCCCGGGTTCGATTCCCGACTTTGAACCACAGAACCGTCGTCCGCTATACCAACTCGGTGGGTTAGTTTAGATTAAGTGAATATTATGGATTGTATTACAGTAATGTGGATATTATAGAAGGGATACGTAGGAACAAATCATCAATCACTAGCCTACAAAGAGAAAGGTCTCAGGTTCGATTCCCGACTTTGAACCACGGAACCTTCGTCCGCTGTACCAACTCGGTGGGTTAGTTTAGATTGAGTGAATATTATGGGTCGTATTACAGTAATGTGGATATTTTAGAAGGGATACGTAGGTTATTCAAATCATCAATAGTAACTTCTGAGTCATAATTTGGGTGGGCTACAACATGTACAAGCATACAAACCCCAAAATATAAAGAATACCTGTTGTGCAATATTGACTCACGATAATTTACCTCAATTTATAGAACTTCATTGTTTCCAAAATTTTATTCAATTGAATTCTAAGAAACGAAGGATACAATTGTTTAAATATTCACTTTTGTAATTTTAAAAGGATTAGACCTTAAAAGGATTAGTAATCCACTCTGTGTTAATATTATTGTTATTAGTTTATTATGATTATAGAGAATGCTATATGAACAATAAGGTTATGTCGCCATATTATTTAATTAGGTATACAAAAAAAATGTTATGGAGTCGAAAATCTACACCAATGTAATGGATATACTCTAACTTAATTTATAAGGAAATGATTGATTTATGACTGTACATACAGACAAACCATACGATTCCAGAAAACAGATCATAGGTTACTAAACTGAAAGTAAAGAAATACTAGTAGTTGCCTCTCACCGTTGCCTAACGAAATCTTTTTCTGATAGAATTCTATCCACATAATTAACAAACTAGATCTCCCACTTTTTATGAAGAACCCACCATTGGGAATAGTATCGGTTACCTCTTCTATTTTAATTATTTTGGATTTACAAAAAAAAATTGATAGATGGAAATTTTAAAAGTGCCACCAATAACGATTGTGTCAAATTGAAAACGGATAATATGTTTAACCTCATCATCTGTCAAGGATTAAGCTCAATTGTCTGTTCCGGTATCCATCTCTTTTTAGGTCTTCCCAAACCTCGCTTTCCTCTAGGTTTATATTTCCATGCTCGCAGAGGAAGTCAGTGAGCTGGCATGCGAAGCAAATGATTGGACCAGTTTCTCTTGTATATTCTTAACGTATCACATTGAACATTTAACTCAGCCCGTATAGCTTCGTTACGTACTGTATATAACCGGGTACAACCTTTGACTCCCCGCAAAAATCTCATTTCAGCAGCCTGGATACGAGATTCATTCGTCTGTAATGACACCCATGTTTCACTCCCATATGTTATGAGTGGTACAGCCATTGCTCTATAAAATTTTATTTGGGTGTCCTTTCTCGTTTTCTTTCCTATTGTCCTGCGAATAGAACCGTATACAGCGCTGAATGTTGCCAGTTTTTCACTCTCGTCAACTTTCTCATAGGAAATCCTGCATTCAAAATATTTCAAATCTTAAACTTGTTCTATAGTTCGGTTGCCAAGTATAATTTTTGAGCGAACCGGCCATCTTCCCTTGAATGCCATAATCTTTGATATTTGCGCCGATATTCTCATGCCAAACTCTGCGCTAATGTTGTGCAACTTGTTTTAGTCAATATCTAAAAAGCTGGTTTGAACCTTTAGAGGTTTTACTAAGTAAAGCGTAGAGTGAGGTAGTTTACTATTGCCTTCCTCATTGAGTGGAAAAGAATGCTTATCAGCATGCCAGGCCCTCCGAAAAGCACCTACTTTCCATCCTGCAAATGACACCTTCACTTCATTCACCACAGGGTCTGGCTGCATAATGAAACTGATCACTCTCAGAGGAGATAACTCTGTTTAGTGTCGTTTATACCTCTATCTCTTCTGTTCTTAAATAGTTCAGTCATATAACTGGCTGACTATGTGATAAGAAACAGAACTATTTTTTGTAACCCTGGAACCAGCAGATCGAGTGTAATTAATTTAACACTTCGCCTACCTGTTAGTTGTGCAACTTATAAATGGCTTATTGGAGCGTGTCTTCTGTGTCAAAAATAATAACACTGTCATCTGCGTACAGCAATGAATTTAGGAATACGTTATTCCAAAGCTATATAATATGTGTAACCTACTACATAAATTTGTTGAAAACAAGAAGATCTGCAAAATTTATGAACTGGATTAATATTTTCCGCGATATTTTGTAATTTCTTCAAGTTTCAAAATTATTTTGAATGAAATATTTATCTTTAATTTTTTTAAATTTCTAAACTAGATTTTGCACAAACCGTGTGGTGATGTAATTATGCATCAGTTTTTCTTTTCATCTGTCCTTTAATGTAAAAATCCATGCACATTTGTTATAACGCTTGATGTTTGTAAAAGGATGGGCTCAGCGTCCATGTTATGTTCAACCACGCTTGACGCCAACTGCTGATATCTCCACCTATTTGTCCCACACATTAATGTTATTAAATAGTTTATTAATTATGCAAAAAAATCATCGTTCAAGTAATTAATATGCAACTAGATAGAATAAGAATAGCATTAGGTATTTATGCTAAAATTATCATCTTTAACATTGTTGATTTGAGGATTGTACGTGTTTTTTTTTAATATTACAACTTTTGTAATTGTTTTAACTGATATGTGTAAAAAAAAATTACTTTAATTTTTAAAATATTCTATATCTTTATTTCAAAAGATGTACATTTTCATGATAGTTTTAAAACATATCAAGAAATTAGTAATAGAAATGCCGATTTTCTTTTTCTTTGATTTTCAGTGCGGTACTATAATAGTAATAAAACTTTATTTTCATTTTTTTACAATTATTTCCGTAGAAATTCTTTCAAAAAAACTGTAATGAATTTATAACAACGCCTAATGTACGAGGTGGAGGAAATTGACCTGCCCAACTACGAGTAAAAGCCATGTCCTGGGGTAGGTGTTCAATTCTTTTACCTAGTAACACAGTAAGAGCGATTTAAAATTACACTAGGGCTTATAAAAATGATATTTAAAAACATATACAATTTCCAAAAAGAATACACTCCGAAAGTCTAATAAATCTAGTTAGTAAACAATATATGGCTTTAAAAACATCCCACTATTCAAAGTTATACAATTTAAAAAACGTTGAATATAACTTTGAAGATAATTCCAAGTTATACAAAATTATTAATAAAAACTTTTAATATACAATGAGCGGGATGATTTCTATATACGATTAGAAGTTATTGGTTTAGAATTCTATTGTCAAAAGAAGAGATGCTCATTGGTACTTTCTCCTGTTCAGATTGGTACCTATCCACTGTTCAGATCAAGTGATCCCTGCTCCACGTTTGCTAAAGACGTCGTAAAATTGGTTAGTTCCTTACAGCCAGATCACGGACCAACTGATTAAGTTGGTTATCTAGTCGATTATGGAATGTACTATAAAAGAACGCAGTTACTTCTTTCACTGATAGAATTTTGAAATTGTCGAGGGATATCTATTGCTTACATAAAAAGGAGCTCCTTCTTCTACTCCTCCTTCTCCTTCCCTTCTGACATCATATTATCTATCTTTTGTTAGAATGCTTTAAATATAAATAATTCCCACCGTTGTAGAGGTCTTCCCAAGGCTCTCTTCCTCCCAGGCCTGTAGGCCTATTCAAAAATCCGGTTTTGATATCAATCTCGTTTCATTCTTTGAAGATGATCCATCCATTTATTAGGATAATTACACATTCCCTCGTAAACACTTACTAGCTCTTTACTGTTTAGATCTTTCCTTACATCGATATTTCGAATTCTGTCCTCCTTTGTACAATCCTTGACCCCTTTTATACAAAACGCATCCCTGCAGTTTGAAATTGTTGGTTCTTTCTCCCTGTAAAATTCCAAGTTTCACTGCTTTACAGGAGTATCAGAATTGACATCATGCTCTAAAATCTTATCAAGGCATTTGTGAGCTCTGGTCGTTAATGTACATACAATCGTTTTGGGTACTTTATAAAAACGATGCATTTTTTGTTAACATCAATCTCTCCTTGAAAACCAATTTGACAGTCGATGTAATAATGTTCTGAATTGCTCTATAAACCAGTTATTAAACACAGTCTTAGATCTTACAGAATCCCTTCCTACAAAATTTATTTCTACAATTTTGGTTCTATATATACCATATTTGCACATGTATTATATATTATATTGCTCCTACAAAAATAACTTCTTTTAAAATGGCACTTTGGAGACTTCATAAAGTAGTGTTAAAATAAAAGTGTAAAAAGTATATTTTATTGTTTTGCACAAAGTAATAATTTTCATTCGCATGCAATATTTTAAGTACTAAGTTTATTCATTAAGTCTTTCTCCATATTTTAAGACCTTACCTTGTAACTTAACCTTGTATACGTAGTTTGATTCTTAAACGAAGTAACTTATTTAAAAATGATTTATTGCAGTTATTTCACCTTGTTATTGGTGTTACATTACAAAAACATTCTGCAAAAAAATATACCATAACCTACTACTCTACAATATTCTATCAGAAAATACGATACAATAAATTTTATATTATATTATATTTTTTTATGTTTAAATAATATGTACTAATATCGAAGTGAATATACCAGGAAGTATGGATAAAATTGTGAACTTGTATTACAGGTTCTTAAAAGTGTATTAATCATATTTAAATAAATTCGGTGTTGATTTTATTTATTTATTACAATAATAACAATTTCTATCATACGTACAAATCTTCTCTGTCATATATGGAGAACACAACGTAGATACAGTATACATGACTATTAACAAATTGTACACTCTTTTCCTCTCAAAATTAATAAATCACACGAATCCAGATTTTGTTTTTTTGTTTTTGGTTTAACGTCCGACTGTTCTGCAATTACTGCTAATGCAGACAGTGGAGGATGAAATTATTTTTTTAACGTATGAAAATATGCCGTGCTTGAATGGAATTCGAACCCAAGACCGCATGATGAGAGGCGAGCACGTTACCAACTATGCCAATGCGGCCGGCACACGAATCTAGAGGTACGAACATTGTCACGCCCACATCTATCATAAAACCCACAAAGGAGATTAGAAATATGCTGGAATAAGGATCTTAAATAGAACAGCAACGAGAGTTTGCCACTGGGTGATTTCTTCAATCAACACGAAAACAAGGGGAATGTTAAATTATTTGCACCCGATCTGCTAGTTCCGTATTTTTAAGCCAAACTTAGGTTGATATTAATTTTGCGTCTTTCACTCATGATTAAAATTAGCTTATGTATATTGAGGTTAGGTTTTTGTTTTATTAATAAAGTTAGATTTTATTGTTAATTTTTTGCATTGGCCAGAGAAAGTTGTGTGAGTGGTTCACACCACATTTTTATTTTTTAATTTAGGATTTTCTTTATATCGGATGATTCAAAGAAACGGAAAATTTAGAAAATTTAATCATTTTTGTGACAAAAATGTTTTTAATAAATTATCTTTGTCATTAAATAGTAAAAATAATGCCATTTAAGAATACAAAAAGTACAATTTATTTCTTGAAGATGTCATCTTGCAGGTAAGCGCCATTTTTGTGCCAACATCCCTACAGTCTCTTCGTTACATTGTGGATGGTTCTACGTAGGCCTAACATCCAACAGGAATTTCGGCAATTGCTTCTCGGATCTTGGCTTTCAATTCTTCCGTTGTAGGAGGACAATATACATTTTGTATGAATGGCAATGCAAGTACCGTACTAATATTCATCGAATACTAATTATGCAACTTTATACAAACTGATTGACCAATTTTGACTTTTATGACAGCATTTTGAACAGCTTGGATATTGTCTAGTGTACGAGCGGTTGCACACGGCCTGGAGATTTCTTTTTCATTGCCAGACCAGATTCTTCAAAATAACGTATCCACGTGTTTATTGCATGTGCTGATGGATGGAACACGACCGTGACGTTCTAAATTAAAATGACGGTGGAATTTTCTACGTGCCGCCTCCACATTGTCCTTGTTCTTGTAAAAAGCTCTAATTGCAAAATCAAGTTGCGCTTTCTTTAAATATTCATGATAACTAAATGGCAAGGTGTCGTGGACAGGCTGGCGAAAGGTATTTATTGCTAACAATCGCCTATGGCTACCATCACAATTTCAAAATTTCCCATTTCTTTGAATCACCCGGTATTTACATGAGTAATAACAATGTGAACCCCTTACCGCAGACTTCTTACGTAATACTTGATTAGCCCCATGCCAAAGATTCGAGTGCTCTTTTTGGATTGGCTGTTATTAACATACGAATTACTATGATGGTACCGCGTTGTGAAAGGACTTGGTAGGTATAAAAAAACTGCCTTGCCGGTAGCTGTGCACATAGCGTGTGAGAGAGATATAACGATCGGAAGGCGATAGTTATTCCCTTTTTGTAAAACATCACGTAACGCAGTGTACACAGTTTGTATTTATGTACCACATTGTATAGCCTACAAATTGTAGGCCTACGCAGTCTAAGTACAGCCCAAATAATCATCATGCTGAATCACCACAGAATGATGAATTACAATTCAGTGTGGCGACAGCATTTCTTGTATAAGTTAGAACATTCTTTGGTTTATTGTAAGTTTCAAGTTTTTCGTGCGTAAAATGTAATCTAAAAATTCGGTGATATTTAATTTGGAATAATTATGGACAACATTAACAGTCTGGTGACAGGATTTCGTGTATAAAGTTAGGTTATTTTCTCGTTTTATTGTTAAATTTGTTTATTGTAAGTTTCAAGCTTTACGTGAGTAAAATTTAATTTAAAAATGGATGATTTTGATAAATGTGTCGTTCGTAGATTGGTGTACACCTTTCGTTTAACAGAATGTCAGAAGCCTGTTAACAGGCTTCTGACACCCGCGTTACTGCGGGTAGCGCTAAAAGAAAGAATTTACTTTAAAGGTAGAAACTGAATGGCTTTCTAATATATGTAAGGTAAGCAAAAATTTGGCAACCATTTATAAATTAATCAATAAGACAAGAAAATAAAAGAAATAATTATATTAAGTAAACGTATTCATTGAAAATTTTCCGTAAAAACGAAGCTCAACTTTGTATTATTAAAATTTCATATATATTAAAATAAAATTATAAAATGTTGCATGAAACGAAATTATTTACCGTAAAAACATGGATAGAAAACAGTAGTAGATATTTTCAGATTGGTTAATAGCGCGGGAACACAGCGATGTTCAATGTGCACAGTTGTACGCCGTCCAGTATACATGAAGAAGAATGCTATCACGTTTACAGAACAAATCCGTGAGAAACCCGATGCAGTTTGCCGTCAACTTATGCAATGTAATGACACGTTTCCGATTGCAATTATAACTAGTACTATTAAAATTACTGTTATTGTTCAATAATAATATATTTGTGTGCGAATAATGCATAGAAAAGCTTTTAAGATTGACAGTTTTACAATCGAAATATCTATTGACAGTTAAGAGATTTAAGTGTTAATTCTGTTTCCTTGACAAACTCTTAATGTTTGCTTGTGTGGTGAATAAATGTCTGTATGTATCTTGTATAATATACATATTTCGTTCCTAGTCGTCCTTGTCTAGATTTACTACTTCTTCACGGTTATCTTGCAAATAACTTAGACATCTTTCAGCTGCATACCTCTTTGCTACCGAAAACAAAACCACTTATGATTATGTACTACGCTATGCAAATTAACTCCACGTTCCTTTGTAACAAAAAGTGTCAATAGTCCGTTGAATGTTGTTAATTACAGTTTTTGTTTTGACTTATACTTTTATTAATATTGTATCCGTTAAACACGATTACTTTCACTCTAATATAATATTTTAAAAAAACTACATTTTAATGTATTTTAAATCAATGCACGTGGAAAAATTCTAAGTTGTAAATTAAACATCAAAAATAAATTCGCTTTGACATTATTTGTTTTACAGCTCGTATTTTCAATCTTTTCTTTACAGATAAAAAAAAAAATACAGTGTATCACATTCACACGACATTCTCTTGCCAATGTAAATATTGTACCATAATAACCAATGTTTAATCGTGAGTGAATGACGCTAAATGAAAATCAACCTCTGTAGAAAAATGTTTTTTAGATAAATATTGTTGGTTTTTAATTTTCTATAACTTTTATTATATACTACACTTTTGTTGTAGAATACAAAGTAAGTCCGCAGTCTTAAAAAAATATCCCAGTTTTTACTGATTTTAATAAGAAAAATACAGAAAATCATTAATTGACGCTAAACTAAGTATTTTTAAAAAATGTTCGAGATGAAAGTTGTAGGGATTTTTATTTCCTTTAACTTTAAAAATATACATTTTTGCCCTAAAATGCATATTAAGGCCTTTTTTTTAAAAAAAAAACAATTTCACCACGAGTAAAAATTAGAGATATGTTGCTTACCCTATCTCGTCGAGCATAAAGAATGTAGTAAATGAGGCGATTTTAAAGAAAATCGTAAAGAGCCGTTTTTGAGAAAATAGAAAAAATGAAAAATCGCACGAATTATATACTATTTTTGGTTGATCGATCGTAATGAAAATTTTTATAACGGTTTTCCCAGTGGTGCTTAACTTAAGTTCCGTACAATATTCCGTTCTTGAGGCATTTTCTTCGCACATATATAGATCAATCACTTAAACATATTTTTTGGGTTTAGGTGGACTGAAAACGTGTATTTCCGGTGAAAACTTGATTTCGAAAAATCGACATGAAAATACTCACAATACTTTAGTTCTCTATATATTCATACAGGACAAAATAAGTAAAAATTGATGGAGTTATCTCAAATAGATGCAGAGATATGTCTAACTCAATTAACATTACAAGATATAGAGCACACAAGAATCTTTAAAGTAACCTGTTTTGAGTAACCCTAAACGAAAACAATAATGATTATGTAAGCAGAAATAGAACTATTTTTATAGCTCTAGAACTAACAGGATGAGTGCAATTAGTTGAACCCTTTACCTGCCTGTGTCGGAGAGAATATGTAGTTTACAAATTAAAAAGTCAACTTATGTACAAAACAAACACAAAATAATTTTTTCACTTCATAAATTGTTTTTTTTTTTTTTTGTTAAGTTGTTAGTTGTGTTGTAGATATTATTGTTATAACAGTATTATTATTTTTTCTTTGCTGTAGGTAAAAGATACATCTTTCTTAAAAGATATTATCTTCCTTCCACTCAATCTGAAGGCAATTTTCTATTAGGATTTCAAGAATCTTACCTTTTCTTATGCTTCCAATTAACTTCACTAATATCTGTTAAACGTAATTTTATTCCTTTTTTATATTCTTCTCCTCGCGGCTATTTACTCTTTGACTCCTGCATTTTTTTTATTTCATTCCAGATAACCTATAGAATTCATTAAAATATTTCGTTTTTGTTTGCTTCTATTTTTTATCCATTTACAACATTTTCTGCGTTTAGGCTCGTGTTTCAATTTTCTAACTTTTATCTGTTGTTCTTAATGTCTAAAATTTGATTTATATAATTAATTCCCGTAAAATTACTAAACATATTATATTTTATAAGTGCATAAAAGGCATTAAAATTCCTGTTTTGTGATTTAACGTACGCTAAACATGCAGACTACATACAATGCTAAACAGCTTACTGACTACAAACATTGATTTACAGATTAGGAAGAATTTCTTGAAACACTACATTTGGAGTTTAGCATTATACGGGAGCGAAACGTGGGTGATAGGGGAAAGGAAGAGCATAGAAGCTTTCTGTTTCTTATCACATGGCCAGCTTATTACATGACTGAAGCATGTAAGAACAGAAGAGGTGGAGATGTAAAAGACGCTAGTCAGAGTTATCTCCTCTGGGAGTAATGAATTTCATATAGGCTATAGCCAAACCATGTGGTGAATGAAATGAAAGGGTAATTTGCAGGGTGGAAAGTAGATGATTTCAGAGAGCCTGGCATGCTGATAAACATACTTTTCAACTCAGTAAGGAAGGCATGGTAAATCACCTCACTCTTTGTTTTACTTAGTAATACCTCTAGAGGTTCAAACCAGCCTTTTGGCTGATAACCTAAACAACAAGAACAGGAAAATGTTAAAGACTTGGTGGGTGGCAAGATAAGTAATTTGGAGTTTCGTAGAAGAGTGGATGAAAGAAGTACCATATGGAAACATCTTACAAGATAAAGAGACAGGCTATGGAACATATCTTAAGACTTCCAGGTATTGCTTAATCAAAATGGAGGATAATATTGAGGGAGTGAATTGTAGGGGGAGGCAAACGTTAGAATATTTAAAGAGAATTACAAAAGATATAGGGCGTTGCAGATATGTAGATATGAAACGACTTGCGCAAGATAAAACAGCTTGAAAAACTGCATAAAATAAGTCGAGAGACTGATGACAAAATATAAGAAATACAGACATGATCGTAAACTGAATGGTTTCAGAATATGAAGGACTCGAAGGCTCGATTACTGGATAAAAGAATTAGGAAAGAAACCCAGTTGATGTTTTACCATTGAGGTTGATTTTCATTCAGCGTTATTCAATCATGCTTAAATTAGGTTATGTTTTGAATTTTGCATAGTTTACTCCTAATTAAACATAGGCAGTATTTTTCATCGTTTACGTTAGCAAGAGAAAGTCGTGTGGGTGTTTTACACCAAATTTTATTTTTTTAATGATATAACCTGTTTAATTGACAAGCAATGAGATAACGTGCGGCTATAGACAACACAATACAAGGATTTTGCATATTTCCTTAGCCACTTCAAGTGAATCACTGTTAGTCTCCTATAATGTGCATTCGTTACAATTGTTCCCTTATCTATTCCAAATTTTTGACTTTTCATAAATAATTTATTTTATTTTACATGACAATAAAGTTTATTTGTTTATCTGTTTTATTATAACACAAAGGTGGCATGTGTTAAGTAAATTGTTTTAGTAGTGTACTTTTAAGTTCATTATAAATATTACTTTTATTTTTTTTTTAGTTCATTTAAAGTCACATTGATAGCTTTGGTCATAAGCGAGTACTGTGGGTTTTGGTACTGTAACTGTGGGTTTTAACTTGTAAAAATTTTGAGACCCTACCGGGAATCGGACCCGGGACCTTTCGCTTTGTAAGCTAGCACCCTAATTACTACGGCACGGAGGCGATCAATATTGATTTTTTTTAAATTTCTAAGCCTCTTATCTTAGGTACGAACATTATTATTATTATTTTGTACAACTTTAGAACCTTTAATTAAGATACAAAAAATATTTTAAGGATAATTTTTAGGAAGACTCTGATCCAACCTGATCAGCCCCTGTTTCAACAGTTTGGTATTCGCACTATAATAATATTTATAGAAAAATAGTACTTCTTTACACTTATAAGTAAAAAATATTGCTCTTTTAGAGAATAATAACAGCACTTGAAGAGTTTACGCTTGATTGGCCATGGAAGTGAAACAAAATACGTCAGGAGGTCAATGGGTGTTTAATTATACGGCACCAAAATGTTTTAACTTTTTGCCTACTGACTTACGAAAAATACTTTTTACTGTAGCGATTGGTGTCATTAAATGTGGACTTCAAACAATATTTGGTTGGTCTAGGAATCGGTTGAGATTATCCGTGAATCGGTTGGTTTAGGTTTGCCTTGTTAATTTATAGATAAGTAATAACTAATGTAGTAATTTATTGAATAATTTACAAAAAATTGTGTAATACAGAATAATTAATAATATTGTAATTAGTTATCTGTTAATTAATTCATAAGGTATTGACAATTTGTAAATAATAACTTATTGTTATTATTATTATTTCATGACTGACCTTTCCTGTACACAAGCTTTACCTTATTCAGGAAAGTAATTTCAGTTCAGTTAGCTAAGAAATTGTATTTATTATAAAATTAATGTAATGGAAATAAATAAATGGTGTGGTGTATGAATTTGTTTTTATTTTTTATTTGCAGGTGAGGAAATTTGGCTGGTTTCTTATTTACATATTTCGAATTATTGAATCGTAATCTCATTAAGCAAACTCATGTAAGTAATACTCAATATATATCACACTAATTTGGTTTTTAGATGTCAAAAGAGTTTGTAAATTAACCTTAAATATTCACTATTCCCATAGGTTTTATCTACTATGATTTTAGAGAAAAGTTTCCTTTTGTTTTACATCCGAATGTTTTTCACATTTTTACTAATGCAGACGATAAAGGGGGTTACATAAAAATGTATGATAAAAAATCATGAAACCACGCATCTCATGGCTGGTGGTGATTTTTTTTAAAGAAATTGTAAGAGATCAAGCCCACTTAGCTTTCATAAGAAAGAAAAAGGCTTACCTTTGACCTATGGCAAAAATCAGTGATTTCTGGATTTTCAGTAATTTCTGAAAAATTAGTGATTTCTGTATCTACTCTTCAAGAGGAATCGAATGACACTATTTTTGTTTCTTAATTCCGATTTTGATTTCTTGACTACCGATTTTTGGCCACTTTCAGTCAAAATCGGAACTTCAAACCCAATCCAGGCCCATTAACTTTTTCTGTACATTATTAATCCGAAAACCGTTTGTCTCTTTCTGACATCTGGATGTGACGGACGGATATCGGAAAATTATAGATAACAGTTTTAAAAAATGCCCAACCAGACGTGGAAACTAGAAATAAGTTTTTGTAATAATCAAAATCTGGTCTGAAACACTTAACACAACTTTCTTTTGCCAATCTAGAAAGGAACATTTAAATGAGTTACTATCTGCCACAAAACAAAGGAAGATAGTAAAATAAAGTACAAACAGTAGTTATAGAGTTTATTAATTTTCAAAATTCTATTATTTGTATCTTTACCAAATTCATAATACTTACTGAAAATTTAGAAAGATATATTTCTTGACCTAATTTTTTTTAAATATGTAACCATGTTAAAAAAATTCCATTTAGACGACCATTTTTTACCAATTAAAAAGAACAAAATATGAAAAATCACTAATATTCATTCTAAACACTAGAAAAACGCTTAAAAAACTTTTTTTTAATTTTTTTATAAATTTAATTATATACGCTTTTTTAATTTTAAACAATTTTGATTTTTCGGTCGTCTTGATGGGAAGCGTCGGTCATAGTCGTTATGGTGGTCGAGGAGCTGGGTGACACGGCGTGTCGTCGTCCAGCAGAGACATCATCTTCTTCCCTCGCAGCATCGATGGCTGCTTTGTCAGGTCCAGTGAGCGTAAGACTCGGTCGAGGGACCGCTGTGGGCATCGCTCGCGTCAGCGGGCGATGACGGTCCGGTCGATGGCTTACGGTGACGGTTCAACGAGTGGAAGCATCATCTTCTCGCTTGCGGGGTCGTCGATTAGTCTCGCTGGAGTCCGGTAGTCGTGTTGCCAATGGTGGACGTCTTGTCTGCTGCCTGGATCGGAATTGAATCCCTCGGCTCAGTGTAGCGTTCTTTTTATAGTCGCCGAGAGTGCTGTGGTAAGAGGCAGTTACTGGCTCAGCCTTGATGACAAAGGCCTGTGTCGGTACGCCGCCGCAAGCTTACCACCCCTCTCGGAACTATTGGCGGCTCCCTCTGTCGCTACGTCGAAGCTTTGTTAGCCGGTAGCACAGTACTTAATCAAAGGGGCGACGGTGACATAACTTAAATGAGGTTACTTTAATAAAATAGTATGAGCTGTTTTATAAGAAAATTGCAAAAATGTGAAAAATTGCAAGAACAAGCTGCTACTTCCGGTTGACCGATTTTGATGAAAATGTTCGTGTCGAATCACCTTGTAGTAGGTACCTAACTTAAGTTCCAAGATTTTTACTTTGAGCTGTTTAAGATATTTTGTTTGCGCGCGCACGCACATACATACAGACCAATCGCTAAACACATGTTTTTTGGGTTTAGAGAGCTTAATAACGTGTATTTCCGGTGAAAACTCGAGTTTGGAAAATCTACACTAAAACAATACTTTCCTTCCCTGTATATTCATTACGCAAGAGAAAGTAAAAATTAGCAAATTTGACTTGTGTCGGGCTGTATTAACTTTGTGAAGCTGATATTACTATCATAAATCATGTGAAATGTTCGCAAGCTTAGCAAAATGTTACCGGTAGACAATGTTCTAAATATTGTATGATACGGATGTATAACAAGACCTTGTACATGTAATAACATGTTGGTATCATAAGTAACTAAATGTGAAATACGTGTCCGGTGATGTTTCTTCATGTAACACTAGAAGTAGATTTATAACACACATGTTCCTACACGTTATAACGTAGCCGAGAATTACGTAATTTCAGTAGTAATATTTTATCTAGTTCCTGAAATTATTATTATTATTTTATGATATTTTTTTTTTAGTTTTATTTTCAATCAAATTCAATATTTTCGATTTTTTAAATCCGTTCGATAGAACTCTGTATTTTAGGACGAACCGAATGTCCATTAAAATACATTGAATCTGATTTTGCATTTTAAATACATGATGATCGAATATCAATCAATTAAAAAAAACTTTGAACAACGTTAAAATAAATAAAAATAGTTATTTTTTTCTATTCCACGTTTCCTTTAAAAGATAGTTAGGCCTACGATGAATTAGAAATTAGGCCTTTGAGATTAGAAAAATACGTTGATTAACGTAATCCGACTTATAAAGGTTGATCTGAAAAAATCGGAACAACGCCACTGAATTTAGTTTAAGTCCCTGTACAAATTGAGTGATTGTCAAAGTTCATGATAACAAATAAAAGTTCATGATAAAAAATCTGGTGTGAAACTCTCACACAACTTTCTCTTCCCAATGCAAATAATGAACAAAATAACCTAATATTAATAATAAAACGTTAGAAACAAAAAATAAACCTAATTTTAATCATAAGTGAATGATGAAAAATGAAAACCAATCTACCTTACGCTTGCTTGGTTTGACAAGGTTCTAACTAACATTTTTCACAAAATTAAGGTTTTTACATATTATTTGTCCTCATGATGTGATCTATACTTTGCACTGATCAGAATTACTCTATTTTCATAAATAAAGGAATTCAAAATTTGACATGGTTGTATCTACAGACAAAAAAGTAGTACAAAATTTTGACAAGGTACTAACTGCCAAAGAATCAGCTGTGACTTCACTAAGCACAAACATGATTCAAGGGAAGTAAATGTATGCATAATTTGTAGATCTTGTCCATATAAAGCAGTTTGCAAATTATTAACTTTGCATTTTAATTATTGTTCATACAGTACTAGTGTAAATCTTTAAATGGATTTTTCTCAAAACTAGTGTCGGGCCAGTTAGAACCTTGTCAAACCAAGCTCACGCTTAATAATTCGGAAAATCACTCACTGACGCCAAACTAGGCTCTGTAGAGAAAATGGTTTAACAAAACATGCAGATCTTTTAATATCCCATAAATTTTATTATATACATTTTTATCGTAAAATGCATACTAAGGCCAAAATCTTAAAATATCCATTTTTTACAGTCTCATGAAAAAAAAAACAGAAAATTGCTAATTACTGCTAAACTTAGCGTTATGCAAAGAAATGTTTTATTCAAGTTTCAACTTCGTACAATGTTCCATTCTTGAGATATTTTGTTCACACGCATACCAGTAGCTAAAAATATGTTTTTTTTTTTTGGGTTCAGGGGTTCTGAAAACGTGTATATCCGGTGAAAATTCGATTTCAAAAAATTCGACATGAAACTATAGTACTTTTCTTCCTAAGTAGAAGAAAGTAAAAAAAGTAAAAAGAAATAATTCTGTATTAAACTACATTTTGTCATAAACATTTGTGGAATCCTCACCGTAATTTATTGTTTATTTTATTTATTTTTTATTTTTATAAGGTTAGTTAATGGTTTGTAGAAGAGATTTTTATAGGCGGAAGACCACCTCAAACCCTTACCGAACACTAACACATACATAAAAGCACGTGTGTGAACTGTTTTACCTACCTACCTACCTGGCTTTTTAGTATTGTATATTTACACACTTGTTGAAAACAGATTTTTGCTTGTCTTACCATTGGTAATGGGAAACTCGTGTTATGTCGAATCTTAACCATTGTTAGTCCCCTTAACGGGGTCTAGCTAACAACTATTTTAACCTTCTGTAATTGGTCTGAAATAAGAGGAAAAAGAAAAAAGTTAACAAAACTATTTTCAAAAAATAAAAAGAATCTTTCAAATCATTATTCTAACTAAAGGCCCCGACTAAATGTAGTTTGTATATGGATAGATAAGTAAGCCATTTTCTACGAGATTTTATTATTAGTGTTATAGGTTTTTTTATTACAGATTTTTCCCCCATCTTCAAACGTCCGTAGTTCTTATTTGTTTACAAATTTATCTCAGAAAGTGGTTTCTTATAATCGTTAAATTCTTTATTTATTACTTTAGAATCGACTTACTTCATCTTAACGAAATTTACATATTTCTTTTATAGATAAAATCACTTTTAACATATATTAAAAAATAATTATATTTTTATTGATTTCTTTTTGGATTTATAAAATAATTTTTTAAATTGTTTTCAGATTAAAATGTTATAAGCTCAGATTTAGGTTTAGCTTAGAATAATCAGGTAAAAAAATTCATTTATTAATATTTCCACAAAATAAAATTTTAATCTTAACATTTTTTATAAATTTTGTACACACATCCATTCCTATTACTACATGCATTCCGATAATCGAGGCGGTGGAAATTAACATATCCAACTATGGTTAAAAAACCATGTGCCAGGATATGTAAAAAAACATTAATTTACTAATTTTTACTTTCTCTTGCCTATATGAATAATAGGAAAGAAAGTATTGTTTTCATGTCGATTTTTCGAAATCGAGTTTTCACCGGATCTACACGTTTTCAGACCCCCTGAACCCAAAAAACATGTTTTAGCGATTGGTCTGAGTGTGTGGCTGTGTGCGTGTGGGTGTGTGTGTGTGTGAACAGAATATCTCCAGAACGGATCATCGTTCGAACTTGAAACTTGAAACTTAAAATACGTACCACTACCGGACCGGATATGAACATTTTCATCAAAATCAGTCAACCGGAAGTAGTAGTTATTCGAGTAATATTTCACTTTTTTGCAATTTTCTCAAAAACTGGTCCTACGATTTTTTTAAAAATCGCCTAGTTTACTACATTTTTTATACTTAACAAGATAGGGTAGGCGCCATCTCTCCTGAACTTCTTGGTGAGGCGGTTTTCACGTAAAAAAATTGCTTTTTAAGAATGCGACGTTAATATGCATTTAGCGCAAAATGTATGCAATAAAAAATGTATAGAATTTAAAATCCTACAACTTTTATTTCAAAAATTTTTTCGTATAACGCTTAGTTTAGCGGTAATTAGTGATTTTCTGTTTTTTTTCTCACGAAAAAGTGTGAAAAATCGATATTTTTAAGATTTCGGCCTTAGTATGCATTTTACGACAAAAGTGTATATAATCAAATTTATAAAAAATTAAAAGATCTACAACTTTTATTTAAAGAATTTTTCTCTACAGAGCCTAGTTTAGCGTGAAAGAGTGATTTTCCGTATTTTTTAGCCAAACTGAGGTAGATTTTCATTTTCCGTCTTTCACTCATGATTAAAATAAGGTTAGGCCTACGTTTTTTGAGGTTAGTTTTTTGTTTGTTTCTAATGTTAGGTTGTATTGTTAATTATTTGCATTGGCAAGAGAAAGTTGTGTGAGTGTTTCACACCAAATCTTTTATACTATTTACCACAAAAAAATGGTAAGTGAGCTCACCGTTAACTTTGTGTTTTACCTCTCATTACTTCCACATATTGTCCCTTCCGACATGTTATCCATTTCTGCATTTCATTTTTAAATTTAATATAATTTTGTTCAGTTATGTGTTGAGGTAGCAGGTTGTAAAATTTGGGGGCCAAGTGAGAGAAGTGTCGCTTACACAACGCACTTCTGGCTTTATCTGGAAGTAGTAGGTTTTTTTCCTTGTAACATACTTTGAGATCTATTTTGTATGTTCGATTTACTCTTATGCGGCTTTCTCAAGATCTCTCTTACAAACAGTTGCCTGACATTCATTAGTTTAAGGGGAGACTGTAATTTGTATCCCACCTATAAATTAAATTTGTACTGTTTAGGTACATTTTTTATAGGATTGGTAAAAGATAGGGAAATAAACCTTTACACAGGTATAGTTGCCGGGTTTCTCTAGCTACTGATATTTTTTCATTTTAATTTTTTGAATCAACATTTTTAAAAAATTAACGAATAACATAAAATTTTTACAAATTTGTTTCTACGTTTTTTGCGTATTACATATCATTTTTGGAGCACCTGAGGAAGTCATAAAAATGTTGGTATGTGTGGATGTGCAAGGCAAATAACTGCTAAAAATTTAGCCTGTTAGGTTTAATGGTTTCTGGGGGAAATGTACTTAAGTGTTAAAAATATAAATTTACGGGAAAAGGCAAAAAGCAAATTTTTCTCAAACAACGATATTTCCCATCGACAGTTGGTTAGAAAGCTGAACCAACAGCTGAGCAATATTAAAAACAGTGATACAGATATTTAAAAAAACTAAATTTCCCTTTGCACTAAAACGAGCAGTAGGCTATAAAATTATGAAAAAAAATTCGTTTTTGGGATCATGATAATTTTTCTGGGTAAACTTGACAAAAATTTTATTTTTTCATAAAAATTACTTTTTTGACGTAATTTAATGTTCTTTTTCTGGTAGATCTAAGTCTAAACTACAGGAAAACATAAAAAACCAAAAATCGAAATTTTCAGCTAAAACAAACGATCGTGTGCAATCTACCCTTAAAGACCGCTAAAAGTAGGTCTGATGGATAATGAAGAGTTCCCTTCTTATAACTTTTAAAATTAGATTCTGTACTACTAACATTGGACTCAAATAGCAATACGAAGCACCACCCTAACCGACAATCTCGTAAGTCAAGAGTGACTGCACCGTAGAAAAGTAAACAATTTTTAGGGTTTTATTTTGATTCTGCTTTTTTTTTTAAAATATAATTAGCTCTCTTCATTCGTGAGTTTGACTTAACTGTAGGCCTAAATACCCTTTTTTAAGATCTGCGACTGTTATTCTCTATTGTTTTTTTTTAATTTATGCAAGTTACGCTGTACTACACAGAAAAGTATAATTTCAAAAAAACATTGAAATTCAGGTGAACTAGTAAAAACAATAAAAAAAGGCTTTAAACATTATTCATTTTTACTTCCTCTAGCCCTTCGAAGTCAAGTTTTCACCGGATATACACGTATTCAGGACACCTGAACACAAAAAAACATGTTTTTAGCGAAGTGTGCGTGTGTGTGTGAACAAATTATCTCAAGAACGGAACATTGTACGGAGTTGAAACTTGAAACTTAAATTAGGTACCACTAGAGGACTCGGCACGAACATTTTCATTAAAATCGGTCAACTGAAAATTGCAGTTCATTCGTGCAATTTTTCACTCTTATGCGATTGTCTCAAAAACAAATCGTACGATTTTGTTTTTAAGTCGCCTCATTTATTATTTTTTTATGCTCTATATGGTGGGTAAGTGTCATGTATAATAATAGTCTTGGGGGGCATGTGCTGTCGCAGAAAAAAATGTTTTTTAAGATTACTTTTTTATTGATAACACTAACTTAATCAATATGATAGAAAATTAAAAAACATACAACTTCTATTTGCAGTTGTTTATAGAGTTTAATTTAACATAAATTACTGATTTTTCATAATTTTAAGTCGTGTAGAGGTTAATATTAACAATAATTAATAATTTTTTTTATTTATTCTTATAATATTACATATTACATAAAAAATAAATTACGATAATACAAAATTTCTTACAGTAAACAACTATCCTATTACGCTAGAGGTGGTGGAAATTATCCCATCCAGTGTTATTCACTCATGATTAAAATTACGTTACATTTTTCATTATTTACATTGGTAAGAGAAAGTTATGTGAGCGTTGTACATCAGATTTTTTTTAAAGTGATTTTATGGTTTGAAATAAAATGCGCCCTGATACGATGAACGTTATTATAATGCAGAATGGATGTTTAGTTTTATTAACCAAAGTAAATTTCTTAGACAAATAATAGTAATAACAAAAAAGGTTGTTTTTGTGAACCCCTGCTCTTAAATTGTGTAGCGCAAAGTCATCGAGTTGTTGATTACCGTGTGAACAGAGGAAAACATGGTTTGATCTCGTTAGGGAAAGAACAAGACTGGTTGCAACAGATGGGGGAGTTTCATTGTCGTGAAAGATCCTTAAAATTGGTTTACCTCCGGCGGTGAGGCGGTATATTTTTTTACCAAAAAGCGTTTAGGAGATGGCGAAGAGGGAAAAGTAAAGACGATGATGATGATGATGATGACGATGATGAGGTCTCCGGAGTTAACTTGATTAAGGTAGAGGAGCAGTCATCGGACATCCTACGGTTTGCTGATTGTGCACGCCGCTGTTAAGTATATGGCAGTAACAGCAACATCAGTAAGCAGTCTTTGTCTATATTTCTTTCTTTCATCTCTTTTCATCATAATGCTCTCTCTATTATATCCTCTCTTTCTGTTTTTAGCCAGGTGGGTGGCTTCCCGTGACACTATCTTGTTTCTTTCATGATGTCAGACTTCCAAGATTGCATCCTTCTCTCAGCGGGTGGATCTACAAACAAATGCTATCAGATCTCTTCTTCCTTCCCAAAAATGCTCTTTCTCATCCGCCCATGTAACCCCCTAAACCTCCCCCTTCCATAAAAACTATCCGCTCTTTTAAACCGATCATTATAACTTACTCACGCTTGTTATAATGCAGCCACCCATCGAATCACGATAAGCTAATAGAGACTTAGTGTTGAAAAATTAAATTAATTTTACGATATATGATATCCAAACGATCAAGAATTATTTAATAACATTTTTATATGCTTGACAAAACTAATTTTCATTCATTTTTTTATAACTTTATAATTCCTGAACGTGGAATTCATTTTTCTTTAAAAATTAATATCGACATATTCCTTATTGTTCTACAATACTTATTGTTTTACAATACAGTTGTGGATTAAGCCAGGACCTGTTAATGTGGACAAAACTGTGGACTAACCCAAACCGAAATTTAGTGAAGTCAAAGACCACTTAGATTTCGTCATTGAATATATTGCTAACAGTAACAATGGCAACATATCTGAATATTATAAACATTTAAGACAGCTCCGTTAGCTTGTTGTTCAAGAAATCAACTCGAAGGAAAGGAAACACAAGATCAGCAGTTTCACCAAACCAGTGAACGTGTCTTGTGTAGTCAGTGAGGATGAGATTGACCCCTCACGTTCTAAGTTGTAATAGTTTTACGTCTCCTGTGTTTTGAGAAACCTAACCGTCAGTGCATGTAGAATCAACAAAATTAAGGAAATTGAAAAGTGTTTGTAATCTGATAACTGATTTTAATGTTATTTTGTCCGCTGATTAATATGCCTACCGTTTTTTTCCCATCACGTAAGGATTTTTCGCAACACTGAAAAAAGAAAATGGAGATTGTCCTTGTATATATACAGGCTTTTTTCATATTTCTCATGGAAAACTTTTATTTAATCCGTAATTATACTAATCCGTAATTATATAATCCGGACTTTCAATTATACGGATGAGATAGAGCCCCAATTAGTCCGGATTAATGAGAGTTTACTATACTCAATGACCACTTAGGCTGAAATAGTAAAGAATAATTTTTTAAATCAAATCAAACTGTATGCGTTTGGAAATCAACCAATTAAATCCATTCTAACTCCGTTTATTATCTACAAATTGATTTTTACATACAGTTTACTAATTCTTAATTTATCTTGCTCTATATAAATATTTAGGAAAGGAAAGTATTGTTATAATGTTAATCTTTCGAAATCGTGGTTTTACCGGAAATACACGTTTACAAACCCCATAAACTTATTGTACCTTTGCACAGTGATATTCTGCTGTAGAAATGGTTGTTGTGTTGTTCAGGTCATCAGTCGACAGGCTGGTTTGAACCTCTAGAGGCTTTACTAAGTAAAACGAGGAGTCAGATGGTTTACAATTACCTTCCTCACTAAGCTGAAAAGTATGTTTATCAGTATGCCAAGCCCTTTGAAAAACATCTTTTTTCAACTCTGCAAATGACACCTTCACTTCATTCACCACAGGGTCTGGCTGTATAATGATGAAATTCATTACTTTCAGTGGAGCTCATTTTGACTAATTAGTATCTTTCACGTCTCTACCTCTTCTGTTCTTTAATGCTTCAGTAATCTTTTACTGTCCATGTGATAAAAAAACAGAACTATTTTTTGTAGCCCTGGAACTAGCAGACTGAGTGTAAATAATTCAGCACTCCACCTGTTTGTTAAGGGCAAGTAATTTATGTATAAATTACCAATATAATTATTTATAATACCAATATAAATATAATATAATATAATTATTATATAATTATAAGTAATTAAGACATAAATTTCAGTAATAATATATAAATCATATAATATTAAATTGCGAAACTAGAACATGACAATTCATTTGATACTTGAGGAAAATCTTTATGGTAAGATATTTTTTCAAAACTTTATCAATATTTTTACCCATTATGGGTAAATATTTTGTTACTAATAGGAGGATGAGTGTTAAATTAATTGTATACTCAATCTGCTGGTTCCAGGGCTACAAAAAATAGTTCTGTTTCTTATTACATATTCAGCCAATTATTTGACTGAACTATTTAAGAACAGAAAAGGTAGAGGTAAAAGACCATGGTCAGAGTTATCTCCTCTGAGATTAATGAATTTCACTACCAGCCAGACTCTGTGGTGAATGAAGTGAAGGTGTCAATTGCAGGTTGGAAAGTAGGTGCTTTTCGGAGGACCTGGCATCCTAATAAGCATACTCTTTCAACTCAGTGAGGAAGGTTAACCACCTTACTTCTCGGTTTTACTTATTCAACTTTTAAAGATTCCATTGCAAAACATGACAATTCATCTGACACTTGAGAAAGTTCTTTATGGTAATATATTTTTAAAACGTATCAATATTTTTATTTATCCAAAGAATAAATAACAATTTTTTCATACGATTATTTTTTTTTTAATTTTTGTTAAATGTAGAGTAAGCGTACGTCATTCATCTATTTCGGGTACGTATTCTTACCAGCAAAGTTAGGTTATGTGGGGGATCAGAAAAATATAATGGTAACTTAATGATTAGGTTAACATGAATTAATCAGATGGTATTTCGAAGAACATGAAATCATAAATTCTGTACAAACTGTATCATAAATTTCAATCGAATAAGCCCCTTTAATTAGTAAAGGATTTTGATTTTATGGTAGTTTTCTCAGGAATTAACTTAACGAGTATTTAACAGAGCAATCTGGCGGTCAAAGTGAAACTAATTTAGTAGTTAAAATTGTTAAAGGTAACATTTATATTAACTTTGGATCAGATAAGACAAATTTATGTTATTAGAGTAAGTTATTACAGGTAATATATCCATCTATATAGATTCCTACGGTTAAAACAAACAAAAATATTTCGGGGGGGGGGGGTTGAAAAGAAAAGAAAAAGTAAACGATGATCATCATTCTACCTCCCCCCTGCAGTGAGATCTACTACATCGAACCTAGCGGTCGAGTAGTCTTGTATCTCCGTTTACTTTGGACCAACAGAAGGACCACACCGCTTAAAACAAATGAGATGGTTTCAAGATTCTTTAGAGACATTCTTTATTATTGTTTTTGTAGGGTGTTTTATTGATGGTTGTACCTTCATCTGAACCATCCAAATATTAACTTGTCTGTTCGGACCACCTGTGGAAAGCCTCTGGCTAGGTTCATTCTGAGCTAAACAGAACAGATAACAACTTCAGCTGGTTTACCGCTGCCTCTTTTCCACTACCTTCTTCTTACCGCTAGTCACTTCTCCACTTGACCACTTACACGCTTACCTCTTAACTCTTCTTCTTCTTCTTCTTTTTGCTTACCTCATCGGTGCTCTACCACTAGTAAATCACCCGTTAAATCATGCCCCATTCAGTTTTTAACTCCACCCCATTTTAAAACAGTAAAAAAACTTAACCGTACTGTTTCTTTTATGCTATCATTTTACCCTTGCCATTTTTAAATAACCAACAGTAAACAAAAAAAAAATTGCACAATTTATTACACTTTATAAACCATTTAAAAAAAACTTAAAATTCTTTTATGCGTTTTGCGCGCCTTTTCTAACACAACACAATGAACGCACTTAATTAACTAAAAACAATCTTTTATTTTTTAATACTTAAATCTTTTAAATTGATTTTATATATTTTTATTTTTAATAAAATAAATGTAAAATAGCCTGAAATTACACATTAAATTAACATCAGTCTAACTTATTTATTCATATTAAATTTTTACTTTATTTGCCCTAAAACTAGCAGGTAATTTCAATGTACTGAGCTAAAATTACTGTAAAATAATGTCTTTAAGTATTTATTTTCCACTTCAAAAGGCAAGAAGTTATGGTTTTTAAAAGTGGTAATTTCAAAAAAATTTCTTATCTTCCTAACAATATATCAAGATGCAACTAACTCAGTTGGTGTAGAATAGCCTGAAAAGTTACCACAAGAAAATTGGACAGGATAACTCTAACAGTTTTTGAGAAAATTTTCCTTACATAAATATTACGGAGATAGGCATTCGGGTTTCCTTAAATTGAATTGGCATGTAACGGTACATCCCAATTTACTTTGTTTGTTACTTTCTCTTGCCTTGATATATAGGAAGGAAAGTATTGTTTTCATGTCGATTTTTCAAAATCGAGTTTTCACCAGATCTACACGTTTTCAGACACCCTGAACCCAAAAAACATGTTTTAGCGATTGGTCTGTGTGTGTGTGTGTGTTCGTGTGTGTGTATGCGCGCGCGCGTGTGTGTATGTGTGCAATAATCATATTGATTAATTATTTATCATATTTTTTCTCTACAGAGCCTAGTTTAGTTTGGAAACGTGATTTTCCGTATTTTTAAGTCAAACTAAGGTGTTTTCATTTTGCATCACTCATGATTAAAATTAGGTTAATGTTTTTTTGAGGTTAGTTTTTTTTATTTCTAATGTTTTATTACTAATGTTAGGTTGTATTATTTATTATTTTCATTGGCAAAAGAAAGCCGTGTGAGTGTTTCACACCAGATTTTTTTGTTTTAATATTCAGATCATGTGTTTAGAGTACTTTACCCATTCTATTAAATGTCCAACGAGCTGTTTACGGTCTTGGGTTCGAATATCATTGAGTCACGGCATATTTTCATACGTTACAAAAATCATTTCATCCTTCACCATCTGCATTAACAATAATTGCAAAACAGTCGGACGTTAAACCAAAAAAAAGAGCTATTTACTATTGTACACACACCCTTTTAAAACCCTATTTGGCTTCAAGTGGTTATGGACAGTAAGATCATTAGAAATAAGTATCGAAAATTTTGAACCATCGAAATACTTTCTCCTTTTATACTACAGACAGAGCACAGAAAGTAAAGAAATATTATTCAAACCTTTCAATTTAATAACACTGAAAAATTTATCTAATATTAATAATAATAATAATAATAATAGCTATTATTAGACCTAAATGAGGCTACAAATGTAAAAAATGCAAAACAATTTAAAGGTTGCAAATAAATTTTAATAGCAATAAATAAAAATTAAGAATACAAAAGCACAAAGAAGTAAAATAATTTGAATCAAACGGACATAATAAAAATAGTAATAAATAAATAAATACAAAAATATTTCAACAAAAAAATTAATAATAGGGAATTGTTATATCGAAGAATAGTATTATTATTATAAAAAAAGTGTCGGATTATAAATCAGAAAAATTGGCTGATAATATTTTTATAAGTTATTTTTTTTTCATGAATTCATCCGAAACTGGTTTAGAGATATTTTTATTCGATTTTGATGAGTTATACAGTAGTGGCTTATCCATAGAATGCGTTACCATGTGTTTTGTATATATATTATCATATTTTGCTAAATTGTTCGATACAAGTCCTTGACTATAAAATATAAACAAATTGAAATAAATTTTGATCTTACGGTTACTAATTCATTGAATGTATATTATTTAGGTATATATATGTATTTTTTAGTTTAGGTAATCACCCGAAAGGCTGGTTTGAACCTCTAGAGGTTTTACTAAGTAAAACGAGGTGTGAGGTGTTTTTCCAATGCCTTCCTCACTTGAGTAGAAAAGTATGCTTATCAGCATGCCGAGCCCTTTAAAAAGTATCGACTTTCCAACCTGCAAATGACACCTTCACTTCATTCACCACGGGGTCTGGCTGTATAATGAAATTCATTACTCTCAGAAGAGATAAATTTGACTAGTGCATTTTACACCTCTACCTCTTCTGTTCTTAAACGCTCCCATATAACTTGCTGACTATGTGATAATAAACAGAACTATTTTTTTCAGCCCCAAGAAGGCCGCAACCGCCTACCAACCAAAAACCCGCCGCCTGGCCACTTGATCCGACATCAGCAAACAACCCTCCACCTCCCTCGGAACTGTTTATATAATACTACAAGGAAAATATCGGGTTAAAAAAAAATTTACATACTGTGAGCGGGGCGTGGAAGGAAACCGTAGCCTAATTCCCCTCTCGATGCCACTGACCAAGACTTACTCTCTCACTTTCATTCATCTCTTTCATCACCAGCTCACGAAATCAGTGTGCCTACCTTACCTACTGAGACCGGGACAGGATTAATTCACTGTAGGAAAGGGCGATCCCGCTGATCTCCATATGTCTCTTCCCTCCGCATTCTCCCGACCACCCTCTCCGCAAACTGAGCGACCACCTTCCAGCTCTCCTCATCCCGCAGCATCGCTGCCCCTACTCTCTCTGAGATCCACTGTGCAACGCCTATCTTCTCAGATGTTTCTATTCTGTCGAGGCCAAAATACAGCTTAAAATGTATCAAAATTGATATTTATAAAAGGTCTAAACATTTTAATGATTCTTTACTATAACAAGTCTTCATTTATTCGTGGGAAGAAAATTTTAAAAAATTAATGGAAATCAATGCTATTTCCCTATGGTTCAAATTCCGTGGGACACCCAGTATATTTCTCTAATAATTTTCACCGCATCCGTCACCAGGAGAATCGAGTAATCCCTATCAGTAGAGAGATTGTTAAATTAAATTAATCATATATAAGTGTTATTACTTTCTCTTGCTTTATATGAATAAATTGGGAAGAAACCATTGTTTTCATGTCGATTTTTTTGAAATCGAGTTTTCATCGGATATACATGTTTTAAGACCCCCTGAACCAAAAATAACCATGTTTTTAGCGATTGATTCATGAGCGCGCGCGCGTGTGTGTGTGTGTGTGTGAACGAAGTACAAAGTACGAAGTTGAAACTTGGAACTTAAGTTAGGTAGTCTACTATAAGAACACCCGACACGAACATTTTCATCAAAATCGATCAACCGAATTAGTAGTTTAATTCATGCAATTTTTCACGTTTTTGCAAATTTTTTAAAAACGGATCCATCGATGTTTTTTTAAAATCGCTTCATTTATCACATTTTTTTATACTGTACAAGATAAGGTAAGCGCCATGTCTGCTGAAATTCTTGAGAAGGCTGTACTCTAATAGAAAAAGTGTTTTTTTTTAATATTTCGGCCTTAATATGTATTTCAGAGCGGAAGTTTATAGAATCAAAATTGAAAAACGTTGAAAAACCTACATCATTTATTTCTACAACGCTTAGTTTATCGGCAATAAGTGATTTTCAGTTGTGATTAGTGTTCGGCTCTTCCAATACATGGATTGGCGCTTCGTTTCCGGATCATAAATAAAAAACCACGTTTCATCACATGTTATTATCTTCTACCTGTTCCCTAAGGTGAAATTTGTATTAAAAGAGATAAGATTTGAGTCTGTGGAAGCTGTAAAAGAGAAAGCGGCACGTGTCCTGAAGGAGCTGACAGAAGATGACTTCCAGCACTGTTTCCAACAATGGAAAACTCGCATGGAGCATTGTATGGATAGAGAAGAAGTGTATATTGAAGGTGAAAATAAGTGATTATGTATAAAATTAAAATTAATTTTTTACAACGTCAGTCTCGTAATTTAATAGCCACACCTCGTACTTCAAAGAAAGTTCATTAGCCTTATTTGAATACAAATGGTAAATTTTTTCAACGTCCATCTTCTGAGTGATCCGGTTAACTGTCTTGTTTAGTTTTGTTCGGATTACCAACATTGTTTTATATTTGTATAAAATTTTATAATAAAGCTATTTAAAAAGATTCGTGTTCTTTATTTCATTCAGTCTTTCATTCATTTGAGATGTATGAAGTGCATCTTCACACATTATGTACAATCAAGACGCTTAACAAAACAAAAAGAGGTTAGTTGCTACGCTATTCACTAGAAACATAAAATAACCCATACAATGAATCTCGGCCTAAGAAATGAACACCTGTGCTTTCCGTTGGAATTTTAGACGTACATAATTGAACCTTGCCTGCCGATTGTTTTGTTAATACAACCACTACTAAAGTCAAACTAATTTTAATTCTTTGTGAACAGTCTTACTATGCTTTGGTTCTGTTCGATATAAGCATTACTTTACTGTTGTACTGTATTCCAGTATAAATTGGTTCGATGTTCGAATTAGTCATAGTTATTATTCTCAGTACTATTGACAGATGGGATTCTTCATTAAAAATGGATGGAGATTTGCTTTTGTTGTTCTATACTTCCAGGCATTTGCACATCTAATCAATTGCTTTTCTCATTGTACCTCTGTGGAGTACAGTACAGTTCATTTTAACCGATCTGTTTCAGTATTGTTTATTTATATCCTTTCGTACTTTGGAAAGTTTCTTGGAGATCTACGAGGTGTGGCTATTAAATAACGAGACTGACGTAAAAAAATTTATTTTAATTTTATACATAATCACTTATTGTCACCTTCAATATACACTCCTCCTCTATCCCTACAACAATCCATGTGAATTTTCCATTGTTGGAAACAGTGCTGGAAGTCATCTTCTGTCCGCTCCTTCAGGACACGTGCCGCTTTCTCTTTTATAGCTTCCACAGACTCAAATCTTATCCCTTTTAATGCAGATTTCACCTTAGGGAACAGGTAGAAGATAATAACATGTAATGAAACGTGGTTTTTTTACTTATTATCCGGAAACGAAGCGCCAAACCACGCACTGGAAGAACCGAACTTCACCGAGAGCCAAAAAAGCTCGAATGAGCAAGTCAAAATTTAAAGCAATGATGATTGTTTTTTTTTATATCTATGGGATTGTGTACCTTCACTGGGTTCTTGAAGGTCAAACAATTAATCAATATTACTACCTTGAGGTATTTTCTGAACTACGTCAAAGAGTAAGGGAAAACCGCCCCGAAATGTGGAAGGACAAATCATGGGTTCTCCACCAAGACAATGCGCCAGCTCATTCCACGTTATCTGTCAAGAGGTTCGTAGCCAAGTACAGCATCTCAGTGTTAGAACATCCACTTTATTCACCAGATCTTGCACCATGTGACTTCTACCTGTTTCCTAAGGTGAAATCTGCATTAAAAGGGACAAGATTTGAGCCTGTGGAAGCTGTAAAAGAGAAAGCGGCACGTGTCCTGAAGGAGCTGACAGAAGATGACTTCCAGCACTGTTTCCAACAATGAAAAATTCGCATGGAGCGTTGTAGGGATAGAGAAGGAATGTATATTGAAGGTGACAATAAGTGAGTATGTATAAAATAACAATAAAATATTTTACAACGTCAGTCTCGTTATTTAATAGCCACACCTCGTAATTTTCTTTTTTCGTAGCGTTAATTTCAGCGGTGGCAATTCAGATGAAGAGCCTCTTCACCTATTTTCTGGATAGTATCATAAATCTATCCCTGAAAGGTTAAAAAGGGTGTTCAACCCTTAAACCAATATTTTTTATTTACTAAGTTCTGGATAATTTAGATGACTAAAATTCGGTGGAGTTGTTACCTGTTGTTGTTTAGGTCATCAGCCGAAAGGCTTGTTTGAACCTCTAGAGGCTTTAGTAAGTAAAACGAAGAGTGAGGTTGTTTACAATTGCCTTCCTCACTGAGTGGATTCGTATGCTTATCAGCATGCAAGCTCTCTGAAAACCATTACTTTTAACCCTGTAAATTATACCTTCACTTCATTCACCACACGGGCTAGGTGTATAATAAAATTCATTACTCTCAGAAAAGATAAATCCGACTAGTGTAGTTTACACCTCGACCTCTTCTGTTCTTAAATGCTTCATAATTGTCTGACCATGTGAAAAGAAACAGAACTATTTTTTGTAGCCTTGGAATTTCAGATCGAGTGCAAATAATTTAATACTCCACCTGCCTGTTATGGCCAAAGATGTTACCTATAGTACACCTAAAAATTAACCCCAATTATAAGGATGTATCCGTAACGGGTTTAAAACTGTTTTCAACCCTTAAACCAATATTTTTTGAGTATTAAGTTCCAGACGAGGGAGACTGAAACTCGGTGGATGTGAATATGTATATGAGATTTTACCAAATCAGCAAATCTTATTCTTGAATTTTTTATAACCTTAATTTAAGAATTATTGAAATAAAACAAATTTATACCCGTGTAAATCCGAGACGCGCAGCTAGTAATTAGGTATAATTAGGTATTATATCTGTAATTAGGTGTATTTGGGGACTTTTTCGTATTGTGTATATCACTATCAAATCCTAATTCCGTAAAGGTTTGCACAAGTGTACATTTCTCCCACTGCCTTGAACTCAAACTGAGACAAACACGCATGCGTACATACGTCCTTCCCAGTCACAGTTTATTTTAATTATTTACATTATATTTTACATTAAATTATTTTTACATTACTATTTCGTTATATTTTTTAATTATTTACATTAGGAAGAGAAAGTCTGTGTGTTTCACACAAAATTTTTTAGTTGTCACATTTTCTGGAATTATGCAATAACTCCCTTTTTTAAAGGAACTCTGCGGCATCATCCTCCGTCCGAATATTATTAAATAACTACAAAATTCATAGTAGACTGACTATGCAGACTTTTTAGTAATTAACTGTGAAATCGAAGTGGTTGGCATTACGCAGGAATGTTGCTAGCATTTATTTTATATATTATCTCTGGTTGCTAGTCAGATTGGTACGCTAGACGCAGGAGTGGGAGAATTGTGTAACCCTTCAGGGAATTTGGATTTGATAGTGGCATACAGAAAACGGAAATACCCGGTATATATTTTGATAAACCGGTAAAAGTTAAAGTTGGCAAGCTACAAAGGTTTTTTGAGAAAAGAGTCATAAGTATGTTCCATTTTAACATGAGTTTAGGTACCGGTTATAAGTTTCTTTAATGATACAACTGAAAGATTGTTGTTCTTAACAAATTCTTTTTAAAAAAATAACATTGTATAATTTCTTCATTAGCTAAAATATTAATGTTTATAAATGTTATTAAAAAGAAGGGTAGAACTACCTTGTTATTTAAGGAGACCTCTTCATGTTTAATTTAAATTCTAAGAATAACAAATTTATGAAGTATAAAGACATAAGCTAATTACCGATGTAAATATAAGAAAAATGTAATATTTATGTATTAATTATGAAGTTCCTACTAAAATGTATTAAAGACGGTTGTATTTGGTTGCATTATAATGTATGCTATTGTATGCCATCGTATTTTTAAAAAAGAGAATGCATATTTTTATGTAGAACAAGAAGATCTTTTTAAGTCGTGACCGAAGGCACTGGCATGAACAACCAGCTGAAGTGTAGTAGTAAAAGAAGTAGAAGAAGAAGAAGAGGAAGAGTTTGCCTTGAAGAAGAAAAAATGTAAACAAAATCACAAAGACTTTTTACCGCCGACTTAAGTAGAATAATAAATACGATTGATTTACTTATAGGTTGGCTTACAGCAATTAATGACTGGATGGTTACATTCTCTATGTATTCGCCATAAATTTTTATTTTATTTTTATGTGGCTGTAAAACTATAAAGACGCAATGTGCACCCTATTTAAACGATAAAATATCCAAGTATATCATAATTCAAGTAAAACTCGATCAAATGAGCACTTTAAAATGGTAATAAGTCGATCTTAACATTCATCCAAAGTCTTCACCAACACTTTAATATCACATGAATGCAACTGCTTACAACATCTGTAAATCTACCTTTTTCTGAAAACATTTATTTCTATTTAATTATTACAATTTCATAAATAATGTTTTTTATAACTTTTTTTAAGTTTTTTTTACTGCTGATCCTCCTTTATAGAAGTGAAACTTGGGTGGAATCAAAGCGAGAGGAGAGTAGATTGCAAGGATCTGAAATGAAATTTCTTCGACATTAGTATGGGTATAGCAGAGAAGATCGTTACAGGAATACCGAGATAAGGAAAGAACTTAACATTTTCTCTATAAACGACTGGGTATCTCAGAACAGAGTGCAGTTTTTGGAGCATTTAAGCAGAATGAGGGTGGATAGAATACCTAAGCGAACACTTGGCTATAAACCGGAGGGAAAGAGAGAATGAGGATGCCCGAGAAAGAGATGAGCAGATTTGAGAGGTTCGGAGCAGGTTTAGATACCTAATCCTTGAAAGGCAGAAGATAACTTTTTTTAAATCTCTAATGTGTGGACGTTGCTAATGAGCTAGCCGTTGATGCGACTTCAGAGGAGACTGTATGATGGGTTTGGAATGAAAATTTCGATATTCGGTTTATGTTTTTCAATAGTTTAAGTTAGGTCTAGATCTTTCAGATGAACATTAAATTACGTAAAAAAATTATTTTAATCAAAAAATCAAGTTTTATCAGGTGTATCCAAAAAAATTATTATGTCACCAAGAACGAATATTTTTCATAATATTACAGTTAACCCACCGGGTTGGTCTAGCGGTAATGTCGTCACCAAAATCAGCTATTTAACAGCTTATTTTCGGAGACGAAAGTTCCGTGGTTCAAATTCTAGTAAAGGTAGTTACTTTTATACATACTTGAATAATAGAGAGTGGTTACCGTTTTACTTTGATGATTGGGGTTCAATTAACCATACTCTCTCAGTAATGGTCGGCCTGGGTCTGGACAAGACTAATCTAATTTACACGTCATACACCATCCTCATCTCATTGGGTCACCGGGTTGCTTATTGTTCATATTTGAACAGATTGCAACGTCCACACATTAGGGTAAAAAATAACAGATGTTTCAAATTATGAAAATAGTAACTGTTCCCCTGAGTGATATTTAAAAAAAAAAATTTAAAACAATTTCCCTGTTTGAAATTAAAGATTTCCCTCTACAATTCTTTTAATTGTTTTTATTACAAGTTTTAATTGTGTATGTTATTTAGCATCCAAGTTGTATTCTTAACTTGTCAGTCACTATTAATTTAAGTTTCAAAATTTTAATACAGTTTTCAGAACGATTTAAAGTATATTTTACAATAGTAACTACAAATTCTTGCACCCACCGGGTTGGTCTAGAGGTAAAGTCGTCGCCGTGAGTCAGCTGTTTAACAGCTGATTTTCGGAGACGAAGGTTCCTGGCTCAAAATCTAGAAACGATAGTTACTTTTATACGAATTTGAATACTAGACAGTGGTTACCAGTGTACTTTGATGGTTTGAGTTCAATTAACCATACTCTCTTAGGAATGGTCACCCTGAGTCTGCACAAGACTATACAGCCTTCGAGACAAAACAGCTGTTGGAGAGACTGATGACATAAAAAAAGAGAAATGTACCTAAAAATTAAAAAATGAACATTGGTGGGATACAAAGTACAGTCTCCCCGTAAAATAAACTAAAAAAAGTTTTAGTAAAATATATTTTTTGTATATCTTAAAGAAGCAGAATTCAACAGCATTGTTTTCTTACAATCTGGTTCTGTGACTTCTTCGTGTAGTACTTCCACAACATTGGTAACCGTTACAGCAATTTACACTTTATTGGCAATCAATATAAAAAGGTCACTCGCATCCGTGCGGTACCAGTCGCGTAGGTTATTTAGCCACCAATTTTTCTTTGACCTGGGCTACCCTACATAAAGTAGCTGATGCACTGATTGGTTTGGAATTATTTACAGTGTAAATAAAATATTATTTGGCGAGCCTCTACGTTATATTGTGTGGAATAACAAACTTAAAATAGCGTTTTAAACTCCAAGAACAGGTAACAGCCATGTAAACACTCCTAGTTTTCTTTGAGTGACTCAAACACACTTGAACCCTAAATCGTGTATATTCAGCTGAAAAAAGTAAACTAATCATTAAAATCTTGTGTAAAACACTCACACAACTTTCTCTTGCCAATGCAAATAATGAACAATATAATATAACATTAGAAATAAACAAAAAACTAACCTCAATGAACATAACCTAATTTTAATCATGAGTGAAAGACACAAAATGAAAATCAAGTCGCAATCTTAAAAAAACATTTTGTTTACGAGAAAACAGCCTCACCAAGAATTTCAGTAGATATGACGCCTACCCTATCTTGTAAAGCATAAAAAATTTAGAAAACGAGGCGATTTTTAAAAAAATCGAAGGAGCCATTTTTGAGAAAATCGCAAAAAAGTGAAAAATGACAAGAATAAACTACTACTTCCGGTTGACCGATTTTGATGAAAATGTTCGTGTCAGGTCCGGTAGTGGTATGTAACTTAAGTTTCTTGTTTCAAGTTCGTACAATGTTCCGTTCTTGAGATATTCTGTTCACACACACATACAGACACACACACACAGACCAATCGCTAAAAACATGTTTTTTGGGTTCACGGGGTCTGAAAACGTGTAGATCCGGTGAAAACTCGATTTCGAAAAATCGACATGAAAACTGTACTTTCCTTCCTATATATTTATATAGGCAAGAGAAAGTAAAAAAGGAGAGCTAGTTCTCTAATTTTACACGTTTTAGTTAGCAGGGTTAAGAATTTTCCCTGAAAACCTGATTATGTTGAAAGAAGGTTCGAAATAACGTATATAAATGTATAAATTCTATTAGCGTTTTTATGGTATTATAGTTTTTCTTAACTAATCATTGCAAATTTTTTAAACTTTGCTCTGAAATTAGGTCTAAACCGAATATCTCGTAGGCTGTAAATGTAAAAACGTCTACGGTCAAGAATTTTTTCAGTTTTATTTTAAATTAATACAAATTAATAAAAAAATTTAAAGATTTTTTTAAAAATATTTTCTCCCTATACCGGCTGTCCCACGAGGAAACCGACATACTTTACATGCGTATTCCTTTTATCAAAATAATGAAAAAATGTTTATATAATCAGAGGTCATAAAACGCTTCGTGAGCGAGTTATGGCTGGTGAAATATTTCGCCTTGGTTCAGAGCCTACTCCTAAAAAAAGCCATCCTGGAGGTTTAGGAACCTTCTAAATTTGTTAATAAATTTGATGGTTTATTATGGTTTTGACCCGATAAATTAAATTAAATAGGTTTTAAACTGTATCTGCAATATTTTTCATGATTTTGAAAGTAAAATTGAAAAATCTGTCGGCTGAAAACAGGTTGTTTTAGCTTAGCTGTACAATTACTTCGTTAAGTGATCAAAAACATGCGTAAAAATTAGAATTTCTAGAGATTGTAATTCTAAAAACTGATGAGGAGGAGAGAGTTAGATGTGTATTCTTCTAAGGAGATAATAATTATGGAGTACCGCCGGAAATAGACCAATCATCTTGAAAGAGTGTCTCCACACAGGATTCCTAGACTGGTCAGAAGTTACAGGCCGATTGAACGGCGCGATACGGGGCGACCGGTGGCTAGATGGATTCCGGTACAGATATTAGAACCTAAAATAATAATATAGACAATAATAATAATATGGCTAATAAAATAGTAACTACACGAGACGTACCTCACACTAGCCACTGTTACAGACAATTAATGAATGTTGTACGTGATGCTGCCCACATTACACTATTACCAACTTATCAAAATGAAATGTCCCATCTCATGGGGAAACCGACATATATGTAGGCCACCCGGTATACATAAAAGTGGGACATAAAACCAAAAAAAGTCAATAAGTCTACAACCAGATCAAACTTCATCACTAACTTAACCATTGTTATGCCCATGATGTAATTCAAATAGATCATTATATTGCAACCTTGTATTTTTATTTCGATTTATCGATTCTATAGTAGATCACTTATCTTAAACTTTAAAATTAAAACCGGATCGACTCCGATATGACCGACTCGGATAAACGGTCTGATGTTTATGTATTCCGAATCGATTCAATCACAAATCAATGCGATACAATCTTAAATATCTTGATCGTTGACTTTGTGCAACAAATTTAAATTTTCTTTTAAGTATTAATGGAGGGAGAATCCATTATTGTTTGCTACATAATTCAAACACAAATACAATAGAGGTTTTTTACTAAAATTTATTAATGTTTGAAGATAAAAGAACAGAAAATTTAAAAAAAATTATTTATTCGTACTGCCTCCTTAAGAGATTTAATATTAGCACATACTTTGATTCCTTTATATTTACAAGCTTACACATACTCTTACATTTTAATACATTTAGTCTATTATTACGTTTAATACGAGGGCAAGTCAAAAAGTTAAGGGAAATTTGGATTACACTCCAAATCACGTGTATAGCAGCACTGATTGTTCTGCTATAACTCATAACGTCTACCAGCTGTTCATTGAACGTAGTTTTTAATTTGTTAGCTACTTGTGATTGTTTTTAAAAGTCTGTTCAAAATTAGTTCTTTGTCTGATTGCACCAAGGAAGAAATACGAGCAGTGATACGTTTCCTCAATTGAGAAGGTGTGAAACCAGCAGAGATTATTCGTCCAATGGAGCAGCAATATGGAGAGAGTTGTTTGAGTGGAAGCAAGGTCTACGAATGGATTGAGCACTTTAAAAGTGGTTGGATTTCTCTGTGTGATGAACTGCGGCCTGGTAGGCCTTACATTTCAAAGACTAATGAAAATATTGAAGCGGTTAAACAAATGTTTCTTGATAATTGACGAATTACAGTTGATGAAATTGCAAGTGAGTTAAATGTAAGCCATCGTTCAGCATATTAAATCATATAGTATTCTATAAACTTTTGAAAAGTCTCTGCTTGCTAGGAATCGTTATCGATCTGATGAATTGAAATTAAATTGAAATGAAATGAAATGAGGCTATGGAAGCGTGCAAAATTTTCTGAAAACCAGGCTGGAAACTTTCTTCCAGGAAGGAATTCATATCCTCGTTAGAATATGAACTGAGTGCATAGAAGTAGGAGGGGATTATGTTGAAAAGTAATACTAGTATAGTGTGGACAATTTGAACTGGCACAACTTTGCTCTACGTGTACACACAGTTCCACTTAAAGTATATCCATAACCTATTCTTTCAACAAGGTCTACAAATTTTAATGTACGCAAATGCCTACAATCTTATTTCAATTTACAAACATACAAATAATTATTTCATTTAAAATACGTATTTAATTCGTCCCAGTAAAAATTTAAATTATAAATTACAAGAACTAAACTGCAAAAACTCACTAAACTATGCTCTACAGACGCACGCAACTAATTAAACAAATTGGTCTGAATATTAATAATGAACAGAAAATCATATGAAAACAAATTAGTTACATCATTATGTCTGACAGATTATTAATAACAACAGTGAAAACTAAGCGTAGTGACCGTGCATGAGTCGCACATTACAGTAGCGATTGTATACTTTTGTGACTGTACCGTCGTTGCATGGCGAGGGGCGAAAAGTGGAGTAGATAAACACCGAAGCTGCTTGTGCCAATTCGAATTGTCCAAGGTATAGTATCATTTATGTATGTATACATAAACATTTTTCCTATACTTATAGGAATACCTATACTTATAGGTATGAACTATAAATATATAGAATCTTTCAATTTCACTTTACTTTTTGAATTACCCTCGTATGGTCAATTTTTCATAACCAAAATAAGAGCATAAAAGAGGTTAAATTATAACTCGCAGGATGGTAGACTAGCATACGGCTGTGAGTGTACTTTGAAGGGGCGATATGTGGATACACCAACTGTCACCTCCCAGTGCCAGTTCAGTTTGTACAAGTTTTAGAAGGTACTAGAGAAAGTCAATGCGGTTTCCTACCCCGTCCATTTGTTGTTTACAATGGTGTATCATCACGTCGCCCATTATTTTTTTTTTTTAATATTCATATTATATGAGGAAAGTTTTAATGGTAATTTTATGGCCAAAACTGAAATAATATAGCAAATAACGGACTTTTAGTATTCGCTTACACCAAAACTAATTGTTCATTTACTGTTTTCATTAGGTATTGTTATTTTTCTTTTATTTTTACCCTAATTCCAAGAGTCCCTCATGAAGAAACCTATTGTTCATTTATCTTTATATAGACGTTACATCCTTTACTGCGATTTTATTTGGCAAAACTACTCTTTCCTTTGTAATTAGTATATCTCTTTAAGTTATTATTAACTAATTCAATGCATTCAGTCATTTGAATTTAAACTACCATGTTTTATGGTATAAGTTTTTATGTTTTTATTTGTCTCTTTTTGTAGAAAATATACATTAATTAAAATTTTATTACCGACGTTAAAATTTATTTTATTAACAAGATAAATAATTTTATAATTATTGTAAAAATATTAATATTTAAATATATCGTTGCTTTTAAATTTCTGTTGGACACTGTGATAGCTCAGTCGATAAGATCCTCAACATCGATGTTTCTGGTTTGATTATCGTCTAGGGGCTGAAAATTTTCATTTACTTTTTACGTACATAGGGGTTGGTCTAGTGGTAAATTCATCGTTGCGAGTCAGCTGTTTAACACCTGATTTCGGAGACGAAGGTTCCGTGGTTTAAATCTTAATAAAGGTATATTTTTATACGGATTTGAATACTAGACAGTGGTTACCGGTGTACTTTGATGGTTGGGTTTCAATTAACCCTTTCGAGAATTGTCGGTTTGAGTCTGTACAACACTACACCTCATTTACACGTCATAAATACATCCTCAATTCATTGTGTCATGGGATTATTATTATTCGTAATTGAACAGATTTTATCGTACACACATTAGGGATTAAAAAAATATATACTTTTTGAACATAAACACACTTCTATATAAATTTCATATATGATAGATAATGAACAGCCAAAACAAAACTAATTAAACCTTAAAGTGCCAGCGTCCTATTCTCAGGACGTCAGCAATTTTACCAAAAAAAATGCCGGCGTCTTCCTTTTATTAGTACGTTGACTAAAAAATTCATAATTTTTTTTATTTTCACTTAATTTTTAAAAACAACGTATGAAAATAATCAGTAAGAGATTTAGATTGAAAAAATACATGTTGAGTTTTGTTATGAATGTATCAACTCATATTGATTAAAAAAACTAAAAATTGAATTTTTTAAACTTATATTGCAGTTTTTTTATTTTTTACAATACATAAATGATTTTTTTGTAATTTTTACCTAATTAAATCGTCTTTAAAGTGATATAAATGAAATTGAAAAACATAATTTTTTAGGGTGATTTTTTTTTAATTTGAAAAGGAAATTTCCACAAAAAATAACTCCGTATCATTTTATTTTGAAATTGTAAGAAATGTGTTCCAAGTTAAATATCATGCAAGATCAATTCATTATGAACAAAACAAAGTCATTAAGATACCTTGAAAAAATAGCCATGTTATGGATAGATAGATGCTACAAATCGCATAAAAGTAGGCTGGCATTTTTCGGTAGGAACTTACAATATTCTCCTGGCACTGTAATGGTTAAATATAACACTCACCTCAGAGTATTACATACATTCCAGATATTGTGTCTCTCTCGGAGACATCCTCAGGAACTTATTACACTAAACACAAAACACATATCACATTTAAAACAAATACGGTCGAAGACCACGTCAATTACTTAATTATTGTAACAACCATGCCGCGCGCGATTATTCGGCCGAATGACGGTATAATCATTTGTTCCTGTTTTATTTCTTATCGCGACTTTGTAACAATTTGAAATAATTTGTCGTTATCAAAGTCTGTCTGGCTGATAAACTTGAAACTTGAAACTTAAGTTAGATATCACTAGAAGACCCGACACGAACATTTTCATCAAAATCGGTCAACCGGAAGTAGTAGTTTATTCGTGTCATTTTTCACTTGTTTGCGATTTTCTCAAAAACTACTCCTACGATTTTTTTAAAAATCGCCTAAAATACTAAATGTTTTATGCTCTAAAAGATAGGGTAGGCGCCATGTCTGCTGAAATCCTTGGGGAGGTTGTTTTCCCGTAAAAAAATTGTTTTTTTAAGATTGCGGCTTTAATACGCATTTTAGCGCAAACATGTTGCATATAATAAAAGTTGTAGAGAATTTAAAATCCTACAAACTTTATCTTAAACATTTTTATGAATAACGCTTAGTTTAGCGGTAATTAGTGATTTTCTGTTTTTTTTCTTACGAAAACATGTAAAAAAATCTGGTGTGAAACACTCACACAACTTTCTCTTGCCAATGCAAATAATTAATAATAAACCTAACATTATTAATAAAATACTAGAAATAAACAAAAACTAACCTCAAAAACATAACCTTATTTTAATCATGAGTGAACGACGCAAAATGAAAATCGACCTCAGTTTGGCTTAAAAATACGGAAAATCACGCTTTCACGCTAAACTAGGCTCTGTAGAGAAAAATGCTATAAACAAAAGTTGTAGATCTTTTAATTTTCTATAAATTTTATTATATACACTTTTGTCGTAAAATGCATACTAAGACCGAAATTTTAAAAAAATCGATTTTTCACACGTTTTCGTGAGAAAAAAAACAGAAAATCGCAAATTACTGCTAAACTAAGCGTTATACAAAAAAATGTTTAAAATAAAAGTTGTAGAATTTTACATTCTCTACAACTTTTATTATATAATGTTTTGCGCTAAAATGCATATTAAAGCCGCAATCTTAAAAATAAAATGTTTTTACGTAAAAACAGCCTCAAGCAGAATTTCAGCAAACATGGCGCCTACCCTATATTGTAGAGCATAAAAAATGTAGTAAACCAGTTGATTTTTAAAAAAATCGTAGGACTAGTTTTTGAGAAAATCGCAAAAAAGTGAAAAATTATACGAATAAACTACTACTTCCGGTTGACCGATTTTGATGAAAATGTTCGTGTCGGGTCCGGTAGTGATATGTAACTTAAGTTTCAAGTTTCAAGTTCGTACAATGTTCCGTTCTTGAGATATTCTGTTCACACACACACACACACACACACACAGACACACACACAGACCAATCGCTAAAAACAAGTTTTTTGGGTTCAGAGGGTCTGAAAACGTATAGATCCGGTGAAAACTCGATTTCGAAAAATCGACATGAAAACAATACTTTCCTTTCTATATATTCATATAGGCAAGAGAAAGTAAAAATCGATTTTTTTAAAGATTTCAGCCTTAGTATGCATTTCACGACAAAAGTTTATAATCAAATTTATAGAAAATTAAAGATCTACAACTTTTATTTTAAGCATTTTTCTTTACACAGCTTAGTTTAGCGTAAAGAGTGATTTTCCGTATTTTGAAGCCAAACTAAGGTTGATTTTCATTATGCGTCTTTGACTCATGAGTAAAATTAGGTTATGTTTATGGTGGTTAGTTTTTGTTTATTTCTAATGTTTTATTACTAATGTTAGGTTATATTGTTAATTATTTCCATTGGCAAGAAAAAATTGTGTGAGTGTTTCCCACCAGATTTGTTTTTAAATTTTACTTCTAATGGAAGATACATTTTAATATAATTCATCAAGATTTATAAGTTATTGTATCGTCTTAATTTACAATTCAATGTTATTGACTGATTGTAAATAATTTTTAGCAGTTTAATATACACTTTTCATATTCTCCATTTAATTTTTACAATGAGCATTTATTTTATGAAAAATTAAATGCTATATTGTACGAGATACGTGAACTTTTAAAATTGTTACACCATTTAATAATTCCATAAAATAGAATTTTTGTACTTTTATTACAAACTAAACACAAGCCATAAATTTCTTAAATATTTTTTCACAACGGGGATAAAGAAAGACCTAAAATATTTATGGTATTTTGTAAATTACTGTCATATTAAATACAAAAATATTCACTATATAAGAAACGTTTATGCAAAAAGCAAAAGTTGCATATGCTTTTTTTATTGCAATATATACATTTTTTATTATTTTTATTTCTTTTTTAACTTATTTTATAATGCTAAAACCCCTGCTGTCATAAAAGTCAAACAACCACTTGTATACCTGTCAACGTATAAAATATTTATTTAAATTAAATGTCATTATATTTAAATAAATGAATATTGGCAAACCGCATTAATTCTCTGGCTGATTTTTAAGCAGCAGGCCTAAGTAAAAATATGTCTGGTACGCTGGTACCGCCCCTTCAGTGTACTGGCGTGTCGGTGGGGCTTGAAAACAAGATGGACACCCGGTCGCCAAGATAACTCCCGATGGTAGTTTTAATTTTTAAAATTATACAGGTCTATAAAAAGTGTTTTGATATATATTTCTAGGCAATAAATTTTTAAAATTTTTTATTTAGGAACAGTAAGTAAAAATATGTCAGGTACGCTGGTATTGCCCGTTCGTTGCACTCGCGTATCGGTGGGGCATGACAACAAGATGGATTCCCGGTCGCCAAGATAACTCCCGGTGGTTGTTTTTATCCTAAAAAATCTGGTGTGAAACACTCACACAACTTTCTCTTGCTAATGCAAATAATTAACAATAAACCTAACATTAGTAATAAAACATTAGAAATAAACAAAAAACTAACCTTAATAAACATAACCTTATTTTAATCATGAGTGAAAGACGCAAAATGAAAATCGAACTCAGTTTGGCTTAAAAATACGGAAAATCACTCTTTCACGCTAAACTAGGCTCTGTAGAGAAAAATGCTTTAAATAAAAGTTGTAGATCTTTTAATTTCATATAAATTTTATTATATACACTTTTGTCGTAAAATGCGTACTAAAGCCGAAATCTTAAAAAATCGATTTTTCACACGTTTTCGTGAGAAAAAATCAGAAAATCGATAATTACTGCTTAACTAAGCGTTATACAAAAAAATGTTTGAAATAAAAGTTGTAGAATTTTAAATTCTCTACAACATTTGTTATATAACTTTTTGCGCTAAAATGCATATTAAAGACGTAATCTTAAAAAAACAACGTTTTTACGTGAAAACAGCCTCACCCAGAATTTCAGCAAACATGACGCCTACCCTATCTTGTAGAGAATAAAAAATTGAGTAAATCAGGTGATTTTTAAAAAAATCGTAAGACTAGTTTTTGAGAAAATCGCAAAAAGTGAAAAATGACACGAATAAACTACTACTTCCGTTTGACCGATTTTGATGAAATTGTTCGTGTCGGGTCCGGTAGTGGTATGTAACTTAAGTTTCAAGTTTCAAGTTCGTACTATGTTCCGTTCTTGAGATATTTTGTATACACACACACACACACACACACACAGACCAATCGCTAAAAACATATTTTTTGGGTTCAGGGGGTCTGAAAACGTATAGATCCGGTGAAAACTCGATTTCTTAAAATCGACATGAAAACAATACTTTCCTTCCTATATATTCATATAGGCAAGAGAAAGTAAAAATATACAGGTCTATAAAAAATGTTTTCATATGTTTCTAGGTGATAAATTTTAAGTAATTGTTTTAAAAATTCGTATTTGGGAATAGTTAGTAAGTAAAAATATGTCTGATGTCTGATACGCTGGTACCGCCCCTTCGTTGTACTCGCATATTGGTGGGGCATGAAAACAAGATGGACTCCCGGTCGCCAAGATACCTTCCGTTGGTCGTTTTAATCTTAAAAAATATACAGGTCTATGAAAAAAGTTTTTATATATTTCTAGATGATAAATTTTAAGTAAATTTTTAAAATTTCGTGTTTGGGAGTAGTTAGCTAGTAAAAATATGTCGGGTACGCTGGTACCGCTTTTCGGAGTACTCGCGTATTGGTGGGGCGTGAAAACAAGATGGACTCCTGGTCGTCAAGTTAACTCCCGTTGGTTGTTTTAATCTTCAAAAATATACAGGTGTATAAAAAGTGTTTTTATATGTTTCTAGGTGGTAAATTGAGGCGTTGCGGACCAGAAGGGCGAACTCAGCAAAGGGTAGTTTTGAGAAAAACGCAAATTAAATTTTTTTATCCTAGGGCGAACTCAACTAAAATTCATGTTTTAATCACTGTATTCGTAATAAATTTTTATTTCCCGTGTTTTCCTCGTTGATCAGTGTTTACACTACTAGTAACTTTTATCTTATCTAAGACTGTACGGACACATTTCTCACTAATCCCATGCCGGCCGCGTTGGCGATGTTGGTAACGTGCTCGCCTCTTATCACGCGGTCTTGGGTTCGAATCCCACTCGGGCATGGCATTTTTTCATACGTTACAAAAAATTCATTTCATCCTTCACCGTCTGCATTAGCAGCAATTTGCAAAACAGTCGGACGTTAAACAAAAAAAAAAAAAAAAAAAAAAAATCACTAATCCCATGAATCCCATAAAACGCTGTCCGGTAAACATCGTGTGCCTATAATAATCGTATGTATTATTATTCTTCGCAAAGTTCGACTAGGCCTACCTTTTACATAACTTCTCTTACAATCAGGACTATGAAGAAGTTTGTAGAGGTAGGCATTTTGCAAATCGTAATTTTCAATGGCCCAAAATCATTAAAAACAGAAGTAATATTATTAACCCCAACATTTTCGAAGCAGCCGCAAGAACAACGCTCACCAATCTTCCTGGAAACCACAACACTATTGTTACAACAAGATACGTACTGTTGACCAGTATTCCGTTGCTTTTTTTGCTAAATACGTAGTAAGGGGATAGGGTATAAGTGGGGTGGGATCAGTAGCGCAGAGGTGACAAGACTGACGCCTTGCTGTTGAGTTCGCCCTTCTGGTCCGCGCAACTATCGTTCAAAGTAAACTCCCTGATTTTTTCTACTTCTCTTTTCATATAATTTAAAAGGCAAACTCAACAAAATATACCTATAACATTGAAGTTTGTAACCCAAAGATACCAAATAAAATAAAAACAAAAAATGACCCTATTGTTGAGTTCGCCCTTCTGGTCCGGAACGCCTCGTATTAAGTAAATTTTTAAAATTTCGTGTTTAGGAATAGTTAGTAAGTAAAAATATGTCTGGTACGCTGGTACCGCTTTTCAGTGTACTCACGTATCGGTGGGGCGTGACAACAAGATGGACTCCTGGTTGCCAAGATAACTCCTGGTGGTTGTTTTAAACTGAAAAAATATACAGGTCCAAAAAAATTATTTTGAAATATTTTTCTCGGTGATAAATTTTAAGTAAATTTTTTAAAATTTCGTATTTGGGAATAGTTGTCCTACTCCATTTTGCTCTCACATTGACCGATCTTGATGGAATATCTATAAAAATGTAACGTTTATGCTGTATTCTTACCGGATCTGACTTTTAAATAAAAAAACTTTATTTAAATCTATAACAATTATTAATTTACAAATTAATTACTTTTAATTATAACAATTAGAAAATTACAATGAAATACTTAACTTAGACTAAAATTAATAAAATATAGCTTCCAGATCAATTGGTCCAGAGCACAATGTCCGAGGTATAGAAAGTCTATAACAAAAATGTTCAGAGGAGAGAGGTTGTTTACAATAGCCATCCTCACTCAGTGAAAAAGTATGCTTATCAGCATGCCAAGCCCTCCGAAAAGTATCTGCTGTCCACCCTGCAAATGACTACACTTCATTCTCCCCATGGTCTAGCTGTGTAATGATGAATTTAATTATCCTCAGAGGATATAACTCAGACTAGTGTATTTTACACCTCTACCTTTTCTGTTCTTAAATACTATAGGTAGTCATTTAATTGGCTGATCATGTAATAAGAAACATAATTAGTTTTTATAGCCCTGGAACTAACAGATTGAGTGTAAATAATTTAACACTCCACCTCTCTGTTATGGGCAGTTACAGTTGTGATATGTGCATTTCATTTACTCTAATGTAACTTTCATTAGATCTGCTATACAGGAAGTTGTAAAAATTAGACTAATTTACAGTTGGACGTTGAACAAAAAAGAAAGAAATAGACAAATTTAATCAACATCGTTATAGGAAATTAGATTTTTGTATTTTTGCACCTGATTAAAGTATGCCAACTACCCTTAATTTTGGAGCTACGTACCTAATTCCAAAAAAATAGTTGTAAGGTTAAAACCCTTAGTTTTGAAATTTCAGAAATTAATCTGTAGTAGTTTTTTTTACCAGTACGAATAAAACATACAAAGAAACTGACATTTTGTTCAAAATATAACTTTTGGCGTCAATGGGTTATGATAAATAAGGACCAAGAAAATTAAAAAAAAAATTGTATAAACGATAACAAAATATACTTTTGATTAACAATTCGTGAGATAGTCAACGCAAGGATATTTCTATTTAAAAACCTTAATTTTCAAATGTTAGCTAAAACGATCCAGTAGTTTTTGTACCACTGGTACGAATAAAGTACACACAGAAACTGGCATTTTTTCTGTATATTTCTTTTTGGCTTCAAGGTGTTATGATACATAAATACCAATAATAAGTTTTAAAAAAATAGTGTTGTGTTGTTTAGGTCAACAGCCGAAAGGCTGGTTTGAACCTCTAAAGGTTTTACTAAGTAAAAATGAGGAGTGAGGTGGTTTACTGTTGCCTTCATCACTGAGTTGAAAGAGTATCCTTATCAGCATGCCAGGCCCTTCGTAAAGCACCCTCTTGTATAAACGTTCCATCCTGCAAATGACACCTTCACTTCATTCACCACAGGGTCTGGCTTTATAGTGAAATTCATTACTATCAGAGGAGATAACTCTGATTAGTGTATTTTACACCTCTACTTCTTCTGTTCTTAAATAGTTCAGTCATATAATTGAATGACTATATGATAAGAAACAGAACTATTCTTTGTAGCCCTGGAACCAAAAGATCGAGTTCAATTAATTTAACACTCCACCTGCCCGTTATGGGGAAAAAATAGTATAAACGATAAAAAAAATATAGTTTTAGTTAATAACTCGGGGGATAGTCAGCTCATGGATATATTTTTTTTTTAAATACAACCTTTTCATCACAGAACTTTAATCATACGTGGCCGCAATATAAAATTTAATGCGTAAACATAATACAAACTACAAATTTGCTGCCGAAACGAGTAAATAATCAAAATGTGTAAACATTAAGATTGGAAGACTCTCTTGAAAGGTCATTTCCAGGTGTGTAACCGACACGGCGGCAATGCTTTCGCTATCGTTCAACTACACCGATATTAAACGTCGGTTACTACCTCACAAGGTGCTATTGATGTAACATGAAGGTCTGTTTCTTTTCCAATCGCTGTTTACAATTAAGTTGGCCGCTTATTTACGCAGTTGTTTCCTATAAAACGTTCTTAAAAAGATGAAAAAGATTCATGTCAAATAAGAACCAAGAAATTAACAGTTATCGTAGGCATGGTTATTGCAAATGTAAACTTATAATTTGTTTTCTTGATCGAGTTTTTATGGTGTATGTTTTATCCGTTCTATAAAGATGAAATCCTAACGGATAATTTTAAAAGTTATAATACGAACTGATTTTTTCTCCAGAAATAGGCCTACATGTCACGGCGTAGTTATTAAATTGAATGCAATTTTATTTTTTGAGACTTAAATACAGTTAAATCCGGTAATAACGAATGAAAATAGAAAATTTGGTTAATTTTACATGAAGGGCTCACGGGAAGAACAGGCTGTCACAAAAATTTTGTAAAATGCCATCTGTTAAATATTTCTATGAACTATTTTATAATTTAATCGTTTTTGGTAAATAAAGGTTATGTCGAATGTAACAACAATTTTTAAAAAAATCTTGTTTAAACCACTCACGCAACTTTCTCTTGTCAATGCAAATAATTAATAATATAACCTAACATTAGTAATAAAACATTAGAAATAAACAAAAAACGTAACCTTAGAAAACATAATCTTATTTTAATCATGAGTAAAAGACGCAAAATGAAAATCTACCCCAGTTTGGCTTAAAAGTACGGAAAATCAATTTTTCACGCTTAACTAGGCTCTGTTGAGAAAAATGCTCTAAATAAAAGTTCTAGATCTTTTAATTTCCTATAAATAAGATTATACTTTTTTGATGTAAAATGCATACTAAGGCTGAAATCTTTAAAAAAATCGATTTTTTTTACACGATTTCGTGAGAAAACAAAATCGCTAATTACCTCTAAACTTAGCGTTATACAAAAAAACGTTTGAAATAAAATTTGTAGAATTTTAAATCCTTTACAACTTTTACTTGATACATTTTTGCGCTAAAATGCATATTAAAGTCCCAATCTTAAAGAAAAACAATTTCTTTACGAGAAAACAGCCTCACCAAGAAATTTCAGCAGAAATGGCGCCTACCTTATCTTGTAGAGAATAAAAAATTTAGTAAATGAGGCGATTTTTAAAAAAATCGCATAAAATTACAATCATATGTCCGTCCGTCACACCCAGATATCAGAAACCACCAGAGATAACAACAAACGGTTTTCGGATTCGTAATCTGCACAAAAAGTTAGTGGGCCGTAATTTAGTTCCGGTTCTGACCGGAACGGGCCTAAAATCGAGAAGTAAGAAATGAAAGTCAGAAACTACAGAAACAAACTGTTTTCGGATTCGTAATCTACACAAAAAGGTAGTGGGCCTAATTTTTTTTATCCGAGGCGGCGAGAAAAACTCATGTTCACTCCCTCATGATGGGGGACTCAATTGAGGCGTCCTCGTCCAGCGCCAAGGTGGCCGCAACCGCCTAAAAACCAAAAACCGCCGCCTGGCCACTTGATCCGACATCAGCAAACAACCCTCCACCTCCCTCGGAACTGTTTATATTATACTAAAAGGGAAATGTCGGGTTAAAAAATTTACATACTGTCAGCGGAGCGTGGAAGGGAACCGTAGCCAATTTCCCTCTCGCTGTCACTGACCAACACTCACTCTCTCACTTTCATGGGCCTTAATTGAAATTGAACTTCCGGATTGAAAACTGGAAGTCAAGAAATCAAAGTAGGAATTTGGAAACAAAAATAGCGTCAATCGATTTCTCTTAAAGAGTAGATACAGAAATCATTAAGAGTTTTTGCCATAGTTCAAAGGAAAGCTTTTGCAAAAATTGCCACCAGCCATGAGCGGGAAAGGGATTTTGTCCCTTTCGTCTCATGAAAGAGATTTTTTAATATTATTATTTCTTAAAACCCCACCAACTTGTTGATCTTCTTCCTCTTTATGATAACCATCATCTTATATGCTTTTCACGGTTGATGAGCTCTGCTGTTCCACACGTTTAGACCAATCAGAACGTTTGCCAGCGTTGTCAGATTGTACCTGTCAAACATTATGCGCTCATGCGTATAAGAGCCTTAATAGTTCACTCGTGTCTTGCATCTCGTACTGAACACATGGATTATAGAGCGCGTTAACACGCAATACTTTATTATAATCAGCTGATTGTATGTTTATAGGTTATAATTTGTTATTGAAAGGCCAAAAACATGGCTGACAAAATATTTAACAGAGCTACAGGAGCAAGTATTGGCAACGTTGCTGGCAAGTCATTGGCCAGCTATGAAGTTGGTAGGGGGCAATGCATACGTTCAGAGCTCATCAGCCTTGAAAAATATTATAGTTACTAGGTACTTTAATAGATATAAAAGATGTTTATTCTAATTGTAATACTAAAAGAAATTTATATTCACCGAGTAAAGTTTCCGAACCCGATTGTAATCTAACCCCTCCGAGGCTATCTAAAATCCCGCGCGCAGCGTTGGCACAATTTCTAGTTTTATTAGTCTATATGTATTTTACACAGACGTTCATCCTGTCCCTTCTCTTTACACATTCATTATAAAATACTAAAAAGATTTTAAATGATGTTGTGTTCTGGTCCAAAAATAAGCGAAACATTAGTAAAACACGTGTGTATAATCACGTAGAATAGAAAATGTTAGGGTTGTAACCCCGGTTTACAAAAAAACTTCTTTATAATGATTCCTATTGTACATTTTCATTAATAAAACATACTGTACGTTTAAATTTAATTCTCCGTTTATTAACGTAAGAGCTAACAATAAACTTAAGTGCACCGGTCAAATAATTCATTTCATATTGTAAAATTTTACATAATTGTTCTCGTATACTAACATGGGAACTAAGATCTTTATATCAAAATTTTTCTAAGAATTTACCACAGACCTCCCTTTGGAATTTCTTAACCAAATGAACAAGCCAGAACCTTTCAGTTTCTCAATTTAAGGGAACTTAGATTGATAAATTATTAGAAACAATTTAGGGTTACAACTTTTTTTCAGCAAAGTTAGGACAGCTCAAAGAACCCTCCCCCGAAAAGTGATATTTCAGTGAGGGAAATTATGTCTCTCTCTTTTGTAGTTTCAGCCTATATAATAAAATCACATTAAATAATTTGCCTCACGCCCAATATTTTTTTTTCATTCGTACTGTAACTTTCTCTTTTCCTAATATGGATATAAATTGGGAAGGAAAGTACTGTTTTCATGTCAATTTTTCGAAATCGAGTCTTCACCGGATATACACGATTTCAGCCTCCTTAAACCCCCAAAAACATTGTTTAGCGATGTGTGTGTGGGTATGTATGTGTGCGCGCGCGTGTGAACAAAATATCGTAAGAACGGAATAGCGTACGAAGTTGAAACTTGGAAGTTAAGTTAAATAGTACTACAAGGGGACCGAACACGAATATTTTCATCAAAATCAGTCAACCGGAAGTAGTAGTTTATTCGTATGATTTTTCACTTTTTTACGATTTTCTCAAAAACGGCTCCTGCGATAATTTTTAAAAATCGCCTCATTTACTACATTTTCTACTTCACTTCTATATCTTGTTCTTGTTATTTTTCTTATCCTTCTTCTTCTCCTCCTCCTTCTCATCCTGGTCCTTCTACTACTCCTTCTCCTCCTGCTCCTGCTTCTCCTCCTCCCCTTTTCTTGCTTCTTCTCGTTTTCCTCCTCCTCTTCCTTTTTCTGTTAAATTCCTTTTCTTGCTTCTGCTTCTCCTCCTGCTCCTGTTTCACCTCCTCCTTTTCCTCCTCCTCCTCGTTTTCCTTTCCTCCTTCTCCTTCTTTCTTTATCTTTCTTCTCCTCCTTCTTCTCCTTTTTCTTTCGTCAATTTCAACTCCATATTTTTTTTAACGGTGTTCCAAACAAAAACCTCTCTTTGGCAGCAACAAGCCACAAAACATGAGTACATGTAGCAATTATTATACTTGCCTATTTTTTCTCACACATTACAGTCACGAAAATTTAATTTATTATGTAAAACTATTATTCCTTGTCCGAACAAGAATCAAAATATATAACTTTAATATGTAAACGAATATATTTCTCGCGGCAAATATTTAACTATCATTTAGCCACTACTGCATTTTAATGATTTCATTATTGGTACAAACCGTTATTCAGAACGCATTCAAATATTTCGGTGTATTTAATTAACATAGTTGTTAATGAAAGAATAGAGACAGGATATTTAAAATGGTTGACATGTTGTTTACATAGTGTGTTTTCTTTTTTTATATATGTATACATGTATAAACGCACACGACGACGTGTTGAAAACAATGTGTTTTAACTTTTTAAGTGTACTCTAGTAAAACCGTTTTGTGTTATGTCCTTAAAATTCATTCATTCAACTCTAGTCCCACCGTTGCAAGTCCCTCTTTATCATGAAATAACAAGCACAAACCTTTAACGCCTTCTGTTTAAATTTAATATAATAATAATAATAATAGAAAAGTATTTTTATATGTACATAACTCCTCTTACTTTGTATTAATATTAATGTTCCTTGATTAAGTTATTCTGAACAAGAAAATGACGAAGATTCTTCACAAGTGGTCATACATTAAGTACCTACATTCCTTTTCAACATTCAAACAATTTCTATTGTTTTAAAGTTAATGTTTCACGTTCTTTTTTTCGTCCTCACATTTTCGTCACACACATGTTTTGACTTATAATAATTACAAATAAACAGTAAAAACCTTTAAGATTATAAATACAATCGTACTTTAGTCGTTTTTATATTCAATTACTTAGCATAGTTTTGAAAATCGATCTGATTTGTTATAATATCTAATTGACTCTTCGTTCTGGTTTGATGAGCGTATTGTAATTCGTTCGGGATTTGGGTACAATAAAATATGTTATTTTTATCCCTTAAGTGTGTACGATGCAATCTGTTCAATTCAGAACAATAAGCAACCTAATCCCCAATGAGATGAGGTTGAGGTGTACGACGTGTTAATGAGGTGTAGTCATGTCCAGACCCAGGCCGACCATTCCTAAGAGAGTATGGTTAATTGAATCCCAACCATTAAATTACACCGGTAACCACTGTCTAGTGTTGAAATCTGTACAAAAGTAACTACCTTTACTAGGATTTGAATCAGGAACCTCGTCTCCGAAAATCAGCTGTTGAACAGCTGATTTTACCTCTAGACCAACCCCGGTGGGTCAATAAATAGTAAACAAACTTCCTTTAAATTATAACAATTATTTTTATTGACAATTAATTGTTGTTTAGGTCATCAGCCGAAAGGGTTTGAATCTCTAGATGCTTTACTAAGTAAAATGAGATGTAAGGTGGTTTACCATGCCTTCCTCACTGAGTGAAAAATTACACTTATCAGCACACCAGGCCCTCTGAAAAGTACATATTTTCCACCTTGCAAATGACATCTTCACTTCATTCACCACAAGGTTTGGCTGTATAATGAAATTCATTACTGTCAGAGGAGATAGCTCTGACTAGTGACTTGTACACCTCTACCTCTCCTATTCTTAAATGCTTCAGTCGTATAATTGGCAAACCATGTGACAAGAAACGGAACTATTTTTTGTAGCCCTGAACTAGCAGATCGAGTGTAAATAATTTAATACTCCACCTGCATGTTATGCGCAAATAATTAATTATCAAACTTAATACTAGTAACTAATACAATTAGATTACTTTAATCAAAAATTAATTTAAAACCTTAAGCTTAAACTAAACTTGACCAAAAGTATATCACTTTACAATCAAAAACAGTGGTTTATCTGTCCACAATTACTTGCTACCACCAGTGTACAACGCACTATTAACGCAATTTAGAACCGAGCCCGTAACGTCACTACTTCGAACAGCCCAAATAATAAAGGCCCTTGGAACAAATTCACCGCTTTACCAGAACATAGTAGAAGGAGTCAAAGTAAAAACAAACATTTCTACTAATTTCGAAATCTCAGAATTCCTATTCAAAACATTCATCGCAATCCATTATCCTTGTTTAATACAACACTTTAAATTGCAAATGTAAATAGCTTATTTACAATTATTATTTACTGTTTTATTTGTTTACAGGAAGCTTGGAGCCTTGCAGTAATGAGGGAGAAGTGGTTAACGTTGAAACAATCAAGGATATCCGTTGCTTTACCTGTATGTGTAAAGTAAGTAAATTTTTTCTTTCTCACCTTATAGTGTTGGAAAATATTCTTTCTTGTTAAGTTTTATGCATTTTATTTTACAATCAATTAAATTGTTTAACTAAAAGTACCTATATAATTTAACTTTACAGTAAAAAATCTGGTGTGGAACACTCACACAACTTTCTCTTGCCAAAACAAATAATTTAAACAATATAACCTAACATTAGTAATAAAACATTAGAAATAAACAAAAAACTAACCTCAATAAACATAACCTAATTTTAATCATGAGTGAATGATGCAAAATGAAAATCGAACACAGTTTGGCTTGAAAAAACGGAAAATCACTCTTTCACGCTAAACTAGGCTCTGTAGAGAAAAATGTTTTAAATAAAAGTTGCAGATCTTTTAATTTTCTATAAATTCGATTATATACACTTTTATTATAAAATGCATACTAAGGCCGAAATCTTTAAAAAATCGATTTTTCTCATGTTTTTGTGCGAAAAAAACAGAAAATCGCTAATTACTGCTAAACAAGCGTTATACAAAAAAATGTTTGAAATAAAAGTTGTAGGGTTTTAAATTCTCTACAACTACTTTTATTATATAAATTTTTGCGGTAAATTGCATATTAAAGCCGTAATCTTAAAAAAACTTTGTTTTTACGTAAAAACAGCCTCACCCAGAATTTCAGCAAACATGACGCCTACCCTATCTTGTAGAGAATAAAAAATTGAGTAAACCAGGCGATTTTAACAAAAATCGTAGGACCAGTTTTTGAGAAAATCGCAAAAAAGTGAAAAATTATACGAATAAACTACTAACTTCCGGTTGACCGATTTTGATGAAAATGTTCGTGTCATGTTCGGTAGTGGTATGTAACTTAAGTTTCAAGTTTCAAGTTCGTACGATGTTCCGTTCTTGAGATATTCTGTTCACACACACACACACACACACACACACACACAAACACACACACACACACACACACACACACACACACACACACACACACACACACACAGACCAATCGCTAAAAACATGTTTTTTTTGGGTTCAGGGGGTCTGAAAACGTATAGATCCGGTGAAAACTCGATTTCGAAAATCGACATGAAAACAATACTTTGCTTCCTATATATTCATACAGGCAAGAGAAAGTAAAAAATCTTTATATAGATTACGGCCATAGGATTAACTTCAGTATAAATATCGGCTTTCGCTGTCGATCGGGCTAGTTTCATATTTTTAGTTTCTCTTGCCTATATGAATATATAGGAAGGAAAGTATTGTTTTCATGTCGATTTTTCAAAATCGAGTTTTCACCGGATCTATACGTTTTCAGACCCCCTGAACCCAAAAAACATGTTTTTAGCGATGGGTCTGTGTGTGTGTGTGTGTGTGCGTGCGTGCGTGCGTGCGTGCGTGTGTGTGTGTGAACAGAATATCTCGAGAACTGAACATCGTACGAACTTGAAACTTAAACCTAAGTTACATATCACTACCGAATCTGACACGAACATTTTTATCAAAAACGGTCATCCGGAAGTAGTAGTTTATTCGTATAATTTTTCACTTTTTTGCGATTTCTCAAAAACTGGTCCTACGATTTTTTTTATAATCGCCTGGTTTACTAAATTTTTTATGCTCTACAAGATAGGGTAGGCGCCATCTTGGCTGAAATTCTTGGTAATGGTGTTTTTACGTAAAAACTTTGTTTTTTTAAGATTACGGCTTTAATATGCAATTTAGCGCAAAAATGTATATAATAAAAGTTGTAGAGAATTTAAAATCCTACAACTTTTAATTCAAACATTTTTTTGTATAACGCTTAGCTTAGCGGTAATTAGCGATTTTCTGTTTTTTTTTACGAAAACGTGTGAAAAATCGATTTTTTTAATATTTCGGCTTTAGTACGCATTTTACGACAAAAGTGTATATAATAAAATTTATAGAAAATTAAGAGATCTACAACTTTTATTTAAAAAATGTTTCTCTACAGAGCCTAGTTTAGCGTGAATGTGTGATTTTCCGTTTTTTCAAGCCAAACTGTGTTCGATTTTCATTTTGCATCATTCACTCATGATTAAAATAAGGTTATGTTTTTGAGGTTAGTTTTTTGTTTATTTCTAATATTTTATTAATAATGTTAGGTTTATTGTTAATCATTTGCATTGGCAAGAGAAAGTTGTGTGAGTGTTTCACACCATATTTTTTCCGTATGGTAAGTAACAGTTGTTTCAAAAAGAAATATATTGAAAAATGTCGCAACTCGTTTTTGAATCACATGAATGTATTACAAAAATATGAAATTAATCCCGCTGGAACCAGCATTCTCATTCATGTAAAATCTAACAATGTAATCAATTGATGGATTAAGTTGCGATTAACCATACTATCCATAGGTTTGCCAAAAAAAATGCCCTATTACAAGACGCCAAGAGATCGTACACGAAACACCAATTTTACGTCCGTGTAATCGTCATTCGTGAAACACGTAAGAATTTTCAGAACTCCATATTCGGTAGTTTTGACTGTTAACATAGCCACTGGTACGCCCAAAAGTATACAAAGAGTAACGTAAAGAAAACTAGCCAAATAATTAAAGATAAATAAAGTTAGCCAATTAAATGACTGAATCATTTAAAAACAAAAGAGGTGTAGGTGCAAAAGACACTAGTTAGAGTTATCTCCACTGACAGTAATGAATTTCATTATATATCCAGACCCTGTGGTGAATGAAGTGAAGGTGTCATTTACAGGGTGAAAAATATGTGTTTTTCAGAGCGCCTGGCATACTGATAAGCATACTTTTACACTCAGCAGTGACGAAGGCAAGGTAAACGACCTCATTCCTCGTTTTACTCAGTAAAACTTCTAGATGTTCAAGCCAGCCTTTCGGTTGATGATCTAAATAACATAAATGAAATTTTAGACAGAAATAAATTTAGAAGTAAAATTATGGAAACAAAAGAAATTCGAGAGAAAAACATCCAAAAATCTGGAATGCCGAGACCTGTAGAAAAAAATAAAGCACACTTTAAAAGAATGATTGTTTACTAGTAAAGGATTAAAAACTACAAAAGATAGTAACGTGATCACATGGGTCAATTCCGAAAGAAAATACTTAATTCAATTTGAAAATTTGGGTTTATAAACATGTGGTAATTAAGCGGACGAAGATACTAAATAAAGAAGTTAAGAAAATAAAAAAAGAGATTATAGTGCACCAACATAAATATTAAAAAGTAAACATAGACAGGCTTGTTAGTAGAAACGAACTTATAAGCAGTAAGTCTACTACATCAAACGTACACAGAAGCGTATTGGAAACTGAATAGGTCAGACTTGGAAAATAACTGTAACTATTCTGGAAAGATAAACGCAGATTTAATGTAAATACTGTAAAATAAACATACGGCGTAGTACTATTATAGTACAGTTGCCGGGCATTTTATTTAAGGTAATGTACGGACAAGGTCGAGCCAGATTGAAGCACCTCTGGGTTGTACAGAGAGTTCTTTCCAGACGTCTGCTCTTATACATGATTTTTTAAACATATTTTCAAACAGTACGTTCAAAATATTCAGTGTTATTTGTATATTGGTTATTCTAACTGTACTTGTTGCTTCGCTCGTTTAAGCCGGCACGTGGTGTAGTGGTCAACACAAATTGGCTTCTACAACAGAGGTTCCGAATTCAATTCGCGATACGGTCTGGCATTTTTTCATCGTTTGCATTTTAGTAGTTATGTGCATAAAAAGCCGGATAAAACCGTACGTTGCTATTTGTCCATTTCAGAACAATAAGCAACCCCATGACCCAATGAATTGAGGATGATGTGTATGAGTATGACGTGTAAATTAGGCGTGGTCTTTAAAAACCCAGGCTGACCATTCCTGAGAGGTGTGGTTAATTGAAACCCCAACCATCAAAGTACACCGGTAACCACTATCTTCTTCTTCTTCTTCTGCCTTTCAAGGATTAGGCATCTCTGCCTGTTCCGAACCTCTCAAATGTGCCCTTCTCTTTCTCGGACTTCCTCGTTCTCTCCTGCCCTCCGGCTTATAGCCCAGTGTCTGCTTAGGTATCCTACCCTCCCGCATTCTGTTTACATGCTCTAACCACTGCATTCTGTTCTGAGATACCTTGTTGTTTATAGAGAAGATGTTGAGTTCTTTACTTATCTCGGTATCCCTGTAACGATCTTCTCTACTACACCCATATGTGTGGTTAATTGAAACCCCAACCATCAAAGTACACCGGTAACCACTATCTTCTTCTTCTTCTTCTTCTGCCTTTCAAGGATTAGGCATCTCTGCCTGTTCGGAACCTCTCAAATATGTACCACTATCTAGTATTGAAATACCATATGTACCACTATCTAGTATTGAAATACCTTTACTAGGATTTGAATCGGGAACATTCGTCTCCGAAAATCAGTGTCGGATAAAACCAAAAACATTTTTTCGCTTGGCCGTCTATATTAATATTGCTGTTGTTTAAATCATCAGCCGAAAGACTGGTTTGAACTTCTAAAAGCTTTACTAAGTAAAATAAGGCGTGAGGTGGTTTATAATAGCCTTCCTCACTGAGTGGAAAAGTATGCTTATCAACGTGCCCGGTCCTCTGAAAAGCATCTACTTACCACCCTGCAAATGACACCTTCACTTCATTCACCTCACGGTCTGGCTGTATATTGAAATTCATTACTCTCAGAGTAGATAACTGTGACTACTATCGGTTTCATAATCATAGACACCCGAGTTTCAACCCAAAGCATCTCCAAAACTACGAGTCGGATTTTAACATACTTTACATAAAAATTAGCTCATTTTATTATGCGTTGATCTATAATAAACCTATATTTTTATTGTTGTTTAAAAATAACCATATCGAGGTTGGAAGACAAAAAGACCTGGTTATTTTGCTACCGCAAAAATGTCATGCGTTTAGAGGCGTGTAACTCGATAAGTATTTGACTAAAATGTTTGAAATTTTAACACAACATAGAAAATTATATTCTTACAGCATGTTTGAAATTTCAAATTCGTACGTTATTTAAATTTTGATTTATTAACAATATTCTGAACCCTTGCAATCTCCATAACCGCTCGTTCGTTCGGCACGGGCAAACTATTATTTTATTCAGCGTAAAAAACTTAGAACAAATATGTTAATAACATGAAATATTGATTGGCCAATGTTGTGGTAGAATTTTTAAAAGTTTGAAAAATAGACTGGGTATGCGGGGGGCGCTACTATCCATGTTACCAGTTTGTGTACGTGACATCCTGTCGGACTGCCTACCTGAATTGACAGACTGCATTGTCAGTTCTGGTAGACAGTCAGATTCAGGCAACATGGATAGTAGTGCCTTTTACACCCTCTACCTCAGCTGCTTAAACGCTTCAATCTTATTATTGGCTGACCATATAATAAGAAACAGAACTATTTTTTGTAACCCTGGGACTAGCAGATCGAGTGCCAATAATTTAACACTCCACCTGATGATTATGGGTAAGAAATTCGCATATCAAACTTGTATATGTCTGAGTAAAAAGTTTTAAAAATAGTATCTCATTTTAAGATACTTTTTTAAAATTTGCACTCTTTAAAACTTGGTCAGTTTTATAAACAATATACGCGTACTTATGCTGAACACCTTGATAAATATGATTAATAATTTTATGTTTAATAAAAAAAATCAATATCTCCGTTAAAATGTTGTAACATTACATAATGTAAAACATTTCGTTGTTTTTATCTTGCACAAACCTATCTTTAACCGCAGATTTAAAGGCGCCGATAAATGCCTGGATTGAAAGAACTAATCTAACCACAAAAGAACCTTGAAAAGCATTGGATATATTAAATTAGAATAGTTTACAATAAAAAATAATGAGAGAAGGAAAAGTAAAAATCACATATATTATTAGATGTATATTAATCTCATTATTAGCAATATTTTATAAGGTAACTTTAGAATAACTTCAGCTCTACTACTTTAGGCATATCATTTTACATTTCAATAATGCGTAGAAAAAATTATCGTGTGCATGAAAAATTATTACCTTCGTGTCACACAATTACGTGAAGAATATTGACAACATTGTTATTAATTTCTTAGTGCTGTTATTATTTATCCCCACACAGAGTGATTCACAGAAACGGAATCTACGTCGAAAAAATAAGAAAAACGTTCGTATCAACATAGGTCCGGGCTTCGTTGGCGTGTTACGGCTAGTGAAAGATTTCGCCTGGATCTAACTCATCCCATGATATAAATTCGTAATAAAATTTTTAGAACGTTAATTAAGATTAAAAAATGGTCGTTTCTTATGGTTTTTGACCTGAGTAAGCACGTACAACAAATCCCAGACCCATATGTTCAGTAGTTGTTGAGAAATTTGGGGTTCAGCGGAAATAAATAGGGGTAAAACTCCATTTTTATTTTATGTTTGCCATACGATAACTTCGTTAAATGGGAAATAAACACATAATCGTTTAAAAATTACACTCGAAGAAAATTTAATTCTGAGAAAATTTATGCTAAAAACATCTGTTGTTGTTTAGGTCAATAGCCAAAAGACTGGTTTGAACCTCTAGAGATTTTATTAAGTAGAAACGAGGAGTAAGGTGGTTTACTATTGCCTTCCTCACCGAGTTGAAAAATATGCTTATCAGCATGCCGACCCTCCGAAAAGTATCTACTTTCCACCCTGCAAATAACACCTTCACTTCCACCACAGGGTATGGCTGTATAGTGAAATTCATTACTCTCAGAGAAGATAACCCTGACTAGTGTCTTTTACACCTCTACCCCTTCTGTTCTTAAATAGTTCAGTCATATGATTGGCTGACCATGTGATAAGAAACAGAACTATTTTTTGTAGCCCTGGAACCAACAGATCGAGTGCAATTAGTTTAACACTCAACCTGCTCGTTATGGGCATAAAAACATCTACAAAATAAAAATAAGTTGCAAAAAATAAATTTTATTAACATCAGAATATCTGAAAGTTGGCTGCAAAAATGCGTTAATATTTTATCAGAATAATACTTCTAATTTCAAAGAATACCTTCAAGTAAAACAACTTAAAAAATATATATAGACTATATCAATATAAATCTAACCATCAATCGAATTGCAGTAAAATATCGCCATCCGTATTGACTATGTAAGGTCCGCCATTAGAGATAAAAAACAAATTCGTTGTGTTAAATCATAGTATTTAAAAATCTATTTTATTTTTTTGTTTTTTACTAAAACTGTATTATACGATCGTTTTAAATAAGGGGAGATGGCATGATGGTTTTAACTCAAATTTTCGATTTTTGGTTTTTATGTTTTTCAATACTTTAAGCCTAGATCTACCAGAAAAAATATTAAATTACGTCAAAAAAATAATTTTTTTATGAAAAAATTAGTTTTTATCAAGTTTACACAGAAAATTATCATGTTACCAAGAACGAATATTTTTCACAATTTATACTGCTCGTTTTAGTGCAAAGAGAATTTTTTTAGTTTTTAAACGCTTTTATTTAACTTACTCTTGGAAGCATCAAATCTTGCAACTTAAAATTTTAATACTTCTACCGTATCAATATGAATCAAACTTTGCACACTTGTTTATCTTCGATGACAATACGCTGTGGAGGTGTTTGTAAAAAAAAATTTTTTAATTTTATAACGCTTTTAATTTAACTTACTCTTGGATCCATCAAATCTTGCAACTTAAAATTTTAATACTTCTACTGTATCAATATGAATCAAACTTTGCACACTTGTTTATCTTCGATGACAATACGCTGTGGAGGTGTTTGTAAAAAAAAAATTTTTTAATTTTTAAAAAAATTTAAAAAAAAATTTAAAAATTTAAAAAACGCTTTTATTTAACAATTACTTAAAAAAATTAACTAAAAAGAAAAAAATAAAAAAAAATTACAAAAAAAAAATTAAAAAATTTTTTTTAAGAAACGCTATTATTTAACAATTAATCAAAAGAAAAATGAACTATAAAGAAAAAAAGAAAAAATTTACAAAAAAAAAACAATCACAGACATTACAGTTAAAATAAAAGCGTGGCGCATTAATATAATTATATAATATTACAACGAATATTTTACAATAAATATTATATATATTAATGCGCCACGCTTTTATTTTAACACGCTTTTAAAAATAAAAGCGTGGCGCATTAATATAATTATATAATATTACAACGAATATTTTACAATAAATATTATAGGCCTATATATTAATGCGCCACGCTTTTATTTTAACTGTAATGTCTGTGATTGTTTTTTTTTTTGTAAATTTTGTAATTTTTTCTTTTTAGTTCATTTTTCTTTTGATTAATTGTTAAATAATAGCGTTTCTTAAAAAATTTTTTTTTTTATTTTTTTTTTAAAATATCTGCATCACTATTTTTTGTTCTCAGCTGTTGGTTCAGCTTTCTAAATAACAGTTGATGGGAAATTTACTTGTTTTTGTGCATTTTGTTTTTGATTTGTGCCTTCTTGTTTCTTGAGTTTTCCCGTAAATTTAGATTTTTAACACTAGGTACATTTTTCTCAGAAACCAATAAACCTACCAGGCTGAAATTTTTACTAGTTAATTATCTTGTATATACACATATACCGACATTTTGATGACTTCCTCAGGTGCTCCAAAAATTAGTAATACGCAAAAAACAATTTATAAAATGTTTAAGTTATTCGTAATATTTTTAAAAAATGGTATGGTCTAGAGATTAAATTGAAAAAAATGTCAGTAGCTCAAGAAGAAACCCGACACCTATGGTGTGTAAAGTTTAATTTCCCTACATTTTTTACCAATCCTATGAAAAATGTACCTAAAAATAGCAAATTTAACATTTGCGGGATACAAAGTACAGTCTCTACTTAATCCAAATTTCGGTTAACCTAGTATCGGTTAACAAAGAGTTTACCGTAAATATACAACCATGTATTTAAAAAGAAATCTAAACCAACATAAATAATTTTATTACCTTAAACAAAAAATAGGTTAAATACCTAACTTACAGTGTATGTTTATGTATAGATAAAATTTAAAAATAAATAAATAAAGATGTGTCCTTCAAATGGCCTTGAGAAGAATCAGGTTCATTTTGAATGGAAGAAATAATATAACAGTAATAATAATAATAATAATATAAAAACGAAAGGCCGATGGCGAAGTTGAGTTCGTGGCCCAGGCCCTCTTGCCTAGCTAGCTTTTACAAAGCTTCATCATCTTACGTACAGGAACTATACAAAACATATAAATGCACATTTTACTCGCACCTTATAACCAATAAATAAATACTACTACTACTACTAATAATAATAATAATAATAATAATAATAATAATAATAATAATAATAATAATAATAATAATACTAAAAAATCTGGTGTGTAACACTCACAAACTTTCTCTTGCCAATGCAAATAATTAACAATAAACCTAACATTAGTAATAAAACATTAGAAATAAACAAAAACCTAACCTTAATAAACATAACCTTATTTTAATCATGAGTGAAAGACGCAAAATGAAAATCGAACTCAGTTTGGCTTAAAAATACGGAAAATCACTTTTTCACGCTAAACTAGGCTCTGTAGAGTAAAATGCTTTAAATAAAAGTTGTAAATCTTTTTATTTCCTATAAAATTTATTATATACACTTTTGTATTAAAATGCATTCTAAGGCCGAAATCCTAATAAAAAACGATTTTTCACACGTTTTCGTGAGAAAAAAAACAGAAAATCGCTAATTACTGCCAAACTAAGCGTTCTAATAAAAATGTTTGAAATAAAAGTTGTAGATTTTTTAAATTCTCTACAACTTTTATTATATAAATTTTTGCGGTAAATTGCATATTAAAGCCGTAATCTTAAAGAAACTATGTTTTTACGTAAAAACAGCCTCACGCAGAATTTCAGCAAACATGGCGCCTACCCTACCATGTAGAGCATAAAAAGTGTAGTAAACCAGGCGATTTAAAAAAAAATCGTAGGACCAGTTTTTGAAAAAATCGCAAAAAAGTGAAAAATTATACGAATAAACTACTACTTCCGGTTGACCGATTTTGATGAAAATGTTCATGTCGGGTCCGGTAGTGGTATGTAACTTAATTTTCAAGTTTCAAGCTCGTACGATGTTCCGTTCTTGAGATATTCTGTTCACACACAGACACACACACACACACACACACACACACACACACACACACAGACCAATCGCTAAAAACATGTTTTTTGGGTTCAGGGGGTCTGAAAACATATAGATCCGGTGAAAACTCGATTTTGAAAAATCGACATGAAAACAATACTTTCCTTCCTATACATTCATATAGGCAAGAGAAAGTAAAACTATTACAAGTAAGTTTACATATACAACTTGGCACCGGATGTGTTTAGCCTACAACTAAACAAATTGACCCACATGTTTCTACAGATGTCTGTGTAGTCTAAAGCGTAAGAGATACGGCAAGCAACCCTTCTTACAACCTCCTATCTTGGTTTCACCTGAATCGCTCCCAGCAAATATTTATTTACCAGACACAAGAAAACAATTTTGTATAAATATAAATGTAAAATAAAAAAAAATATATAAATTACCGTTATTTGTTATCAGGGTAATAAAAATATTTTATATTATTTTATTTTCACTTTAAAAAAATTAAAGAAATTCAGTGAACTCTCAATTATTTACGGTAATTATGAATTGTGGATTATTTTGAAGGAAAGTAATAATAAATAAAAATCCGTTTAAGAAGGCATATTTTTGACTTATGGTAAAAACCATAGTGATTTCTGTATTTCTTCTTTAATAGGAATTGAATGACACTATTTTTGTTTCCAAATTCCAACTTTTATTTCTTGACTTCCGGTTTTGGGACGCTTCCGGGCGAAACTGGAACTACAAACCCAATTATTTCCGTATCTACTCTTTAAGTGGAATTGAATTTTTTTTGTAATCCCTAATGCGTGTACGTTGCAATCTGTTCAATTGAGAACAATAAGCAACCCCATGACCCAATGAGATGAGGATGATGTGCATGACGTGTAAATGAGGTGTAGTCTTGTACAGACCCAGGTCGACCACTCCTGAGAGAGTATGGTTAATTGAACCCCAACCATCAAAGTACACCAGTAGCCACTGTCTAGCATTCAAATCCGTATAAAAGGGAATTGAATGACACTATTTTTGTTTCCAAATTTCGAATTTTATTTCTTAACTTCCGGTTTTGGGCATCCGGTCGAAAGTGGAATTTCAAACCCAATCCAGGTCCACTAACTTTTTGTGTAGATTACAAATTCGGAAACCATTTCTTGATATTTCTTGTAGTTTTTGATGTCTGGGTGTGACAGACAAACAAAGGAAAATGGTAGACGACCATTTTAAAAATTACCACCTAAAATAATAATATAATAGTCTTTATTCCACATATTATAATACAAGATGAAGGCAAAATACACAAATCAGTATACAAAATTTAACTAAATAAAATTCCATTGCATCTTAAATTAAAAACAATAAAATTAATTTAAATTAAACATAATAGGAATTTTGTATTAAATGTGGAATTAGGTATCTCCTATAGCAAAGCTGTGATGGAGGATACCATACATGAAAGTACAATGTCAAAGATGTAGCAACGTATAGATAGTATTAACAAAAATATCTATAAAAATACAACAAACAGATGAAATTTAAATTATTATAAATTACGGCAATCTTTGATCGCAAAGCAGTAGCGAATAAATAATCAAAAGTAACTATAGAAGAAATACCAATTACATATCTTGCACATGAAATAAACTAACATCAGAACTGTATCCTCAACCGTAAACGAAAAAAAGGTTTATCAATTTACTCTGTTCTGCTGCATGGTGTGGAGACTTTGAAACTTTGAATACGCAGTCCATGAATCAATTAGAAGTTTTCAAGATGTGGATATTCAGATGAATGTTCAGTAATTCTTGGAGTGGTCATTGTACCAAAGTTGATGTTTTGAGACATGGGCGTGTGGACCGTGAATTGATGAGCTTAGTTAAAATATGGGAGATTGTGTATCATGGTCATTTATACAGGGATTAAAAGTATGAGCTTTTTAGACTTATTAACGAGGCCAAGAATTGGAAATTTTTCCAGTCAACAAAAAAATAAAATTTTATCGTGCCCAATGGGTCGATTATTTAAATAGGATGCCAGAAAGCCGCTTGCCTAGTGTAATGAGAAGATACAAACCAGTTGGAAGTAGAGATATTGGCAAGCTGAAGAAAAGTTGGGTGCCGGAAAAGATAGAAATGCCTAACCCGTGAAGAAAAGAAGAACAAGAAGATTAAAGAGGCCAAAGTTGAGACTAGGCCTGGATGAAGAAAATGTCCATGGTTGAAGGATATTAAAGACTGCTTTAATATACTTTTTTGAGGAAGGTTCTTGATAAAGATTGAGTAATCAGAATTGAACAAATCTTCATTGATGGATCATCATCATTCATGTTCTGCTTTACATCAGGTCTCTACATCCAATCCTCAATCTCTCCATATCTCGCACCAATCTCACCTTCTTGAACCTTTACATCAAGCATCTTGTACCTTTTCACTACCTGTCACCTCAGTGACACATACTCACAGAGAACCGATACATACTCACAGAGAACACATACTTACAGAGAACCGATTGAGGAGAGTTTTTGACTCTGTATTGCATAACACTGAGGATCATCATGTAGTCTTCTAAGGATTCGTAACGGAACTTTAATGCAGTGGTTTCCCGTTGCCTTCAGCATTCCCCTGCCGTTGGCCAACATCTGTGGCTAATCCGCCTTCAGAGGCAGTTGAAAAAGAAGAACAGAATAAAATTAGAAAAAATAAGATATTTATGTAATTAAATTTGAAGTTTTGCACTTTTGTTACAGGAAATTTAATTTGAAGATTTTACAAAGAAATCAGTTCGGTTTTACAAACCATTCATTATTATAACTTGCATAACATATAATAACAGTATTTTTAAGGTGGTACCACCAAGACAAGATCATAAAAATTATGATTTTTAATGATCTTTTAAAATTAGAAATGTTGTTATTATTATTTTTTTATTCTGGCTTGTAATATTCTCGCTTGCATTAATAGTGAAATCAAAATCTATAATGTAATGATTTAAAAGTATCACGGGAAAATATAGTACAAGTTCTTTCAAATTTTATACTTTGAATAGGAAGAAAATTAGTCACGCTTACATTGGTTGTATTGATATGGTTGTAAAGAAATTACAAAATAAAAAAAAACAGTCGTTTGTAGTTTTCATATTTGATTGGTTGTAAACCTTACGGCAATACAACAACAGGATTTGTGTTTATTGATTGGGGAGAACTGCTACGCGAATTAATTTGGATTTGTAATTATGAGTATTTGCCTCGGGCTTAATATCAGTTCTCCCACACATAATATATACAATGCATTATAGATTGTGTTATTGGAGGAGTTATTTCTTTTTTTTATATATATAAGGCATTGTATACCGATTTTTCATGGGGTTCTGTCTTTATCATATTCTTATTAAATGTAATCGATAAAATATGCATTAATGGAGCATTCAAATTGAAATTAATTAAGGATGCTGATAGTTACCTTTTTTATTTTTCTTCCATTTGATTTCCACTGTGTTCCATTATTATAACAAACCAAAACTACAATGAAATAAATATTTTTTTTTTGTTTTGATCTACAGACAAAAGTTTGGTTGTAAGGACTATTATACTGATGGATCTATTTTAAACTTCCCATATTATTTTACTGATTGATCGGGACACCTTATTATTGTTTTTGTTTAGGTCATCAGCCGGAAGGGTGATTTAAATCTCTAGAGGCTTTACTAAGTAAAACGAGGAGTGAGGTGGTTTACCTCACTGAGTGGAAAAGTATCCTTATCAGCACGCCAAGCCGTCTGAAAAGCATTTACTTTCCGCCCTGAAAATAACACCTTCACTTCATTCACCACATGATCTGGTTGTATAATGAAATGCATTACTCTCAGAGGAGATAACTCTGATTACTGTCTTTTACACCATTATCTCTTCTGTTATTAAATATTTCAGTCTTATAATTAGCTGACCATGTGATAAGAAACAGAACTATTTTTTGTAGCCCTGGAACTAGCTAATCAAATGCAAAAAATTTAACACTCCATCTCCCTGTTATGGGCAAACCCTGTTATTAAGTAACCAAATCCTTGCGACCAGCCATAGTAGTGGGTGGAGACGGCTGGGTGTAGGGGAGTTTGGGAGCCCCCAAAAAAAAAAAATTTTTTGAAAGCTCTTTTGCAATATCTCACCCTCATAGCATTATCGTATGGGTTTTACCCAGAAGGGTCTCTTTTGGGTAAAATTTTCTTGGGTTTAGAAGCTTCTGGATTTGGGAAAAGAAAATGTTTGGGATTCTCAAGTAATTTAAATTTCGAGATTGAGATAAATGGACTTATCCACTATTTTTGTTTCTGGTTTGATCATGTGGAACTAAATTTGTCATAAATTATGTATTAAATTAATTTTTAGGCCTTCGAGCCACCCAGTAATTCAGCTGGTAGAAAGTCACTATTATTTGTTTAGTAACACTGGTTGTTCAAGCTTCTTTGTATGGTGACCAGCTGACAGCCTTTCATGAACAAACTCAACTAAGGTCCCTGTTCAAACTCATGCCTAATCCACGTCAAAAATACAGCATAAAGGAGCAATAAAATTGGGTGGTTATCAATAATGTACAGTTCTTGATAACGAATAAAAGCAAAGAAAATGATTAATTTTTGGGACAAGAGTACTTTTTCATACATCATGCCCTTTCAGAACATTGGTAGCAACTTACAATTTATTGGCAGCCGATCTAAAACCTGAAACATTTGCTACTTTTCAATAAATAATACATGAACTTATATTTAATTTTTTGTTTTTAATTCTTGACTTATATTTTATGTAATATTATATTATTTATAATATATTATTTTATTAAACATTATTTCCTTTGTTTCCATGTACTAAAGAATATAATGAACAGCCACTCATTACTAGGAAAAACTTTAGGACTCTTAATCAGTTTTCTGGAATATGATTTTTCTAATGGGGACATTTAACCAAAGAAGCTTCATGGGACACAGGGACTGAACTTTTAAATCAGGACTACCCTATTCAAATCGGGACGTATGAAAAAACCTATGAATTGTCATATTTTTCAATCCAGCGAGAAAATAAATAATAGTTTCATGTGGAGTTTCGGACCATTATTTTCATTTGATTTAAACAGTATGAATCAGGAAATTGTGTTGTTTAGGTCATCAGCCAATAAGCTGTTTTGGACCTCTAAAGGCTTTACTAAGTAAACTGAGGAGTGAGGTGGTTTACCATGCTTTCCTCACTGAATGAAAAAGTATGCTTATCAGCATGCCCGGCCCTCTCAAAAGCAGCTACTTTCCACTGCAAATGACACCTTCACTTCACCACATGATCTAGCTGTATAATGATGAAATTCATTACTCTTAGAAGAGATAACTCTGATTAGTGTCTTTTACGCCTCTTCCGTTATTAAATTTTTGAGTCAAATAATTGGCTAACCATGGGATAAGAAACAGAACTATTTTTTGCAGCCCTGGATCGAGTGAAATTAATTTAACACTCCAGCTAACTGTTATGGGCATCAGTAAACTATATGAAAATAAATCAAAATTTATTACCATTTTGAACGGATATGAGTAAACCTGGATGTATAATTGTTTTTTATTAAATTACAAAATTTAGTTACAATATTTTTTATATCTCAATTTTTGGCTTACTGTAATATTATTACGAAAATACCGTAATTCAAATAGTTACTCAAAATTGTAAAAATTTTGATGATTTTTTTTTTTTATCTAGTTGTGTGATTTATTATCTTTTATTCGGTGATTTGAACTCGAGCGATCGTTTCGGATAAATGACGTAGCGAGGAACTGGTTTGATAAGACGTCCGATTCGGGTTTGGTTTACTACGGCCCCACTGACCTTGCTTGACCTCCATTCCCCAGGTCAAGGACACTTTGTACCATTCCTCTGATAATCATGTGAATTTTATTCTTTTGATAAATTTTTATTTATTTATTTACTCACCGGTAGTAAACATTGTATTTTAACGATTTTATTTTTATATTAAACTGGGTTGTCGTAAGTTTTGTATCAATTTTTATTATTACGTTATTTTTTTAGACCGTTTACTTGATTCTGTTTAGGTATCCTTTCTGTATTCTATTGATTTATTTTTTTAAATTTATGATCATCAGTTATCCCTTTGTTTTTTTTGTCCTAATGTATGTACGTTGCAATCTGTTCAATTTAGAACAATGAGCAATCCCATGACCCAGTGACTTGAGGATGATATGTATGACTTGAAATTAGGTATAGCCTTGTACACACTCAGGCCGACCATTCCTGAGAGGTGTGGTTCATTGAACGCCAACCATCAAAGTACACCGGTAACGACTGTCTAGGATTCAAATCCGATAAAAGTAATTACTTTTACTAGGATTTGAACCAGGTACTTGCATCTCCGAAAATCAGCAGTTAAACGGCTGACTCACGGTGACGACTTTACCGCTAGACCAATCTGTGGGTATCATATGTAATTTGTTTAACCTTAATGTTTGTACGTTGAATTTAAGAACAGTAAGCAACCCCATGATCCAATTAGATGAGGATGATATGTATGACGTGTAAATGAGGTGTAGTCTTGTACAGACTTACCTACTTTTACTCAGGGCCGTTGAATAAGACTCTTATTCAACGGCCCTGAGTAAAAGTAGGTAATTTTCTCACGTAAAATTCTCAGGAACGGTTGGCCTAAGTCTGTACAAGACTACACCTCATTTACACGTCATACATATCATCCTCATCTAATTGGATCATGGGGTTGCTTACTGTTCTTAAATTCAACGTACACACATTAAGGTTAAAAAAATTACATACGATACCTGACTTTTACTAAGATTTGAACCACGGAACCTTCGTTTCCGAAATAAGCTGTTAAACAGCTGGCTCCCGGCGACGACTTTAACATTATAGTCGATTTCAAGTTCAGAATGCAGTACGGGAAGTCCATGAGAAATGTATTTATGGAAATTTTAGCGCTACTACACTAACTAAAAATATTGTCTCCGCTCCACAACACGTTCTCATTTACTAACTCATATTGAATAATATAATATAAAAACATACTTAATAGAAATTTGTATCGTTTTAAAGATCAGGTACCGACAAGTTATTATAGCACTGGGAATTATTTATCAATTTTAATGTCTTTTAATTATTTTAAAGTAAAGAATAGTTATTGTTTAAATCTTGTTGTTGTTTAGGTCATCAGCCGAAAGGCTGGTTTGAACCTGTAGAGGTTTTACTAAGTAAAACGAGGAGTGAGGTGGTTTACCATTGCCTTCCTCACTGAGTGGAAAGTATGCTTATCAGCATGCCGGGCCCTCTGAAAAGCACATATTTTCCACTCTGCAAATGACACCTTCACTTCATTCACCACAGGGTCTGGCTGTATAATGAAATTCATTACTTTCAGAGGAGATAACTCTGATTAGTGCCTTTTACACCTCTACCTCTTCTGTTCTTAAATGGTCCAGTCATTTAATTGGCTGACCATTTGATAAGAAACAGAACTATTTATTTTAGCCCTGCAACGAACATATTGAGTGTAAATAATTGACACTCCACCTGTCTGTTATGGGCAGGTTTAAATCTTGGTAAATCTTTAAATTTTGTTTGAATAACAGTCGTTAGTATCTTGGAAAGGTCTAAAGATGGTAATAAAACTCCCTGGCCAGACAGTAAGGGTGACGAAGTGAGAGACGTCATACCCCTTTCTTTTATACGTATACTGGACAGCGCACAGCTGTACACACATTGAGACATCGCTGTGTTCCCGCGCTACTAACCAACCTGAAAATATCTACTACTGTTTTCAATCCATGATTTTACGGTAAATAATTTCGCTTCATGCGACATTTTATAGATTTAATTTAATAATACGAAGCACAACTTCGTATTATTTACGGAAAAATATCAATGAATATGTATATACTTAATGTAATTATTTATTTAATTTTCTTGTGTTATTAATTAATTTATAAATGGTTGCCACATTTTTGCTTACCTTTAATATTTTAAAAAGCCATTAAATTTCTACCATTAAAGTCAATTCTTTTTTAGCGATGCGCGCAGTAACGCGGCTGTCAGAAGTCTGTAAATGATATTCTGTAAAATGAAAGTTGTGCACCAACCTACCAACGACTCATTTATCAAAATCATCCATTTTTAAACTAAATTTTACGCAGGTAAAGTTTGAAGCTTTCAATAAACAAATTTAACAATAAACCGAGAAAATAACTTAACTTTATAGACTACACGAAATTTTGTCACCACGCTGTTAACATTGTCCATGATTTTTGCAAATTAAATATCACCGAATTTTTTAATTAAATTTTACACACGAAAGCTTGAAACTCACAATAAACCTAACTTTATACACAAAATGCTTTCGCCACACTGAAATGTAATTCATAATTCTGTGGTGATTCAGCATGATGATTATTTGGGCTAAATTTAGACTGCGTAGGCCTACAATTTGTATACAATGTGGTACATAAATACAAACTGTGTACCTGTGTTACGGAATGTTTTTAAAAAAGGGAATAACTATAGCCGTCCTATAATTCTCTCTCTCTCACACGCTATGAGCACAGCTACCGGTCGGGCAGTACCACGGTCTCTGCTCTAAATCAGAGTATAGTACATTTGTTTTTGGAAGAAGCTTGTAAGGGGAGGGCGAGTATTATAAGCGCGTCAGCTCGTGATCCGTGTGAGGAATTTGTGTTACGGCATGCAGTGAAAGATTATACTATTCATAAAAAAAACATTTATCATAATGTTCTTGTCATTATAAAGTAACCTTTTGTTTTATTTCAATTTATTCTATAATATAGTAACTCTTTTACTTTTCTTTCATTGTATTTATTAATATTTAGTAATTATTTACAGTTTGAGTCAGGCAGTCCCCAGAAATTAAAATATGAACGTAGCATAGAAAATAAGGAAATTAAAAAATATATATTTCCTAACATTAATTTATAGGCCTAAATAATTAGTAGCAAATTATGATTATGATTTTTTTTACCTCAGTCAAGTGGTTAAGCCAATTCCGGGTCCTTTACGCACAGTTTTATCACAGTTTTTTATAACTGATGCAATAATTTGTCGCACTTCCGAATGAATTACCGCTTTATTTTTCCGGGAAGATATATTAAAATAAAACAAAAGATATGAAAAATACTCGTTGAAATTTACCTAACACAAAACAAATAACTTTTGGCACGTTAACACACTTTAATTTCAAAATAAAAATCACTTTAGTGATCAAAAATCATGAATAATGATTAACATATCCGAGACGCATTACCTAGCATAAATGTACAACTGTATATTGTGACAGGTGTATCCGTTGTGAAAAGCAATAATACGTAGGCCTATAATAAATATATAGACATAATAATAATATTTACATGATGACTAAATGTTTTTGGACTGCACGATAAGACAAATATATTACTCACATTCTATTATACTACCCGCCCCACTTCCCCAGGCGACAGAGATCATGAGCTGGCGCGCATATAGTAGGTAGAGTAGGGATAGTTTCAACGGGGCAAGTGTTGTCTCCTTATCACTTAATGATCATTCCCTCTCTTTCTAACTGTGTACTACTCTGTCACAACTACTACGCTAGACTAAAAACTTTGTATTTTCTGTTGTCTTTTGCCTTTCTCCATCTGAATCCCATATCTTTAATAATTTTTCACAGCGACCATTTACTTCCTTTGAAATTAATTTTCTCCCGCAAAACGGAGAGTAACAAATTCAAAGTGGCCATTCAGCGTTTGTTTTATAAAAATTATAAATTTTTCTTCTCACAACACACTTGTCAAAATCGTTCACTTCACTCTTCACTTTCCTTCTCATTCTTTTCTTATTTGGTGTTCTGATTAGCATATGAGGGTTTTTTCTTTTTTCTTTCAAAATTCTTTGAACTGTAGGTTACTACGCGAAATCCCCATAGCTCTGGCTACATGATTTTGCACATCGGTCAGTAAAATTGGTTCGTTTTGTTCAGCTTTTTTTTTATAAAATTGTATACACTGACTATATACTCCCTAGCCTGACCGTGTATTACCTGCCTTTTCCGTATTGCACTAGCACTCGTGCTCAAATTTTCACTACTACAACTAGAAAATAACTAAATAAATACAAAAATAGAAACGAAACAAAGAATAGATACAAGAAATTATTATAAACAAAACCAAACAGCAAAAGAGTAAAAACAAAAGGTACATAAAACAGTAGGCCTACTACCGAATGCACGAGTTGAAGACTTGTGAAGGGAATAGAACAACAAAAATATAAAATTACAACATACAGTCAATGTTTTTAGAATTTATAGTACACTTAGGCTGTTAACCCTGCTAGCACTATGGAGAGACTGATCACTTCCCTTCTAGGTGCTTCCCCCACCACTAAACAGAACAGCTCAGCGGCACAGAGCGTTGGTGGGGGAGCTTCTAGCTAGAACAAATGACCTGTATAATAATAGCATTTTCAGCCTAATGAAATACGAAATGAAAATCCTAATACCTAATGAAAATTTTTTGATTAAAAGTGAGCTTGTTTGAGCGTGGTAAGCGAAACTCCAAATACGTTTGTTCGTGACCTTCGGGTGGTATCGGCGTGGGAGGGGTGATGTTTTCCGTACGCCTGATAACGCAACGGGTTCTCATAAGAGCTGTACTGCATTCTGAACGTAAAATAGAGTGTAGATCAATCTAGTTGGTTTCTTATGTAGGTATTTTTTTTTAATCCATAATGTGTGTACGTTGCTATATGTTCAATTATTTATAACAATAAGCAACCCCATGATCCAATGGGATGAGAATGATAAGTAGAACGTGTAAATGAGGTGTAGTCTTGTACAGACTCAGACCGACCATTCCTGAGAAAGTTAGGTATGATTAGGTAATTGAACCCCAACTATCAAAGTACACCGGTAACCACTGTATAATATTTAAATCTATATAAAAGTAACTTAACATTCAACATAAAATGCTGATCAGCTTAGAAAATCGCTCGTAAATTTCAACTGTTAAATTCTGCTTCATCATTATTATGTCGATTAACTTATTAGCTAAAAAGTAAACTAAATTTTTTTGTAAACAGTATTCCCACTGCACTCTTTAACGAATGTTTATTTTTTTATTTATGTTGGTACAGCTGTCTTAACCTTAAAACGTGAAAGATAGGGCAGTAAATCTCTCGAGAGAAGATTACTACATTTAAAAACCGTACGTGATGTTCCTCACGTATTACTGAACCGTTTTAATCGTTGTAAAAAGAAAAATTGAAAATTTATTTGCAGAAAAGAAAGATGTATTTATAAATTATACAATTTCACCTGCATCGCTATTATGTTTTTTTTGTAGTACACCTAACCTAACACTTGTAGGTGTTTTCTTTCTTTTTCTTTTTTGCATCTCCGTAACTGTTACACAATTCGCTGTATAATTTCTTCTTTATTTACTGTTTATAATTTGTTTTAAGAACTGTTTTATGTTTTCCTACCAGGTGGGAATTTACTACATCATTAATTATTATTTCACTTGAGTTACTTGGTTAGTAAAACTATTATTTGTTTGTTTCTCGATAGTTTTTCTTTGGTTTTGTTAGTAGACTAACAAAGGTGCCGACACAGTTTCGCACAAGAAATGTTGTATAAATGTTTGAAGTTAAAAGCATAAAGAGCACCCAATCTTATATTTGATTACAATGAATTATACGCGTGTATGTGTGTACATTTGTGCGTGTGTGTGGTTGGCTTGTAAAAACAAGGATGTGTTCTTTGAATTTATCAGTCTGGGTTTTATACTCAGAATAAATTCATGCAACTCTGTTTAAGATTTACTAAATTATATTCTCACCTAGTCTAATCTTTTTTTATTGTTTGTTTTTAATCTAAATAATGTTATTATTTCATTCCCTTTATGAATATTATCAGCCTCTCCTGTGTTGTGGACATTATACAGAGTGATTATAAATGAAATAGCAGTTTCGATAGCTTATAGAAAATTTATTTTTGAAAAGTTAAGGTACCTAATTACATGATTAACCTATATAGAAGAATTCATGAAGGTTTTATTGAAAATATTTACAGATGTTCAATGTGCACCATTTGTAACACGACAGATATCAACACGGTAGTCGAATTCTTCCCACACACGAGTAAGCATATGACGGTCAACTGTGGCAAGAGAATTTGCGATACGTTATTTTAGATCATTGATATCTACAGGAAGCAGAGGTACAAAAACTTTGTCTTTTACTTAACCCCATAAGAAAAAGTCGCAGGGCGTTAAGTCTGGACTACGAGGTGGCCACAGCGTAAACACAATATTTTCCTCACTTGCACGGCCGATCCATCGCCTAGGAAGACGTTCATCAAGATAATTTCTGACCTGTAAGTGCCAGTGAGGCGGAGCTCCATCTTGTACAAAAATGAAGTTATCACTATCTTCCTGGAGTTGAGGCATTAACCATTCGTTTATCATGTCCAGATAAATTACTCCGGTTACTGACACTTCGTGAAAGAAGAACTACCCGTAAACCTTTTCACGAGATAATGCGCAAAAGACGTTTACTTTAGGGGAACGCGTGTATGCTGTAAAGTTATTTTTGGGTTTTCTGTGCCCCATATTCTAACATTATGTCTATTAACTTTTCCACTAATGTGAAAATTACATTCATCACTGAAAATTAGGCGATTAAAGAATGCGTGGTCATTTAAACTTGCCTGGTATTTAAACTTTGTACTAACTGCAATTTATAAGGTGTCATTTTCAAAAGGTTTCGTAGAATTTTTCACACAGTCGGTTGAGGAATTTGCAATTCTAAACTTGCTGATCTAGTTGGTTTTCCTGGACTTCGTACATAAACATCACGAACACTATCAATTTGTTCTTCTGTAACAGAAAGTCTTCCAGTACTCTTCCTTTTACACAGACATCCACTGTTTTCAAAATGTTTATACCAGTCATAGATTGATTGCCTTGGTGGTGGTGGTTTACCGTATCTTGTTCTGAAATGAAGTTGCACAACCGTAACCGAGTTTGTTTTGGCTAATTCAAGAACACAATAAGCTTTCTTCACTTGAGTAGCGGCCATCTTACTAGAGTAATCGTTATAACAGCCAACAACAAAATGCTAGCAACAGTTGTACCAACATAAACTTTAAAAAATTCCCTGCTATCCTATATCATTTACTATATTCAAATACACCAAATTGATGTTTAAGAAGCTGTCGAAAGTGTCTATTTCATTTCACCCAGTACATAGTTTTATTTTGTTAATTGACAGCCCGTTTATTTTTTTAAAGGGACACGGGAGTCCTATACTTCACCATACTTAGATTTTTTTCTCAGCTCGTACTGCTTAGAATATTTTGCATTTTTTACAACATTATTATGCTTTTATAAATACACATTAGAATGTAACAATTTTGTAATATTTGATTTTGAAGAAAGATAAACATTAGATATTCGTTCGGCTCACCTTTCAGACATAGATATGCAATTTTGAAACATTTGTTGTGTTATTGTTTAGGCCAACAGCCGAAAGGCTGGTTTTTTTTTTGGTTTAACGTCCGACTGTTCTGCAATTACTGCTAATGCAGACTGAGAAGGATGAAATGATTTTTTTTGTAATTTATGAAAATATGCTGTGCCTGAATAGGATTCGAACCCAAGATTGCATGATGAGAGGCGAGCACGTTGAAGGCTGGTTTGAACCCCTAGAGGTTTTACTAAGTAAAAGCGAGGAGTGAGGTGATTTACTATTGCCTTCCTCACTGAGTTGAAAGAGTATGTTTATCAACATACCAGGCCTTCGAAAAGCACCCACTTTCCACCCTGCAAATGACACTTTCACTTCATTCACCATAGGGTCTGGCTGTATGGTGAAATTCATTACTTTCAGAGGAGATAACTTTGACTAGTGTCTTTTACATTTACCTCTTCTGTTTTTAAATGTTTCAGTCCTATAATTGGCTGACAATGTGATGAGAAACAGAACTATTTTTGGTAGCCCTGGAACCAACAGATTGAGTGCAATTAATTTAACACTCCACCTGCCCGTTATGGGAATTTTGAAACATTTATAGCTATAAAATATTTTAGAAAACATTTTTAACACAGGCTATTCATATAAACTATGCATCCTTAGGAAGGTTAACTACCCTGAAATTTTCATCAAAATTGTTTGAGTGGTTGCTGATAAAATGTTTCTTTTGTGCTAAAAAATGAATTTTTCGGAAATTAAACTGAAAATTTTTACTTATAATAGGCCTACCTAGTGCATCCAGCTTATAGTAACTAAGTTGACACACACACACATACCAATCTCTAAAAACATGTTTTTTTGGGTTCAGGGAGTCTGAAAACGTGTAGATCCGGTGAAAACTCGATTTCGAAAAATTGACATAAAAACAATACTTTTCTTCCTATATATTCATATAGGCAAGAGAAATTAATAAGAGCACACAAAACTTTCTTAGCTCCATGGGCATCTTCAATATTGTTTTTCGTTGACTTGTAAATAATTAAAAATAATGTGTAATTTTTATCTTTCTTTTGCAGAATGGTTTTGTCGAATGCTTGAAAGAACGTTGTCCAAATCAACAAGGATGTTATATGTTACTTGATGAGCCGAAAGATAGTTGCTGCCACAAATGTAAAGGTAGGCCTAAGTTTTAATTAGCTTTAATGTAAAAAAATCGGCATAGGGTACGGCAGTCGATGCCCGATAAACACAAAAAAAAATTATAAAATTAAGTTTTTTTTTATGTTAAACTTGCGTTGTTTTACTTGCCCATTTACTGTTATTCCCCGAGTACAAAATTACATATTACTTTAGTGTTACAAAATGTTACATTAGTTAAGTTATAGAAATTACAACATCATTTTTAAAGTTGGTCATACTGGTTCGTTTCTGAAAATTCATCTGCGTGTAGGCATTTGCGTATTGGATGATCACGTGGTATTGAATGTATGTATTTCTGTAATTTTGTTAAATTTTGATTCATTCGGTTTTTCTTTTTATTGAATACTATTATTCTTATGAGCAATGGTTTCTATTAAGGTAATGTTGATTATTATTCAACAATTTCAATAGGTAGACCTACAGTATACCTATAACAATAAAGGGGGTTAAGTTATACTGTTTTATTATTTTTGATGATTTAAAAGTGAAGGTTTTAATAAAGGCATTTTAAATTATTTTACTGTAGTTTATTTTTTATTATTTATAAATGTAGATTAGTATAAGTATTTAATGAAGCGTGGACATTGGTTAGGTCAACTTGCGTCTGATGTATGGTTAAAACACAATGAAACTCCCTACACGTTTAAAAAGTATCAGGTTATAAACCTTTATGTTTGACAATGTCACGAACGTTTAACTAATTTTTTATTTTTAACTATTCTTGTGTGATCTTTTTATCAATGCATTAGTATTGGTTCTGATATAATATTTATCTTAATTCGTAGGTTGTATGTATGATGGCGATTATCATGAAAGTGGTACCGAGTGGAAGGACCCTTATAATCCTTGCAGAATTCTTTCATGTAAGGCTGGAGTTGTTACGGAATCTGAAATCACATGTTATACACCATGTCGACACCCATTACCACCGTTATTGGGACAATGTTGCCCTACCTGTCCAGGTAAGAGAATTTTTATTTTTACATTAAGATTTACTTGCCATAGTATAGGAATTACAGTTACTAATTATACCTATTATTATTCTTTGTATAATTTTAAAAAATATATAGGGAAAAAAGAAAGCCGATTAAAAAGACACAGCTTTAGCTTGATTTGGAGAGATGCTACAGCAGTTTCAAAATGCGTTCAGTGAGAGATTTTGTGAATGGGTTTGGGGATGTGATGGGGTGAGACATAGGGTACTTTTATATCATTATTTAAAATAACGGGTGTTTTATTAAGGATGCAACCCTGATTATAAGAAGATAGAAGTAATACATTGGTAAATTTTCTGTCCCCCAATCGGTATGTTGGCAACAGTGTACTCAAGGCCAACTACTAAGACAGTTAAAATGTTCTAGTCAAGCATTAGTGTGGTGACAGCAGTCGTTTCGTTATATTGTGTCAGCAATGGTTTTTTCCAAAGAAGAACCGGGTGTTTTATTAAGAATGCAACCCTACATTAAAAGCCACAATCTACGGCATGTTTTTATTTTCCGTACTGTACAAATTATCAATTAATCTAAATTATTATTTTACAAAAATGAATAGCAAATTGCAATGAAAACATTGTATTGCTTCTATCTTATAATCAGGGTTGCGTCCTTAATGAAACACCCGGTTCTTCCTTGGAAAAAACCATTGCTGACAATATAACGAAACAACTGCTGTCACCACACTAATGCTTGACTAGACCATTTTAACTGTCTTAGGTATTTTGCCTTGAGTACACTGTTGCCAACATATTGATTGCGGGACAGAAAATTTACCAATGTATTACTTCTATCTTCTTATAATCAGGGTTGCGTCTTAATAAAACACCCGTTAGTTACATAACTGGTACAAGTGTGCAGTAGTAACAGGTGTCATATACAATAGCAAAACTACTTAGTCTTTTCTGTATCAGTTATAAGTTACCAATTACAAACAACTTCATTCCATAATAGAGAGTTAACAAAAATAAATCTTTATAATGCATCCTGCAATTTGAAATTAATTCTATTTTATGAAATGAATTTATATAAAAAAGTAACACTAACCTTCTTTTTAAACTGCGTCAACTTTTATCTTTACTTACACGTGTTTCGGTGGATCCACCATCATCAGAGTAAATAACATAACTGAAAATAACAAATTTTTTTAATTTATTTAAAATATATAGAAGATTATACATTCATTTGAATAAAATCAAATGACTGAAGATTTATAATCTTCTATAGATTTTAAATAAATAAAAAAAATTTGTTAGTTTCAATTATTGAATGCCAGACAGTGGTTACCGGTGTTCTTTGATGGTTGGGGTTCAATTAACCATACTCTCTCAGGAATGGTCGACCTGAGTCTGTACAAGACTACACCTCATTTACACGTTATACACATCATCCTCATCTCATTGGGTCATGGGGTTGCTTATTGTTCTGAATTGAACAGATTGCAACGTACACAAATTAGGGATTACAAAAAAAAAAAAAAGTTTCAATTATGTTATTTACTCTGATGATGGTGGATCCACCGAAACAAGTGTAAGTAAAGATAAAAGTTGACACAGTTTATAAAGAAGGTTAGTGAAATTTATTATATAAATTCATTGTATAAAATAGAATTAACAAAAATAATTTTAATTGAAAAAGGCATTTAGTGACAAAAGGAAACAGTGTTTTCTTATATATTGTTAGGCCTATTATACATACATTTTTGTTATGTATAAAATATTAATAAAAATTAATAATATGTAAAATGCACATTACACATAAACAGCTACTGTTTTAACATATAAATATATAAGTGGCCCCACCCAGAAAAAAAATTTCTGGGGCCGCCACTGCTTGTACACATCTTCAGTAAATTCAAATTTTTTAAAATATTTTCCACATCAGAATTTAAAACTTTCTACTCCTACCATGGTAGAAAATGGTCTTATCTACGCTATAAACATTGGTAAGTATTTTCTGTTATCATATTTTGGTGGTTAAAAATATGTATTTCAATTTTAAATAATACGGCTGTTGATAATCCTACATAAGATGTTTGATAAAATAAAAATAACTTTATAGGTAACGTTCAATACTTGTACCTGGTACATTTGTTGCATTGGTAGTTGTACTAGGAACAGAAAAATCCTGTTTTGACCCAAAGCTAACGGGTGTTTTATTAAGGATGCAACCCTGATTATAAGAAGATAAAAGTAATACATCAGTATGTTGGCAACAGTGTACTCACGGCCAACTACCTAAGACAGTTAAAATGTTCCAGTCAAGCATTAGTGTGGTGACAGCAGTTGTTTTATTATATTGTGTCAATAATGGTTTTTTCAAAGGAAGAACGCGTGTTTATTGTAGAGACTTACATAGCAAGTAAATCTTACAAATGTGTGCAAGATAAGTTTCAGTTGAAATTTCCCCGTTCTGCCATTCCGAATAAACCATCAATATTGCGTTTGATAAATAAATTCCGTAGAACTGGGAGTGTACTCGATGAGAAACCACCTCGCCAGCCAACAAAGTTAACCGCGGAAGTTCTCGAAGATTTGAAAAATTGTTTGACTCAATTACCTAAAAAATCGCTTAGAAGATTATCATCGCAAGCTGGGCTAACATTAACTACTGTTTTCAAAGCTACGAAAAAGTTACATTTGCATCCTTATTGCGTTGGCATAACTCATGAACTGAAAGCTACAGACCATCAGAAACAATTACAATATTGTTCTTCCTTGGAAAAAACCATTGCTGACAATATAACGAAACGACTGCTGTCACCACACTAATGCTTGACTGGAACATTTTAACTGTCTTAGGTGGTTGGCCTTGAGTACACTGTTGCCAACATACCGATTGGGGGACAGAAAATTTACCGATGTATTACTTCTATCTTCTTATAATCAGGGTTGCGTCCTTAATAAAACACCCGTTAGTTTCCAAAGTCATGATGCAATGGTATTACAACATCTGCTGCACTAAATGTGTTAGAACAATTTTTTAAATAATCTGCTGTGAAACACTCACAAGATTTTCTCTAGTCAATGTAGGTAATGAACAATTTCTACATACACATTTTTCATAAAATGTATACTAACACTGCAGTCTTAAAAATGGGTTTCCCTGAATCAAAAATTGTTAAATTTTTTTTCATTTGTGGAAAAGTCGCAGATCATTTGTCACTTCAATAAAATCTGAAAATTTTACTTAATATTCAAAGATTAAAGGTATTTAATAGAAAATTAATTAAAATTTATAAAAAACAAAACATTTTATTTTCTACGTTACTCTTTAACATTTCATTCTTATCTGGTTGTTAGTACCAACATAATGTTGGTATTACGCAATTCATTACGTTCCTACTACTTATTTACTTCTTATAAACATATTACAGTAATGTTATTCCACTCAGCTTGTTTGACGAGTTTTTTCTGCATTTTTGTGTATTTCAACCTTCACAAATATTTTCTATATGTTGACGACTTATGAAATTTATCATTTCTTACATTTTAATGCTTATTAAACTCGGTTTATATTTCGCAATAAAAGATTTTTAAGTACCTTATATTTATCATTTGATCATTATCTCTTGTAAATTTAAATTTTCTAAATAGATGTTATGTTTTATTTTTAAAGAGATATTTAATTTTTTTTAATCATTCGTCAATGATTTGTTGGTTAAAATTCTTCAAAATCAATTCTTTGAGAATTATTTACGAAAAGATTTTTAAAATACATCCTTCGGCTTGTAATCAATCCAATTAATGAACACTATTAGATTTCAGTAACCTTTACTCCTTTTATTGCTTCGTTAAATTTCTTTTTTTCAGTTTAAAAAAAACTGTTAAGTTATTTAAATTTATCCTTTTTCATTTTTTGTGCATTTTTTATGGTACACAAAAATGAGTTAAAGTATAATTTTTTTCCTGATGATAAACAAATTATTAAATAAATGGGAAGAAAACTAAAAGTAATATTAACCCTTTCAGTACCAAAGTCCGGAAAACAGGACGTCGATATTTTTTACGCAGTGATAACATCTGGCTTACCAGACATCCGTAAGTTACGCATAAAGTGCCTACGTCCGGATAACCGAACATTTTAAAAAAACTTTTAAAAACAAAAATTAATGGAATAATGTATTTTGAAACCGCCTCCGTGGTGTAGTGACTAGCGCGCTAGCCTACAAAGCGAAAGGTCCCAGGTTCGATTCCCGGCTAGGGACTGGAAATTTTAACACGTTAAAACCACCGTTAAAGTACCAAAACCCATAGTAGTTGCTAATGACCAAGTTGTCGATGGAACTTGAAATAAACTAAAAAAAAACTATTTTGAAATTTTTAGTGTTAGAACGATTTCTTGTTTTATGAACACAGTAAAAATTAATTTTTAACAGGAATTTTATTTTTCTGTAATGCTGAAATTTTGGTTGGCAATGGCAGGCTTACGCCTGCAAGTTTTCGAAATAAAAGGTGTCACTTTTTGTACACCTGTATTCAAATTAAATGACTTTAGATCAAATTTTTAAATATTGTTTCAGCACTGAAAGGGTTAACAAGAGTACAAATTACTAAAGGTAAAAGTAGTACTTTTTCATTTGGTTTGAAAATCATTAGTATTTTTACGAAAAGTTCAAAATTGTTTGTGGATTGATATTAATGTTGTATTAAACATATGTTAATCACCATGAAACAAAACTTCTACTGTCCTGATAGGATTAAATCAAGATAAAACCTAAGAATTTTTTATCTCCTTTTAATTGTTTGTAAAATTATGTATGTATCTTTAACATTTTTAAAATTATGTTTTTCATAATGCCGTTTTTCAAACTGCATTGTAAATACCATTTTCTAAGATGGTGGCAGTTCCAGCCTTTGACATATGGCAGCAAAGCTTGGAGGTGATAAGGAAAAGGGAGGAAAGAAACATCCGAACTGCAGAAATCAAATTTTTAAGGTCTGTTAGGGTTTTTTCAGACAAACAGGATCAAAAATTAAGATTCAAGGCAAGAATCAGGAATTAAAACAAAGAAATAAAATTAAAGTGTGCCCAATTAATCAATCATTTAAATAGAATTGCCAGAAAGCTGCTTACGTAATTTAGCAAGAAGGTACAAACCAATAGGTAGCAGAGATATTAGAAGGCTGAAGTAAAGATGGGCATCAAAACAGATAGAAATGTCTAACCCGTGAGGAGAACAAGAAAAATGATAATGCCATTTCGATTGCATTTTTTGCACTCAAAGGCTTTGTATAAGTCCCTAGAAAAATTTACGGTATGGATCTCACAAAAACAACATTCTTTTTTCCTGTAGGGCCAATTTTAGACCTTGTGAAGTGACTTAAGATGCTTGTGGAAGCTCTTTTTGCAACCTACATTCTCTGCATTCCCTTGCTGTATGGTTTTCTCCTTTCTTCTGTCCATCCGGTGTTCTGTTTTTGCTCTTCATATAAACCTGTAAAGTACAAAATAAGTTGTCTGAATTTGGTTCGGTTCATTAAGTTATCTTTTTTCCGATTTTCTCAAAATCCTTTCTGACTTTTTAAACCATTTATCTGACACCTTTGTTCTATTGTTGACATCCATTCTACATATCCATGAAATTATTGTCTTCTTTTATTACTAGTTTCCATTAATTGTTCATTTTCCATGTACAGTTCTTCTTGACCTAATAACCTATATTGTCCATCTACTTTCTTCGGCCCATTATTTTGCAGAGGAGGATCTTTCTTTCAGATTTCTCTGCTTCTGTTAGACCAGTTATTCTAAGGCACTCTCTCACGTACAGATGCACTGGCTTTATCACAGTATTGTACTCGCCACTACAGTTCCTCAAAGTGCCCCGCCATCTTTCCGCATCTGTTGTTTGCTTCCTTTTCACTGATCTCCCCGAGGTTATTGAAGCTATCAACGTTGCCAATTTTTCCACGTTGTGTCTTCAGGTAACAAGGAACACTTTTGGTGTTCATTATGTATTTAGTTTTGTCGAAGGAAATCTGTAGTCTTGCTTTTTCTGCTTCTTCCTTTAACACATTGATTTTGATTCTGTTGCTGTTTCCGTGTTCCTAGAAATGATTCCTAGGTCATCTGCAATAGTAAGACAATTTATCTTTATGCTGTTCTTTGATCCTCTGATATGACGGCATATTATTTGAATAGTGATTTCTTGTTCATCTGCTTTTTCAGTCATCCAGACCATGCTCAATCCCATCAAGTTCGATTAAACAAGAAATTACTATATTCTATTTTGACTTAATTTTTTAAGCATGCATAAAACATTTGTTGACTTAAATTCTGTCTCCTGGACAACCCCACTGATGTTTGCATGAGCCCATATGCTGTTTAATCGTGATTTTTAGTTAATACATAAATATAATGTAGTAGTAATAAAGTAATAGTAATATTCATTATTGAGCTGTCACCAAGGTTAGGTATTGAATTATAATCTTACATGCAACAGTAACTATATTTTTATTATTATTATTATTACTGCTGTAATATTATTGTTATTATTTATATTGTGATACAGGTGTGAATTTATTCAGCAGGGGGTAAATAAATAAATAAATCTTTAAAACTCCATAACATTTTGTTTCATACATTCAAGTAGTTTGTAACTGTATAATAATAAAAATAATAGTAATAAATAAAATTCAATAAAACAAATTGTATTTTCATAAACATGTAAATAAATATATGCACAAAGAAAAACTGTTTTGATTTTTAAATTATTTATTTGTTTATTATTTAAACATTATGTACAAGTATCTATAGAATGTATCCTATCATATTTAAATTGTTTATTAATTCTTTCTCCCACTTTTTTTTAAATGCATATATTTTTATGTATTCATCGTGTTTTTTATTACTACTGAAAGAAATAATGTATGCAAATTTAAATTATAGTAACAAATAGTTGCATTAAGAAAATATTTTTTTATGAACTTTTAATAATTTTATTAAATAGCTTTAGTTGTATGGTTTTATAAAAGATAAAATAATTTTATCTATTTTTGTGTTTTATTTTTATTTTCTTGTGGGTTTATTTTATTTTCTTAATCCCTAATATGTGTGCGTTGCAATCTGTTCAACTTAGAATAGTGATTCTCAACCTTTTTTGCTCAGCGCAGTTCAGGACAGGGAGGGCAGGAGCGAAAACTGTGCACCCTTGTTGTCTGTAGCGTACCGTATATTGGGAGACAGACATGTGTGGCACAGGAAAGTGTCTGTGTCAAGCAGCCACAGTTTGTAGTCGAGACACAGTTTTAGTGCTTGTGTTGAGCAGGAAATATGTTGGTCCAAGAGAAACTAATAAGATTTGTGCGTACCGTAACCTTATTGTATGATACCAATTATCCTGATTACATGAAAAACTCTTCAGTTATAAACCTAGTATAATTCTTGAATGTATCGTCAAACTTGTGTTAACTTGAACTTGCCATGCGTTTTACAGTTTTTTATAAAGTCACTTTGCCACAAACTTTTCTCCCTTCGCTTTGAAATACAATACAATTAAGTAATTCAATACAATACAAGTAAAATTAATCCTTCTGTACCGGAACCAGACGAATCCGATACATATCACTCTCACTAAAATGATCCAACACGTTAAATGGCCAAACATGAGCTACTTTCTGAACCTGAAAAAAATATTCGCCTGTACTGTGTCTCAGTATACGCTGGGAGAAATATCTGCCTGCCCTGCCCTGCTCATGTCTGTCTCGAATGCACTGTGCCACCTGTGCTCCAGTATACACCCGGCCTAAGGTGTAGTCTTGTACAGACTCGGGCCAACCATTCCTGAGAGAGTATGGTTAGTTGAACCCCAAATCATCAAAGCAAATCAGTAACCACTGCCTAATATTCAAATCCGTTTAAAAGTAACTTAACTAAAACATATAAAAAGTAACGTTTACTAGGATTTGAGCTTTAGGACGTTCGTCTTTGAAAATGTGCTGATTTGCAGTAATGACTTTACCACTAGACCAACCCTGTGGGTCGTTTTGTAATATAGTGATAAATATTTTAATCTTAAAAAATATTTGATTCCCATATTGTCTGTTTACATACTTGCTAATATCAACTAGCCATAAAGTGCAAATATTCCAATATCTAATGATTGTCATGAAATTTATTTTTTCTTTAACTATTTGTAATACTCTCTTATATTCCTCACTGTGTCTGTTAAGTCTTGTGGCCCATAATAGAATAAACATTATTGAATAGTACATAGTTGCGTACAATTTTAAAAAGTTTCGTGTTGAAAATCGTATTTTAATTGTTTATTTTCTTATAGGTTGCAGAATCAATGGACAGGTAGTAACAGAAGAAAGAAATGTAATGTTATTGGAAGATCCCTGTTTGAAATGCCGTTGTGACGGAGGACGAATGACTTGTTCTAAAAAAGCATGCCCTGTACTTCATTGTCCTGTTTCTGCTATGGAACGAAGACCTGGAGATTGTTGTCCTCAATGTATAGGTTGGTTCATTACTATTAAGTTACTTTAGATAATTATTTTATTGAGATATGATCTATTGGTTATAATAAATATTACGACTATTTTTCAAGTAGTGGACAGACATCATTTATGATTTTTTTTTCATGAAAACTTAAAGAACTTTTAAACCTAAAACATAGTTTTTAAAATTCTGAATAAAAAGAACTGGTAAGGTTTTGTGTTTTTTTTTTAATAAAAATTATAATATGTAGGGTGTTCTATGATGAGTTTACCAACCTTACAGGAGAGTAACGGGTGATTCAAAAAGAGCGCCGGTTTTTAAACGGCTGGTAAATTTTTGTTTATCGGTTGGCAACATTGTTAGACCTCATTTCTATTTCGGAGAACATTCCGATTGACGATTCAGTTGTAGTTTCTCTTGTTCGCAGTGTAGTACTCTCGCAGTCTGTGTCTAACCATGGAGAAGTTTACTATTGCACAACGAGTGTTAATTGTCAAAACATTTTACCAGAGTGGAGAGAGTTATGCGGCTACTGTCAGGCGACTTCGCGGTACTCTAGGACGTAATGAAGCACCGAATGAATCAACAGTTCGCAGGCTCATGAAAAAGTTTTTTGAGACAGGTTCAACAGTCGACCTTAAAAGTTCTAGACGTCGTCGTTCTGGCCGAACTGAGCAGAACGTTGCGTTGGTTCGTGACAGTGTGGCTGTTAGCCCAGCAAAATCAATACGTCGCCGTTCTCAACAATTGGGTTTACGATGTTCTTCTGTACGGAGAATTCTTCGGTACGATCTCCAATGTCACCCGTATAAAATTCAGTTGCTGCATGAGAAACAATGTTGTTGCTCCGTGAACGGTTCCAGGATCGCATCATTTCTCGTAATTCCGACCATCAATGGCCACCAAGGTCGTGTGACTTGACGCCTTGTGACTTTCATCTTTGGGGTCATCTGAAGTCATTGGTGTATGCCAATAAACCCCGAAACATCAATGACTTGAAGGAGGAAATTCGACGGGTTATCGGACAAATGGAAGTCGAAACTTGTCGTGCTGTAATATCCAATTTCATGGACAGAGTTGATGCGTGCCAGCGCAGTAGAGGAGGACACATGCATGACATCATTTTTCATACATGAAATCGGAAGGTAAGATGAACTTGTTGATGTATTTATTTTCAGTTTTTCAATAAAATAAATCTCTTAATTTGATATATCAAAACCGGTGCTCTTTGTGAATCACCCTATAAATTATAATCAAAACAATTCATGTGGACATCACCATCGTCTTATTTATCCCTTTTCCTAGTTTTCTCGGGTTAAACATAACACAGCAACGCTCTGGTGTGTGTTCTATACATCTTCCTGGTATATTGCTTGTATCAGGTAAAAATTTATGACATATTGACCATGTAATAGTGTGATAAGGATTATTTTTTGACAATAACTTTTGTATGATATATTGACAGGTGTGCTTTATTACGTCTGAGCTCAGTCCATTATGTCATCATCATCATTTCTTTATCGTCTTTCAAGTTTCCTTTGGTTGGGCCCAACACGACTACTCTCTTTCGCTGAACCATCTCTCCATAGCTTTTTAGCATTGCATCTTTATCCTAAGTCATCCATAACTGAAGCCATCCACTTCGTGCTTGGTTGTTTTCCCTCTATCTCTTAATACAGCATCCTTTTCGACAATCTCCCCTCCTCAATCAGGTACTGACATGGCCAAACTTTGTCTAACCTTCCTTAACCGGCTGTCCATTTCTAGTTGTTCTCTAATTACATCATTTCTTATTCTATCTCTTCTCATCATCCCCATCATGCTCCTCTTTATATTCCATCCCTGCTGCATGAATTCTACTTTCTACCTTCCTTTCTCTGTCCAGGTCTCCTTTTTCTCTATGACTGCATTCAGGAGACTCCAAAAGGGATTATAGGACATATCAAGATAAAACTGCTAAGTCTTAAATTTTAACATTGTAATTTGAATATAATTTAATGAAATTGATGAAATTTGGTTTTTATATTTAAATAAATGTGAAAATTTAACTTCAAAACTTTCTTATTATTTTTATTAAGTTCCGTTTTATTTACTGAAATATTCATAATTTTATTACCAGTAAAATGAGACTAGATTAGATATTTATTGGCCTGAAAATGAAAGGATCCGCTTTGGACTGCTATAAATGTTTTCAAGTCAGATAATGAATTTCTATTGTAGTTTTTTATTTTTCTTAATTTGGTGTTATTTTAGTCCAATTTTGAAAGGTAAATAACGCTCAGAAAATTAATGAACTAGATGAATAATCACTTAAATCATGAAATTAGTGTAGATTTTTAGAACTTGAAATATCAGCACATGAATCTTTCAGAATTAAAAGCAATAGAATACTCAAAAATGTGTAAAGATTTCTCTTGTGTAAATGTATTAGTAATTATTTATGCAATGTTTTACAGGTTCAAGAAAATTAATGGAACCACCAAAAGGTAGTTGCCTTTTAGGACGTGAATTACATCCAGCTGGTCAGACATTTCACGAAGATCGATGCACTGTTTGTTCATGTCTAAATGGTACATCTGTTTGCCGCAGATCTGTTTGTCCAGTATTGACTTGTCCAGCAGATAGACAAATCCATTTACCATCCCGTTGTTGCCCACATTGTCCGCTTGTTTTGCCTGTTAATACCAGTTGCACTGTTGGAGGTATTACATACAAGGTAATATGAATATCGTGACTTTTATTTGTTATTGGGACCTTCTAAGATTAAGGTGTTTTAGTAAAAAATATTACTATTTTATAGAGAAAATTATTCTGTGTACATAAATTTAATGAATGTTGGTTTTACGTAAATTAATAAAAGAAAGGCAAAATGAAAGCAAAATCAACAATATTTCTTTTGTAAAAATTTATTTATTTTCAAACTTTAATATTGTGACACTTATTTCTAAGGTCTGTTTCAGGATCTGGGTTAATTAAATAATTAACTAATTATCACTTAAAATCACAAACAAATATTTAATTAATTTATAAGCACTAAAAATTACAATTGGTAATGAGTCTTAATTCTACGAATGAATTACAATTACTACTATAGAATTACTTAAAATAAAACAAACTACTTACAATAAATTAAACCTGATTAAAAGATTATTTTTCCTTTAAACTAAGTCCTACTTACAAAGTTAACAATGATTATACATGTCTACAATAAACGCTTCGCAGGCGTACTTGTACACATTATAACTCGCTAACTGACAGATTAAAACTCGTCGATGGAAAATCAAAGACTAAACTCACTTCAAAATGGCGTGCTCCTTGTATAGATGATGCTATGGAAGACACGAGAAGGGCAGAGATTTTCAATATAATAATAAAAATACAAGTTTTTACAAAATGTAAACAACATAAAAAAAGCCAATTATCGTTAAATTTACCCGACTCCTTTAGGTAGCCATTCCAACAATACTATATATAACCATTTGTGCATTATATTTCTATTTCTTAGAAACCCTATTTATTATTAATTAATAATAATTATTTCCATTAACACCTTTTAAATCTCGGCCCGTCTCGAGAATTCTAGACTACACTTTCCTGTAGATATTGTCACAATCTTGTTTTAGAATTGTCATTTACCATTTTTTTTTAAATTAACTATATTTACTCACTGATTTCTATGATTTTTTTAAATTACTTATAATTTTGTTCTCCAGGACCCCTTGTGTAATAATAATACTTTGTTGTAAAATTTTTTTAAAATAGTTAAAGTATGATTAACGTCAAATTGGGTAGTATGGTTTTAGCTCACGGTCAGATGACAGATGACACATAAGCTACATACTATGCCATACATGCCATATAAGATGGCATACAAAAGATACTTGCTTTGACACATTTTGATAGACAATATCCGGCACAATCGTGGTAATTGACTGATTATGGAAGAAGGAAAAACTATTTTCTTTAGCTCTGAAAGTAGCTGGTGGTTGTGTGCAATTGATTTCTCATTGCAGCTGCGTGATGAGTGAAATAAACAAATTAAAAAGTATTTGTGGAATATCTTTTGTTTTTAATGAAAATTAGAAAAGGTTGGCTGCCTCCATAGCGTAGTGGTAGCATGCTTGTCTACCACGCAGAGATCCCGGGTTCAATTACCAGCCAGGGTCTGGAAATTTTTATAAGTTAAAACCTACTGTAGTTGCTAATGACCGAGTTGTTGATGCGACTTTAAATAAACTAAAAAAAAAAATAATTATGAAAGGGTTTTCACAATTGAGTTAATTTTTTTTTTTTTTTTTTTTTGGTTTAACGTCCGACTGTTCTGCAATTACTGCTAATGCAGACGGTGAAGGATGAAATTATTTTTGTAACGTATGAAAATATGCCATGCCTGAATGGGATTCGAACCCAAGACCGCATGAGAGAGGCGAGCACGTTACCAACTGCGCCAATGCGGCCTATGTCTATGCTAATATAAGGTATTTTACAGTTTTGGTCAGCTGCTACAATAATTATTGTTGTTTCTTAAATCTCCTGATTTTCATTTACTTAATTTTGTTTTTCAAAAGTAGCTGTGCCAATTACTATACCATTAAAGTGATGAAAAAACTGTTTGTTTAATCAATTATTTTCTAATAATTGTTTCTAATATTAATTATAATAATTGTTTGTTTGTTCTAATAATAATAATTGTTTTCCTCATAATAATATTTACTATCTATTAATTTGACAGGATGGTGAAACTTGGCAGTTGGATCAATGTAAATCTTGTGTTTGTCACGAAGGACAAGTTCGTTGTGCTATGGAGATGTGTCCACAATTGAATGTTCCGTGTCCACCGAATTTTCATTTAAAACGTGATCCTGGACAGTGTTGTCCTCGTTGTGTTGAAAGTAAGTTAATTAGTCTTAGAATTGTGTCAGCAGTTTTACTAATAATATTTACTAAAAATTTTTTTTAAATGACCGTTCAAAATTATTGTCGATATTTCTCTAGTCTCAAGTAAATTATTAATTTTATCAATGGAATGTGTGTATGTTTATCATTCATTATCAAAAATGAAAATATTTTATATGTAATCTTAATTTGCTTTGCTGGTATTTTTGTATGAGTACCACTCAGACAGGGTTGCTAGTTTTTAGTAGCCACTATCATTTGCAAACTTGAAACTATCATACATGTAAGTAAAAATATTAAAGTGCAAACTTTGTACTCAAGTAATGTGTTGAAACACATTTGATAGTTCAAAGCGAGATCAATTAATTTTATTACTTATAGTAAAGCATGAATAAGTATGTGATTTTGTGTATTTGTTAACAAATCATTAAATTGGCCTACAAAACTAAATTCCACGCTTTGCCTGTTGAGCTTGAAAATGTCTATTGAATTCTCTTCTTTTGTAATATTCAAAAGTCTAGCTTAAACATTTAGTTCAATTTGAAAAATTTGTTTAGTCTGTTGCCCTGTGAATTCGGTACATTAGTAAGATTTGTTGAATTAGTTTTGGTTGTAGTAGTATGTCAAGTTTGAGAAACCATGCCATTCTCACTTCATATGCATTCCATACATAGGCAAAGCAACCAGCGGTATTAATAGTGTTATTGGTGTTTGCAGGAGCCGGAATTAGAAAGTGGCAGAAATCAAGTCGTACTCTTGACTGAATCTCTCTTTGTCTTTCCCTCAAAAACCATCTCAGTTAGTCTTATTTACATCATACAAAACTATAAAATTATAGTACAATTATTATTGTACATCTGGCAATCCTGCGTTCAGTACTCACACAAAGTTTAATTAAAAACAGAAGAATCCTGTTTTAGCCGAAGATTTCTAGGAATAAGTCCATGTGGAGCACATGCACAATTTTTAATTAATTAATTTGCACCACTGTAAATTGTTCATTGTACGTATTCTTAAATTATAAAATGAATAACCTGTTAGGTAAAACATGAGATTAACTAAACAAGTAAATAAATAAAAACTATGTTTCGTCTATCTTAACGAGAGTATTTAATAAATTAATATTTAGTCTTAGTTGCTTAACTAATCGTAAACTATTTTAGATAAACAAATTGAACATATCCAACGTTTCGTCTTGTGTCTAAAAAACAAGCTTACCTCTTACGATTAATGAAATGAATTTTATTATTAAATACCTCTGAATTCTTCATTATTTTATATTTTCTTTAGTTTTTCTTCTTGTCCCCCTGGTCACCTCTATTAGTAGCTGCTACCTTCTGCTTCATGAACAACCTCCTTGTAGCTGAATTTTGAATGGAACTGATAAGGCATTCTCCTGAAACCTCAAAACCTCTGGTTGACCATCCTCCAACCCCACCAAAATCTAAGGTCTCAAATCAAACAACCTAAGGTCCAATAGGAAGGAGAACCACCCTGAAGATCGGCTGCGAAAGAAAGGCCCAAAAGCACGATTGGGAAACACACCCCCACCTAAAGAATACAACTGCTACTAGATGATTAACAGTTGGCTATATTTACAACCTATTGTCTAATTTATTATGCTGATTTACTACTATTAACTATGGGGTTTTCCTTATACCCATTTATTGCGTTTATACCTAATTACTGGGAATAATAATAATAATCATAATTAGGAATTACCATAATATCAATTATTAGGCTATTTGTACTTTATAACAGTACAAATTGTAATCAAAAAATTCTTTAATGAAATATTTTTGTTTTGTGTTTTTAAGGTGACGGAGTTTGCACTGTATTCGGTGATCCACATTATCGCACGTTCGATGGTAAATTTTTTAGTTTTCAAGGTTCTTGCAAATATCAGCTCGCTGCTGATTGTGTAGGCCAGACATTTAGTATTAGAGTAACAAATGATGCTAGGTCAACAAAGACATCATCGTGGACTAAAACCGTTTCATTAAAAGTAAGTATTGTATTTAAAACATATGAGGTTGTGTCAAATATAAACTGGACTTTTGTTTTATAAATTTTTTTATGATAAAAAATTACAAACATTTTTTTTAATATTTTGCAACAAAGTCTCCTTTATGTTCTACCTATTTTTCCCAGCGTTTTTGAAGCTTGAAAATCACTTATTCAAAGACGTTTCGAGGTTGAATCATCAAACAATTGTGCACATTACCTTTGACAGCTTCATCGTTTTTAAACGGTTCTCCTCCCAGCGCTTCTTTCAAGGGTCCAAACCAAAAGTAGTCATGGGAGGATAAATCTAGACTGGAGGGGAGGGTGTTTAAGGGTTTCCCAAAGCATTTCAACCAATCTACCCTTTGTCAAAGTCACCATGTGAGGTCTGACATTGTCGTGAAGAAGAATGACATCTCTGATTGGGATACCCTGTCTTTTGGTTTAGTAGGCGTCTTTCACTGATTCCAACAGATAGCAATAGTAGACGATGGCAATAGTAGACAAAATTCACTGTGCGCTAATCTTGTAGGAAGTCGATAAGTAAAATTCCTCTCCAGTCCCTAAAAAAACAGTCATGAGCTCTTTTTTGGCCGAGAGATGGGTTTTGACAGCTGTGAGATCTTGGGCATCAATTGTAATCTTAATTTTCTACATTTTCACGCCCACCTTTTAAGTTGTTAGCCCAGTTAAACACTTCAAACTGTCAAGAAACACCAAACTGTGTTTTTAACCAAATCAAAATTTCTGTTGGTTTAGTATCTTCGTTAGTTAAAAACTTAATAATACGTTGTGCAATACGCGGTGGGACCTCTTGCTTAGTCATGACTGCACTGGTGACAAAACAGAGATGTATAATTTGCCAATTAAGTTCCCCCACTCTTAATTCACCGACCCTGAGTCTGACGCTTCCGCCATCGTGCTCGGTACGAGGCACACAGAAAAGTCTGGTTTATATTTGACATTAACTGCTCTTTATGAACCAAGATCTTGATCACATTCATAGTTCTTAGGTGATCATAGATAGCTATTATTTAAAAATGATTTATTTTTTAGGTCGGTGATTTAAAAGTGAATCTTGGTGAAAAGCAAAGAGTTAAAGTAAACGGAGTCAAAGTTAGCATACCATACTACAGAGGTGATGAATTAACTATTACCAGAGTGAATGAAGTGTTACATGTGGAAACTAAATTAGGTGTGAAAATTGTTTGGGATGGAAACAGTTTTCTTGAAGTATCCGTGCCGGCTCGTTTCAAAGGACAGCTGTGTGGATTATGTGGAAATTATAATTCTGTTTCAAGAGATGATCTTACTACTAAAAGAGGAAGGGTATGTAAATATTCATTTATTTAAACGTTATTTATTCTTGTGTTCAAATAAAGTTGCCTATACAAGTAGAAACTTTAAAGCATATCCTCATGTAAGTCTTACCTATGAGTAAGACTCACTGAATGACTTATTTTGACATAATCAGGATGACTTATTTTCTTAACTGCTAAAACTGTTATTATGAATTGTGCCACCGTTACTGCTAGGAAATGAATTGTAGTGAGGGTCTAAGCCTTATTTGTCACTTCTGATGTAAATAGTCCTAAAATAATAAATAACTGTATGTTATTACTGTTTAGGTCATCAGCTGAAAGGCTGGTTTGAACCTCTAGAGCTGGGCTGTCTAACTTACAACAGTGGGGGGGGGGCCAAAACTCGATATTTGAGTCAAGTCGCAGGCCACACCAATGTTCATGGTGCAGGTTCAGAGAAATTTAATTTTGTAACACCAAACTATAGTTGGGAGCTGACTTGTTTGCTTTTATGGGATGAAGTGCAAGGGGGCGTGGTACTAGCAGTAGTTATTCGAAATGGTTTGTGACTAATATTTTTATAACAGCACATACTGATGGTATTATTACTATTACTAGGTTATAGGAGGAGGGGAATCATACAAACAATCCCCTCCACCCGAATTCCTTACGCTAGCAATCAAGTGAGCTCCCATCTATAGGAAGTGGTTAATCCAATGTTCAGACGTTTTTGCGATGCAGCATGGCTTGTCTATCTATATTTTTCAGTTATTATAATTTTTTTTAAGTTTTGAAAATCCATCTGCGAGCCGCACAGAATAGCCTGGCGGGCCGCCAGTTGGACAGCCCTGTTCTAGAGCCTTTACTAAGTAAAACGAGAGTGAGGTGGATTACAATTGCTTTTCTCACTGAGTGAAAAAATATGCTTATCAGCATTCTGGGCCCTCTGAAAACATCTACTTTCCACCCTGCAAATGACATCTTCACTTCATTTACCACAGGGTGTGGCTGTATAATGAAATTCATTACACTCTCAGAGGAGATAACACTTGAGTGTCTTTTACACCTCTACCTCTTCCGTTCTTAAATGCTTCAGTCATAAACCATGTGATAAGAAACTGAACTATATTTTATAGCCCTGGAACTAGCAGATCGAGTGCAAATAATTTATTTGCCACCTGCCTGTTATGGGTACTAAAAAAATATATATATGAGTGTCAATCAATAAGTACCTGTATTTGTGGACAGGTAGCATTGCTGAGGGAAGTTGGCATTACTGTTACGTACTGTCATCTGTCAAACAAAGCTACACTTAATTTCAGACTGATTCATCAGTTAGTTTTTATTTGGCAGTCCAGTTGTGTCACATCTGTTTTGTGTTTCTCGATAAAATGGAAAAAGAGTAATATCAATCCATAATTTGCATCATTTTTGGATGGAAAAACATGCAAAGAAAGTAAAGCAATGTGATGCTGTTTATGACAACCCTTTACTATCTATGACAACTATATGATATTGGCTCCGGGAATTTAAATGTGGTCGTACATCTGTTTTTAAAAAGGCACGGCCAGGCCGCATGGTAGATGTGGTTATTGAGGAAATCATTGAACGATATTTGCTGATCGCTGAATTAAAGTGCATGAAACAGCAGAGGCTGTAGGTGTGATGTACGGAACGGCAATATTTTACTTGATAAGTTATATATGAGAAAGCTGTCGGCCTGATGATTATCGCAATCGCTCAACAGATATGGCTGTCAGTGCTGAAACAGTGTTTAGATCTCTTTAAATGAAATTCACAGGAGTTTTTGCATCAAGTCGCAACCTTCAATGAAATCTGGATACAGTGTTATGCCAAAGACCAAGCAACACAGACCAATTGATGGATTTTTTATTTATTTTTTATAATTGCATTCATCCAGGAGACTTCCAGAAGGGAGTATAGGACATGACAAAATTAAACTGATTAGTCTAAATTTTGTATTAAATTCATTACTTACAAATTCATTTATTGCCATTACTCGCTTGCTTACTTCAATAGGCATACTTACATGGAAGTCATTTCCACTATCAAGTGTAGGAAGCTCCAATACTCATGGTATTCATTACTGTCATTCTGCATTTGGGAATAAAAATATATGGAAAACAAGGACCTGACAGAAGAAGGGTATTATGGCTTCGAAATCTGAGAACTTTGTTGTAAAAAGCTCAGAAGATCTATTTTGCAGTGCAATGGACAAAGTGAGAATTGCTGTGATGGTTATCAACATTCAGAATGTATAGGCACCTGAAGAAGAAGAAGAAGTTGTTACTAGCAATTTTTTTTATTATTTAGTCTGGTAATTTGTTGTAATACAAATTACCCCAGATAATATTTTGCCACTGATTTGATCAGTAAAATAATACTATGGTAAAGATCTGCCTAGTAACACTCCTACAAATTTCACCGTTTGTACATTTTCTAATGTATTATTTTGTATAAAGATATCCACTTCTGTATTTTCCCTTATAGTTTTTTTTTTAACTGTAAATACTGACTTCTTCCCATTGACTGTTAACATTAATTCATTCGGAAATTGTACCTATCTCAACAGTCTGGCTTAACAATTTTGAGATAATGATAGTTGCATTTTACCGAGAGCTGTGAAATAGCCGTTGCAGTCACACCGCTACATGCAGTACAGTATGGCATGTGTTAAACTAAGGGGTTATGTAAATACCAATGTTGTGCACAATGCAATATAGGGTTGTTTATGTATGCCTACGTGATCAGAAAGAAGAGGAACGGAACGTTCGGCTGCTAGTGCGCATGTCTGTTCCGCGGTTCTCAGCAAAATGCACGAGTTCTATCAAAGTTTATGTGATAGGGGAAGTTTTGGGGCACACAGCAATATTTGTGTCATACTGTGTATCAGGTGTTATTTTTTAAAGTATTAAATCATATGTGTTTATTCATGAATGAGTACTTGAAACAGTTTCCCCAGATAAAATATCAATAAAATTCCCTCTGCTCCATTCTTTGTTCAGCTAATGTTATCATGTAATGTATATTTTACTCTATATTTAAAACATTCTTTGGTGCAGGTTGTGTTAGATCCAGAAAAATTTGGAGCTTCATGGAGAGTTGGAGGTAAGAAAGCTTGTACCAGACTGAATGATCCTCCGCCCAGGACAGTACAATGTAATCAACATCTTCCACACAGGAGGTTTCGAGATCGGCTTTGTAAACCTTTACGTTCTGATATTTTTGCAGCGTGTCATAAGAAATTAAATTATTCAATTTATTTTAAGTAAGTTTTTATATAAATTTATTATTAATACCAAAACGTTTTACTTCAAACTTTCTTAAAGTATATCATAAGTACTTCTAATTAACTTGACAAAAGTATTTTAGGGGATTAAGTTTCCACTCTTCTTCTTCTTCTTTTCTTTATCACCCGATCATCATCCAGTATTGGATATAAGCCTCTCCTTTCTGCCTCCACAATCCTCTACTCTGCACTATTCCTTTTTTTTAATAACGTCCGGTGTATATGTGTGTGTGTGTGTGTGTGTGTGTGTGTGTACATACATGCACTATTCCTGCCCAATTAAATCACCAGTTTTAAATCATCTTTTCACCATGTTTCCAGAGGACTTCTATTCCTCTTCCCCTGCCAGGACCTTGACTGCTGAACCACCTTCTTCCATCGATCATCCGTCTGCCACGTTGTATGTCCACCCCATCGGTATTTCAGTGATGCCACTTGCTGTTTCACGTCCTCTAATCCTCAATCCTTTGCAGATATCCTCTTTTCTTACTTGGTCTTCTAATTTAATATTTAGCAACAACAGTCTTTTCATGAATCTTTGTGTTTTGGCCAAGCTGTACATCATACTGTAACAGGAAGTACAGTGATTAAAAACTGCTTTCTTATGTTTGCTTTGGTCTGCATTAATCATAGTCGTACCCTGCTGTGTTGACCGAATTTGTTCCTGAAAACTAGTAGTTGTGTGAGAGATGAAGGTGATGTCGTAGGTTAGGGGGAGATGTATTGGAAATTCTCTTAAGACAGTCGGCCAGCTCTGAAAGCAGTTGGGGTCACGGTCATCTAGGTTTAAGGTAGTTTGGGAACATCTACAAAACTTCTTACGATTGGCTGAATACAACAGGAGGATTACTGTGGTGTGACTGGGGTCCCCAAATCATTTCTTGAGTGAATCATCAATGAGATATGAGGTATTGGAATCACACTACTGGGGCAAGGTAAACTAAGAGAATAATGTACACCATATCCGGTACTCTTGCTTGTGAAGTACTTGGTTTGGTTAGGAAGCAGCTTAGGTTGGTTGTGGGACTGTTGACAAGACACTTGATCTTAGGAAGCATCTCAACAGTAAGGAAATTTTTAGTGATGACCCAGTACGTAGATTGTGTGGAGAGTGAGAAGAGTTTGCCAATTTGTTGTATACTGGTAATGAAGATCTTCTTCCCAGCACCCAGTATAATTTCTGATGCCTTAGCTCAAGCTTCCCTCTTTTGGTTTTGACATCGGCTTTCCAGCATCGAATGTCATCTGAATTGAATATGGCAAGATTGTGTAATGTCATATCAATTGAATATGGCAAGATTGTGTTTGTAAAACCACGTTTGTTCTTTGAGTGTGATGGTTGGCAGATTCACTGAAAAGTACATGAGAAAGTCTCTTTTTTTTAAACTGAATGATGTAAGTAATTAAGTTTAATAGTTTATTCAAGGAAAATATTACAAAATAATATCCTTTTCATGTGAATTCTAATGAAATATTTGTATTTTGATAGTTTTTTTTTTATTTTTACAGGTCTTGCTTATTAGATATGTGTGAGTGTCCAAACAGGCAATGTTACTGCGAATCATTCACAGCGTATGCTCATGAGTGTCAGAGGTTAGGTGTAATGTTACCAGACTGGCGGAAAGCCACTGGTTGTCATTCTTTGCACTGAGTTATGCATTGAGAATGCTGTAATCTTCTGTTCTCCTACTTTTCCTCGCAAATACTAGTCAGCGCCTCATCCTCATCTCCAGATTATGTAAGTTATTAATTAAAGTATTTGTAGATGTTTGGTTTTTTTGACTCATTAAAATTGGTTTTGTAAATGCGACTGAAAAATATAAATAAAGCTTAAGCTTTTTTTTGTTTTGTTTGTTAGTCCAACTGTTCTGCAATTACTGCTAATGCAGACGGTGAAGGATGAAATTATTTTTTTTTTGTAACGTATGAAAATATGCCGTGCCTGAATGGGATTCGAACCCAAGACCGCATGATGAGAGGCGAGCACATTAGCAACTACGCCGGCTTTCAAAGAACTCTTTAGTTAGTAGTAAACTTCTTGAGCTTAGTGATGACTTTTTCTTTAGACATACAGAATCAAAAAATCCAGTATTAAAAAGATTTTCTTAAAACTACTAAATATGGTCTTCTTCAGAATTAAATCCTCTTTATTTATTTATTTAAGTTCGCATTGACTACTAGGTCATTAGAAACCTGGTTACATAAATACATACAAGTTACAAAGAATACACAAAATATATAACACACAACGGGATCATCGATAAAAATAATAATAAAAAATTAGATTCAATGAAAATATAAATTACATAAAATGAAAAACTAAATAAAAAATATGACACAATGGAAAAGATGATAAGTAATTTTATAATTATATTAAACCTGAAATTTTATGAAAGTTCAAAAAATTATTGTGTTTTTAACATTTTTTCTCTACCTAATTCAGTATTGTTAATTTTAAATAGTATTCATGAAATGTGTGTCTTGGCATTCTGTGATAATTTGTGTGATTGATTGTAAGTGGTGTGTTGCAATGTGTAAAATGTTGTGCTTGATTTTTTTTCAGTAAGTATAGTGCCCATCACGTAACTGCATAAGTAGTAGTTGATGTCCTTTTTACTGTGTTTACTCAAGATTAAATAAAGGTTATAAATATATATACCACGTGTCCCATGAAGAGGTTGCTATTTTTGAATTAATATGCCGGACGTATCGCACACTCTACAGACTGGAAACTTTACTGTTATAATAAATAGATATAATATAGATGTAAAAAAGTATCCTTGAGTTTCATTTGCTTATGATTAATCAAAACAAAACAGCGGAATAAGAAAATAATATCAAAAATGAACTAGAATCTTGTGAAATCAAAGGGTATAACAGTATGGGTTGCTGTGAATGATGAAATGATTTTTTGTAACGTATGAAAATATGCCGTGCCTGAATGGGATTCGAACCCAAGACCGCATGACTGGAGACAGATACGCATCAATTTTAACTAATCACATAGTTCCTCATCTTTCTCAGGCGGAGATGCAGGACATTTTTTTCCAGCATGATGGGCTCCTCCACATTATTCTAATGTGGCCAAAGCAGTTTTAAGCCAAAATCTTATCTTCTTAACCGTTGGATAGGTCGTGGCAGCAGCCTCATGGACTGGCCTCCAAGATCGCCAGACTTGTCTGCTTGCGATTTTTTCCAATAGGACTTTTTGAAGGAAAAAGTTTATTCTCACACCATTGCAACAGATGATGAATTAATGAGGCTGATTGAAAAGGAACTGCTGTTGATACCTCGGCAATTTTTCAAAAACACTTATAACTCATTTTTGTTTCATTGCTATCAGTGCATAGCTATTGATGGACATCGGTTCGAATAAAGGTTAATAAAACAAATTGTGTTCATTAATAATAATTTATCACTTTCATATTTCTTTCATTTTATTACTTAAGTAACTTGTAACAAATACCCAATTTGAAATGGTTGTGCAAATAAAATTACTTTTGACCATTTTATTTTGATTAATCATAAGCAATTGAAACTTGAGGGTACTTTTTTTACATATTTATTTATTTATTATAACTGTAACATTTCCAGTCTGTAGAGTGTGTAATACCTCCGGCATAATAATTAAAAAATAGCAACTTCTTTTTGGGACACCAGTATATAAATGTATTTCATTAATTACATTGACAAGAGAAAGTTGTGTGGATGTTTCATACATCAGATTTTTTAATATTAAGAAAAAAATTTACGTAATTTAACCCTTTGAGGACCACGGGCCGATTCGTCGGCCTTTGTGTGTTTTTGCTTGAAGACCGCCAGGCCGATCGGTCGGCCTTAACTGTTAGTGCGAAAAAGACGGCAGGCCGATCCGTCGGCCCATCGTGTTGTTTATATTGTCCCTGTTTATATAACGACATGAAACGTGTCCTAAATGCATTTTGGTTATTATTTCAGTAAATAATATATTATGTATATTTAATTTCATATTACATTGTTTGTTCTGCTATATTATGTCTACATATTCAAAAATAATTTCTTATTCTATCAGCTGTTTGCCGAGAGCAGAACTGAATGTATTGCGTGCAATTGTGTTGTTGTCTTGTGTTTAGTTTGAGGTTATCGTTCGTCAATCATGCGTGATTTGTTTCTCGTGTTTGTTTGTAAACAATTTAGTGCAGTTAGATATTAATTTCAGTGTTTATTATTAGTTTTTTAATTAATGTAATTTATTTTTATATTTGTAGTCGGAAAACTAGTGAATCATCAAGGGATTGATATTTGTGTGAAAATTAATTTTTCTAAGCGTGTTTGGACGTGATTTTTAATTTTGTCATGTAAAAACGTTTTTGCGTGTAACTTTTTAATTTTTTAATTTAACTTCAACAAAATTTATAAGCATGTACAGAATAAAATTCTCTACAAAATTAATAGGTTTCCCATTTTAAAATTGTTAATAGTTTTCATTAAAAAAAAATCAAAAACTTCACTTTTATTTTTTACTTTTATTTTTTTTATAAAAAAGGCTACTGACAAAAAAAACTTTACATTTTTTTGAACATCTAGCATAGCGGACTAAAACTGCAAGTATTTCTTGTCATTTCGGTAAAAATATCACAATAATACCTTTTATATAACTAAAGTTATGAAGATTTTAACTAATGCTTGCAAAACGACCTTTTTCAGTGTGTTCTTTTTCGCACTTCTAATTGATAATGGGATATAAAATTTTTGAACTGACCCAAAAAAAATTGTTACGAAAGTTGGTCCTCAAAGGGTTAATTCAGAAAATTATTATTACTAATTTTTTTTGTTTTGTTTCTTTTTTCAGTCATACCAGTGATTCCCCGAGCTACTACCCTAATTAATTAATCTGGTCGAGCAGATGCGCCACATTACTATTATTATTATAATTATAATTATTATTTTTATTACAATTATTATTATTATTTGTACTCGAATTTAGTTGTTGTATAATTATGTAATAGTATTGTTTTGTTAAGTATGACACTATTTATTAAAATGCTAAACATTTACTAATTAAAAAGAAATTAAGTAAGCTTTTATATCAAATAATAAATAATATTAAATTGAGCTGGATCTCGTTTGCACATTGTAATTTTATTATTTTATTAATTATTAAAAATACAGGTTGATGATAATTTATTATTATTGTATTAAATTTAGGCTATTTATTATTATTATTAATTTATACTAGAATTTTAAATATTATTGTAATATAAAATGATAATGCTGTTGATGAAACATCATATATTTCATATTGTATATCGTAATTTCCTTGTATATTGTAAATAATTTTAATATTATTGAGCTATTAATTAGATATATTAATGTTATTGTAAATTTTGTGTAGTTAAATTTAATTACTAAACTTGTACAGATGTATTGTTTTAACTGGTTTAATTGTAAAATTTATTAAATTTCCATATTGTAAAGCCTTGCTAATTCTGTTAGCTGTCCTTGTTTGGTCGCTTAGCGTTTGTTAATATTTTTTTTAATATTTACTGATCTTATGATATTGTGTATTGGAATATTTTTGGGGAAGATAATTTTTGAATTGATATAATCATTTTAAATGTTTACTTGACAATTACAAACTGTCCCTGTTAACTTCTTTAGTAGAAGTACAAGTCGATAAAAAAGAATTAATTAATTAGTTAAACTATTAAAAAAATTATAAAGGTAATTCCATTATTTTAAAACAAGTATCTTTGATGTTGTCGAAGATATTAATTACAAAAGGATTTTGATGCTTGTCTAATGTTTTTAAATATTTTTTGCTACGTTGTTTAATTTCTTCTTTTATGAAGGGCAGGTTTAGATTGTTGTGTAATATGTCATTGGTTACATACCATGGGCTGCAGTGATTTATATTACTGAATATAGTAAATAATTATACAAATTTATCACATAATAACGTTTCTTTACATCCAAAACTACCCGACCTTTATAGTTTACAGTGAACTATGAAACCTGCCAGTTGAAGGGTCAATTAGCAAGGTTTTAAAGTATTTTACGGTCATTGTTGTAAGTTTTAAAGCAATTAATTTCAGTATATTTGGTAATCTTAAGTCATATCTCAGTGGTCGTGTAAACAGATACTTGAAAATGTTATGTTGGCTGTCCAATATCTCTTTTTACTTTCTCTTGCTTATATGAATACATAGGAAGGAAAGTATTGTTTTCATGTCAATTTTTCAAAATAGAGTTTCACCGGATATACACTTTTTCAGACCCCCTGAACATTAATTAAAATTTTACATAATTAAACATTTTCATAAAAATCAGTTAACCAGGAGTAGTAGTTTATTCATGTCATTTTTCACTTTTCTGTGAGTTTCTCAAAAACTGCTCTTTTTTTAAAATCACCTCATTTACTACATTTTTTATTCTCTACAAGGTAGGGTAGGCGCCATGTCTGCTGAAATTCTTGGTGAGGCTGTTTTCTGATAAAATAATTGTTTTTTGAAGATTGTGACTTTATTATGCATTTTAGCGCAAAAATGTATTAAGTAAAAGTTGTAGTGAATTTACAATTCTACACCTTTCATTTCAAACATTTTTTTTTGTATAACACTTAATTTAGCGGTAATTAGCTATTTTCTGTTTTTTTCTCACAAAATTGTGTAAAAAATCGATTTTTTAAAGATTTCAGCCTTATAATGTATTTTACGACAAAAAAGTATAATCAAATTTATAGAAAACTTTTATTTGAGCATTTTTCTCTACAGAGTCTAGTTTAGCGTGAAAGAGTGATTTTCCGTATTTTTAAGCTAAACTGAGGTTGATTTTCACTTTACGTCTTTCACTCATGATTAAAATAAGATTATGTTTTTTGAGTTTAGTTTTTTTGTTTATTTCTATTGTTTTATTACTAATGTTAGGTTATATTGTTAATTATTTGCATTGGCAAGAGAAAGTTGTGTAAGTGTTTCACACCAGATTTTTTTGATTAATACACTGTAAAGTTGTTTAAATGATAAATACTCAGTTTTGTAATTCCTGATGACCAGGTTTATAACTGTGATTCTTACAAGTTTTCTATACGTAAAGTTTAAGTAACTTAATGACATTGATAGACTAGTTAAGACCTCTTAAATTTTAGAAGAACTTACCATAATCTATCATTAGAACAATTCCCTCAGTCTAATAGTGTGTTCAAAAATATAGCTTATAATATAAGATAACAAGAAATAGGAGTGGTCTGTCAAGTCAAGGCTTATGTAGGCATAATTGCACAACAAAAAAAAACATTAGTAAAACTGGTAAAATTCTTTAACTCTTCCAAGTTTTTTGTTACTTAATTCTCTAAATTTATGTGGCTCTAAGTATTTTTAGTTTGAGTATTTAGTTGTTCTCCATTTTAAAAATGGGTACTTTTCATAAAGACGTGTTTCTTAGCATTAATTTTTTTAACTAAACTGTCGTCTTCTAATAGATCATTCACAAAGCTGTATGCACCATCTTATCAAGCATAATAATGTTGATTATGATTCAATTTTTAGATAGGAATCAAACCCTCAATCTTTGGCTTATCAGTCTTGTAATATTGACTGAGCTACCAAGGCACTTTTATAATTTTTATCAATTTTTTTAATTTACATTTTAAAGGTTGGTTGTATTATTGTTCCTAAGTTAATAGTTTTTGTATTAAAATTTTTAACTCTTTCAGTACCAAAACAGTATTTAAAAGTTTGATCTAAAGCCATTTAATTTGAAAAAGCGTGTACAAAAAGCGCCAGCCCTTATTTTGAAAACTTGCAGGCATTGCCAACCAAAATTTCAACATTACAGAAAAATAAGATTTCCTGTTAATAATTATTTTTTATTATGAATTTAAAAAAAGGAATCGTTCTAGCAATTAAAATATTCAAAATAGGTTTTTTTAGTTTATTTAAAGTCACATCAACAGTTTGGTCATCAGCAACTACTGTGGGTTTTGGTATCTTAACGGTGGTTTTAACGTGTTAAAATTTCCAGACCCTAGCTAGGAATCGAATCTGGGACCTTTCGCTTTGCAGGCTAGCGCGCTAGTCACTACGCCATGAAGGCGGTTTCAAAATACATTAGTCCATTAACTTTTGTTTAAAAGTTTTTTTTGTAAATGTTTGGTTATCCGGACGTTGGCACTTAATGCATAACTTAAAGACGCCTGGTAAACCAGGTGTTGTCACTGGGTAAAATACATCGACGTCCTGTTTTCCGAACCTTGGTACTGAAAGGGTTAAAGCTCTATTGGGAAAATTTTTAAATGTTAGGACTATTCATTTAATTTTCGTTTTTTTAATTTGTTATTTTCTCATTTTAAATGACTTAAAAAAATTTCACGGTTTTTGCAATTTTAGATTTTGTATTTTATATTGTGTGTAAATTATTTATTTATTTGTCACGAGTTGGTAATCGTGAGTGGTTTGGGGGCCCTAAACAGGGCTGTTTAAAGTATTGCATAAGAGGTATAGGGCGTCTAGGTAGGAAGAGATGGTTGGTTGGCTGTGGTAGTTGTCATAGCGGTCAAGGAGGTGGAAGACACAACGTCTTGTCATCCTGTGGAGATGTCATCTTGGTTCCTCGCAGTAGTGTGCCGATGGCTGCTTTGTCAGGATCCGTTAGGTGCAATGCTCATGACAGCGGATGATGAAAATACCAGTTGATGGCTGTTACGGTATTGGGTCAGTGAGCAGAAGCTTAATCTTCTCTCTTGCAGGGTTGTCGATAGGTCTTTGTTGGAGTCTAGCTGAGTACTGATGGTTGTTGTCTTATCAGTGTGCAGGAGGAGTAGGGGTGATTGTAGGCTGTCTGCATTGCCGTCCTTTTCTTTCCACTCTGTTGGAGTATTGTCAGCATGTAGAAACCATTGTTGACTGGCAACACAGTTTCAATTAAAGGGGCCATTGATGACATATAATCATAGATTTTGAGCTTCATTTTATTTTTTGTAATTTTGTTTGTTAGAATAACAGTAGCAATATTAATGATTTTTACTGATATTTTCATACAGTTATTTATTGTTTATTACCTATCATTTATTAAAAGCTCTAAATTTACTATACTGAATTCGCCAAGTCTAGAGACGTGCAGTCAACAATACATGTGTTGTTCACGTGATATTAGTTCTGCTGGTTGCCTAACTGATGTCAGTTATCAGGTAATGTACCGGACTTTCATAAAAATAATTTAGCTTTACTTAAAAAGAAATTAAACGATGGTTATTAGACACAGAATATTAAAATACTGGTATTAATTATAAGTACAGGGATGCTCGGAATAATGTAATGAAGACTGTGTTAGAAGAATGCATAATGATCTTGATTATGCATTCAATCAACAGCTATCTTGTGATCCATTTGTTTACTGCATGTCTCCAGGCTCTGTGAATAGACTATAGTAATTATGATATCCTTCTCGTAATCTCCTTTCTTCCCAATATTTTTAATATTTTCTTACCTGGACATTCTTTTGCATATTCTAGAATCTCACATTTCTCTTCCATTTCATTAATCTTAGCATACAATTTGTTTCTTAACTTATTTTTATTGAAAAATTCAGTTACATCAGATCCTGGTTTTAAAAAAAAAATTGCTTTAGTTTTTGTTATTGCAAAAATTGAAAATCTTTTTCTTTAAAATTATTGTCATTGTTACTATTAAAGATTTCTGTTTATTGTACGCAAAACTCAATAATACAATCAACCTTTTCTTAAAGTTAAGAGTATTACTTAACCTTAAAATATAACTTTTACTTTGATAATTAATTATTTAAAATTGTTTTTAAATACATAGTTTATAAAATGAAATTTAATATTTGATTTTATGTATCTGATACAAGTTTATTAATTAAATAATTAAGAATTTTAATAAATGACACGGAACAAGTATTATTATTGATTAGTAGAAAAATATGTAGTAGTTGAACTAGTGTAGTAATAGTAGTAGTTATTAGTAGTGGTAGTTTTAGTTATAATAAATAATAGAAATATAGTTAATAGTTTGTTGTATATTGTTTTGTATTTTTATGTTAGTAATTTATATATAAGAGCGTATTTTTAATTATAAATGTATTATAAACGAGTTATAATTTAAACATTGTATGCTTATTTTTAATATTATTATTTATTAGTGTGCAGTCAAGAATTATAAATTATTATGTTAAGAAGTCTGATTACGCAAAGAGGTATTAAATCAAGATTCTTATTATTGAAAATACTATTCAATTTCTTTTTTAATTTTTGTAAAACTGTAAGCTAGTTTTGTTATATTTTTGGCAGATCCAAATTTAATAATTGGATATGCTGAAAAAGTAATTAATTAATAGTTATAGAAATTTTACAGTGTTACAAAAAAAATCATGAGCAAGTAATTTTTACTATAAACTTTCAGTTTTATGAAATTATTAAAAAATATATTTTTAGCATGACAAAAAAACTTGTGATTTTAAATAGTTTTAACTAAGGGAAATGAGCTAAGGGCTTTAGCTTAAGTCAATTATACATGGTTCAATATGGTTGCTCAATGTGGATGAATCAGTGAAATTGAATAGTGTAAATTGCATTTCAACCGCATTGTTCAATGAAATTGAACATTGAAGGAAGTAGACTGGCTTTCTACCATTGATCAATACGGTAGATTCAACTAAATTAATATGTGTAGATTGGTATTCAATGGGATTGAAAGGCGGTGAACGGCGTTTCAATTTTTAGTACCATAGCATTAAGATTTGTTATTTAGTTCAAATTGTTTGATGGACTACCGTAAATGATTTTTAAATATCTCGAGGTGTTCTTTTTCAAGTTCTTTTAATAAATTTTCAGAAATGCCGATAAAGATTTTAATTTTTTTTAATAATTTTTACGCAATATTCTCACTCTTGTCCAATAATGCCACTGCCGGTTTTTGTGAATCTTTATGATTTTATTCAGATTTTGATTTAGTTTTCCGGAATTATTTGAACTTTTAATCTAATAACTTCATTTGACTCCATCTTTTAACATTAACTGTTTAGTTGTATTAAACCGTGTGTATTCAGCTTTAGGGAAATGCAATATACTTAAAAATATGTTCTGTACAGTATGGAAGTGCCACTCTTTCTCTCCTTCTCTCTTCATCCACTTCTTTTTTTCCAGTAGTGAAAAATCCACCTCATTTCAATACTGAATTCATTAAGTGTTTCGTAAAGAACACCAGTGCATGAAAAGTATATTTTTTGGTTTTAGCCCTTATTAAGTGTAAATTCCCTCTTTATAATGGTGGTAATATTGTAAAAAGTGATGGGCATAAGTAAAAAAAAACTTTATTTATCTTGAGGTGTAATGTACTTCTTTAATGTTCCTTATGTTACTCATTAAAATCAGTAAAATATGAATTTTTTGAAGATTGCAGCCTTATTATGCATTTTAGGACAAAGTTTTTTGTGTGTATCAAGGCAGCGAGAAAAACTCATGTTAACTCTCTCACGATGGGGAAGTAGTGTTGGACTCAATTGAGGCGTTCTTGTCCAGTCCCAAGGATTGGTAGACAACTACCTACTAACCAAAAACCTGCCATCTGGCCACTTGATCCAACAACAGCAAAAACCCTCCAAGTCCCTCGGAACTGTTAATATAATACTACAAGGGAAATGTCGGGTTAAAATTTACATACTGTCAGCAGGAACCTTATACTAATTCTCCTCTTCTATGTCTGTATTAGCAGAAATTGCTAAACAGTCAGATGTAAAACAAAAAATGTCCCTGACCAACACATTCTCTCACTTTCATTTATTTATTTCATCACTAGCTCAGGAAATAAGTGTGTTTATTTTATGAGATTAGGACACAGAATTCATGTAAAATAGGAGAGGGCAATCCCGCTGGTCTCCAGATGTCTCCTCTCTCCGTAGTCTTTCTAGGATAAAGTGTATATATAACTAAAGTTACTGAAAAATAAAACCCCTCTGGTACAACTTTAAATTCAAGCATTTTTTGTATGGATTTTAGTGTAGCGTTATTTACTCATAATTAAAATTAGTTTGTTTTTAATTATTTTAATTGGCAAGAGAAAGTCATGTGACTGTTTCACACAAATTTTTTTAGCTTGAAATATTATATTTTTACACTTGTAGACTTATCAGTTTCTTTTTGTGAATCGTTCTCATAACATTTAATATATTTTTCTTGGCTGTATAACTAATTATACTGTTAATTTTTATTCATTTTTTCATTCATTATTATTCATGCATTCATTTGATCATCATAAATTGCATAAATATAGCTTTTAAAACATGTTTAATTTTTATGCATTACACTGCATTATTTAATTTTGTTTATTCAATTCAACGTTGATTACATAGTATTATCCTGTGATATAATATGCTTATGTAACACATTAGAATCTCTACTAAAAGATTATATGTATAATTTAGAGTCAAATGTAAATATGTCAAACATTTTAACTAAATTTAATTATCTAAAACTAAAATTTTTTAAATAGTGATCAATCCCTGCTCAATTTGTATTTGTAAATAATTTACTTTCTGAACTTGAAATACTATGTATGGAAATAAAGGTTTTTTTTATTTTAAAAACACATCGACAGCGTGGTCATTAGCGACTGTGGATTTAGTTACTGTAACGGTGGGTTTTAATGTGTTAAAATTTCCAGACCCTAGCCAGAAATCAAACCCAGGACCTAGCCACTACACCATGGAGGTGGTCACGTATATTTTAAAGAAGTTTCTTTTTTGTTATTATACACTTTAACAATGTTCTGTAGATAAGTTGATTACATGTAAACTTGATGATTTTCAATATCTCCAATATTACATTATTCCAATGAATTGACAGATTTTGATTCAGTTGTAAAAGAAAAACCACAAATTTTGCCTGAATTAAGAGTTAGACAGAAAAATTTGAAACTCAAAATTCATTTTTTTTTTAAAATTGAAGATTGTTTCTAAACTGAATATTGTCAGGTGAGAAAACGCAAAACAGTAAAACTCCAGTTATCTGAAATCCACCTTAACTAAAACAGATCTGAAAAACTTTTTTCTTAATTTCGTGATCGCTTAATTTCAATATTGTGTACACGCAGAGTACTGCATTTAAATACATTGTTTGGTTAAAGTACGAAGTAATGTCCAAAAAATTAAATTTACAAATACAAAGTTTCATTGTTTTGGGAATTCATTTACTGGTTATTCACCTCCAGGACAAATTTCTAATAAAGCGTAATGTTGCCGCCAAAAACGGTTTTACCAAAAATCTCAATTATTAAAAAGACTATAAATAATTTTAAAATGATATAGTATTATTAATTCTGTACAATATTACATTTTATTCTCTTGACATTTCTGTATTTTCATTTATACATAATAATATACAGTTTTACAAAAAAACTGTATAGTCATTTTTTCTATTTTTGAACCCTTAAAGTATGACTCAGCATGTTGTCCAGAATTTCGCTTATCAGAAATCTGAACCATCCTCTATATTTGGGTTAAGCAGGGTTTTACTGTATACAAAAATTTTGCAATTTTGTATTTTCTTTAACTCTTGTTATTTTTCTCTTTTATAGCTGTAAATTGTGAAAGAAACCAATTTTTCACATATTTCCCCTTTTCTTCGTGAAAATTCTTCAAACTACTACCCAAATGGAACTTTCATTTAAAATTTCTAGTTTTTAGGCCTTGTGGTTTTAGAGATTTCAAGATAAATCAAGAGTTGATTTTTTATATAAATAATTTGATAGTATTATGTTTTTTCTTTAATAATACTAAACTATTTATGAGAAAACCAAAGTAATTGTTGATCTTAGCTGTATAGTTTGACTTACAATTTGAGGTGCTAAAACCTCTTCCCTCCTAAAATATCTTACATAGTCAATCAGTTTCTGAATAAATAAACAAAAATGGTGCAGTGTAATGTATTGATTTTCGTTAATAATTATCTGATCATTTTTTATTTAGAACATTTTTTATGCATTTACCAAAGATAATGTATTCATAATGGAAAGATAATACTCATTTTTTAGTGGTTTCTGATGTTTTAATTTACAGATTTAAAAATATTTATGTGTTGTTAGCAACAGAAATTGAACCCAGTTTTAAAATCATCATATTCATGGTATAAAAGGTTGAAAAACCTTGCAATAACTTCTTCGAGTAACTAAATTGTTCCAGAAACTAAAAAAATTGACCTTAATTTAGAGTACAGTTCTAATTGAGTAAATCATGATTAGTGGTTCTTAATTTTAACCTGTATAAAAAATATAAATGGTCACTCAAACCACTGGGCTATCAAATATTTTATTAACACATTTAGTGCTAGAGACTCGCCTAGCGGTTTCTGTTTTTTTATCATTTTAAGTGATTTCGGAGGGACACCGCCTGTTGGATATCAGTTTGTTGCCATTATATAGTCCTCAGAAAGGTTTTTTTCTTTGTAATCGTGCAGTTCGTTTTCGAATTTTCGTCATACTATCTTCTATTCTCGTGCAGTATACTCGTTCAGTATTTTTAATGGGTTTTCAGGGTATAGTTGAAGCTGTGAATTTAGTATTTTTGCAGGTATAAATTGAAAATAGCTTACAGTTTTAGATGTACTTTAAAAGTATTGCTTGAGTCCCAGCTCTGTGTAGTTTGAAGGAATGCAGTACGTTGTTATAGTAGTGGGAGAATGAATCAGTTAGTAGTGTTTCACAGCTGACACATTTGTAGTGGTAGCGTGTACTACCTAGACTAAAAAAATATTCTTATCATCCGGCGCATTAATTTAACAAATACCTAGGGGGTTATTAACTTGGTCAGATTCATAATATTTAACTTACCAATTTATATCAAAATATGTAAATAAATTAATGTAATAAATACAAACAATAATGTTAAATACGGAAAGTTTGAAAACGAATGTTTTGTATCAGAGTAATACAACAATCGTTCTCCCAGCATGCGTCACTCATTCATTATACCTCACCCGTACCCTTCAGCTTGCAACTACACGGAGCTTGGAACCCCACAATATGTAATTTGTAGTTTAAAATTATATGAGAAACTACACAAAAATCGTAACGATAAATGGAAAAATTCAAACAAGAAATACATTTTTTATAACAGGCGAAAATAAACCTATAAAAAACTTTGAATTGTTTACTTTTATGTTATTAACAAACACAAATCCATGTATACATTGCAAATAAAATAAATCTATAAAAACGTTAGTAACATAAGTTGTAGGCCTTAAAGCAAGCAGAGAACACGCTCCACAAATAATCAGCTTGATGGGAGAGATACCTCATAATTACTCAGCATTGAATGTGTTAAAACAACTAAAATTAGTTTTGCTTTTATTTTAATATTTTTTTTACTAATTGAAGAATGATTTGGTAAACTATACATTAGAATACTTTGGTTGTTACTTTCATTATTACATTGTGATTATCTGTTAAAGATGTGAAAAAAGCAAAACAAATTTGCTATATTATTTATTAAGTTATGAATTGTTACATTTCTGTTGTACTAACCTAAGCAGGACTGAGATCAGTCAGGCTGAACCTAGGTCAGTTAATATTAAGGACAGGTCAGTAAACACATACACACCATTACTATAATATTTTTCGGCATTGATGAGCTCTGAATGTACTCAGTATCCCCTACCCACTTCATAGCTACCCAATGATTTGCTAGCAACGTTGCCAATACTTGCTCTTGTTGCTCAGTTATATATTTTGTCAGCCATTTTTTTTGGTCTTTCAATAACAAAAATATAAACTATGAATATACAACCAGTTGATTATATTATAAAGTTTATAAATAATTTTTTTAAATGCATCCTGCCAACCATTTATATAAATTATAGTATAAATGAAATTTATCCCCCTTACTTTTGTTGCTTTTTAAGTTTAAAAAACTTGCGAGCATTTTGGTGGTACCACCTTCTTCAAAGCATATTTTGAATTCAAAAGGGTGTTTCCATTCATTCCTGTATTTGTTTATACTTATTACAATGGATGGCAGCAGCTTCTTTATTTAAATTTATGTGGATGTATATTTGAAATATTTCATTGTTTTGTATTTTATGTTTATAATTATGTACATTCATCCAATATATACAAATCCTCTTCTATTTTTCCAAAATTATGTCACATGTGAAAGACTCAGGACATAATTTTGAAAAAATAGAAGAGAATTTGTATATATTGGATAAATGTACATATGAATATAAATATTAAATACAAAAAACGAAATATTTCAAATACAGGAATGACAGTTTTAATCTATATGACTAAATGGAAACACCATTTTGAATTTTTATTTTAAATTTTAACAATATGCTCTGAAGAAGGTGGTGCTACCACCAAAACGCGCGTAAGTCTCTTAAACTTATAAAGCAACCAGAGGTAAGGGTGATAAATTTAATTTATATTATATTATAAAGTATTACGTGTTAACACGCTCTATAATCAATCAATGTGTTCAATACAAGACACATGGCATGAGTGAACTACTGTGGCTTTTATGCGCATGTAATGTTTGTCAGGCTGATACATTCGTACAATCTAACAACGCTGGCCATTGTTTTGATTGGTTTAACGCGTAGAATAGCAGAGTTCATCAACGGTGAAAAAAATTATAGTCTTGAATCAGATAAGACAGTATCAGGTATAAATTGTTTACTAGTCGTAGTCCCTGTGCAATTGACGCATAAGGATATATCAAATATAAATGTGACTGACTTTCTTAAAAATTCTGGAGAGATCCTAGACCTGGAAGGGGTTGATTTGCAGGTAGTCTGTACTGTTAGAGAGGTGGGGAACTGATTACAACTCACTTGAGTCCCTTTAGTATCAAAAGAAACCGTGACTGAGAAAGAAGTGTGTGTCTCCATGGAGCAGTGGATTACCATCAAGTTTTTTAGTCAAGGAGGGGTAAACCCAATCAAAATTGTGCAGGGATTACAGGCACAGTTAGAGGATAGCACCCTGTTAAGAACCTGTGTGTTTGCTTGCCACAAAGAATTTTCAGGAGAGAGTGAAAAGGTTTAGAAGTTGCTATTTTGTTTAGCAATTAAACTAATACATACAGCGACTTCTGTTAATCATTCTCGGACTCTGCACACGGCTTCAAAAAGCTGAGATTTAAAAAAAGTTGAACTTAACAAAACTCTTTTATTGCTTGCAATCTGTTCAATTCTGAACAATAAGCAACTCCATGACCCAATGAGATGAAGATTCTTGCTACGCTCTGCAAATCATTTGTAAATGAGGTGGTCATGTGTAGACCCAGGCCAACCATTCCTGAGAGAGTATGGTCAATTGGACCTCAACCTTAATAGTACACCAGGAACCTTCATCTCCAAAAATCAGCTGATAAATAACTGACACGTGACAGCAACTTCACCACCAGACCAGTAGTTAGCTTAATGATATTTTAATCTACAATATTTTTTATCAATGTACTAAATTAACTGAACTGGTGAAATAGGGCGACCTTGTCAAACATCTCGTTCATTTTTATGTATTCTAATTTAAATTTTATTTTAGCAGTGTACTGTGTAATATTCTGCAAATACATTATTAGGCCGAATAGGCATAAGTTTATTATTTGTTAATATAATATTCCATAATGTTCTTAAATCGATTGTAATAAGTCAAAATAATAATTGTGGATTCTGTATAATATATTAAGTTACAAAAGCATTTTGTCTGTTATTGAAAAAAAGTATTTATTTGAATTAAAATTTTTATTATGTATTAAAATTACATTTTTTTAGTAAATTTTGTAAATTTATTTTTTGTGATAAATATTTTATAAGCCTACCTTCATAAACATCTTTAATCCTTTTATTTTGTCTGTATTATAATACTAATCAAATAAATTAAAAGATAAATTCTAGATTGTGTTTATTTTTTACCCACACATTCCTTATTGTTTATAATAAATTACATATTCAAGAGTAACCTTACAAAAGAAGGCTTTTGTAAATAGCAATTTTAGTAATGATGATTTACGAATTAATCTATAAAGCTACTTGAATAACAAAACGAAATTTATAAAATTACTTTAGTAATAGATTTGAGAATGTACGTTCTCACGCTATCTATTGAGTGTTGTTGGAACTGAAAATTGTTAAAGTGCATTCTTACGCTATCTAGCGGTGGCGTAGGGAAACTCAACAGTTTGTAAAATAAACATTCTTTGAAAACGTACTTTATAAAATTTCAAACAATATTTAAGATTGTCGGGAAGAGAAGTAGATGTTCACTAGTCAGAGGTTGACGACGAAATGCCCCACCCACACTAACCCGCGGTTGATAACTTTCTTAAATAGCTGTTGTACCAACCTTAATAATAAAATTACCTCAATTTCCAATATATTCCCTTCTGTCCATATCGAAAGAATCTTTTACAAATTCAGTTCGAATTTTTATTTTTTTCTAAACCATCCGACAGATGGCGTGGTCTTTGCTTAATACATCATTTTCATCCAATGATTTACAACACGTCAGTATTTAAAAGTACTGCAGTCCTCAAAATTTTACTTTTAAAATCTTTTATTAAATTACAATAACCTTTGTTGATAAACTGTTTTGCATATACTGATATTTTTAATTCATTTGGACTCGTTCTTTTTCCCCGTATTATTAAGATTCGTCAAATTAGTTATTTCATAACAATTTTGCTACTCCCCCAAGTAAAAATTATCCAACTGTATAAATACTATTTAAAACCTTTTTCTTAGAAAATTACGGCATTTTTGCCAGTTAGAAACGTAGAAAATCAGCATCGAAGAATCGACTTTTTACTGTAGATTCTCGATATCGATTTTCTCAAGTATCGGTGGCATCGATATTTGAACTCGATACATCCCCGATACTACCGAATGTGTACGTAATTAACTTACATTTTTTGAGAAAATTCTTTAAGACATATTTTTCATTTATGTGGTGTAATTCCGGAACGTCCCTCAACGCAGCAGCTATTTCATGTTCTTTATTTTCAGTTGCCCTAACATTCTATTATTTGATTCACAGTCCATCTCTACTTACTTGGGTTAGTTAAGATTGTAATTCAATAAATATCATTTACCGTGATCGAAATTTCAACCTGATCAACGTAGTGGCACAGCGGCAATACACTTTTCCATTCATAATATTTGTTCGAGCTACACATTATCATATTAGAGTTCCAATGCGTATTTTTAAAATAAATAAAAAGATAACTATAAATCTACATTTTGAAGTTCTCGACAAAAAAAATCTTTTAAGCCTAAATATTACAACGCTTATTTTGATTTAAAAAATGTGTACATCTACATAAATTAAAATATTTACGTACAAGTATAACACATTTTAATAAACATTGAAGACCTTATCATGGATGCGAGATTAATGGTTTGTTTTGGTGTATACAGACAGGTGGAGTGTTAAACTATTTGCACTCATCTGTTAGTTCCAGGGCTACGAAAAATAGTTCAGTTTCTTATCACATTATCAGCCAATTAAATGACTGAATCATTTAAGAACAGAAAATGTAGAGGTGTGTACAAGACACTACTATCTGTTTCATAATCATAGATACCCGGGTTTGAACCCTTGCATCTCCAAAACTATGAGTCGGATTTCAACATACATCAACATTACAATTTAGCTAATTTCATTCTACGTTGAACTATAATAGTCCTATATTTTTAATGTTGTTTAAAAATTGCCATATCGAGATTGGAATACAAAAAGACCCGGTTCTTTTGCTACCGCAACAAATTTCATGCGTTTAGAGGCGTGTAACTCGACAAATCTTTGACTGAAAAAATTGAAATTTTAACGCAACATAGACAATTATATTCTTACAGCGTGTACGAAATTTCAAATTCGTACGTTACTTAAATTTTGATTTATTAACAATATTCGGAACCCTTGCTATCTCGGTAACCGCTCGATCGTTCGGCACGGGTAAACTACCGTTTTATTCAGCGTAAAAAACTTAGCACAAGTATGTTGATAACATGAAATATTGATTGGCTAATGTGCGGTAGAACTTTTAAAATTTGAAAAATAGATGGGTAATGTGGGGGGGTGGGCGCTACTACCCATGTTGCCTGAATCTGACTGTCTACCTGAATTGACATGCAGTCTGTCAATTCAGGCAGACAGTCCGACAGGATTTCACGTACCCACCCTGTTAACATGGATAGTATCGCCCTACCCCTCCGCATTACCCCGTCTATTTTTCAAAATTCTACCACAACATTGGCCAATCAATACTTCATGTATTGGCCGGCCGCATTGGCGCAGTTGGTAACGTGCTCGCCTCTCCTCATGCGGTCCTGGGTTCGAATCCCACTCAGGCACGGCAAATTTTCATACGTTACAAAAAATCATTTCATCCTCATCACACACAGTTACACCCCAACGTCGTCGCTAATGACCTTGATGTTGATGCGACGTTAAATAAATTAAAATTAAAATAAAAAAAACTTCATGTTATTAACATATTTGTACTAAGTTTTTTACGCTGAATAAAACGATAGTTTGCCCACGCCGAATGATCCAGCGGTTACCGAGATAGCAAGGGTTCAGAATATTGTTAATAAATCAAAATTTAAATAACGTACGAATTTGAAATTTCTTAAACGCTATAAGAATATAATTGTCTATGTTGCGTTAAAATTTCAATTTTTTCGGTCAAAGATTTATCAAGTTACACGCCTCTAAACGCATGAAATTAGTTGCGGTAGCAAAAGAACCGGGTCTTTTTGTATTCCAACCTCGATATGGCAATTTTTAAACAACATTAAAAATATAGGACTATTATAGGTCAACGCAGAAGAAAATTAGCTAAATTTTGATGTAAAATATGTTGAAATTCGACTCATAGTTTTGGAGTTGCAAAAACTCGGGTGTCTATGATTATGAAACAGATAGTAGTCAGAGTTATCTCCTCTGAAAGTAAAAAAATTCTCATTATACAGCCAACCCTGTGGTAAATGAAAAGAAGGTGTCATTCTCAGGGTGGAAAATATGTGCTTTTCAGCGAGCCTGGCAAGCTAATACTTTTCCAACCCTATGAGGAAGGCAATTGTAAACCACCCCACTCCTCATTTTACTTTAGTAAAACCTCTAGAGATTCAAACAAGCCTATCGGGTGATGACCTAAACAACAAAATTTAAGAAATAACAATGAAATTACAACAAATAAATTTAATATGCTGTAAAAAATACAATATAAATCAATACATACATTTCTAACATAAATTTAACTTCATTAAATTACAGTAAAATCAAATAAGTTACTATTCACAAAGATCAACTAAAAACACCTGAAGTTTTATGTTCAACAAGTTAATTTAGTTTATGGCAAAAAAATAAAGCAATTAATTTAATCTTTTGGTGAATTTATTTAAGTATCAAATATTTTTCATACTAAATTTTTTTTTAAGTCCGACAGTGTACACCAGTGGTCACCACCTGGTATACTTACTTACTGCAGTGGCCACTCGTACCCCAGTCGGTACTTGGCCTCATCAACACAGCCCCTCCAACGAACCCGGTCAGCAGCGTCATCCTCCTTCAGCCCCATCTTTCCCATGTCCTTCCGGGCCTGGTCCCACCATCTTGTCTTAGGCCTTCCAGCTGGTCTTCTTCCCTCAGGATTGTTCCTCAATACACTGCCTGTCAATGTGTTCCCCTCCTTCCTCAAAACGTGTCCCGCCCAACGTAACCTTCTGCTTTTAATCTCGCCCAATATGTCCGGTTCTTTGAATAGCTGACGTATTTCACAGTTGTGCTTCATCCTCCAAACTCCGTTCTCCAGAGTTGGGCCAAAGATCTTTCTAAGTACTTTGTTTTCAAAAACAAGGATCTTTTTTTCTTCTTTTTTGTTCAGTATCCATGTTTCTGAAGCATAAAGCATTACTGGTCTAATGATGGTTTTGTATAGTCTTACTTTTGATGTATGTGAGAGGAGTCTTGAGCTAAGCAGCTTATTGCATGCATGAAAGCTTTTGTTTGCCGATCTTATTCTGTTAGTCACCACCACCTGGTATACTGCAAATTAATATTTTGCAGACTGCAGACTCTAGAGAATCATTTTTTTGGATACAGATCTTATTTTCGTATGTGACATCAATTTTTTTAAGTTTAGGCTGTGTGCATGAACTGGTGTTGATAACACGACATATACTTAAGTTTCTCTAAAGAGATTTGCTTGCTGGACTAGTTTACGGCTGTGATCAGGATGAAAGCAACTTGTGATAGCATTGTGCTACAAAATACAAAATCCTAAAACGTTTTAAAACCTAAAGTTTTGAGCTATTGAAAGAGAAGCACTAAGAGGAGAACGGTTTGAAAATGATCAAGTTGTTTCAGATTACGTGTGCAATTGGCTGAACATTCAATCCCAAAACTTCTTTGAAGAAGGGATCTTCAAGCTTTCAAAACGTTAGGAAAACTGTAGAATGTAAAGAAGACTTTGTTGAACAAATTAAAAACATGGTGATTTCTTATCGTAATTAAATATGTATAACAAAAGTGCAGTTTATATTTAACTCATCCTCATAAACCATCAAGTAAAATCAGATAAATCAGGTAACATTATAACTAATTTGTATTTTTTAATAATAATCAAAACTTAGCACAGTACGCAGGTGTTAAAAATAAATTGTAGTCTGTCAGACAATGCGTTAGCTTTAATGTTCATTTCTAGAAGATATTAAGTATTGATTCTAACTAGTTTTAGAACTTTGCCGCAACAATTCAAACCATTCAATAATGAGAAAACTTTCTGAAAAACTTTTCTACATCGGTCTATATTATTCCGATATTGCTATAGAAAATTTCTAATTTATCGTACACCTCTAAGCGCTTTCTGTACCCATTGATCTCGATTTCTAGTGCAAGAGCATCATTGACAAGGGCTCACCAAAAGATTTGTGATCTGACAGCGTAAAACTATTATTTTAATTTGTATAATAAAGCCCAGCTGCTCCTAAAAGCATTTTGTGCAGTTTTTTTTTTAAATCACAATTGAAGGTTATTTTAAAGAACAAAAGGGGAGGAATTTCAAAGACTTACATCATTCTGAAAAAATCTACCACACAACACTGACTACTTTCATTAACAAATAAATGTTTTAGTTAAATACATAGAATGTCTACTCCTTACATTTCTTTAACAAATGACTGTTTAAAAATAATAATGAACACTTTCGTAAAAAAAATTGTTAAGGTTATTCACACAAGTAAAAAATAAACAAATACAGTACAAATTGGTAAATGTGAATTTGAAGGAAATGGAAAAAAGTTTTAATTATCCAAAATTCAAAATAACCAACATCATATGGAGCGGTAATGTAAAGTTAAAACATGAAATTTGAACTTTTGTTATACTATATACTAATAAGAGATATAAAGTAGAACATCAATTTTACAGAAAACGCCGATTTATTTCATTAATAACCCTTTCAGTGCCATGGCCGATTCAATTGGCCACGATTGCTTATGTGTAAATTGCCACAGCCGATCGAATCGGCCGCCAGTTTCAAACCACTGTAGTACTCTCAGTTCTCAACAGATTGAGCTGTTTTTACTCTTAAACGAAAGAGCAGTTATTGCTGTACATGACCGTATATTTTTAGCCTCTTTGGATTTACGGTGACGATTTTACAAGCAATCTAACAGGCCGGTGTTCTCGTTTTGAGTCGAGTCCGTTGTTGACATTTTATAACAGCATGTATAACCTCTACTGTTGTATTTTGTGTTTAGTTTTGCAACTGTTTTTGTTAGTGATTGGTTTATTTCTTTATAATGTCGGAAGATAAATTATATTTTGGTCTTGACGATGATGAAATTTGTGAGTTAGCTTTGTGTACGGACTCTGAAAGTGAACTTATGTTAGAAACTACACAATTGTCATTTTTTATAAATACTCAAATTTTCTGTCGCGTCATGCTGAACTTATATCCTCAATAAGTATGTTTGTAATGACAATTTATAAACAAATTTAATATGGTTTTGTTCAAAATTAAATGGGCTACGTGATAGATGTGCCAACTTGTGTAAATAATATAATTATAAACTAGTTATTTTGTGTGAAAGTGAAAAAAACAATTTTCTTCGGTTGCTTGTACTGATTTTAATTTTTTTAAAAATTAAAATCAGTACAAGCAACCGAAGAAAATTTGACAATGTATATGTGTGTTTTGACAATGTATATGCAATTCTTCATCTATTTTTAAGGTAAGACCAAAATTTCAAGTCTAGAATTATTACTTTATCTGTAATCTAACTAAACAAATACGCTTGCTTTATAGATCAAAAGTGGCTTGGCATTTTATGCACAACCATGGTGAAAGAGGGTGGCACTGAAAGGGTTAAACTAGTAGAGTATATGTAGGACTACATACATAAATGTATAAATTATAGTATTAGACATACGGTATGTCCAGTATGTATTACCAAAATACAGTACTGCAAGTTATTGAATCCATTAAACAAGAATTCACAACACAATCGTCCACTGCATAATATTCTGCTGTTCTTACCTGCTTTCGACTTTTTCCATTTTTTTTATATAGAGTTTTCCATAAATTGTGTTTTTATTTTTAAGACAACAAAGTGCTCGATAAAATCCCGTATTCTTTAGCTATGTCACACTTTCGTTTTGTACCCCGTTTCTAATCTTGAAAAGAATTGTAGGGAAAAGAATTTTTTACATTGCTTTGCTTACAGCTATATCCTAAATATAATAGTGGCTCTGAGACATCACCGTAAAGAATGTAAAATACCATCCTTTCATGCTTCCCTGGGATGTGAAAATGGACTCATGTTGAAAATTTTGTAACTGTCAAATATTTACAGAAATTTAAATAAAAAATAACATTTATTCCAGTAAACTCTTGTCTACAAAACATGTTTAATAAATTTTTTTGCTAAACTGAAATTTAAGCCCATTATAGTAAAAAATCTAATTATTATGTAAACACAAAAATTTTCGCGGTGAAAATTTCGCTCGCCTAAACGCAAAGAACTATGAAGTGATTTTCTTGTAATTATACTTAAACAGCGCATACATATTATGAATCAACTGTAATTTTTTCAGAATTTTTGATGTTAGATAAAACAGTTGTTTTGAGAGCTCGTTTTGATTTTTGCAATTCTTCTGTTTTACAAGAATCAGTCCATTTCTTAAGGATTAATAATAATAATAATATTCTGCTGTTCTAACTATTACGTCTATTAAGTCTACTTAACTATTAAGTCTACTTAACTATTAAGTCTATTTTCCACCCAAACGCAGCAGGTAAACATTTTATTACCAATCTACGAAAACTTTAGGTAAACAAACATTTATTTCCTTTCTTTGAAAAACTGTGAATTAACCGTAATAACATATTTTTAAACTTTGAATTAAGCATACCATTTTTATAAGATTTTAATATGATTTTTAACGTGAATACCAGTTTATTTGAATTATCTATGTTCGAAATAACAAAGTTATAATGTTTATCAATATTTCTTATGAATAATCATGAATTTTATACAAACTTATGAATTCCAATTTTTCTTTATATATTCCATGAGCATACGAACACCATTCAACCCACATTTTCCACCACATGAAACCATTTGAATAATAAAATCATCAGATTTATTACCAGGTTTAAAAATCATTTTTGCGAACAAATACCGCGTTTTGTGCCCATTCAGATCGCCGCAACCAACTGGTAACGTGATATCATTTGACGAGCATTGAGTGTCATAATCACGTAAAGGTAACGACACGAGTTTGTCTGAATCATCTGTCCTATTACCTGAATTCATCTGTTGATTACTGCTGTTATCATAACTGTCCTTGCCATAATCATCATCATCAAAATTATCTTCTGGGTAGTCATTATCATCGCCATAATTATCATAACTATCATGAGTACCTGATCGATTTTCATATTCTGTTGGATTCGATGGACCACAATCAAAATATCTTTGTCCACCTGCTTGATGAGAACGTTTTTTCCATGACTCTTCAAAACATTGTAATTCAACGTAGTGTTCACCTGATGTATTAATAATTTTCTGAGTTACCTGGAAATGAAACAAATTAAGTCAATAATACTGTAGGATGATAATCAGTCATTACTATTCAATTAACAGAAAAATTTGGTATGAAACAATCACATGAATTTCTTTCTATTGCCAATGTACCATCTATTGAAAAATATGACCTACGTTTAATTATGAGTAAACAATGTAATATGAAAAATCGACATGAAAACAATACTTTCCTTCCTATATATTCATATAGGCAAGAGAAAGTAAAAACATAACCTAATTTTAATCATGAGTGAATGACACAAAATGAAAATCAACCTCTGTTCAACTTAGAAATACAGAAAATCACTAATTGACGCTAAACTAAGCTCTGTAGAAAAAACTGCTTGACATAAAAGTTGTATTTTTTCAAAAAAATTATTATTTCTGTGATCTTTACTTGATTCTGTTGATTCTTTACTATTTCTGGTGATTTTTTTTTTAAATCACCAGAGCAGTTTTTGAGAAAATCACAAAAAAGTAAAAAATCGCATTAATGAACTACTATTTTCAATTGACCGATTCTAAAGAAAATGTTTGTCAGGTCCCATAGTGGTACTGAAATTTAAGTTTCAGCTTTGTACTATATTCTGTTCTTGAGATATTTTGTTCACTCACACACACACGCACGCGCACGCACACACACACACGCACACACCACGTACGTACGCACACGCACACACAATAATCGCTAAAACATATTTTTTTTGGGTTTCAGAGGGCCTGAAAACATGTATTTATGGTGAAAACTTGATTTCGAAAAAACAACATGAAACTAATGCTTTGCCTTCCTTTCCTTTTATATTCATATAGAGCAAGACAAAGTAACAATCAGATGTTTGCAATCAAATGGTTCTGTGTACAGTAAACCCTTGTTAATCCGGACTAATTGGGGCTCTAAGTCGTCCGGATTAAATGAAATACGAACGGGTACCCAAAATTAACCGATATAGCATTGCCGTGGGCGGAGTTTTACGCGCTTCCGCCACGGAGCGTGTATTGCACAACTTATTACCAATTCAGTGCCACCTGTGTTACCGGTCTAACTTGTACCATTAATCTGAAGTGATTTTTTTGCAATGAACAAAATAACGTTAACAAAAAAATCACTGCAAAATAACGGTACAAGTTAGGCCAATAACACAGGCGGCACTGAACTGGTAATGAGTTGTGCAATACACGCCCCGCGGCAGAAGCGCGTGCTACACAAGATCCACCCACGGCAATGCTATTTCAGTTATTTTTGGGAACCCCCACCTAACCTTAATATGAACAAAGGTACATAATGAAACACCCTTTATAGAAAACGAACGTGTATTTTGAGTTTAGTTATATATACAGACAATAACATGTTGTAAAATATATTACACTGTGAATATGAAAGGTCCATTCTGTGCTTAAGACATTACGTTTTGAAACACAGAAAATAAGACTGGTAATTTTTTTAACCTGGTTCTATACTAATATTCTCAATATTAAATAAATTTACAAACCGATATCTACTTGAAAATCAACTATGCAGTTAACTGGCTGTCCGGATTAAGCGAAGTCCGTGTTAAAGGGGTCCGGATTAACGAGGGTTTACTGTATTTGAAAAAAGTAAAGTAGAGTAACCTCTCTTTAGAACCGGGGCACTTTCAAGACTCACGAGCTGCTAGATTAAAGATTTCTCAACATTACCGAATGTGGGCAATTTTAACGAAGATAATCAGGATAAATCAGGCAATTTAAAAACATGAGCGGTTAACCCTTTAACACGTTTACTGCCAGTGACGCCGATCGGTATCATTGGCGTCTACCGGCGGGTGCCTCTGCAACCGATCGGTGTCGTGTATCATATGATGTTATGGCGCCTGTCTGTCGATTGGCATGCGGGCCTCGCTTTAGTTAGAATTGTGGCATTGTTTAGTGATGATTAAAGTGTAATACTGTGCAGTTGGTTTTTGAATGGCTCTTGTTTGTGATTTTTTCTGATATTTTAATAATTTGTGAACTTGCTTTAGTGTTAGTTTTTTGTGATCATTTTAATGTTTAGTTATTCTTTGTTCTTTTTTCGTGTAATTCATTTTAATAAGTAATTGTAAGGTAAAAGTTATTAAAAATAATTTTAAATATTAAAACAATAAAAATGAGTGGTAACCCGGGTCCTTCGAAAAGGAAACGTGACAATAATCAACCAGGACCATCTCGAGAAAAACGACGCTGTACTAAAAATAAAACGTTTTTCAGTACAGATTCAGAAATTGAGGATTGTCTAGACTGCGAAGACAGTGGCTCTGAATTCGAATTTTGCGATTTCGATTCTTCAGACAGTGATTGTTCAGATGCTGAGGAGCCAAGTTCTTTTGAAATATCCGACAGCATAAACGTAAACGTACAAAAGTTGCCTATGTCTGGAAATGCTACCACCGCTGCTAATACCAGTACAACCAAGTCCGATACATGGTCACATACAGAGACAATGAAAACTGGTATAAACTTCCTTGGCAACCAGGAATTACTTGCTGAACTTCCAGGTAATAGACCAATCGATTTTTTTAATCTCTTATTAGATAATGAATTTTTAGGAAATATTGTATCTGAAACTAATAAATATGCAGAAAATTTATTTTTGCAACCGGGTACAACAGAACACTCCCGGATTACAAAGTGGTGTGACCTAGAAATCGAAGAATTTCGTATTTTTCTTGGTCTTTTGTATCACACTGGGACGATTCAACTAAATCGTATTGCCGATTACTGGAAAACTGACAGGTTATTCAACATCCCAATTTTTAGAGAGCAGATGGCGAGGAACAGATTTTTACTGATCATGAGATGTCTGCATTTCACTTCAGAAGAAGAAACTGATGATCGCTTGTCAAAAATTAGGTCTGTAATTGATTATTTTAATGATAAAATTACTTCAATTTATTCGCCTGCTAGAGAGTTATCTTTGGATGAAAGTATGGTGCTATGGAGGGGAAGATTGATATTCAGGCAGTACATAAAAAATAAGCGACACAAATACGGAATAAAGTTATACATGCTTAGTGAATCGGATGGTTTTCTTCTCCGGTTTCATGTGTACGCTGGTGCAAATGATGTCACTCGAGGTCCAGGGCACACACAAAAAATAGTTTTATCATTACTAGAAGGAAAATTAAATAAAGGGCACGCTATTTTTATGGATAATTTTTACAATAGTTTTGAATTATCAAAAACGTTGTTGAGTGAAAACACCTACTGCACTGGTACACTAAACAAAAAGCGAGTTGGTAACCCTCAAAATTTAATCAATAAAAAATTGAAAAAAGATGAAAATTTGTCATTATTTAACGACAACATTCATATCGGGAAGTGGAAAGACAAGAGGGAAGTTTATTACATCACAAATGAATTCAAAAACACAATGGAACTTGTGAAAAATAAAAGAGGACAAGAAAAACTGAAGCCGAAAGCTATAATTGAGTACAACAAGTACATGTCAGGAATTGATCGGCAAGATCAAATGTTAGCGTACTACCCATTGGATCGTAAAACATTGCGGTGGTACAAAAAATTATTTATTCATGTTTTACAACTGATCATGATAAATTCTCATAAATTATACAACCGCTACAGTGGCGATCAAAAGATGCCACTGTACGATTTTCGGCTTTCTGTCATCAATTCTTTATTACCTCCTAAAACGAATCCACGATCGCTGCCTGTCAAAATTCATAAATTAAAAAAATTCACGGAATTAGTTAATGACGCAGGAAAAGGAAAGCGGTTGGCTCGAAAGAGATGCAGAGTGTGCTACAAGAAGGGGAAGAACAAGGCAACGCAATATTTTTGTGAAAAATGCGACGACAAACCAGGACTTTGTGTGGATTGTTTCGATGAATATCACAAATAATTCAAAGTTATATTATTATGAACAATAATATTTTTTACTAGTGAATATCTGATTATTATTTAAAATATGTTTAGTCATAATTATTCTTAGAAAATAAATAATCAAATAAATCAAAATCAAAAATTAATGTATCAGAAATAATAATACTTTTTAAAAATAATAATAATACTCTTTGAAAATCATAAATAATTTGAAGAAATATACTATGAACAATAATAATTCAAGTTAGTATCTGCAATATGTTTAGCGTATAAAGTTTCTTTGAAAAGAAAGTAATCATATCAAAAATCATAAATAATACTGTTTGAATATCATAAAAAAAATTAAATTAATGTTATTATTAACAATAATATTTTTACAAGTTTAATGTCTGTTTATTATTGAAAATATGTTTAATTATAATTACTCTTTAAAAATAAATCGAATACATACGAAAAAAGACCGTGTAACCGATCGGTTCCATCGGCACCGACGAACAGTTTTTCATTCTGGATGCTCTTGGAACCGATCGGTACCACGCTTGTTTTTTACCTTTTTTATGAATAAACTAACAAACTATTTACAAAATATCAATTTTTCATTTAAATTTGACCCTCAGAAAGGAAAATTTAGTTTTGGCTCTTGGATGAAAATTACGAAAAATGTGTAGCAGTGAACGTGTTAAATCCCAAATTTTTTAGCTTTACGCAAAAAATACGTCTACATTGTTTCATACATTTTACTGACATTTTAGAGTAATAAAATTACTTTTAGACCTTTAGCACTTTTTGATGGCCTGACAAAAAAGTGTGGCACGTACATCACATTGGGACTTGATGGTATGAAAGTTCCTAAAAATATGAATATTTAATATCATGTTCAGGCTTCCTAAACAAAATATATTCTCTTACTAAGATTTATAGCAAAAAAATGATTTCAATAATAAAGTCATTATTTAAGACTTAAAAAAATTACAATTAAAAAATATTGGACTTACAAATAGTCTAAAAAATATACTTGTAAGTAGGCTACATAAAACATATTCGAAGAGAAATGCTACTTTATTTTAGTAAACGAACACGAATATTTAAAACTAAAATTAACTTAAAAAGAAACTAATGGTCGCCTTCATGGCGCAATGGTCAGCATGCTACACTTCAAAGCAGAGGTCTCCAGTTCAATTACTGGCTAAGGTACAGAAAATTATTACACTTCACACCCAGCGTTCTTTAAAACAAAGTAGTCGCTAATAACTAAAATTTTTATGTCTGCTATTTATTTCACTCCAATGTGACTTCTATGTCACACTGATTTAGAAAGGGTTAACTGAGTACAGTATACTGTATTTACAATTAATTCTACGCATATTCTTATTAAGCACAAAGATCGTAAATATCCCCATCAGACCACAAATGTTTTTAGCATTCACAAAAAAACACTGATTTTATTACACAATTTATTATTATGTTATTGCTGTCTTTAGAACACAGTAAAGTAGATTTGAACAAAAAACATTAAATTACCCTTACATTATTGTATTTGGATGACGTGATCAGAAGGTGGAAAGTCTCAAATACACACTGGTATTCTCATAAAAAAAATTGGGTTGAAAACTGCCTATTATTTGCCTAACCTGATAGTGCTACAGGAGAATGAGGATGACCTGCAGAGAGCACTTTTCATACTGAACAAACTCTGCAAAGAATATAAGTTGACAGTTTCGACGAAGAAGACAAAGGTAATGGCATTCCGGGGGAAGGAGCCAGTCAGAAGCAAAATTGTTGTAGATAATAATATTTTGGAACAGATATCCCACTTTCAGTATATAGGTTGCAACAAAACATACCAAGAGGATAAAGATGCTTACAATACGATACACCGATTTTAGCAAATATGTGAAACTGTCCACCGCACTTTAAAAAATAGCACCAGCAAAATCATGAGGCTGAGATTTTATAAAGCATTAGCAATGCCGACCCTATTCTATGCCAGTGAAACTTAAGGGCTATCAAAGCGAGAGGAGAGTAGATTGCAAGCATCTGAAATAAAATTTCTTCGAAATACGTATGGGTGTAGTAGAGAAGATCGTTACATGAATACCGAGATAAGGAAAGAACTCAACATCTTTTCTATAAACGACAAGGTATCTCAGAACAGAATGAAGTGGTTAGAGCATGTAAACAGAATGAGGGAGGATAGCATACTTAGCAGACACTGGGACGGAGGGCAGGAGAGAACGAGGAGCCCGAGAAAGAGATGGGCAGATTTGAGAAATTCGGAACAGGCAGAGATGTTTAATCCTTGAAAGGCAGAAGAAGAAGAAGATTACTGTATGTGTATTAAAGTTATTGATATAGGTTAGACTAAACAATGTGGTGGACATCTAGAGATGCCATTCAGAACTACATAGTTTTGTTAGTGAAACTGGAACTCACTCGATTTCGTTTGTTTTTTAAAACTTCTGCTGATTTTCTGTTTAAGGTTAGACATATTACTACAAAATATGTACCTAGTAATACCATGTGTACCAAAAAGAAAGACCCGATTTTATATAGATTATTTATTAAGAAGAATGGCTTAACACCAACAAATTACAAACTAAATTACTCACAAAAGACATAAGTTTATGAAAATCTATCATAAATGTTCAATATGTCCTCCATTGGCTGCACGGACAACATCTAGCCGATAGCTGAATTAATCCCAAACTGAGCGTAAGGTGTCTTCTGTCACTGAAGCTACAGCAGCTGATATTCTGTTTTTTAGTTCATCAATGTCACGAGGTAAGGGAGGAACGTAAACAAGTTGTTTAACATATCCCCACAGGAAAAAATCGCATGGTGTTATGTCAGGGGACCTAGGAGGCCAAGAGTGTAAAGCCTGGTCTCGCAGTCCTGTACGCCCTATCCAACGTTGAGGCAAGTAGTCATTGAGGAAACTGCGCACGTTGTTGTGCCAGTGCGGTGGTGCTCCATCTTGCTGATAAATGAAATTGTCAGTCAATAAGTTGTGGGAATAACCAGTTCCGTAGCATTGCAGGATATGATTGTCCTGTTACGGTTTGTTCCTCAAAAAAGTAGGGTTCATAAACCTTGCTTTGGACCGCGAGACCAGGCTTTACACTCTTGGCCTCCTAGGTCCCCTGACATAACACCATGCGATTTTTTCCTGTGGGGATATGTTAAACAACTTGTTTACGTTCCTCCCTTACCTCGTGACATTGATGAACTAAAAAAACAGAATATCAGCTGCTGTAGCTTCAGTGACAGAAGACACCTTACGCTCAGTTTGGGATGAATTCAGCTATCGGCTAGATGTCGTCCGTGCAGCCAATGGAGGACATATTGAACATTTATGATAGATTTTCATAAACTTATGTCTTTTGTGAGTAATTTAGTATGTAATTTGTTGGTGTTAAGCCATTCTTCTTAATAAATAATCTATATAAAATCGGGTCATTCTTTTTGGTATACATGGTATTATTGTCAGATCTTAACCCAAGGTGTGCTGGACTAAAGAATAATTCAGACCATAGAAAGTTGGACTATAGAGAAGTTACTGTACATTCAAAAATAAATACAGAGAGCGGCAGAAGTATCTCCCAAATTACTCACTGCCGTGGGTGGTGAGCAGAACTGGATTGTTTCAATCTGCAAGAACACTGCCACCATTTCAGTTGCCACCATTGCATGGACCAGTGAATATTGTGCTAAACTTATTTTAAAAATGGTGATACTGTAAATTACAACGCAGTGATTATTTCGAACGCACTTTGGGGTAAATCAGCACAGTGCAGTCCCCGACAGAAAAACCGTTCTAACATGTATTTAAAAAATTTAGAGTGATGGGTTTGGCTTTAAAAAATACACCACCAGGTAGATCTCGCAGCGCTCGAACTCCATAGAACGTGTGTTTAATTACTCCAGCAACCCAATCTCCAAGACATTCAGCCCGTAAGCATGCACCCTGTCTATCTGATCATAGTGTGAGAAGAATTTCACACTAAAACCTACATTTTCATCCATACAAAATCATGGTTATGCAGGAACTTAGCGAATGTGATTAAACCATATTGGATCTTGTTAGGATACCCTGTAAAATTTTCCAAGAGACGCTGTTATTCTCTCAAGTAACAAAGATTCAATTTTCATTTATTGCATATATATATAGTTACATTTATGTAATCAGTTATAGTGTTCGTCTACATTAAAATGTCTAAATTGTGTGGAAAAGTAATACACTCATTGTGTCTGAAGCTGGACACACGGTCTTACAACTTCCATCCTATCATCCTGACCTAAATCTCATAGAATTAGTCTGGGCTAGTGTGAAAAATTGGGTAGCTGCTCATAATGTTGTTAAGGTCAACAGCCAAGAGGCTGGTTTGAAACTCAAGAGGTTTCACTAAGTAAAAACAAGGAGTGAGGTGGTTTACTCTTGCCTTCCTCACTGAGTTAAAAGAGTATGCTTATCAGCATGCCAGGCCCTCTGAAAAGCATCTACTTTCCACCCTGCAAATGACACCTTCATTTCATTCACCACAGGGTCTGGCTGTATAGTGAAATTCATTACTTTCAGAGGAGATAACTCTGACTAGTGTCTTTTACACCTCTATATTTTCTGTTCTTAAATAGTTCAGTCATATAATTGGCTGTCTATATGATAAGAAACAAAACTATTTTTTGTAGCCCTGGAACCAACAGATCGAGTCCAATTAATTTAACACTCCACCTGCCCATTATGGGTATCTGCTCATAATGTAACCTTTAAAATAGAAGCTGTTAAGAAATTGTGCTTAGCAAATTTTCTTCCATAAAGGTTTTTGAGTGGAAGTCAATTAGTGATCACGTTATCCAGGGTGAGAAACAATACACAGAAATAGAAGTTGCAATAGACGAAACAATAGATTCATTCATAATTAATACTAGCAGTGATAAAGACAGTTCATAAAAGGATAATTTAAATAATTCAACTTCAGACAACTTTTCCGATATTACACCTTTATAAATAAATATATTGTTCAGTTAAAGTACGTATGAAATATATGTTATGTTAACTTAGTAATTATAAAATTGCAAGATAATAATAAAAATAGTAACTAAAAGTACAGAAATTCCATTAAAAGTAGCATGCTACCGTTTTCAAATGCAGCTGCAATGTGAACGGACTATACGTACTGAAACAAGCCTGATGTCATAGCGTTCTAGATGAAAAAACCAAACATTAAAGTTAGAAATGATGTAATTAGGGAGTACTTGGAGATGGACCACCTGCCCAGGAGAATTAGATCGACATAGATGCAATGATTTGGTCTTGTCAGTGGGATGGAGGAGGGTAGACTACCTAAGGGGATGCTGTACTTGGAGATGGAGAAAATAAGACCAACAGGAAGACCAGTATACACTTAATAAAATAAATAGTTAATAAATAAAAATAACATACCGATAAAGAATCCAGTATGAAAGCGACACGTTTCATGCAGTTTTGTAGACTAGTGTTACGAACATAATACTCAATCGGTGGTTTAGATCCCCGATCCATGAATACTAAATCTGGATTGATTGCCGAAATATAGATATCATCATGGAATGTCCATGCTAAACCGCGTCTTGAGCGCGGACCATAATGGAAATATGTCCATGCGACTTTTCCTGCACGGATTTTTCTCACAAATTCTGGTGCGAATATATCAATGGTTGATTTACGACACATCTGTATAGCGAATACTCTGAAAAAGATTATTAATAAACAACTCAATCAATAAAAACAAATCAAAATTCAATTTTTATACTAAAAGCTTAAAATTTGATGACTCATTCTATACACCTAGATGCGAGTCAATACCTATTGAACGATGCAGAAGATTAAGAATGCAACAGTTACAACAATATTAATAAATACAGTCTGTTTAGTATTACAAATAAGTTTTAAATTCCGCGCTGTGTTTGTTCTCGAATGTTCTAGAAAGTCTTTCCCGCGCGCTTAGCATTGTGTAATATTGATTCTCATTATCGATTTCCTATTTGGGAGCCCGCACAAGGCTATCGCGCGAGACTATCGGTCATGTGACCCGTCGCTCCGCCAATCACAAAATTAATAATTATTGTGTTTTGCGTATTTCGCCATTGTTTTCATCCTTCTTCTCGTGACCACGCCAATACTCGAACGAACGACAGCTCTGTTTATAAGCTCCGTAACGCATCATAACGCTTAACGTTTTCACTCCGTATGTGAATGTCTGATAACGTCTCTTGCTTTGTCGCCGGTAGTCAAATGTATTGCCCGGCCCCCAGTGTAAATTATGTGAATCGTATTATTGTATTTTGCTGTAATAACGCCAGTTCATTATTCGTAACGCATGTGGTTCTGCCTCCTTCCAACGACCTAACCGATATTTGTTCCTTGATCTGTACTTTAACGAGCATTGCACTCCTATGATTAATAATATTCAACGACTTCAAGCATCATTAAACGTGTACTCTGTAACTATTTCAATATTGTGTCTGTCTTGTGTAAGTGAACTGTCAACGTACTTGTGTGTTACATTCGCCAAGCAGTGTTGTGCCTACAGTATCTGCATCTTCATTGGATATTGTGCCGAAAAAACAGTAAGTGTCAAACTTTATTTTCATAGGTTAAGTGCAATTGTACGAGGGCTATTCAGAAAGTAGGGAACGTTTTGTAAATAAACAAAAACTATGTAAAAGAAAAATTTTTTATTACATACATCTGAAAGAGTGACTAAAATACTGCTTTTCTACATAGTCACCAAGCAAATTGAGGCACTTGTCATAGCGGTGGACAAGCTTCAAAATTCCTTCGTCATAGAAATCCGCCGCCTGCGACCGCAGCCACTCAGTGACGCGCGCCCGGAGTTCCTCGTCGTCGTCGAAGCGCTGTGTTGCTAGCCAGTTCTTCATTCTTGGAAACAAGTGAAAATCACTCGGTGCAAGATCAGGACTATAGGGTGGATGAGGGAAAACCTCCCATTTAAATGAATCAAGGAGTTCTTTTGTGCGGTTTGCCGTGCAAACCGCACAAAAATCAGCAAGGAAGATTATGGCTACTGTGTTTTGGGGCAGGCAAGGTGTGCTGCTCATTGACTTTCTCGAGCGTGGTGCAACAATAAACTCTGATCGGTACTGCCAAACATTGTGCAACCTTAGGAGAGCAGTTCAAAACAAGCGCCGAGGAAGGTTGTCGTCAAAAATTTTGTTTCTTCATGACAATACCCGACCTCACACGGCAAACCGCACCAAAGAAATCCTTGATTCATTCAAATGGGAGGTTTTCCCTCATCCACCCTATAGTCCTGATCTTGCACCGAGTGATTTTCACTTGTTTCCAAGAATGAAGAACTGGCTAGCAACACAGCGCTTCGACGACGACAAGGAACTCCGGGCGCACGTCACTGAGTGGCTGCGGTCGCAGGCGGCGGATTTCTATGACGAAGGAATTTTGAAGCTTGTCCACCGCTATGACAAGTGCCTAAATTTGCTTGGTGACTATGTAGAAAAGTAGTATTTTAGTCACTCTTTCAGATGTATATAATAAAAAATTTTTCTTTTACATAGTTTTTGTTTATTTACAAAACGTTCCCTACTTTCTGAATAGCCCTCGTACCTTGTGTCTACCTTTCCTTCCTATTAATTTTCCTGTTTCAAACGAGCTTAGCTTCGCTTAATACATGCGGCGAAACTGTATTGCGTCTTTTGGCCGTAATCGACCCGGCTTTTTTAATGAAACGAAGCAAAATCTCTGGGGTTATAAAACCATTTAATTCCCAGAGGTTACACAGTCGAACTTCGATATAAAGAAAACCTTGATTATAAGAATTTTTTGTTGTACCGTGACATTATAATTAAACTATATGTAATTTACCTCGATTTAACGAATAAGTACCTTGATAGAACGAAATAGTGTTATGCAATAAGTACAAAGTGACACACTGTATTATGATTTCTCTGTGAGTTTTAAGGTAGATTCTTTTGATTTCCGTACCTAAATTGTACCTGTTTACAAGCACAAGGCATTCTTAACTACATGCAAGAATGAAAGGTTATTTTTATTCAATTCCTTAACAGAGTAACCCGAATTTCTTACTTTATAACCAATAACAACAAGAAAGATTAAAAGAGACTTCAACAGGTACTGTCCCTGTCAGCCTTTACAAAATGAAGTAGCGATATTTCCCAGAAATTCATTTACTAACACAGAGGCCTAAAACTACTGTGTCTGTATTTGCAACCGTAATAACCGTAATTACGTAAAACATGATCTATAAAAAAAAATTTACAATTAATCAATTAATAATAATAATTAATAAAATTATTATTAATTGATATTAATAATTAAATAATTTATAATTTGAGGTGTGGTAATTAATTCCAGGAATTTAGTTATAACTTGAGAATTAGCAACACTACATTGTTTGTAAAGGCAATGTTGATCATGTTTTTCGATATCCATGGCATCATTCATCGTGAATATGTTCCTGCTGGCCAGACAGTGACCGAACAGTTCTATGTTGGCGCCCTGGAGTGGCTGCAAGCCAAGGACGGCTGGATCTTGCACCATGACAACATGCCGACCTATTTATCTTTCATTGTGCAAGAGTTTTTGGCGAGAAAAGGCATTCCAACATTGCTGCACCCTCCATATAGTCCCGATATCGCCCCCTGCGACTTCTTATTCCCCAAGATGAAGTCACACCTCAAGGGAACTTATCATGGGGGCATACAAGAAATCAAGGAAGCTGTCCCCATGGTGCTGAATGGAGTAACATCGGAGGATTACCAAGAGTGCTTCCAATCGTGGGAGCAACGTTGGAATCAATGTGTAGAGTTAGAAGGAGACTATTGTGAAGGTCGATAATAAAATTTTGCTGGTAACTTAATTTGCTAGTGTTTTATAGAAAAATTCCAAGAATTTACTTGCCACACCTCATAATTTCTTATTTAGACTTATTAGTTCTTAAAATGTCTTACACTCCCTTTGGGAATCTCCTGTATCCAATTCACACAAAAAAAAGAAATCCGTCTTATACCTCGTAAGTCTATGGGTTAATAAAATAATAATAAATAACAGAATAAAATAAACTAAACATACTTTACTCTATCTTTAACGCGTAAACTTTCTTCAAAAACATGTCTAACAAAATGAACTTCACCTCCTCCTGCCAAAAATTCACTAAGAACTCCATAATCACATTTTTTTTTATCTCTTAGAACCATATCACCACGTTTATCTGGTACTTTTCCTCTAAAAACTCGTAAATCATTTCCATCATGGATTGGAGCCTGTATCATACAATAATCGTACACAACACCTTCCTTTAACACACCTTCAAAGAATGTACCATGCGGCACTTGTTTCACTGAAACAAATAACAAGAAATTAAAAAAAAAGATATTAATATCTACAATCCGTTTGGATTGAACGTGCAGGTAAAGGTCACGCAACTTCCTCACTTCACCTTTCCCACCACCCATCACCTGGGGCCAATACTACTACTCATGCGTTAATTGTTTTAACACGATGTGACCCAAATATGTGTCACATTTGTCTTTAACAGGTTGACTCCCATGAGACACTTATACGTCTCTCACCAGATCTGTAAAATTTACTTTTGAGAGACTGATCAATCTTTCACGTAACATTGTTTTTAATAGAATCGTGAGACGGATTGGATGCTCGTTTGCATTGAATCATATACCGAGATGTTAAAAATTAATTCAAAAAACATTTCTTTAGTCATTTCTCGTGATTTACTTGATCCAATAGAGTCAAAAATGAGTCGGTGAAACTTGACAGCTTATTATTGCACTATTAATCATTTTTTAATAATATTATACAGTAGAACTTCGATATAATGAAAACCTTGATTATACAAACATTTTACAGCACTGTGACATTATAATTAAACTAAACGTAAATTTACCTCGATTTAACGAATAAGTACCTTGATATAATGAAATAGTGTTATGCAATAAGTATGAAGTGACAAGCAGTATTATGATTTCTCTGTCAGTTTTAAGGTAGATTCTTTTGATTTCCGTCAACTGGAAACGTCAGTAACAAAGTTACTCTAGAGAATTTCATCACAGTTGATGAACAGATAGATTACTGTTAGTGATTTTCCGAACAATGATGACATACTTCATGGTGTTAATAAGTCCGCCGCTAACTGTGATGATGAAGAAGAAAAAGATGATAAGGAAAACTGCGAAGACCAGCAGCAGGAGAGAAAACCTATCGACGACGAGATTTTACAGTCATTCACAATAATTAGGGTTGGGCTACAGCTCAAAGATGAAGTGCCTGAAAGTATTTTTGAAAATTTAAATAAATGTGAATTTTTTTTTAAACGTATTGCTTTATTCAAACACAAGAAACAACTGAAAATTACTCACTTTTTCAAGGTGTAAATTAACATTTAAAATACTGTAATTAAATATTCTAACCAATACCTGTCAATATCAAAAACTAAAAAGCAATCAAAGCCGGCTCTACAAGGCATCGCAATGAATTGCAACAAAAGATATTTCGAGCAGTGGAAAATAATTTTTAAACTAATGCAGTAATGTTACTGGAGAGTACTTTGAACATGACTAATGTTTGTGACTCAAAAAATAAATTCTGAGTTTCGTAAATATAGTGTCCAGTTATGTTTGGGTCCCCACTCGTATATATTTACTAAACTATAGATCAATATGATTTCGTTAGAGAACAAAAAAGCGATGGATTTCAAGGGTATTGATAATCTCAGAAGTGAAGTAGTTTTTTACTTTCTCTTGCCTATATGAATATATAGGAAGGAAAGTATTGTTTTCATGTCGATTTTTCGAAATCGAGTTTTCACTGGATCTATACGTTTTCAGACCCCCTGAACACAAAAAACATGGTTTTAGCGATTGGTCTGTGTGTGTGTGTGTGTATACAAAATATCTCAAGAACGGAACATCGTACGATCTTGAAACTTGAAACTTAAGTTACATACCACTACCGGACCCGATATGAACATTTTCATCAAGTGTCATTTTTCACTTTTTTGCGATTTTCTCAAAAACTGGTCCTACGATTTTTTTTAAAATCGCCTCATTTACTCAATTTTTTATTCTCTACAAGATAGGGTAGGCGCCATGTTTGCTGAAATTCTGGGTGAGGCTGTTTTCACATAAAAACAAAGTTTTTTTAAGATTACGGCTTTAATATGCAATTTAGCGAAAAAATTTATGCAATAAAAGTTGTAGAGAATTTAAAAACCTACAACTTTTATTTCAAACATTTTTTTGTATAATGCTTAGTTTAGCAGTAATTAGCAATTTTCTGTTTTTTTCTCACGAAAACGTGTGAAAAACCGATTTTTTTAAGATTTCGGCCTTAGTATGCATTTTATAATAAAAATGTATATAATCAAATATATAGAAAATTAAAAGATCTGCAACTTTTATTTAGAACATTTTTCTCTACAGAGCCTAGTTTAGCGTGAAATAGTGATTTTCCGTATTTTTAAGCCAAACTGAGTTCGATTTTCATTTTGCGTCTTTCACTCATGATTAAAATTAGGTTATGTTTATTGAGGTTAGTTTTTTGTTTATTTCTAATGTTTTATTACTAATGTTAGGTTTATTGTTAATTATTTGCATTGGTAAGAGAAAGTTGTGAGAGTGTTTCACACCAAATTTTTATTAATAAAACCATAGAACCAAAGTAAAATGTTCTTACATGTTATTAAATTCTGTAAATTGTTCTGAAGTATGTTACGAGAAGCGCTTTCAAAAGAGACTGGATCTGGCTCGGTCACTAAAATATTCCACTTATTTTTCTGAGCCGCAATTAATGAATACAAAAGACTGGATCCTACACCTGAAAATAAACCAAACAATAATAATTATTGTTAACAACTTATTGTTTGTTGCTGTTGTTTAGGTCATCAGCCGAAAGGCTGGTTTGAACCTGTAGAGGTTTTACTAAGTAAAACGAAGAGTGAGGTGGTTTACCATTGCCTTCCTCACTGAGTGGAAAAGTGCGCTTATCAGCATGCCGGGCCCTCTGAAAAGCACATATTTTCCAACTCTGCAAATGACACCTTCACTTCATTCACCACAGGGTCTGGCTGTATAATGAAATTCATTACTTTCAGAGGAGATAACTCTGATTAGTGTCTTTTACACAACTACCTCTTCTGTTCTTAAATGATTCAGTCATTTAATTGGCTGACCATATGATAAGAAACAGAACTATTTATTTTAGCCCTGCAACAAACTTATTGTTTACCTTTCTTAAACTTTAATTTCCAGGAATTCAAAGCATGGCCCGGATCCCAGCAAAAACAATGCTTACCTTCTATTGCTCAGCTATTTATCTCTCAACGTAGATATAGCCTGATTTTCGTACGGAGAGCGCTGGGTAAAACATGCATTAGTATAGTCTTGTATGTACTGCAATAGTGCAGCGTATGTAATCAACAATGGAACAGCATGCCTACAAAACACAATGGGTATTGTCAATTTTCAACAACACTGACTGTACATCTAACTGTAGGTCAGAGGCGTATGCAGAGTCGAAGTCAAGTATGCGCATGCGTAGCCCAGCACTCACAGCAACTGGCTTGGCCTCTATCAGTTAGTAATTGGTGGCATGAGTACATGTCATTGACTGCCCACATAAGCAAGTCACTGTGAGCAACAACTGGGGCCTACATACACAAATATGGTTCACTGATCTTCTTATACTATAAATGTAAAGCTGAATGTAAAAGGCTATGTCCAGAAATTCTAACCCATAAGGAGCCCTCAGAGCAAAACCACAGACCTTTTTAGTTGATCACCCCCAGGAAAAACCCAAAATCTGAGGTACAATCCCAACCCAGAGAACTCAAAAATCTGAAAAAAACTGAGAAAGTTAATTAAGGCGGGCATTACAAAACAAGCGTCAGGGAAAACTTACCACAAAGGTTTTGTTTTTTCACGACAACGCACGTTTACAAATGGCCAATAGTACCCGAGAGCTCTTAGATGGTTTCAGATGGGAGGTGTTTGATCATCCATCATACAGCCCTGATTGGGGGCCAAGCGACTTATCACTTTTTCCCAACAATGAAGACATGCCTCGCGACAAAATGCTTTGATACTGACACTAAACTACATGCCTGTGTAAACCACCGGTTGAAATCACAGGCAGCAGATTTCTAAAGAGACTGTATTGAAGAACTTGTGCCACAGTATAATAAAAGTCTTAATTTGAATGAGGATTACATAATAAAATAGCTTAAGATTGTCCCTTTTTTTCTAAAGCCACATACGACTACATAAGTTCATCAAACTAAAAAAAAACTCATTTCAATTTTTGCGGTTCAATTTTTCAGTTTTTGGAGTCCTTTCCTGATGTTTCCCTCCTTGAATTTTCTCCAGTATTCCTTCAATCCATCCGATCTTCTCTGCCAATCCTTGTCAGAATACACAACTTTCTGACGTTTCATCGGTTTCTGCTGTTCAAGTCTTGTTATCTTCAGCCTGTGGTAATTTCCGGATTTTGTTTTGAGGTCCTCAAGTGAGATTTTGAGTCAAGATTGTCCCTTTATATTATAATAAAATATGTTTTTTCCATATTGTTAATTTTTCATTTCAAAATGTCTGTTACTTTCTGGATAGCCCTCGCAACATATAATCAGTTCAAACAATCAGGATAAAAAATAAATACGAAGATTTTATGTTAAATGGAACATAATTTACCAATATCTATTCCTTGAACATTATCAGGACTAGGTTTCAGATGAGGTGGAAATAAGTTAATAATATCTTCAACCCAACAAAGAAATTCCAATCTAAATGGTACATCTGGTATCATTCTTTTTTCTGGTATGCTGACATCTAGATCAAAGTCCTTTTTCACAAGTGCTCGAGTCATACTCACTAATGAACCAAGATTTTTAAAATCCATTGGAGATTTTCCTGTACCGCCACCCTGGAAGAAACAATAGAGTTTAGTTACAATGTAATTAACCAACTAACTGCAACAACCCCATTAAACTTAACATAATTTAAAATTCTTGACTTAAACATTTTCACCTTTCTATATATATATATATATATATATATATATATATATATATATTAGGCATCCCAAACTAATACAATTCACAATCTCACAAACTCAAACTTCAGAACTCAACATTCCGTATTTCTTGACAGCCTTGTCAGAATTGCCAGAGGAAGATGAGCAGCGATACCTCGACAAAATGTGAACCAGAACTTGTTCGCTCTTGGAGAACGTTACTAAAAGATTCAGGTAATGAACTTTTTTTTAATAAAAAGGAAGAAACAGACAATTCTGAAGAACTTGACCTGCTCTGGAAATTCCAGGATTTAAAAAAGCTATGGGTGGTATAATGTTGGGTAATGAATGAACCAAGATGAACCTTTGGCAGATTATGAGATCATCGCAAAATTGTGAAAAGAAAAGAGGATGAAAATTTCCAGAAGAGAGATGGCTTGTTTTTTTTTCTCCCCCTCTAATTTTTCTTCCACTATACAAAAAAAACTCTACCAAAACTAAAAAAATTATATTAAATAAATAGCCTAATAAGAAATCTCAATCCAGGAACATCAAAATAAGATACTACCAAACGGCAGGTAGACCAGAAACACTTAAAACTACATAAAGCACAGGATATAAAGAAAATAGGGAAAATAGATATAAGAATTTAAGGAAAATATTCAGTCCTAAAATGAAAATGTTCCAGGCAAGCCTTGGTTAGTCTTACTGTAAGAAAGAAAATTGAAAAATTTCAAATCGCTGACTTGATCCAGGGGTACACTGTATCAGTTTGGAATCATACATACACTGTAAGACTGCTCTCACACCAGTGAAACGCGACCTTAACGTGATTAAAATTACAAGACCTCGACATGATCAAAAAACGAGTCGTGTCATACATGTTTGCACATCGAGGAGATGCGACCTCGACGCAACTGTTCAAGCTTTTCTTCGAATCCACCTACAGTTTGCAAAGTCAAGTGATAAGACGTAGTTGATGCTTATTACTATTTAAGAAAAAAGACAGAAAAAACAACGCAGCTTTTGGATATCACCATATATAAGTAATAATATTAATAGAGGAGCATATGTCATCCCTCCAATAGTAAACTCATGAATGTGCAAATTTTGCGAATATGAGTTTGTTAGTGCATGCTGATGTATACAACCTAAAGCATGTTGTAGTAAACTCGCGAATATGTATCTTGTTCGGTTAGGGAGATACAGCCTTTGTAAAGTTACGAAAATACACAAAGTGTGTTAAAGAAGAAAGCATTGAATTTGTTTTTGCTCTCCTGTAAAACTGAGAATTTGCACATTCGCGAGTTTACCATTGGATGGACGATGTGTGTGCGCAAATTACAGGAGTAGTTTGCCTCATGAGGAGCAAATGCTAAAATCTTTTAGGTAAGTACAAGAATGAATAATATACAGAATAGTTGAAATATATGTGCTTATTGTTCATAATTCAATAATTTTGAAACAAAAGGACTTACTAAGTTACACTTACGCCTATAATTTATACAGTTATGAATGTATAGCCTATCCAAGTAGTCAGTGCTTTGTCTGCCATGATTACACAACTGGTCGAGCGGGTGTTAGACAAAATGAGTTGGACGCAACAAGTTTGATCGAGGTCATACTGGTAGGAGAGCGAACATATAAATATACAGACTAGGACTCGTATAGGCATCGAGGTCGTGTCGCAGTTGAATATGACTGGCGGGAGAACACCCTCACTCTTTTTCAAAATCTACTTCAAAGATTAAAACGTGGAATGAAAATTTTAAAATGCACATTCCAAACCCAAAATCTATTGTTCCTCATGTACACATTTTAATACCAGATCAATGGGTAAAGGCCAAGCCAATTGCTGCGAGTGCTGGACTACGCAAGCACATACTTGACTTCAACCCCATTGCATACCCCTCCGACCTACAGTAAGATGTACAGTCAGTGTGTGGTTGAAATTGACAACACCCATTGTATTTTGTAGGCATGCTGTTCCATTGTTGATTACATACACTGCACTATTGCAGTACATACAAGACTATACTAATGCAGACGCACGATTTACCCAGCGCTCTCCTTAAGAAAATTAGGCTATAATTCATGCTTATAGCACAATTAGTTTTCCTAATTATGTAGCTAAATATATTTTAAATAGACAAAGAAATTTGTATATTTTTATTTTAACCGTTAACCAAACCTTTAATAGTTTTGTCGGTCCAACTCTTCTTCTAAGACTGTCCTTTCCCAATTTTTCCCTGATCTCATGATTTTTATTCCACCTCTTCTTGTCTTTTCTAGCATACTCCTCTCGAATTTCATATCTGTTACCTGAATTATTTTCTCTGCCTTCTTTCACTTGTGCATATTTTTGCTGCATAAGTCAGTAATGGGTACAAAGTTATACAAAACTTTCTTAGAGTGTTTAGGAACTTCTTGATCCCAGACTAAAACTTCTCACAATGCTGGGTACTTTCTGCATCCTTCATTCCAACTCCTTTTCCAATTTTCCGCCTGATTAGAAAACAGTCCCTTAATATGTGTGTACTCTACTTAAGACATAGAAATTAAATTAATATATAGCATTTTAACTTACCACTCGCATAAATTTCTTAGCTAAATCTGGAAATTTTGAGGCCAGGTGCTTTATATCAATACTACCAGCTCTGTATGGATTTCGAGGATGCATATTTCCTTTACCAGAGTGCCTTCCTTCCCCTCTGCCACCACCACCACCACCTCTTCCCCACCTTCTTCCTCCTCCGCCACCTTTTCCTTTTTTTTTCCCTCCTCCTCCTCCTCCTCCTCCTCCACCTCCACCTCGAAACTTCTTATTCTTCCCCATTGCAATTACCTCACTTCACCTAAAATAAAGACAACATATATTCTATTATACATTAATTTTCAAAATTAAAGCACATCCTCAACTGAAAAGCCAAAGGTCCCTGGTTAGATTTTTACTTGATCTTGCCCTAAATGAATACACAGGGAAGGAAAGTAGGTACCTCTTGTTTTCATGTAAATTTTTTTAAGCAAGAGTTTTCACCATATACAGTAAAATCTCTCTATAGCGGAATTGAAGGGACCATAAGGTACCGCCGCTATAAAGAGAGTTCCGTTATAGAGAGAGCGAGTAATTAACGGTGGGAGGGAAGTTGGAGTACTAATTTTTCTGTACAAAATAACTTGTAATATACGAATGTAAATGGTGCATGTAACAAGTTTTTGAAAAACTACTGAACAGATAACTTTATAACGAATGTTTAATACAGTGGATTACTTCAATACAGTGAGATATTTAAATTAATTACATAAAGTGTAGGTTATTAACTTAACAAGAAATTTGGATACAAACTGGTTTTATTAGATGTTGTGTTACTAATGTTTAACAATAGAATTTCACTTTTCGTACTGAACTTTTTTCAATAATCATTCATACAGTACATACCGTAATAGATAGCTTAAAATTAATTAGCACTGAAACTCATTTTTCACTGAACAGTAATAAACATAGGATACATACAATTAAAATCTCCAAAAACATAGGCTACACAAACACAAAAAAATACACAGTACAGTAGGCCTATATACGTCGTATTTTTACGTTATTAAGGAAACAATGACTGTAAAGTACATTTCATTTCGTAAAATAAGTTGTAAATTTTGTTTCGTTTTCAATTCATAAAACATGTCTTCAATCTTATTTTGAATGTTTAAAACTTGTAAATTTTCATTTACATATTGGCAATGACAGTACGTGGAAACAACAAGAATAGCGTCTAGTGCCTGTTTACTTAAAGGGACAACATTTCTGTTTCCATTTCATCGTCATCTTCACTTTCTTCCTCGTTGTTTTGGGCTAAGATATTTTCGATTATTGCATCATCGCCAACATCTGCTGAAGTGGCTAAGTCATTGTCTGCCCCTACATAGGTAACTAAATCCATATCCTGAAGATATTGTTTTGCCGCTATAGAGAGATTTTTGTGCCGCTATAACAAGAGTTAAATACATTATCGTAGTATACAAAAGGGTCGGGGTCGGCAAATAATTCCGCTAAAGAGAGATTTCCGCTATATAGAGTTCCGCAATAGAGAGATTTTACTGTATACATATTTTTGGGCCCTCTGAACAAAAAAACATGTTTTCAGTTATTGGTCTATGTGTGTATGTGTGTGAACAAAATATCATACGAAGTTGAAACTCGCAACCTATGTTAGGGTACTTTACCACTACGGGACCAAATAACATTTTCATCAAAATCGGTCAAACAGAAGTAGTTGTTTGTTCGTGTGATTTTAAACTTTTTTGGGATTTTCTCAAAAACGGCTCATACGATATTTTAAAAAAATCGCCTCACTTCATGTTTTATTCTTAATAGTCTACAAGGTAGGAAAAGCACAATGTCTGCTAAAATTCTGGAAAAATGCAGAAAATCACTAATTGACACTAAATCTAATAGGTACTCTAGAAAAAAAATGTTTGAAATAAAAGTTATACGATTTTTTAATGTTCTACAACTTTGATTATATGCACTTTTGCCCTAAAATGTATATTAAGGCTGAAATTTGCCCATAACGGGCTGGTGGAGTGTTAAATTAATTCCACTCGATCTGTTGGTTCCAGGGCTACAAAAAATAGTTCTGTTTCTTATCACATAGTCAGCCAATTATATGACTAAACTATTTAAGAACAGAAGAAGTAGAGATGTAAAAACACTAATCAGAGTTATCTCCTCTGAGAATAATGAATTTCACTATACAGCCAGACATTGTGGTGAATGAAGTGAAAATATAATTTGCAAGGTGGAAAGTGGGTGCTTTTCGGAGGGCCTGGCATGCAGGTAACCATCCTCTTTCAACTCAGTGAGGAAGGCAATAGTAAACCACCTCACTCCTCATTTTTACTTAGTAAAACCTCTAGAGGCTCAAACCAGCCTTTCAGCTGTTGACCTAAACAACAACAAGGCTGCAATCTTTAAAAAAAGATTATTTTACAAGAGAATATTTAACCTAAACAACAACAAGGCTGCAATCTTTAAAAAAAGATTATTTTACAAGAGAATATTTAAGTCGTAATCTTAAAAAAAATAATTTTTTTACGAAATAACAACCTTACCAAGAATTTCAGCAGACATGGCGCCTACCCAATCTTGTAGAGCATAAGAAATGTAGTAAATGAGGTGATTTTAACAAAAAAATCAAAGGAGCCGTTTTTGAGAAACTCGCAAAAAAGTGAAAAATGAACGAATAAACTACTACTTTCGGTTGACCGATTTTGATGATAATGTTCGTGTCGGGTCCCCTAGTGGTATCTAACGTAAGTTTCATGTTTCAAGTTCGTACGATGTTTCGTTCTCGAGATATTCTGTTCACACACACACAGACCAATCGCTAAAAACATGTTTTTTTGGATCAAGGGGTCTGAAAATGTGTAGATACAGTGAAAACTCAATTTCGAAAAATCGACATGAAAACAATACTTTCCTTCCTATATATTCATATAGGCAAGAGAAAGTAAAAACATTATTTTACAAGAGCAAGGCCCCCCAAGAATTTCAGCAGACATGGCGCTTACCTTATGTAGAGCGTAAAAAATATAATAAATGAGCCAATATAAAAAAAATTGTATAAGAGCAGATTTTGAGAAACTGCAAAAAAGTGAAAAATTACACGAATAACTACTAAATACTTCCAGTTGATTGATTTTGATGAAAATGTTCATGTTGGGTCTCCTAGTGGTATCTAACTTTAGTTTCAAGTTTCAACTTCATACGATGTTCCATTCTTGAGATATTCTGTTCACACACGCGTGCACACACACATACATAAACAGACCAATCGCTGTGCTTTAATTTTAAAAATTAATACAGAAAGTAGAAATAATCAGATCCTTAAAAGAACTTGGAATAAACAACACAATGAGTTGGCTCTTTCAAATTATTTCTAAGCATTTACAAGTTAAGAAAGCCACCTTAATTAAAAGACATTTGCACATACTGAATTATTTAACTCACTTGTTTTCCTTTTTTAGAAATCAGTGACAAAATACAACTTTCTGCAATATTCTCCCTACTTACATTCCATGTATTTTTTAGCACTAAGAATAGTTAACAAGACATTACCCAAATACTATTTACTTGCTACAAAACTTATAATTATTTTAATGTAAATATAAAAACCAGCTGATTTCTAATCAACAAAGAAATTTTCTTTAAAACTGTAATCATCATAATATTTAAAAAGTAAATTAATTGGGCTATTCCCCAATCTATTTTAAATAGAGATACTATTTATTTGTAAGGGAAGTCCAAAATTCTTTATAAGTCGATGTTAACTTTTTCCCACATTTCTGAAGACCTGTTAAAGATAGGACTTTTTTACTTTCTCTTGCCTATATGAATTATATAGGAAGGAAAGTATTGTTTTCATGTCGATTTTTCGAAATCGAGTTTTCACCGGATCTATACGTTTTCAGACCCCCTGAACCCAAAAAACATGTTTTTAGCGATTGGTCTGTGTGTGTGTCTGTGTGTGAACAGAATATCTCAAGAACGGAACATCGTACGAACTTGAAACTTGAAACTTAAGTTACATACCACTACCGGACCCGACACGAAAATTTTCATCAAAATCGGTCAACCAGAAGTAGTAGTTTATTCGTGTAATTTTTCACTTTTTTGCGATTTTCTCAAAAACTGGTCCTACGATTTTTTTTAAAAATCGCCTGGTTTACTCAATTTTTTATTCTCTACAAGATAGGGTAGGCGCCATGTTTGCTGAAATTCTGCGTGAGGCTTTTTTTACGTAAAAACATTTTCTTTTTAAGATTGCGGCTTTAATATGCATTTTAGCGCAAAATGTTATATAATGAAAGTTGTAGAGAATGTAAAATTCTACAACTTTTATTTCAAACATTTTTTTGTATAACGCTTAGTTTAGCGGCAATTAGCAATTTTCTGTTTTTTTCTCACGAAAACGTGTGAAAAATCTATTTTTTTAAGATTTCGGCCTTAGAATGCATTTTACGACAAAAGTGTATTAAATAAAATTTATAGGAAATTAAGAGATCTAAAACTTTTATTTTAAGCATTTTTTTGTACAGTGCCTACTTTAGCGTGAATGAGCGATTTTCCGTATTTTTAAGCTAAACTGGGGTCGATTTTAATTTTGCGTATTTCACTAATGTTTTTTGAGGTTAGTTTTTTGTTCATTTCTAATGTTTTAATACTAATGTTAGGTTTATTTTTAATTATTTGCATTGGCAAGAGAAAGTTGTGTGAGTGTTTCACACCAGATTTTTTATGTTAAGCAGATCTTAGTTCTTCACATGGTAATTTATTGATTCGAATGAAACCTGGTTTTAAAACAAAATTTCCCAAATTTCTAAAATCTGCTGGAAATCAATCTAAAAAAATTTTTTCAGAGTAACCCTTATATTCTAAATTTCCTATATAAGGACGTTTTGAACCATGCTTAAAATTCAATAATGTTATTATAACATTATTAATACTGAGCTAAATCTGGCATAAAAAATCTGGTGTGAAACACTCACACAACTTTCTCTTGCCAATGCAAATAATTAACAATAAACCTAACATTATTAATGAAATATTAGAAATAAACAAAAAGCTAACCTCAAAAACATAACCTTATTTTAATCATGAGTGAAAGACGCAGAATGAAAATCGAACTCAGTTTGGCGTAAAAATACGGAAAATCACTCTTTCACGCTAAACTAGGCTCTATAGTGAAAAATGCTTTAAATAAAAGTTGTAGATCTTTTTATTTCCTATAAAATTTATTATATACACTTTTGTCGTAAATTGCATACCAAGGCCGAAATCTTAAAAAAATAGATTTTTCACAAGTTTTCGTGAGAAAAAAACAGAAAATTGCTAATTACCGCTAAACTAAGCGTTATACAAAAAAATGTTTCAAATAAAAGTTGTAGAATTTTACATTCTCTACAACTTTTATTATATAACATTTTGCGCTAAAATGCATATTAAAGCCGCAATCTTAAAAAGAAAATGTTTTTATGTAAAAACAGCCTCACGCAGAATTTCAGCAAACATGGCGCCTACCCTATCTTGTAGAGAATAAAAAATTGAGTAAACCAGGCGATTTTTAACAAAATCGTAGGACCAGTTTTTGAGAAAATCGCAAAAAAGGGAAAAATTATACGAATAAACTACTACTTCCGGTTGACCGATTTTGATGAAAATGTTCGTGTCGGGTCCGGTAGTGGTATGTAACTTAAGTTTCAAGTTTCAAGTTCGTACGTTGTTCCGTTCTTGAGATATTTTGTTCACACACACACACACAGACCAATCGCTAAAAACATGTTTTTTGGGTTCAGGGGGTCTGAAAACGTATAGATCCGGTGAAAACTCGATTTCGAAAAATCGACATGAAAACAATACTTTCCTTCCTATATATTCATATAGGCAAGAGAAAGTAAAAAATTGAAAGATAATCTTCAGAAACAAGCAATTTAAATGAACTTGTTGAATAAAACATGAGAATACACATTTTACTTTCTCTTGCCTATATGAATACATAGGAAGGAAAGTATTGTTTACATGTCGATTTTAAGAAATCGAGTTTTCACCGGATCTATACGTTTTCAGACCCCCTGAACCCAAAAAAAACATGTTTTTAGCGATTGGTCTGTGTGTGTGTGTCTGTGTGTATACAAAATATCTCAAGAACGGAACATCGTGCGAACTTGAAATTTGAAACTTAAGTTACATACCACTACCGGACCCGACACGAAAATTTTCATCAAAATCGGTCAACCAGAAGTAGTAGTTTATTCGTGTAATTTTTCACTTTTTTGCAATTTTCTCAAAAAACAGCTTCTACGATTTTTTTTAAAAACGCCCGGTTTACTCAATTTTTAATTCTCTACAAGATAGGGTAGGCGCCATGTTTGCTGAAATTCTTGGTGAGGCTGTTTTAAAGTAAAAAAAGTGTTTTTTTAAGATTACAGCTTTAATATGTATTATAGTATAAAAATTGATACAATAAAAAAATGTAGAGAATTTAAAATTCTACAACTTTTATTTCAAACATTTTTTTGTTTAACGCTTAGTTTGGAGGTAATTAGCGATTTTCTGTTTTTTCTCAAGAAAAGAAAAGGTGTGAAAAATTGATTTTTTTAAGATTTAGGCCTTAGTGTGCATTTTATGACAAAAATGTATATAAGCAAATTTATAGAAAATTAATAGATCTACAACTTTTATTGAGAGCATTTTTCTCTACAGAGAGTAGTTTAGTGTGAAAAAATGATTTTCCGTATTTTTAAGCTAAACAGGTTGATTTTCATTTTGCGTCTTTCACTCAGGATTAAAATTAGGTTATGTTTATTGAGGTTAGTTTTTTGTTTATTTCTAATGTTTTATTACTAATGTTAGGTTATTGTTAATTATTTGCATGGGCAAGAGAAAGTTGTGTGAGTGGTTCACACCAGATTTTTTTACTTTCTCTTGCCCTATACGAATAGGAAAGGAAAGTATTAATTTCATGTTGATTTTTCAAAGGATATACATGTTTTCAGGTGCCCTGAACCCAAAAAATAGATGTTTTTAGTGATTGGTCTGTGTGTGTAAACAAAATATCTCAAGAACGGAAAAGTAAGTATATAAACTTAAAACTTAAGTTAGGTACAGTATAACACCAACAGACCCGACACGAACATTTTCATCAAAATTGGTCAACCAGAAGTAGTAGTTTATTTATTTTTGCGTTTTTCTCAAAAACTAGTACAATTTTTTTTAAAATTACCTCATATGCTACATTTTTTATGCTCTACAAGATAGGGTAAGGCCATGTCTGCTAAAATTCTTGGGGGGCCTGTGCTCTGGTGCGAAAAATGGGTCGGCTGCATTGGCGTAGTTGGTAACATGCTTGCTTCTCAAAATGTGGTCTTGGGTTCAAATCCCATTCAGGCACGGCATATCTTCATACGTTACAAAAAAATAATTTCATCCTTCACGGTTTGCATAGCAGTAATTGCCGAACAGCTAACATAAAAAAAAAATGGTTTTTATAAGACTCTGGCCTTAATATCCATTTTAGGGCAAGTGTTTACAATAAAAGTTGTTTAACTTTTAAAAGCCTACATCTTTTATTTCGTGCAGGTTTTTCTGCAATGCTTAGTTTAGCGTCAATTAGTGATTTTGTCTACTTTTTACTTTCTCTTGCCTATATCAATATATAGGAAGGAAAGTATTGGTTTCATGTCGATTTTTCGAAATAGTTTTCACCGGATCTACACGTTTTCGGACCATCCCCCCAACGCAAAAAACATGTTTTTAGCAATTGGTCTGTGTGTGTACACAAAATATCTCAAGATTGGAACATCGTTCGAACTTGAAACTTAAGTTACATACCACTATCGGACCCAACACGAACGTTTTCATCAAAATCAGTCAACCGAAAGTAGTAGTTTATTCGTGTAATTTTTAACTTTTTTGCGACTTTCTCAAAAACTGGTCCTACGATTTTTTTAAAAATTGCCTGATTTACCTAATTTTTTATGCTCTAAAATATAGGGTAGGGGCCATGTTTGCAGAAATTCTTGGTGAGGCTGTTTTTACGTAAAAACATTGTTTTCTTAAGATTACGGCTTTAATATATCTTTTTTTTTTCATTTTAGCGCAAAAATGTATATAATTAAAGTTGAAGAGAATTTAAAATCCTACAACTTTCATTTCAAACATTTTTTTATATAACGCTTAGTTTAGCGGTAATTAGCAATTTTTTGTTTTTTCTCACGAAAACGTGTTTAAAATCGATTTTTTTAAGATTTCAGCCTTAGTATGTATTTTACGACAAAAGTGTATATAATTAAATTTATAGGAAATATAAGCTGTGTAGGTGAACGGGAATGGATAGAACACTATAAAAATGTATGGTATGATTCCGCAGCCGGAGATAAACACACAGATGCTACACAATACCACTCTTGTCAAGTAGACCAGCTCACTATGATGGAGCTTCAAGTTGCAATTAAAGCCTCTAAAAATCGAAAAGCAGCAGGACTCAACGGTGTGAATATGGAGCTTCTAAAATATGGAGGATTAGTGCTGCACTTACGGCTCTTGCATTTATTTAACATTTGTTGGAAAAATCATACAGTGCCACAAGAATGGATGGTGTCAAAAGTGTTTTCTAACTATTTTCAAAAAAGGAGATCGATCAAACCCAGGAAACTACAGAGGAATAAGTCTTCTGGATACAACATACAAATTATATGCTTTCATCCTCTCTAGAAGATTACAGGCAATAACAGAGTTTCTTTTACAGGAGAACCAGATGGGTTTCAGAAGAGGGAGATCCTGTATTAATGCGGTGTTCACTTTAAAAATGATAATAGAAAAACGCAGAGAGTATAATAGTGAAACACACATGGCCTTTGTAGACTGGGAGAAGGCATTTGATAATGTCGATAGAGAGCTACTTTGGAGCATAATGTTGAGAAATGGATGTCCCTTGCATTTGATAGACAGTATAAAAACTTTATATGGGAACACAACAATAAAAATAGCAGTGGGGGCCGGAAAATTGACAGATGAAATAGCTACAAATAAAGGAGTCAAACAAGGTTGGCCAATTTCACCTGCTTTATTTAATATATATGTCAACGAGCTTATGTCTATGTGGCAGCATGAAGTAGACAAGGGTATCGCTCTTACCCGCAATACTTTTATGAACTATTTATTATTTGCTGACGACACTGTGATTATACAGGAATCCGAGGACAAGCTGCAAATGGCAGTGCATAAGCTCTTCATAATTGGCAAACATTTTAATATGAAAATTTCTGCAGGCAAATAAAAAATTATGGCTTTCCATGGAAAATGGCCTACAAGGTCTAAAATAGTGATTGGAAGCAAGCGTTTGGAGCAAGTAGCTAATTTTAAATACTTGGGATGCGATGTTACGTATGATTATGACCATGATGTGCATCAAAAAGTAACTAGGTTCAACATGGTATGTGGTGCAATAAGTCGATCTCTCAAGAATAGAGCCAGGAAAAACACATTGCTAAAGTTTTATAGAGTAATGGCGATCCCAACTTTGGCTTATGGAAGTGAGGCATGGGTGCTGACGAGAAAACAGGAATCAAGAACCCAGTCAGCGGAAATGCGATTTCTAAGGCAAGTTAAGGGCTGCACAAGAGAGGATCGCATTCGTAATGAAGTAATAAGGAATGAATGCGGTGCCCAACCATTGTTGAACACTATAAGGACATACAAAGAAAAGTGGTCAGAGCATGTGTTAAGAATGTCCCAAGATCGCCTTCCATTAAATGCATTGATCCATAATCCGACAGGTAAAAGATGTATTGGTAGACCGAGGAAGAGATGGACGCCGGAACAGGCTAACGCACAGCCTAATCCATGAAGACGACGACGACGAGGAAATTAAAAGATGTACAACTTTTATTTAAAGCATTTTTCTCTACAGAGCCTAGTTTAGCTTGAAAAAGTGATTTTCCGTATTTTTAGGCCAAACAGGTTGATTTTCATTTTGCGTCTTTCACTCATGATTAAAATAAGGTTATGTTTATTGAGGTTAGTGTTTTATTTCTAATGTTTTATTACTAATGTTAGGTTTATTGTTAATTATTTGCATGGGCAAGAGAAAGTTGTGTGAGTGTTTCACACCAGATTTTTTTCATTAAAATCACACCCATCCTAGTCACTGGTTCCTCCTAAACATTTACACCTACAGTGTTTCAAAATTACAAAATATGAAAACTTTCAGAATATTTATTACCTGGTAGATATCAATGTAGTTTGATATCAGACTTAAATTAAAAGAAGATAAAAATCCTGAGTCAAAAATTATCTATGATTTTTGTTCAATGGTACAATACTCTTAGTCTAGTGGTCCACAAGTTTGTTTATTCTTTCCAAAAAAACTTTTAATTGGTTGCAAAGCCACTTTTTCACCGCTTCCTACATATCTATGCTTGTTGAAATTCAACAACCTCGTAAAGCGACCCAAACAGATGGAAATCAGAAATAAAAACATCTTGGTGTAGGAAGGATGTTCCAGCATCCTTAAACAACTTTTTGATGGTTAGAACAATGTGGTGAGCAATGTCAACTCATTTGAGCTTGTTCTGCAAATATTTGTCTTTGTACTAATCACAAGACAACAGAACAACTGAAAGAAGTTGCTATTTCATCGACGGTAACTCATTAGCAAAGACCATTTCTCGAGTCTACTGAACCTCATGGTAGAGGTTGATGAGTGTCTTGATTCCTCTTCATGAATCAAACTCATCCAGCCACTTTTAAACTTCTCAATCCACAAAAAAATTAACATTTCTACAATTTTACCTATGAAATAAAAACTAAATATAACTATCTAATTTGTCCAAGTGGATACATGGAGCTTTGACCTATAGTTCGGAGAAAAAAATCAAATGTAAACGGGATACAAACTTTTCAAAATAAATCCTTACATTTTATCGCTAAGGTCTTTACTACATATGAAACTCTGTTATACATCAAGACCTCAATTTAGACACAATATACTCAACCGTTAACAAATTATTAATTGTTCCATTCAAAATTAATCAGTCACATAAATACACAGATATGAACATTGTCAACCCACATCTACCAAAAATACTCAAAGGAGATTAAGGATGCTGGAATACAGATCTTAAACAGCAACAAGAGTTTGCCACTGGGTGATTTCCTCAATCAAAACGAAAACAGGACATTAACAATGTATATCATAAATACGGTTGTATAAATATACATTTATAGTTGTTACTTATGCCCAGAATGGGCAGGTGGAGTGTTAAATTAATTGCACTCGATCCGGTGGTTCCAGGGCTACAAAAAAAATTCTGTTTTTTTTTGTAGCCCTGACTCCTCTGACAGTAATGAATTTCACAATACAGCCAGATCCTGTGGTGAATGAAGGGAAGGTGTAATTTGCAGGAAGGAAAGTAATTGCTATTTGGAGGGTCTGACATGCTGATAAGCATACTCTTTTAACTTGGTGAGGAAGGCAATAGTAAACCGCCCCACTCCTAATCTTTACTTAATAAACCTCTTGAGGTTCAAACCAGCCTTTATGCTGTTGACCTAAACAACAGTTGTTACTTAATAACGACACAACCAGGACTTCGAGTATCGCCTCAGGAGCAACAACGAGGTGTACCAGCACATCGAACCTCTCACAAGGTCCTTCAGATGCTTACGACTGGCTTTTTAAGGCCACATTGTTCGTATGGCTAACTTCCAGCTCACCAAACAGATCTACACCCAACTGACTCAGTAAAAGCCTGACAAGTGGCACTAGCCATCCAGACCAACATGTTTTAAGATGAACATCGCCTAGGAAGATATTATTTTGGACCGCCCCACCTGGGATCGCCAGTAGATCAGGGCCAATGGTATACAAGGAGGATGGGGTTGGGCTTTGGAGTCTGAGGGTCTGGGTCAAAGAACAATGCCAGGCACTCAGACAGAGAATGAAGACCTACTGAGCTAACTTGAAGTTGAGTGTTCTGAGAGCACGCAGTCCCAAAAGATTATTTCACTCTAAAAAAGAAAGACAAAAATGAATTCTACGAAGTACCTGTATTGTGACACAAGTTTACAATGAATTTGATTGAGTTCCTTTTATATCTTCCAATCTGAGATATTGGATCACAAATCATTGTTCCTCCTCGGTACGAACTGTTTGCGGAGCAAAGAAGTTTACACAGTGACTACTGGAAGGAGATTACAAATGGAAAATTTTCACCATTACCAAATAATGAAACCTCCAGAATAAATCACTAATTATTGCTATACATTTAGTGCCAATTATGACTAACCCTGCTACAAAGGACTTTTGATTTAAAGGACTAAATATTGTCTTGGATATAGTAATTTCAAATATTGATTTATATTAAGAACAAGATGTGGTCACACTGGTATTCTCATAGAAGATAGGGTTGTAAACTGCCTATTATTTGCGGATGACCTGCAGAAAGCATTCATGCTGAACAAACTCTGCAACCAATATAAATTGACAGTTTCGACAAAGAAGACAAACGTAATGGCATTCAGAGGGAAGCAGCGAGTCAGAAGTAAAATTGTCATAGATAATAATATTTTGGAACAGATATCCCACTTTCAGTATCTAGGTTGCAACATTACATACCAACAGGATGAAGATGCTTACAATAAGTTGCACAGATTTCAGCATACATGCGGAATTATCCACCGCACCTTAAAAAATAGCACCAGCAAAAACACGAGGGTGAGATTTTATAAAACATTAGCAGTGCTGACCCTACTGTATGACAGTGAAACTTGGGTGCTATCAAAGGGAGAGGAGAGAGATTGCAAGCACCTGAAATGAAATTTCTTCAACATACATATGGGTGTAGTAGAGAAGATCGTTACAGGAATACAGAGATAAGGAAAGAACCAACATCTTCTCTGTAAACGACAAGGTATCTCAGAACAGTATGCAGTGGTTAGAGCATGTAAACAGAATGCGGGAGGATAGGATACATAAGCAGACACTGGGCTATAAGCCGGAGGGCAGGAGAGAACGAGGACGCCCGAAAAAGAGATGGACAGATTTGAGAGGTTCGGAACAGGAAGAGATGCCTAAGCCTTGGAAAAGCAGAAGAAGAAGAACAAAATGTGGTGCTATATTATAATTTTCTTACAGTACACAAAATGATTATAAAGGCAAAATGTCAAAGCAATTTCATTTTACTCCTGAGTTCCATCAACTTCACATCTTTAAATTAATATTATATGGTACTGTACATATTCTACTCTTGCCCTTTATGAAATATAGGAAATTTAAGTATTGTTTTCATGTCAATTTTTACCGCAACTACACATTTTCCGGCCCCCTGAACCCAAACAATATGTTTTTAATGATTGGTCTGTGTGTATCTGCAAAAATATCTCACAAATGGATTATACTTATTTAAATTTGAAACACGTTAGGACCATAACGGGACCAACAAAAACATTATCAAAATTGGTCCACTGGAGTAGTAAGTTTATTCGTGCAATTTTTCCTCTTTTGTGATTTTCTCAAAACCAACTACAATTTTTTTTTTAATTTTTCATGTACGACCATTTTTGTGCTCTACAAGATAGGGCCTGGTGAAATTTGTGGGCTCTTGTAGAAAATGTTTTAAAGATTGTAGCCTTAATACGCATTTAAGGTAAAAGTGTATACAATCAAAGTTGAAGAAAATTAAAAAAATCTATAACTTTTATTTAAATTTTTTTCTAGAGCGCTTGGTTTAACGTCAATCAGTGATTTTCTGTATTTTGATGGTTGAAATCAGTAAAAACCTAATGGTTTTAAGATTCCAGCCTTAGTATGAATTTCACAAGAAAAGTAATAACTGAAGGTTATAGGATAGTTAATTAAAAAATGTAAAACTTTTATTTAAGCATTTTTTTTAAAGCACAGTTCAACATCAATTAGTGATTTTCAAGTGTTTATTTTCATAATCAAGTATTTATATAGCCTTACCTATTGAATACATACATGGATAGTACAACTTGTAATGAGACTTTATAATGAGAATTTTATTATATTTTCATTGTAATTTGATGTAATGGAACATTGGGATCCCACAAATAGACCACTACTACAGCAGGGACCTACTGTAATTTGTAATCAGACTCAAATTACTGTAATAATCTAAGATTTTAGCTATAATTATTGATGAAATCCTTCAAAACCTTAACGTAAATAAATAAAACCACACAAAATATTTTTATTTACCGCTACAATAAAAAAACATTGTTATCCAATAAAATTTATATATTTATATAGAAACAATGCATGGATGAATATTAAAAACATTACACAATTCTTTTATCATATTTTTTGATGTCTAGGTCATCAAAATTTCCATTTTTAATTAATTTCAGTAAGGCACATTGACAGAGTATTATATATAAAAAAAGTTTCATTTAAAAAAAATCAATGTAAAATAATTAAAATTTTAAATCATGTCAATGAAAGTAATAAAATAATTATTGTGGAGGACGTTGAGGTCTAAAAGGCTGACATGGCTGACCATGTTTTCGTAGAAACTGATTCCGTTTAGGGCCACCAACACACGGGCCGAATTGGTCTTCTTGTTGTTTTTCAAAAGCTAATCTTGAAGCTTCAAAATAAATCGGTAAAAGTAATATAATAGCTGATGTAACGAGTATCCATGTAGTTGTTCGTAAAATTTTGTACCCTTTGCTCAACGCTTGGGTACCAGTTTCAATAGTGGTAGCAAGTGAATCAACAACTTCTTCTGGTAACATTTCGGTCAAACCCCATAACCGTTCTTTTAGGGTTTCATCTGGTTCATCCTCGGCATTATCTCCTTCAGGTGGAGCATTTTCATCTTTTACAAGGTCGTCTCCCATATTGTTAACTGTTTAATAATAAAATTTTACAAAGCTTCTACTCAAATTTTTGGTCAATTTAAAACCTAGCCTTAACGCAGAAACAAAAAAGAGAATATAAAATTAAAACTGTTATTCTAATATGCTATTAAATTATTCAAAAATCCCTTTTACGAGAAGATGCGTTTCATGGCTGGTGGTAATTTTTAAAAAGGCTTACCTTTGAAATAGGATTTTTTTTTTTGTTTAATGTCCGACTGTTCTGCAATTACTGCTAATGCAGACGGTGAAGGGTGAAATGATTATTTGCAACGTATGAAAATTTGCCGTGCCTGAATGGGATTCGAAACAAAGACCGCATGATGAGGGTTTTTCTAAAACCCCTCTTCTAAAGCCCATGAGAGGCAAGCACGTTACCAACTACGCCAATGCGGCCAGCAAAAAAATTATGATAAAAACCATTAGTTTATCATTGAATTATGATAAAAACCATTGGTGATTTCTGTATCTATTCTTTAAGAGGAAATGAATAACACTATTACTTTCTCTTGCCTATATGAATATACAGGAAGGAAAATATTATTTTCATGTCAATTTTTCAAAATCGAGTTTTCACCGGATCTACACATTTTCAGACCCCCTGAACACAAAAAACATGTTTTAGCAATTGGTGTGTGTGTGTGTGTGTGTGAACAGAATATCTCAAGAACAGAACATTGTACAAAGTTGAAACTTGAAACTTAAGTTAGATACTACTACCGGATCGGACACGACAATTTTCAACAAAATCGGTCAACCGAAAGTAGTAGTTTATTCGTGTAATTTTTCACTTTTAAGTGATTTTCTCAAAAACGGCTTTACGATTTTTTTTTAAATCACCTCATTTACTACATTTTTTATGCTCTACAAGATAGGGTAGGTGCGCCACATCTGCTGAAATTCTTGGAGACTGTTTTTTCGTAAAAACATTGTTTTTTTAAGATTGCGACTTTAATATGCATTTTAGCGCAAAAATGTATGTAATGAAAGTTGTAGAGAATTTAAAATCTTACAACTTTTATTTCAAAAATTTTTTTTGTGTAACGCTTAGTTTAGCAATAATTAACAATTTTCTGTTTTTTCTCACGAAAACGTGTAAAAAATCAATTTGTTTACGATTTCAGCCTTAGTAAGCATTTTACGACAAAAGTGTATATAATCAAATTTATAGTAAATTTAAAGATCAACAACTTTTATTTAAGCATTTTTGTGTACAGAGCCTAATTTAGCGTGAAAGAGTGATTTTTTTCGTATTTTTAAGCCTAACTGAGGTTGATTTTCATTTTGCGTCTTTCACTCATGATTAAAATTAGGTTATGATTATTGAAGTTAATTTTTTGTTTATTAGTAATGTTTTATTACTAATGTTAGGTTATACTGATTATTATTTGCATTGGCAAGAGAAAGTTGTGTGAGTGTTTCACACCAGATTTTTTTTGTTTCCAAGTTCCAATTTATATTTATTGACTTCCATTTTGGGCCACTTCTGGTCGAAACCGGAACTTAAAACCCAATGATTTCTGTACCTACTCTTAAAGATGAATCTATAATAACACTATTTTTGTTTCTATATTCAGACAGACTTCAAGACTTACAGTTTTGGGCCACTGCGGTCAAAACCAGAACTTCAAACCCAACAATTTCTGCATCTACTCTTTAGGAGGAATTGAATGACCCTAATTTTTGTTTCCAAATCTGACTGATTTATTGACTTCTGTTTTGGGTCGAAATCAGAACTTAAAAACCCAATATTTCTGTATCTACTACTTAAAGATGAATCAAGTAACACTTTTTGTTTCCAAATTCAAACTGATTTCATGACTTACTGTTATGGGCCACTTCTGGTCCATACCGGAACTTCAAACCTAACGATTTCTGTAACTACTCTCTAAGAGGAATTGAATGATCCTATTTTTATTTCTAAATTCCGACTTTGATTTATTGACTTCTGTTTTGGGCCACTTCCAATCCACTTCTAGTCGAAACCAGAACTTAAAACCCAATATTTCTGTATCTACTTTTTAAAATGAATTTAATAACACTTTTTTTGTACCCAAATTCAGACTGATTTCATGACTTCCGGTTTTGGACCACTTCTGGTCGAAACCAGAACCCAATCCAGGCCCACTAACCACTAACTTTTTATGTAGATAACAAATCTGAAAACCATTTGTTTCTACCTCTTGTAGTTTCTAACTTTTAATTTCTTGACTTCTGGTTTTGGGCCATTTCCAGTCAAAACCGGAACTTCACCCAATGTATCTACTCTTTAAGAGAAATCGAATGACTATTTTTGTTTTCAAATTCCGATTTTGATTTCTTGACATCCGATTTCGACCACTTCCATTTGAAACTGGAACTTCAAACCCAATCCAGGCCCACTAACGTTTTGTGTAGATTACAAATCCAAAAATTATCTGTTGCTATCTCTTGTAGTTTCTGACATCTGAGTGTGACGGATGGACGGACAAAGGAAAGAAAATGATAAATGACTATTTTAAAAATTGCCACCAATTACAGATTGCGAACAAATGCAGATAAAGATTACCAACTGGCAGTTATATGTTATGCGGAAAAGAAGCATCCCAGTTAGAGAATCTTGTGGTCAATTTCACACATCAGGCAAAGATAACACCAGCCAAGCTTCTAATGCTGAAGAAGATGCTTGATTATGTCGATACACCAAATACTTTTTGAAGAACTCAACTTTACTGTACATGTGTTGGTTAAGTGTGAAACTACCATACAACTTCTATACGGGCATAATTTGTAAATTATCTATATGTTTAAAAAGTGTGTTATCTTTAGTGTTGAGGCAGTTTTCTGAAACTTCATTTCTTTTTAACAATTTTCCTTCATTATCTGTTTAACCCTAATCACCCCTATTCCAGACTGAACAGACTTAAACAAGATTGAACTGTAATGAAATATTAAAGGGAATTATTGGCAATCTTTAGCTCTTAATAATTCTTTAATGAGGCATCAAGAAGATTAACTGAATAGTAAGGTTCAGATCTATATATGTTCTTGTTACACAAAATAAAAAACAAAGTTATAGGACTTCATTTCTCCGGGGGAAGTGAAACCCAAACAAAATTTTCACCAGCTGTAACTCGCTAATAAAGAAGTGATACCAAACCTATGTTTATATGAACTTTTTTCATTATTTTTATGAGGAATACTAATAAATTCCTAGGAATATCTCTAGATAGATTTTTGTCTTGGGACTTATATACCAATCAAGTTTGTAGTAAAATATCATCTGGGGTATTTGCACTAAAACAAATTGGCAGATTAAATGATAAATTACTAATGGCAGCTTATCATGGCCTCATTCTGTCTCATTTCCGTTATGGTATCTTAGTATGGGGTAATTCTAGCATGGGTAATATGAATAGGGTTTTTCAAATTCAAAAGAAAGCTATTAGGTGTATGGTGGGAGCTGACCAGCTAACCTTATGCAGGCCACTATTAAGGAACTTAAATTGCTTACAGTTCCCTCTCTTTACATTTTTGAGGTGATTATAAAAATAATTTTATGCAAAATTTCAATGTTCACAATCATAACACGAGAAACAGAAATTATTATTATGTGGCTATAATCACTCCACAAAATTGTTTGAACAAAAACCTACTTATGCAGGGAGAAAATTCATGAATAAATTACCCCAATTTTTAAAATGTTGTGATAATTTGCATTCCTTTAAAAAAAACTGAAAAATTACTTGATTGGTGAAATTTTTTATAGCGTACAAGAATTTCTTTCTTGATAGTAGTGATACATTGTGTGATTCTTATATGTATTTCAGGTGTTATAACTGACATGTCCTATACTCCTCCTGGAGTCTCCTGGACGCAAAAAAAAGTATTTTGGTTAATTGTGGAACACCTGTATAATGAGTTTTTAAAAAACTTTTAATATTCACCTTTTATCACTGCTTTACTTTTTCTTTATTTCTCACGACTAATATAGTGTTCGATTCCTCTTATAGAGTAGGTACAGAAATCACTAATTGTTTTCGCCATAAGTCAAAGGTATGCCTTTTTAAAAATTGCCACAAGCCATGAGAGACGCATTGTCTCCTCATGAAAAGGATTTCATATATTATTTTATCCAATACAACAGTTTTGATTGTTGTAATTTTTGTTGGTAAAAAAAAGATTGTTAGAATGTATAAATAATTGACTGATTTTGGTTGTTTTCTTATGAAATTGAATTAAAAAAATTATCTTAATAAATGATATTCATTTTATTATTTAAAAAAGAAATCAATACTGAGTGTAAAACTATGGCACTGCTCACATAAGTTTTTTAAGTTGAGTTTACACGATGTCCTTACCAGAAGAAAAGAACTGAACATAATTGACCAAACTCTGTCATCAAGACATGTGAACAATTGCAACAATGCTCACATCTACTAGAAGCAATAATTTTCAATACAATCTTTTACACTTTTAACAATATGTCCTTACACAATATGCCATTACATTACATGACCCTGAAAGAGTAAAAACTATAAATACAGTCATACTTCGATATAACGAAAACCTCGATTATACAAAATGTTTTACTGCACCGTGACATTATAATTAAACTTTTTTATTAATTGAACACATCATCAAAAATAAACATACTATGTCAAGTATAAAAAATAATCTAAAAATATTAAAAATGAATAATAGACAAAATGAAATTGAAATTTTGGAAAAATATTATATTTATAAATACAGTAACAGGGAAAATTAATGAACACACAGATTGAATACGACAATCAACTGATTAAGTTGGCAAGACTGTTTTAGATATAAGAATTGACTATTCCTTATCTACCATGGTAGGAGTAGGAAGTTTTAAATTTTGATGCGAAAAATTTTTTTAAAGAATTTTAATTTACTTATAATGAGTACAAGATACTTGAAAGCACTAAAAACATTGGTAAGTGTTTTCTGTTACCGTATTCTGGTGGTTAGAAATATATACTTCAATATAATTAAACTACACGTAAAATTTACCTCGATTTAACGAATTAGTAACTTGGTATAATGAAATAGTGTTATGCAATAAGTACGAAGTGACACGCTGTATTATGATTTCTCTGTGAGTTTTAAGGTAGATTCTTTTGATTTCAGTACCTAAATTGTACATCTTTATAAGCACAATGCATTCTTAACAACATGCACGAATTAAAGGTTATTTTTATTTAATTCCTTAATGGGGTAACTCGAATTTCTTACTTTATAACCAATAACAACAGAAAAGATTAAAAGAGATGTTCAACAGGTACTGTGTCCCTATCAGCCTTTACATAATGAAGCAGCGGTAAGATATGTCTATTAAGAAAATTAACTGTATTTAATTTACAATGTAAAAAATTTGTTAATAAAAATTAGCTTGGAAATTCTTGTTACTTCGATACCTCGAAGTACCTCGATTTAACAAATTTTTCCCCAGGATTCTCGATTTTGTTATACCTAACAATAATTGACAATAATGACTGTAAAAGTTGGTAGTTCGAAGCAACAAAACTTTTCAGCTTCCTCAATAAATAATTCACTCTCGACAACTGTTTATATACAGAGTGCTTCAAAAAATGTATACACTTTTTGAACTACCGTAGATTTCTCGCACTACAAAGCTAATGTTATATTTCTTCACCAGGTGGCAGCATAATCGTCCCTCTAAGTTATATTGTTAGTAAGGAATAAGTAATATCAACATGGCGGGCATACATTTGAGTTTTGAAGAACGTAAGCAGGTTATTAAGTGGCACTGGAATTTTGAGAATGTAAATGAAGTTCAAAGACAGTAGAGAAGGGAGTATAATACAGAACCACCTTCAAGATTAACAATTACACGCATACGAGACAAATGCGAAGTTCCTGGAACAGTGTGTGATGTGCATAAAGGCCATTCAGGTCGACCTCGAACAGCTACAAGTGATGAGTCTTCAACGGCGGTCTTGGAACTGTTTCAACGCTCTCCTAACAAATCTTCAAGGCAAGGGGCATGTGAAAGTGATGTAAGCGCTAGCAGCGTGCTACGCATTCTGAAAAGAGGCAAGTATCGTGTTTACATTCCAAGGCTGGTGCAACAGCTACAAGACGACGATCCAGATCGTAGGTTGCAATTTTGTGAATGGGTTCAGGAGATGGTGATACATGAACCGGGATTTATGGGTAGCATCATTTGATCGGATGAAGCCCAATTCAAACTTAATGGAACTGCCAATAGGCACAATTGTGTTTACTGGGCTGAAGACTTTTACATTACAATTGAAAAAGCTGTAAATTTGCCTGGTGTAAATGTGTGGTGCAGTTTGTCTTCAAGGGGACTCATTGGACCTTTTCGATTTGAAGGTACTGTAACTGGTATTAATTACCTAACAATGCTTGCTGATTCCATATTCCCTGCCATTCGTGCATTCTACAGCAATGACAATTTTTATTTTCAACAAGATGGTGCCCCGCCGCACTATCACAGGGACGTACAAGCTTACCTGGATCAAAATTTGCCGGGCCAGTGGATAGGACGCAGGGGGCCAATCGAGTTTCCAGCACGCTCTCCAGACCTTACACCGCTGGATTCCTTCTTATGGGGCACAGTAAAAGATGAGGTGTACAAACGTAAACCACGTAACCTAGACATTCTTTGGAATGAGATTCAAGCAGTGTGTACAGAAATCTCATTGGACGTTTTGATACGATGTACAGAATCAGTGGTGACTCGTACTCGGAAGTGTATTGATGCTGCAGGTCACCAATTTGAACAGTATTAACATTTGTTATTTACGTTTTATTTACATTGGACTTTAAGCTTTCTAATTTCCTGAAATTTAACTTTGTAGAACGGTAAATAAATTTTCTATGGAAGTTCAAAGTGTGTATACATTTTTTTGAAGCACCCGGTATATCTTGCCTATGTGGCAGCTCCAGTTAAGTTTTCTTTACTTTAGTTAAATTTGACATCAACGTACATCCCCAGAAACTTCACCTCTTTTGTAACATAACCGTGAAAAATTGCCTCATCCCCAAAACAAACAATAACCTCTATTTTGTCTTTATTTAGCCTTAAGTATGGTTGTTTCCGCATCAAGCACGGTATTTTACCCAAGAGATTAGGGTTGTCATCTGCATAGATGAAGGAAGTTTTCCAAGTTGAGGTTGTTGATCAAAATTACACTAACGAAATAAAGATTAAGAAAATGACAAAGGCAATATTAACTTGATAAGGCAAATATTAGCAGTTAATTTTTAGGCACGTTCTTGACCACTTCTAAACAATAGATGAATTATCAGAAAGAACTAGCGTAACAAAAGAATAATTAATAATAACCCAGCACAAACATTATAAAACTTAATGCTTAGGTTGAACATAGATTATATTTCCGAAAACAAATGAATACTGCACCCGAAGAATTACTTTATATTACGCCTACCCATCATAAAGGTTGATATTCAACATTATTATCCCTTAACAAAATCTGAAACTGACTTTTCTTATTATCATAATTGAAGACGTTGCCCAAAAATGTCTTTCATACGTCAAAGAGATCGTTTACAAATTACCTTAGTAACCTCATTTTTATATTGTTTTCTTATTATTGAAAACCGGTCGCTCTTTTAAAAGAAATGCCGGCTGGTATGTCACAAGTAATAGAATTTTTGTTATCTGGTATGTAAACAATGATATGGCAAAGGCAGGTTTTTAATATCCTTAATAATACTAACAAATAATTGTTTAATAACTAATCAAATAAGTTAAGAAAGAACTGTTTTCCCTAATTAGGCAAGTTTAACAATTAACTTATTTTATCCTAAGGTATTATACGCAATATGTCTTACCTCAAATTTACAGAAATCAGCCGCTCTTGAATACGGAGTAAATAAACTAAAAATGAATTGAAGAAAAAGTTAAAATAAATGTAATATCCAAGGAAACGAACAAATAATTAAATTTCAAAAGTAATACTGCAAATCAGATAAATAAAATAACATGTTTGATTGTATCAAAAAAACCTTTAACAGCCCCAACATAACCGGGAAAGAAAAATCTTGACAACAGCAATGGCGAAGAGTGATTGATAATCGACTAGAAGACTAGCCGTTTATTCGAATGTTCCCTAACGACTATTACAGTCTATTTCAACTTTCAATGTTAGAAACTAATCGATCAGTCGGTCGTTATTAGAAATGTTTTAACCACCGACTAATCGATTTATTTCGAGTAGTGAAAGTTGAAATAGACAGATAATCGTCACATCACTAAGCAGCAGAAAACAAAATATTATGAAACGTTTAGCATCGTTTGTAGGAAATCATATCTGTTATTGATAATGTTTTTGTGCAACTGATCAAGAACGTTGATTTAATTCTTTTGAGAGGCTGTAGATATTAAAATTAAGGTAGTTATGTAGTATAACAAGTACTTACTTAAAATATTTGGTTTAAATCCTAATAACAGTACTTACTTTGATGCGTATTTGAATACTAGACAGTGGTTACCGGTATACATTTTTATGGTTAGGTTTCAATTAACCACACATTCTGAGGAATGATCGGCCTGAGTCTGTATAAGGATGCATGTCATACATATAAGCATCATCTCATTGTATCATGGAGTTGCCTATTTTGTTTTAAATTGAACAGATTGCAACATAGATACGCACACTAGGGTAGAAAAAGCTATCCTCGTTGAAGGAACAGGCGTCTGTTACAAATGTAGTTTTCTACCTGATTAACACATAAAGACTAATATTTTGCAATTAATTTTGTCCTTAAGCTTACTGCTGCTAAGTTGGACATAGTATGTAGATGGTGTTTTGCCTGTCAATTATTATTCAAAACTGGTACCTAGTTATAAGTGCATTCTAGAATTTTGAACTGGTTTTAGTAATTTCTCCACTCTTTCATAATCTCTTTTTTTATAAGATCCTATGTCAATGTTTTTCATAGATTATTTAAATAATGTTATTCAGACTGGAGTAATCATTTTATTTTAGGTTTTAGAAACAAATAATAACCTTGCACTTGGAAAAACTATTTTCCTTGCTCTTAAAATAAAAATTATGTCTGTACATCATCACTGAAATCACAAAATGCCTGGAAAACCTTAATCTCATTGAAGTTTCTATTTGAAAATTTCACTATCTTTTCAGATGCATTGATCCTTACACTTACCATGTTTCGGTGGATCCACCATCATCTGTCATAAAATATCATTTGAAACTATAAAATATAGAGATTTATCTTCAGTTATCTATGTAAAACTGTTCAATTTTTCTAATTCATTGTTGATGGCAGAAAAAGTCAATATCACGTCATTATTATTGATTTATTCATTTAAAATACCTTGGCCTGTATACTATATGAAACATCTATTTTTCAATTTTATTTTTATTTTCTTTATTACTTTGTTCTGTTATGTTGAAATGGTTGTCATCTCATTAAAGTGTAAATTATTTAGAATGTTTTATCAAAGAAATAATCTTGTTTATTTGAAAAACAGTTAACAAGTTCAAATGTTACTTTAATTTATAAATTTTATTTTTAGGTTATAAAATAACTAGGTATGGCTGGCAATATTCAAAAACAGTTGCTTAGACGATTACATTCATGTTCTAGACAGTTGCATCCTAGAAATATATATCAAGGAAATCCAGATATTAGAGATTTGGCACTTCGCTATCCTGAGTTTAGATTATTTGGAGAACAGGTAAATAAGTTTACTTTCATTCAAAAGTAAATCTTTATAATGCATCCTGCAGTTTTAAATTAATTCTATTTTATCAAATAAATTTCACTAACCTTCTTTTTAAACTGCGTCAACTTTTATCATTACTTACACTTGTTTCGGTGTGGATCCACCATAATCAGAGTAAATAACACAATTTAAACTAAAAACTTTTTTATTTATTTAAAATCTATAGAAAATGATACATAAATAAATAAAAAAGTTTTTAGTTTCAATTGTGTTATTTGCTCTGATGATTGTGGATCCACCGAAACACGTGTAAGTAAAGATAAAAGTTGACGCAGTTTAAAAAGAAGGTTAGTGAAATTTATTATATAAATTCATTAGATAAAATAGAATTAAGTTTATTTTCTCTTGATGTGTATGTAATGTAAGGAAAGTTATGTTTTTGAATAAAATTTTTGAAATCAAGTTTCCATTGGAAACTTTTTCAGATCCCCTGAGCGTAAAAAAAATGTTATTACCAATCAGTCTGTGTATTGAAAAAAATAATTCAAAAACAGAAAATTGTAGGCTACAAAACTGAAGTAAACTTGAAATTATTCAAGTTTCAGTTAAAGGCCATTCAAAAAAAAGTTTTTGATAGGGTGATTGAGGATATTCGCCAATTCTTACAGAGTTCTAAATTAACCCCACTACTTTACTTTGCATTAGTTTCTCATGCTATCTCATCGTTATGTAGAATCTAGCCTCAAATATAGGTCTAGGTTTACTGCCAATATTTCAGAAAAAGTCCAAAACCAAGCAACCAAGATATAGCAGAGTCTAAACTGATTTATAGAAAGGGGTTTTTATTTAACCCTAGAATGGTGGAGTGGAGTAAATCTTACGCATATTACGTCAACAACGCTTGCCCCTCCATATCAGTAGGCTGCACCACCCTTATCTTCCAGATATGCTATAAGGAGTTAGTTGACCGTTGTCTCGTAACGAAATCGTATCTAATTACTGCGTGTATTTATAGTACTGGTGCCTTTAACAAAAGCTAGTGAGTAATTTTTTCACATCTTCACTTATACACGATAATTTTAATACGTAAATTTTTTGCATCTCCACCGATGCTGTATATGTTATGCGTATAAATTTACGTATAACCACTAATAGTGCATTATAATTTTGTATGTTTGTAATACCATTTTATTTATATGTACCGTAACTGCCTTCAAACCTTTCAAACCTTTGCGAACTGCAATTCAAGCAGTATTAGGTGTAAAGGAACCGGCAATAAATGTTACGTGCCAAGAAGAAAAAGCTCCAAGGAAGTACTGCAGTGAGTGTTCATACACAAAAAGAAGACATAGAACTACATACTGTCTCTTTTGCTGCAAACCTATATGCGGCGAACATCAAAAGAAAATGTGTTTTGGTTGTGCAACAAACTGCCAGAATAAGTAGCCCCAGCAACAAGAACACTGTTTGACTTTCATGTTCACTTATTTGTATAATTTTATTTATTTCATTTTACTACTTTATTTTTCCTACTTTTATTATCTTAATTTCGTCTACTATTTGGGGTTTTATGAAGTATTTTGCACAGTTGATGTTAGTAAATAAAATATTTTTAAGCTACATAAATAGAATAAAAGAGCTTGGTGATTTACTGAGAAATATTTGTAACTATTAACCAATATTTGTCGAAATTTAAACAAAACCAACAAAAAAGAGGTAGAAAACATATGAAAACCAAAATGTTTCAAAAAAAAATTCACAACAAAGTTTTCCCAGGAAAATCAACAAGTGAGTAAATTTTTCGCATCTCCACCAGTAATAGCTCACAGAATAGCCCCACCGTTCTAGGGTTAAAAGTGGAAAAATAGTAGCTTCAGCGGCAAGGTTTTTCTAGAGTAGGTTAATCGACAGTTTGTTATATTAAAAAAATTAAGGAAACGTTCAGAAGGCTGAAAGAAAACACTTACTAGTCAACAAAAGTTATGTCTCATGATTTAAATTAGATTAATTTGTGTGTCACAATTATATTGAAAAAAAAAATGAATTTTAATTTTTCCCATATAGGTCTGGTTTTGCCATTGGCAGTAAGGTCACTGAATGTAACCCTAAAAATTGTGAGGGATTACTAAATTGTACTTCGTGTCGTAAATATAGATACTGTAGTTAAATTCAGAAAGATTTAATTTTTTCCAAAAGCAATATGGATAATTGGCATTTTACTGTTAATATGAATTCTTTGAAGTTTCTAGCCTTGTTTTGCTTTTTTTTACAGGATCTTAGCGGAAAAATTAAAGTGAATTATAAGGATAAAAATGCAGTTAGTACATTATCAAGATGTTTATTAAAAAGAGATTTTGATTTGAATGTTGAACTACCTCCTGAAAGACTTATACCTGCGTTGCCATTAAGACTGAACTATATATTATGGATTGAAGACTTGTTGGAGAAGATACCGCAAGAATGTAAATCTAACTCAGAAAATATTAATGGCATTGATATTGGTAAAATATTAAATATTTTTTTAAAACTAAAAATATCATTTTGTTGCCTTGGTAGTTTAGTAGATACAGTTGCAATCTTAAAAATTTGGTGTGAAACACTCACACAACTTTCTCTTGCCAATCCAAATAATGACCAATATAACCTAACATTAGTAATAAAACATTAGAAATAAACAAAAAACTAACCTCAAAAAACATAACCTTATTTTAATCATGAGTGAAAGACGCAAAATGAAAATCGACCTCAGTTTGGCTTAAAAATACAAAAAATCACTCTTTCACGTTAAACTAGGCTCTTTAAAAAAAAATGCTCTAAACAAAAATTGTAGATCAAAAGTATAGATCAAGTATAAGTAGATCAAGTATATTCAAATTTATAGGAAATTAAAACATTTCCTATAAGTTTAAATATACTTTTTTGACATAAAATGCATAATAAGGCTGAAATCTTTAAAAAATTGATTTTTTTACACGATTTTGTGAGAAAAACAGAAAATCGCTAATTACCGCTAAACTATGCGTTATACAAACAAATGTTTGAAATAAAAGTTGTAGGATTTTAAATTCTCTACATTTTTTATTTTATAAATTTTTGCCCTAAAATGCATATTAAAGCTGTAATTTTAAAATTTAAATTTTTTTAACGTGAAAACAGCCTCACCAAGAATTTCAGCAAACATGGCGCCTACCCTATCTTGTAGAGCATAAAAAGTTTAGTAAATGAGGCAATTTTTTATAAAAATCGTGGGACCAGTTTTTGAGAAAATCGTAAAAAAGTGAAAAATGACACGAATAAAGTATTACTTCCGGTTCACCGATTTTGATGAAAATGTTCGTGTCGGGTCCGGTAGTGGTATGTAACTGAAGTTTCAAGTTAGTACGATTTTTTGTTCTTGAGATATTCTGTTCACACACACACACACACAGACCAATTGCTAAAAACATGTTTTTTGGGTTCACGGGGTCTGAAAACGTGTAGATCCGGTGAAAAGTCAATTTTGAAAAATCGACATGAAAACAATACTTTCCTTTCCATATATTCACATAGGCAAGAGAAAGTAAAAATTAACATTTTTTACCAAGCAACCACGGCGCCCCAATAAATTTTAGTATGCTTGTTGCTTACTCCATCTTGTAGAATATAAAAAATACTGTAAATGATGCAATTTTAATCAAAATCGTTGTAGCTGTTTTTGAGAAAATTTCACAAATAAATTGCTACTTCTGGTTGACTGATTTTGATGAAGATGTTCGTATTAGGTATTCTTATAGTACCTAACCTAAGTTCCAAGTTTTATTGTTTACCAACACGCACAGACCAATCAGGTAGAGGGCAGCTACTGGCTTGTGGCCCCTACAGAAGAACAGTTGATATTCTCCACTCCCCCATCCCACTATAGTCACTATACTTCTCATACGCATACACTTTATACTGTGGACAATTCAAACTGGCACAACTCTTGCTCTACGTGTACACACAGGTCCATATAAAATATATCCATAAGCTATTCTTTCAGCAAGGTCTATAAATTTTAATGTACACAAATGCCTACAACCTTATTTCAATTTACAAACATACAAATAATTATTTCATTTTAAAATACAGTCAACTCCCGATTATCCGCGGAATTGGGTGGCACGAGTGCTGCGGATAATCCGCAAAATGTCAAAAAAAAGCGTAGGCATATACAGTTGTATACATATAAAATCTTTATTAATTTTTTGTTATTTAAAGTACATAAATATGTACAATAATGAAAACACTAACTTAGATTACAAAATATAACATTAAAATTTTAAATGTTAATTATTTTTTGTTCCTAAAAATTTTTGTTTACTGTAATTTTTTTAAATTAGTACATACAATGTATTTAGAAAAAAAACATAAAAATATTGTTTACTTACAAATGATGTGCAGAAGCTATGTTGTAATAGAAGTCACAACGTTTTTAAAAAGTCAGTCATCTGCTTTTGTTTTTTTGAGTTAAAACACTTTTTCTTGATTTGGGACAGAAGTTTTCTCAACATAAGTTTGTCACAAAGCAAAGCATGTGCTTTACTTAACAAAGCGCGTATTTACAAATTTAAGCGTGTGCTTTACTTTACAAAGCGCGTATTTACAAATTTAAGCATGTGCTCTACTTTACAAAGCGCGTACTTCCTGTGCTGTAAAAATTTTATCTTTAATGTTATCACATTACAAGAAATTTACTTAACGTTAAGAAAAAAGAATGAAAAAAAATTTCATTGGATGTGCGCGGATAATCGGGAGTTGACTTAAATTGTCCCAGTAAAAATTTAAATTATAAATTACAAGAACTAAACTGCAAAAACTCACTAAACTATACTCTACAGACGCTCGCAACTAATTAAACAAATTGGTCTAAATATATATATAACGAACAGAAAATCATATGAAAACAAATAAGTCACATCATAATGTCTGACAGATTATTAATAACAACAGTGAAAACAAAACGTAGTGACCATGCATGAGTCACACATTACAGTAATGATTGTATACTTTTGTGACTGTACCGTCATTGCATGGAAAGGGGCGAAGAGTGGAGTAGATAAACACCGAAGCTTCTTGTGCCAATTCGAATTGTCCAAGGTATACATAAGTAATTTATATCATTCTGCCAATATATTAGAACAGTTGTTTTATTGTTGCATAGTAATGTAATACTCATTATAAGCTCGGATTTCATAAATAATTCATTTATTCAACAATAAGTTGATGAAACAAATTAACATTGGGTGTAAAACAATTTCTAAAATAAACTGACAATATCTAGTTTTTATGATGACTACCACCTTATATTTTTATCATAATTCTATAACAAAGTATTTTCAAGATATATTTATAATTATGATGAATGATTGTGTATGAATATGATTTCATTTAAACTATCTCATTATTGGTAATAATAATAAAAGCAGCCTTCTTAAAGTCAGCCGTTTCCCATAAGATGGAATTGTACAATTCTTGAGGTCTATTTACCCCGTTCTTGACTGTCTTTCGCTTTGTGCGGAGGTGCCACAGCCAGTAGTCAGTCTATAAAAACTTTTTTTTGGGCTCATGGGGCATGAAAACAACTTTATTTATTTATGTTTTATTCATGGTAAGAGAAAATAAAAATTATAATTAAACTACTTTCAGGTACTGGAGCTGTTTGCATTTATGCATTACTGGCGGCTAAAAAAAACAAATGGAAAATGTTAGCTACAGAACTTGATGAAATCAGCTTTAAATCTGCTAAACATAATGTGGATTTAAATAATCTTAATGACTATATAGAAGGTAAATTACAAAAAATGGTTGTGTATTTAAATACACTAATAACATTACCCCTAATGGTTTATTTTTCTTTATTTTTCACCTGAATAAAGTTTATTTTTTATTACATGACATTTTATAAATATATTAAGAAAATTACCTGTTCAAAAACTATTATTGTAGTTATTTTATGAAATATAAAAACTAACCTTACCTTTAATCTGAATTATAAGCTATGTAATATTTGTAGCTTACTTGGTCTCCCATAGAAAACTATTTATTAGTTTTTGATAATTTTCACTTGGAACTAATGAGAACAAATGAAGTACAGTAATCCCTTGGTATCCGTGGGTTTAGCAACCCCAGGTTTCAGTTATCCGCGGACTTTGTCTGTGTGCCTAAAACCTTAAAATACGTACGTTTTCTCACCTTGTGTATACCGTACGTGGTGGGGAAGTCATACAATTCTGAAAACATGTGTTTGAATACATGTTTTCGCGTCCGTATCATGTTGAGTCACACATTAGTGTGGCGACGGCCGCCATGAGCCAAGCTAGATTTCCGCGTACTGTACGTAGTGAGCGCATCACCGGGTACCGGGCCCCGCCAGTACAACCCGATTCCCACGTCCATACGTATGCCCAGGCACCATACTGTAATTTCTCTGTACGTTTTCCTCCATGTGTCAGTCTAACTTCTTCGGACGTACGTACAGTTCTTTGTTTGTTTGACGATCCTGAAACGAAGCCAAGCATTTCTTCACAAACCATCGAAATCCTCAGCATGGCAACGCATTGGGTGACCACTAGTCGGAGACTAATCCCGTCATGGAAAGGGCCCTTCAATTCAAAAGAGGACTCAGGAGCTGATGTTACCTTACGAAGAAGTCCACAAGGAGTTTGAAAAGAAGAAGAAGCAAACAGCCATAACTATTTTAAAGCAACTTAAATTTTTTATGCGTGCAATACTGTATTTATTAAAAATATTCATAGATTATAATAATAATAAAATGTTCCTAAAACTATTAAACACTTAAAAATACTACAGAACTTTACCTTTAGAACCTAACCCCCATCTTTTCGTTCATATTAGGTATCATTATCCGTGGTTTTACGAACCGCGGTAACCCTCCGGAACGTAAGCCCCGTGGATAACGAGGGATTACTGTACTTAAGTAGTTTTACAAGGTGATGGCCTCACCGACACTGATGTGTAAAAGTGAAGCTTGGGTGCTTAACAAGAAACAAAAGTCGATGATCCAAGTAGCAGAAATGAAGTTTCTTAAAACATATTAAAGGATGTATGAAACAAGACCATATCAGGAATGAGATGATCGAGACGAACATGGAACTCTACCACTAAATGGACTCGTCACGAAATATAAAGTATAATGGACAGATCATTTATTTAGAATGTCACAGGACCAACTACCTTTGAGTGTAAGGCTTTATAAACTAAGGGGCACAAGAGGAATCCGGAGATCGAGGAAGATATAGATGTCGGAACAGGCTATTACGTTCTAAAGCAAAAATAAGTTCATATTTTGACAGAAACGTAATGTTTCATTATAAACTTTTAAGGGTTTCAGAAGTAACATTAGTTTATTTGTTTGTTTGTTTGTACAGGGTAATCTCAGATACTACCCAATCTATTTCAAAAATTTTGTCATTGTTGGAAGCTTAGAGCTTCCTGAGTGATGTAGGCTATATGACACTGTAATTTTTAAATTTTGGAAAATAATTGGTAATATGAAATCATCTTTTATTTTATTTGTTTGTGGTAAGGTTAGTTTTTTGTTTATCTATTTTATCGTATAATATTGTATTCGAGTATGTACGGTATAGTATCGATGTGCTATAAAACATCATCCTGTATTCGTTCATTTTCACAGAATTTTTGAAATTTATTCATGGGACACACGCATGTAACCAGGATTTTTTTGGGGGAGCTGAATCTGGATTTTTTTTCTTAGTTTTCCAACCATCTGTTGTTAGTCCAGTAAAGAAAGGAAGAAAATTAGTAAACCCTCTTTTTTCAAACAGAAGGATTCAGTAAAAAATCTTTTGTGATTGATAAAGACCATCATAAGATGAAAGTTAAACAAAAATTACAATCTGTAGTTCTTGCGAATTGTAATTTTAGTATTGTTAATTAGACCTAATTTACAAAGTAACAATTTTACAGGCTTACATGAATTTAGTTTAGAAATGTAGACTCTAAATATATTTGGCTTTTTAAGCTAAAAATGTGGTCTAGTGTGTTTTCGGGGTTACTGATTACGAATCTGATAAAAACAATTAGGAAAACCATCATGGTTACTGGATAATCTAGAAATTCAGTCATTGTGTATGAATAAATACAAGTTTATTAAAATCAATACAAGCGAGTGATATATCATTTAAGGGGTTTTCACACTTGCTGAATGTGAAATTGAACTTTAATAGATAATTTTCTCGAGGCCACTGGTAAAAAGGTCAAGAATGTTCAGAATAATTAGGAAAATGTAAAAAAATCAAAAAAAGTTCATTTTATCTTGTACAAAAAGTTTTGTCGTCACTGAATGCGAATTTCTATTGATAAATAAAAAAACATTAAATTTTTATCTGTTTCAGTAAAAAAGGTGGATGCAGACACATATATTTCAGGTGTATTGGATGCTGATGTTACCTATGATTTTTCCATGTGTAATCCACCATTTTATTCTCATGCAAGCCAATTAACAAAGAGTGGTAAAAAAGATAGAACTGGCCATCGGGTACCTCCTAAAGGCATATGTACTGGAAGTCCTGTCGAATTAGTTACAGAGGGTGGTGAAGTTGAATTTATTAGAAAAATGATAAATGATAGTGTGAATTTAAAAAACAATGTTAAGTAAGTGGTTTTTTCATGTTATTTACAATAAAGTAGAAATGGGGGAATTCTCCAAGAAATTTGAAATTAATACAGGAGTGAAACAAGGTGATGGTCAGTCACTGCTGTTTTTCATTCAACTGTGCCTTAAAGAAGGTAATCAGGAAATGGAGAAAAACCGGCACTAAGGGAATATGGTTAGGAGGAAGAAAAATTATATCTATGGAGACTGTTTACCCTTAGCTGATGACAGTGTCCGATACATACCACAGAAAATTCTGTAATTCAAGTGCAAAGTTTAATAGCTCTAGCTGAAAAAATAGGTTTACAAATACCATTCCCAAGATGGGGTTCATAAAAAACCGTTAAAAATTGGCTGAATCACATACCTATTCATCAAAATAAAATTAAAAGTGTAGGATTTTTTTTAAATATTTCGGAAAATGGTTCAGTATCAAAAAATATGACAACAGCTTAGAAAGAAGGACAGGTAAGATGTAAACTGCATTCTCAAATAGTGTGCCATTTAATTGAATGACTGGGGTGAAATATGGAAGTGAGCTAGTTGATTCTAACACAGAATGTTGTGTTTACTCTTATGTGAAGTACAGGCCTTCAATGTTAGGTAAGCGTATGTGCAGTAGACAGATTTGGTTGAGGTACAATGAAGGGAGAAATAATGGTGTGAGTAGTACAGTAATAGAGGGGGGAATTCACAGCCGACTCGCTGCAATGCATAACATACCGTACCGTACCGTAGGTTTATATGGCTAGGCCTACGAGAGCCTCTTTTTCCTAAAAGAGCGACCTCCAACATGGTGGAAGGGTTGACGTTTCCTTGGGGCTTTTCACAAATGTCCACCGATCACAGACAATAAGACAAAATAGTCAACCGTTCTACGATCTGGTCTCTGCGACAGCTTCAGTAGAATGAGACATTCACGCACGCACATACCTACGCATGCATCGAACGTATGTCATCCCTTCTACAGCCGGCAGTATTCTCCCCACTCACTTTTAATTTCTGCGCGAACAACGCTTACAAAACATTGAAAGATTGTACCTGAATGTTGTTTCATTCCCACTCAGACAAGTTCATCTGTCATGTTTCAATCTTTCTAATATTAATGTAATACCTATTTTTCTGATTACCCCTTAGCCCCAGCTGTCCATTCACCATGCATACAGATTCCTTATAGAAGCAAAATTACAATGAATACTTGCACAGCTCAGCTCTGCAGAAAGCATGTTGCATGGAGAGAATCATCTGCGTGCTAGTGTGCTGGTCGTTCAAAATAAAAGAGCAGTACCACACCGTTCAGGTAAAGGCGCTATCTCTTGTGTATGACTCGCTTATGAGCAGCCCATCACTATTGCACATATAGGTATGTCATTTTCCAATGTGTGTACTCAAGAACACTACTAATATGTGACTTACACAATATTTTAACTTTTAAGCCAATTCTCACACAATTTTCAAAAGATACAGAGTGTTCAGTTTCTAAAGGAAGAGTTTGAGACTATACTATTAAAATACTGGTACAAAAGTCCTTAGGACCAGTAAAAAAACTTAATTTAATATCTAAACTTCTTAAGTTTTGACCCAAGGTCCTACTAACGTCCACGAACATATATTGCTATAATGGAGGAGATGTAATAATATTCGTGAATACAATGATTTTGGAAAGTCAATATTTAAAATTTTTTATATAATTAAGTATCCATTTTAACCTCGTACTTTTCACTGATTATTTTTCTCTTTGTTCTGTCTAGGATTTACACTTCAATGATTGGCTGCAGAAAATCATTAGATGTACTCTTTCCAGAAGTTGTTAAGCTTGTTGGAGATAAAAATGTTGCTGTCACGTGTTTCAATCAGGGAAATGTTACTAGATGGGGTATCGCTTGGACATTTTATGACAATATTAAACTAGCTGACAAAATTGAAGTAATTAAAAAACCAAAGCGTCCTATGATGTATGAAAGAAGTAATATTACTTTAGAATCTGCTGTCGAACGTGTTAAGTTCTTATTGGATCGTATTCAGGTAAAAAACTTTTACCGTGGTAAAAGTAATTTGATCCCCTAAATAAATAACATACTATTAGTGACGTATAGATGGGAGCTAACTTGATTACTAGCATAAGGAATTCGGTTGGAGGGGATTGTTTGTACGATTCCCCTCCTCCTATAACCTAGTAGTATTGATAATACCATTAGTATGCGCGGTTCTAAAAATATTAGTCACAAACCATTTCAGATAACTATTGTAGTACCAAAATATTTTATTAGATTTTAAACTAATAATATTCTAAAATATTTTATTAATATACTAAAAGTTTATTATAATAGCTTAATAAAGTAAAAAAATGTATTAGTTTTTAATATTTTACTACAGAGTGTTATATTTTATATTAGTTTGTTAATAAATATGCCGCATATAACAATATTAGATTACATACAATAACTAGAAATAACTTCACGAGCCGTGAGCATTATTAACACCACTACAGTGAACGGTCTCTCAGTAACAACAAACTGACAATTATATGAAGAGTAAATATTTTCAGAATGTACAGTATACACGTCGCCATGTGGATTTAAAGCAGTCATTGCTATGACAACATCACATCTCACTGTAGCCAATCCCCCTTGCCCTTCATCCCGCACTTGCAAACAAGTCAGCTCCCAACTATACACAAAATCCAAGATGAAACTTCACTGTTCAGTTCTTAGCTATCTTCTTCAGTTTCCCTGTCTAAAATCACAGTGTAGACTTTGGTCTACTGTTGCTCGAAAAAGTTCCGCCGAGGTAAACTATTTTTTCCTCAGATTAGCAAGTCAGGATATCCTTTTTCTATCAGGTCCTTGAACATTCTCAACCTGACCCTAAATAGCTGCATGAAGTACCTTGTATTTAGGTCATGTGATAAGAAGTACAGCTTACTCCATGTATTAACGGAAAATTTTCATTTAAGAGGTCAGGATAGAAAATGCATATCCAGCCGGAACAACTTGAGAATATGGTTCAGATGCAGCTCCACTAATTTTTTTTAGAGCTGCAGCATCCAAAGTCATGGTTGCCAATCTTCTAGCGGAAACATCACCTAAAGAAGTACTTGCCCCTGTTTCTCACGGTATGTGCTAAGTACTCTTACTTGCGCTGTTTAATCCTCTACAACAATTCAGGCTGACATCCCTTTCTCTGAAGTATCTCTTCATTAGTGATGTGATCAACCCAGGAGATTTCTCAAAATACATCAACAGCCTTGTTTCAAAAACCTGGATCTTCTTTTCTCTGTTGTCAAACGATCCATATTACTTACAGAGGAGATACTTGGTGAACTTCAGTTTTAGGTCTGGGCTGAGGTCACTACGCCAAAATATTAATTTATAGATTAAATTTCCTGTTTCAATCTAATGAAATAATTAGATCATTTTACAAAGATAGATACAACAATTATTGATCCATAGCGCTAAGTTAAACTACTACAGAGATATCACATAAATGCCTGTGAAAGAGTTCTTAGTTGTCATAAAAATTGTTATTGAAGAAATAATGAGTGAATTATATCAGTGTTTTTCTCATTGTTTCAGATTAACAGAAAACTAATAATAAACACAAAAACTGAGTATTCAATGGAATTAACATCTTATAAAGCGACTTGGGCACATCAACGAAAACGAAGAAGAATGGAAAAAGAAATTCTGAAAAAGAAAATGAAATCAGAAAATGACGGTGACAACAAAACTGTAGAAATTTCTCAAGATGTTGAAGATAGTGATAATAAAAGTAAAGACGGTGAAAATAATTCAGTAACACCTGAAAATTCTCAGGAATCAAAACCAATCGTTAACAGTGAAGATAAAACTAAAGAAAATGAGCCGGTTGATAATGATGTCTTATCATCAACATGTAGTGTTAGTAAAACAAACGATAGTTCAACACCAATTTTAAGTGCGATTATTTTGTTAAAAAGCGATAATAACAACAATGTAGCAATTCATTTATCAACATTAATACAATCTGATCAATTAGGTTTACAATCGATTGCTGAATTAATGCAGTATTTAAAAAATCATTGGGATCGGGATTTGTTAATGTAATGGTTTTTTTCCATTTATTCCAGTTCTATCGGCAGATTTGTCATTTGCAACTACAATTGAACTAATTTAGGATCTTGTTTAGAATATAATGCTTTGATTAAATTGCTGTGCCTTTGATTAAATTTTTCTTTGTTCCACCTTTTACAATGAAACCTCGGTAATTCCAAGCCGAAGGGACTGCTGCAAAAGTTTGAATTAACAAAATTTAAATGACAAAATTACTTGGACTCTTGACTAAAAGTTTTACAGTTACAAAAGCATATACAGTAGATTCCGGATAATTGGTCCACTGGTTAATTGGGGCAGCCGGTTTTTTGGGGGCAGTTCTTTAATGAACAAAAACAGAACGGGATTTTACATTGATAAGTACTCCGTTTAATTGGTCCATATTGCCGCTAATCTGATGTATGTACATTCAGTATTTATGTTTTATTAAAACCATTACAGGCCACCGATGAAAAAAACATGGTTCTAAGCACCAAGATAAGATAATAGAAAACACTAATCACACATCAGTCATAACAGAGATGTTATTTACAGTACAATGCGTAGACTACATAATCGTCATTGCACAAATTTCAGCGAGTCATATCCACTAGTTATGCCCAACATTACAAGCTGTATAGCTTCCTTGCAACTTATGGTTAGTTGTCACTGTCATACGTTCATAGAATATTGTAATTCCATGCTTTTCATCAGTTTTTGTGATTTCATGAGTGTACTGTAACACATTGGTTTTCTAGTCTGGTTGTTTTGTTATCTGCAGGCATACTAATTTATTTATTTATTTTTTTTAATTCCATTCGTTTCACACATTTTGATGATATTTATATGCGTTGGCTTACAGTACAGTACCAACTATTAAGGTCTTTGTGAGTTAAATGCCGTGTAACGATATGACTGTGTGAACGAATAAAGTTTCTGGACAAAATAAAAACGTATCCACCTAACTTAAGCCAATGTAAACAATCTGAACTAACCAGTGTATCAAAAACTACGATAGCTTGTATCGTGCTCCAAGAAAATAAAATACGCCAAGAGTGGGCATTAAAAAATCATGGAATATCTCAGAAAAGAAAATGTGAAGGAAGGATCCACTTGTTGAGAAGCGTTGAATGAATGTTTTGCCATTGTAACATCGCAAACAAGGCAAAAGGTTTTGCTAAAAAAAGTTAATGATTATTCGGATACCCTTTTATTTGTTTCGTGTGTATATGGATAGAACTTGCATGTAAAATTTATGTATGTGATAATTTTAATAAAATACAGTATCGTATACACCATATTTTACAAATTCGTTTATTAGGGCCAGCCGTTTAATTAGGCCAAAATGCTCCAGTCCCGATGTGCCCCAATTATCTGGAGTTGACTACAGTAAACCTTCAATTCTTCGACACTCAAAATACTTCGTGGCAAGGCGACATGATGTGGTGTAGAGCAGATGCCAATTAAGATTAGTAGAGCTTGTCGGGTTTCTGAAGTGCGCAGAAAGTTTATTTTGGTGATTGTACGCTCGGTTGCCTCAGCAAGTGGTGGAGGTGTGCTGTACCAGCTGTGATCAGAGTCACATCGCTCTTGCAACGTTATATATCAGCTGACCTGAAAACATTAGTTTGTAATGTTCTGTAAGTAGGTAGGTGTTAATATTGTTGTATACAATATTTACAATTGAGTGTTTTTAACGTCACCAATAGATGATAATTTATATTGTTCAGCGCCTGTGATTTAATTGGCTGTGCGATACTGACACAAAATCTACAGACTGAATCCAATGTTTGCGCAGCTACACCGGCAAGCTTATTTGGCGTCTGCTCTAAGTAGCGATCAGGCAGGCAGGTCAGCCCCTTCCACTTTCTCCACATCTCCCTAACCTTCCGTTGTCCTTAAGTATAGTATTGTACTGAAGGGTACATTTGTTTGTTTGTATTCATTAAAATTGTACAATTTACTTTGAATTAAATAAACTTTGAATTAATGAAAGAAATTGTTTTGAATTACCAAGTTAGATTTAACATTAATATGTATACAAAAAGATGGGAGACAAATAATTTCTTCAAACTGACAACGATTTCAAATGAAACCAGTTTAAATTACTGAGGTTTCACTGTACTACGAGGGGGTACCCAAAAGAAACCGGAATTATTTTTTAAAACTATTTATTTTTAATTTTTTTACAAAAGAACCTTATCCCCTTCAAAATACTCTCCATTACAGCTAATACATTTGTCCCACCGGTGCTTCCACTGTTCAAAACATTTTTTGTACTCCTCTTCAGTGATGGCTGCCAGCTCATCCGTCGTTTTTTTCTTGACATCATTAACGTTGTTAAATCGGAGACCTTTCATGCCCCTTTTCATGCGTGGGAACAAGAAAAAATCACACGGAGCCAGATCGGGTGAGTACGGTGCGTGTGGTAGCAAAACCATGCCGTTTTTCGCCAAAAACTGGGTAACCGAGATTGCCGTGTGTGCAGGCGCGTTGTCGTGGTGGAAAAACCAGTCCCCTGTCTGCCACAAATTAGGTCTTTTACGACGAATGCTGTTTCGTAGTCTTCTTAACACTTAAAGATAAAAAGATAAAAGATAAAAACAAATCAGCATTGTTTTGATGTTCGATCTGACTTGACGACTTTTTTTTGGCCGGGGTGATAATGAAGTCTTCCATTGACTGGATTGTTGTTTGGTTTCTGGGTCGTACCCATAGCACCAAGACTCATCACCCGTAATGATCTTCGACATGAAATCTGGATCAGTTTCAAGCTGTAGTTTCAAATCACTACACGTTTCAATTCGACGTTCCTTTTGAGTGTCTGTCAGAACCCGAGGCACAAACTTGGCAGCGACTCTTTTCATTGTCAAGTCTTCTGTTAAAATGCGTTGGACTGAGCTCCAAGATAACCCACTAACCTGTGATATTTGGTCAATGGTCTGTCGTCGGTCTGTTCGTACAATTTCTTTCACTTTCACAACATTTTTGTCTGTTCGGGAAGTCGACGGTCGTCCAGAACGAGGTTTGTTCTCAATCGACATGTCGCCATTTTTAAAGCGCAAAAACCACTCGTACACTTGGGTTTTTCCAATAGCGTCGTCTTTGTAAGCTGTGTTCAACATTACAACTGTTTCCGCGGCGTTTTTACCGAGCAAGAAGCAAAATTTCACAGCCGCACGTTGTTCATTAAAACTTGCCATCATGAAAAACGACGAGCACAAAACAGCACTAGCGAGAACAATCACTGCACGAGAACAGAACAAGCTAGATCAACGAACAAAATGGCATTGAACTGGCAATGAGTAGCGCTACAAGCAGCCTAGTGGCGGGAATTTATACTGCACAAGCTCCGCCCACAGCAGAGCTATTCCGGATACTTTTGGGTACCCCCTCGTATACCAATGTGCCTTTAATTAAATTTTTATTTCTTCCCCCGTATATAGCCAAACATGATATGAACTGACTTTTCGTCCTTTCAATAGAAACAAACACTCCTGAGGAATTTCCAAAAACAGTTCCAAAGACGTTGCCAGCGTGGCATTGAATACTAAAGGGACTTTTATGAAGAAGGCGATAACTTTCAAGGTAATTGCTTATGTAAGTACAGTTCAGCCGCTCTTAGTTTGCTCCTACTGTCAATAAACAAAAGCCGCCTAGTACAGGGTGCACGCTAGAGTCTGTGACTTTACGGATGTCGTATTCCTATCAAGTTAACTTATTTTAAATTATAACTACTTTAAGTACTAAAAACATCAGTCATGATATGATGTAGGCCTAACAATTTCATTTAGAAAAATACTTTTAAAAGTATTTTGCATTTAAATACTTTTCAAAGTATTTTGTTGTTACTTCTTAATCAGCATGTACTCATTTTTATATAATGCGCATGCTCAGTGATGTCATTATTTGTTTACATTACAAGCAAACTAAGAGAGGCTGGACTATACATTATTTATAGGAACAGTTCCAATTTTGTTGTCACACTTCATTTATTGTTGTTTTATTAGAATTTTTCTAAAAATTATAATTTTATGGTTAACAAGAAAGAATAAAGAACTGGGTATACAAAACTAAGAGTAAAAAAAACCCACGAGGTTAACCAATAAATAAATGAGAAAACAACATTATTATGTATGAAGCTTCAGAATTTATTTTATAGTCTTTACTTATATTATTTTAAGATACAATATGAAGTATATTATTATTAAATTATTTATTTCAAAACATGTAATATTTTAATTATTTATTTATTTACAAATTACAAATAATAAAATGTAATAAAAATAATTAAAAAATAATATATAAAATTACTAAACAGTATTATTATTTTATTCTTTATTCTTTGTTTTTTTAGAGCGTATAATTATTGCAGAAACATTATTTGAATAACTATTAACCTTTTAGAAATACAGTTTATTTTACACAACTTAAAAATAATTAAAATTATAAAAATATACTTTAAAAATACGCAACAAATAATAAAAACTAATTTTTACATAAAATGTAAATACAAAAATATATACACATCGGAGGTAAAAAAACACTAATTAACAATAATGTAAATTTTATAGGAGAGTGAAATGTTCATCTGGCGCCTTTTTTGGTGAATGTTATTAAAAAAAATTCTATAAGTATAATATTTAAACCTCTTTAAAATGTTCACTATTTTGGTCGTTTTTTAAATACTGAACTTGGTGCAGCCTTTTTTTAACTCCGATAATTTACACTTGGTCATCAGTGTTGAAACACTATCTAAAGGATAGAGTAATTATTGAAATGTCGATTACTTTATATCAGAGGCCTAATTTCTAAAATCCTGGTTGACACAGGCATGGTAATCGTCATTAAAAAATTAGTGTAAAAAGGTTACGATATAGGTTACTATACAGAAAAAAGTAAAATCATGAGATTGGGAATAAAGAAAATTTAATAATTTTGAAGGATTTTTATTGTAAAGACTGGGGTTCAAAATCATCCATTTCTTTTTTAAAGCATGAATATTTTATGAAAAACAGTTACATCAACATAGTTGTATGACATGACTAACAGCAAGGAACTAAACAAAATCAGCTGGCGATACAAAGAAGAAACGCAGTGCCAGATTAACGTTATAACACAACTATAAAATTGCTTTGATCCTGCTGTATTAGTACCCTTTTATGCATGCGATTCATGTCTTTATTAAAAAGGTAAACATATTTATGCACAAGATTGTTGTTACATAATCTAAAACAATCCGCCTTACTTCATAAAACACCGGGACAATATGGACCTTTATGAAACAATGCTGCCAACTGCTTTGTCACAGGCAGAAAATAAAAGTACATTTTATCTTGTTCCATTTCATAACAGGATCCATCACAATCAGTACTGACAATGACATTGGTTGTTTTGTTTCAATGTTTTAACGTCCCTCCCTCAAACTCTGTTTTAACAACAAAATTCTTGTCGCAAGTTTATGCAAGACACAATTCGCATCCGTAAAGAAGTACTTGGAAGTTAAGAGCACTGTAACAATATGAACAGGGTAAAAACAAGAATTCAAGCCCAAACATCCTGAATTTACCGAAAACTTTTCTTGGAATTAATGGATGTTACTAAAGCAACGCCTAGAAAATTGTTAGTAAAATAAGGGACTTTTTTAAATCCTGAAAAATTTTCAGAAATTCTGATTATTCCCACAAAAACTTTTGGAAAATTCAGAATAGACAGATAATTCTTGAGTTTGTGCTCAAATTCTTATATTTACACTACTAATGTTGGCAAAGCAGACACATATCTTACAACTCTTCTACGTTAATAAAATGTAAACAAAAATAAAAGCACATTAATCCAATCTATGGTAATTTAACTGCTTAAAATAAAATATAGAGGATATCTAATTGAAAATTCCATCCCCCAAGCCATATTGTGCCTTCCCACCACAAACCACCAATCTACCCATATCCTGTGGGACAATTGAGCTTTAAGAACTTAAGATGAATTACAATATATACATGTTAAGACAAACCCATAAAAACATCTGTATCTCGGTTCACCACTGGTAATTATATCCTTTCTAGTTGATTACATCGCTTATAGTCATACGAAATAGTGTTTTATACTTCTTAGAAGAACACCAAAAAAAAATTAATGGGACTCAAAAACTATATTCTGAAAAAAGTACTTAATGTCTTTTACCTCCTGGTGTACACACATTTTAAAGACAAAAGAAATTATAAAAGTTAAATAGAAACCTCAAATGTATTGTTGTTTATAATAATAAATTCACAACTAATTTTCCATTACGATTTACGAAATTTCTTTTTAATTAAAAAAAAAATTTACATAAATCAATAAACGGATAATTTTTTAATGACACTTTCTTGTTTAAATATAATAATATAAATAACAACTTTAAGGTGAAACAAATGGATATCAGATAAACTTATTGATGAACTCCTTTCTAACCTACGAAAAATCTTCATTATAAAGTAAATCTAACATTTATCTTTTTTTTAATATATTATCACAAAATTTGGAGGGATCCTACAACATAAAAACTTTTTCGACATAACAAAAAGTTACAACATTTTCGACTAAATTAAAATATAAATAACAATATTATAGTTAATCGTTTATGCACGTATATATTTTAATGTTCTAGCGCCTTGACAAAAGTATTATTATTTCTTTTAAAATCAAAAAAACTTCTCTTTCACAAATATCCTTAAGCACATTTGTTTTATTTTCTTTTTTTTAATTTGTACATTACACACCATTTACTAATTACGATAACGCATACTCACACTACTTTGTACAATTAAAATAATAATGTAAAACAGCGATTTAATTTTCTTTTTAATGTATGTACAATTTTAATAACAAATCGTAACAGATTTTTCCGATGAAATTCACCTCGTTAATTTTTATTTAAATTAAAATACACGCTGCCAATATAATCAATCTGCAAAATTACGATGAAATATTTCCATAAAAATAATACATAAATTTTTAATGATTCATCATCATGAGTGAGGGTGTAATATAATATTTAATTGATTTATTAATAAGATATTTTTACAAAGTAAAAATTCCTTACGATTAAAAAGTTGCCATTTTATTTAAGAATAATACAGTAGGATTCTTGATTATCTGAAATAATTATAATGCAATCATTTTGGATAAAATAAATTCAAAAAAAAAACTGAATCCTTTTTTAAAATATTTAATGCCCTTAATTTTGGAGTTTTATTTAATTTTAAGTTTTGTAATAATTTTACCATTTTAAAATGGTAAATACGAGGGTAGGCTGATAAGTAATGCACACATGCTTGTAGAAGACAACTAAATAAACTTCAGTAGCGCGCCTGGTGGCATGTGGAAGTACTATTTCTCCTCTACAAGCCTGCGCAGTTTGAAGGCGTTGCTTTCATTCAGTTTGTTTTGAGTAGTGGAAGTATGGCGTCGTGTTCTGGTGCTATGTCAACGAGAATTAAACAACGCGCTGTTATCGAATTTTTAACTGCTGAGAAAGTGAATCCTAGTGAGATTTATCGTCGTTTAAAGGCTGTTTATTGTGACGATACTGTTGATAGGTCTACTGTGAATCGTTGGGTAATAAAATTTCGTGATTGCCAACCTGGAAAAGCCTTAATTGTTGACAAAACACGCAGTGGACGACCAATCACTGCCTCAGACGATAATCGTCGCAAACTCATCGATGATTTGATTCAAAATGACCGGCGAATCACTCAACAGCGTATCGCAAACCAAATTGGAATATCTAAGGAACGTGTTGGCTTCATTATTGAACAATTGGGATACTGTAAAATCTGTGCACGATGGGTACCACGCCGTCTGACAGACGAGAATAAACAGCGTCGATTGGAATGCTGTGAACAACTTTTGAAGCGCTACCGTGACGAAGGAGACGACTTTCTTTTGAATATTGTGACGGGGGACGAGTCATGGGTTCATCATTACGATCCCGAAGAAAAAAGGCAGAGCGCTGAATATCGTCATCCACATTCTCCTGTTGTGAAAAAGTTCAAAACACAACCGTCCGCAAAAAAAATTCTTTTGACTGTGTTTTGGGATGCTCGCCGAGTTTATGTGACTGATTATCTGGAACGAGGGGCAACGGTAAATTCTGCTCAGTATATACAGACTCTGAAACACCTCCGACGTCGAGTTTGTCGTGTTAGAGGCAACCTGGCGCCAATAATTTTGCAACACGACAATGCTCGTCCACACACTTCGCGTGCAACTGGAGAGGCTCTGAGAAACCTGAAGTTTCAACCAATTTTACACCCTCCGTATTCTCCCGACCTTGCGCCTTGCGATTTTTATTTTTTTCCTCTACTGAAGAGAGACCTTAAGGGTAATCATTACAGCTCGGACAATGAGGTGAAGGCAGCTATTGCGTCCTGGGTTCGAGGAAAGTCGGAAGAATTTTTCAGTGACGGAATGAAAAAACTTGTTAAACGTTGGGAGAAATGTGTAATGCTTAACGGTGACTATATTGAAAAATAAATAGATAATTTGGTAGGTTAAGATTTGTACTTTAATTTGTTATTTACCCCATCTTGCTATTTCTTTTTGTTCGTCTTCTACAAGCATGTGTGCATTACTTATCAGCCTACCCTCGTATTTTCAGTTTATTCACAATTTTAACACAACACACCATTTACTAATTACAATAATTATGAATCGACATATGTTTAAGAAGATATCATAGATGGAAAACATGATGAATGAGGATCTCTTACATTAAAGATTTAAAGCTAAAATTGATCGAAAATTAAGAGATGGAAACTAGAAAATTTCCGACATGTTAAATGTTCAGTGATATACTATATCTTTAGTTCATTATACATGGGAAATAGTTTGATAAGACAGAAGAACATTCCGGTTAAATAACCAGGATGAATTTACTGAGCAGCAAGATTAAAGATTGTTAACTCCTTAATGATCACCGAATTAACATTATTTCATTCACAAGCGCTTCTTGACATAATATTGCTTTGTTATATAAATTTGTAGTACCTACGTTTGTTTGTTTGAGCTTCAAATTGAAGCACTAATAGCAATCTTTTTTAGATAGATTATTGTTGAAATTACACATTTCTCATGTGTTTATTTTCTTATTTAAATTTTTTAATTAGTTTTTCTATGTTAACATAGAACAATTTAATTGTTTTAAAATATAAAAAGTAAATTAATAAGCTTGGTATTTTTAATGCTCATACTGGATTGCACTTATGACATTTTGTGAAATGCGTTCACTAATTTTGTCGTACAAATTGTGACTAAATCTGGTATTGATCTCAGATAATCCGAATCCTACTAAAAATATAATTATAATTTTTAATATAATAGAATTACATGAACATTCTTTAGTTTTCATTAATTTTTTGTTTGTGTTAATAAGTAACCCTTAATCTAATAAAAATCTAATAAAATTGTTGATTTTTTTAGCTTTTTTAGGTTGGTTTACAAATAATTTTGTAAATTATTTGTTAGTAAATTAAATTCTCCCTGGTACAAGATAATAATTTATAATTTTTAATATAATAGAAATTATTATCTTTTACCAGGGAGAATTTAATTTACTAACAAATTTACAAAATAATTACTTATTAACACAAACAAAAAATTAATGAAAACTAAAGAATGTTCATGTAATTTTTCCGAATTTCATTAAAAAAAAAACATATACAAATAAAATTTAACAAATCCATGTTTTACATCATGAATAACATTAGTATAATAATAAATCGTGATAATTAATAAAATATATAAACTATTTGACGTGAACTTTAATAATTACTATGTAATTATAAATATATATATTGTGAATTAACAGTAATTTACAAAAACCAGACTTCATAATTTATTTTTATATATTTTAATAATAATAATAATTATTATTATTATAATAAATGACGAAAAATAAGATGGAAAGATATACAAAGCAATAGCGATCATATGTGCGAACATGATCTTATTTTATAAATAATAATAATAATATTAAAGCTTAACGATTTTAGATGTCTTAAATTTAACTTGTTTTTTAAGTCTTAATTGCTCTTTTATATTTTATTTGTTGCAGTACACACAAGAAAATAGTTTGCTTTGAAAAACATTCAAAAGGAAAAATTGCGTTTACAAATTTTCCAATTTTTAGCAATTTCATAAAAATTTATTCAATTTTCTTTTTAATAATATAATTAAATAAACGACATTATGAGGGTTGGTTCTTCTTCATATATATTATACATATATATATTTGGCGCCACTGTCATTATCATCTTTTATACAGATAGATAATCATAAAAATGAGCGATTATATTTAATGTTTTTTTCTTCAGCATCGCATTGCATTTATTATTAATTAATTAAAAATTACTAATCAATAGTAATGATTATTAATTATAATTTATATGACCAATGCAGTATTATGTTTATGTATGTATATATATATATTTATATAATATAAATTATAATAATAGTAATAAAATTAACGGCATTCCCACACTTTAACTGTCTGGTCAACGCTCCCAGTTACAACGTACGGCTGAGTTTTGTTAAAATCTGAAACAAAAACACAACAAACATAGAATTCAAATTCTGTTGTCAAAAACAAATAATATTATATACAGCCTCGATAATCCAAACTAATAAAATCAGCAGCTGTTCGACTATCAAAGGTTCAATTTAAAGGAACAAGAAGTATCAAGGGGAGTTTTAGAAGCTGAAAATTCCCGCAACCCTTTCTTTTCTTACGCAAACAACACTTTTATTACGATACTGACACAAACATTTCAGAAATTAATTTTTTTTTTTTTTTTTTTTTTTTTTTTTTTTTTTTTTTTTTTTTTTGCCGGCCGCGTTGCCGATGTTAGTAACGTGCTCGCCTCCTCTCATCACGCGGTCTTGGGTTCGAATCCCACTCGGGCATGGCATTTTTTCATACGTTACAAAAAATTCATTTCATCCTTCACCGTCTGCATTAGCAGCAATTTGCAAAACAGTCGGACGTTAAACCAAAAAAAAAAAAAAAAAAAAAAAAAAAAAAAAAAAAAAAAAAAAAAAAAAAAAAATTATCAACAAGGGTATTATATGAAAATAAAGTTTAAAATTTGCTTTTTAACCATATATTTAGTTTAAGTCAATTATTAAGTTATTTATAACATAATACTATTTACAATTACTCTAGTTAACACATTTCCGAAAAATTTTATATGAAACTTATATCAATATCGCTTTGATTCTCCGCAGGGTCATATGTTTCATCAATGTCTGTGTCATCTAATTCTGACCCAGAATCTTCTGCAAAACAATCTAATGCATCTCTAGACATCGTTTCATGAAATGTATAATAGCACAATAACAGTAAGACACATACATTGCAAACAACATGGCCTTGTAACCCGCTATGTCGGTACTCGGTAGTAGACACTACGGTTCGATCTTGCGCATTAAGTAGCAGTCGATAGTTTCGTCGATATATCAGAAAATACTAATCGATTCAGTCAACTATCGCTGTAAGTAAACGGAGAACAAAGTGAACTAAATAACAGTGAAAACGGGAAACTGATAGCGTACGGGTAGCCACATTTATAACAATGTGAAAGTAGCAAACGTATGAGATACGTTTGCTATCTAGGGATGTATATTGCCAGGCCCGTATGACATACCTTTGCCGTCACTCAATGTATATCATCACGGCCGTATCACGTACGGTTGTCATCTCGAAAGTGTTAAATGGGGGATCAAAATCAACACTACAAAAATGTATCACGCTATATTTACCCTGCGTAAACGAGTCTGTCCTCCTTTGTATCTTTATGACACTCAACTTCACACTTCTGAATCTATCCATTATCTAGGTTTATATCTAGATAAGAGGCTCACATGGAATGTACACATGAATAAAACGAGAAAGGCACTCCAGGACAGGTTCAAACAGTTGTACAGACTTCTTCCACGCAAATCCAAGTTACCAACTACATCCAAATTAACCATTAACAACTCCTACCTTCGACCAATATGGAGCTATGCCAGTCAGCTTTACTGCTGTGCAAAACCATCGGTATTAGCAAAAATACAGCATTTCCAATCAAAGCTTTTACGGAGGATAGTTAACGCTCCCTATTATGTAACCAATAAAACGCTACACTGGACCTAAACGTACCCTACATAAATGACATTTTCTTTAAACTATATACAAAATTTAGAAAGAAACTCGTGAACCACCATAACCCATTGATCTCAAATCTGGCTACGCAGACTCTCCCAATCAATCCAATAAGACGTCTAAAACATCGATGGAGCCGGGACCTCATCTATTAACGTAGTACTGTAATTGATTATCCATTACAGCGTTCTAAAAGCTGCACTTAATGCTACACTTATCTATTCATGTCGGAGTTCTGTCATTGGACTGTGTCTCCACTCACGTTTATTTACCATGTTAATTTTTTCAAAATTTGGTGTTATCACATTCACTGATTGTTTCCAACAGATTGTGAATTAACTAAATAGAAATAAAAAGAAATCACTATAGTTTGTTCAGAAACATTAGTGATTTTTGTTTTGTTTCTTTGAGGTTAATGAATTTTCTAATGTGTCTTTTCATATTTGAGCCAATAAAAGTAGTTTGTGCAGTGAATGTCATTCTCAGTTGCCAACTGAATACAAGTATTGAAACATTTTATTGCATCTTCAAGCACTCTTCGCGCTTAATTCAATTTCATCATCATCATAATAATTTTAATCGAACCCTTGTCGTACTGTTTCAATAATGTCATTGTCGGTTTTCAGTTAGCATCATTTTTTTCTATTTTTAAGTTAAAATTAATTGATGCCGTTTTCCCATATTGTATAATACTTAATACAAAAATTTACTGAAGAGCTATGCGATAGACACTGTATCAAATTTATTTTTAGATACTCACAAAAAGCATAATTAAGCCTTAACACTACAGTCCTAAAAAATAAGCAGTAAGGACATCCAAATATCCATTCAACTTAATATTAACTTTTGGACATGTATCTCTTAAAAACCATAACACCTAGAGCTACAATCATTTTTTTATACTTGAAAGAATGGCTCTCTCTATTTCCATATACAAGCTTTTCTAAATTTCGCTAAAAATTATTTTTATATAATTTTTTTTTGAAAAAAAAATCTGTTAAAATATATTAACAATTCAGTTTTATTAAAGATATCTAACAAATTCCTGTGTACATAACTAACAATTTGTATTAGAAAGTAGCTGCAAAAATTTGGTAATGATTTTTTTTATAGCTCCTAAAATATCCGAAACCAAAGTTAAAAAATATAATTTACAGGAAATTAAAACACCGTAAACAATGTACAATCCCTCACTACATTTTATGCTCAGAACAGAATAAATGGTAAACAGGACATTCCTCAGCTTCAGATAAGTCTTCCAGATTCTTTCTTGTTAATGTCCTGTTCTGTCTAGTTTTTTTCAAGGTCTTTCACTTGCTTCTCAGCTTGCCAAATGTGATAACGATCTAGACATTTCATCACTCAAGACAGATTTTGTCCGCTGTTTCAGTCCTAAAAGTTTTGGTTCTTATGAACATAATATGGCCTGTTAGTTTTCATAGGTTTAGTATATTTGTACTATGTATCATCATCTTGAGGACAGAGCTGATGAGTAGCCGTGTCACTTGATTTTACATGAAAATAAACTGACAATTAAAATTTAAAAGAAAAGTAGTCTAGTAGTCAAGAGTCAATTGGTAATTGGTTTGCTGGCATTTCTCCTGCCACCTCTCCTCCGATTGGTCGCCTGAAAGCATAGACCCGGAGGCCGTTCCGTAGAACTCTTATTTTTCCGTAGCTGGTGACTGTCACATATCTAATTTATTTACTAATCTAAAATTTTTGAGAGCGAGGGTGAGCTTGGTCGCAAACCGGGGGATGCGTGTTCCTCGTTCTCTTGTCAGGGAAGCCTCTTGATGCACAAGGCGCTCATTATCAAGAACATTAAGAATAAAATGTAGTCTTAACAGTCTAGAAAAAGGGTCACAAGTAAAATTATAATTAAAAGTTAAAATAATAGTTAGGGCCTGTCGCCATAATATATTTGTACCAGCAAGTGCTCGACACCATTAATTTGTTCTCGGCTAGGAAAAATTTAGTGAACGGCACCAAAGAATTAGACCTACTTCAGGATAATACCCTTATTAAACTACATGACGCCAGTAGAATGAAGCTACCTTGTCAAGGAACTCCCACACCGGAGAGCTATGCACCTCGCCATAAAAGCTCTCAAGTGCCGTAAGGGGGAAATTTTCCCCTTGGCCTTGAAGCTCCAGGGTCAGTCGCTGCCTGGACCCCCCCCCAGAACAGGGCAGCCGTACAACAAATGGTCTCGTGTCTGTAACGCCCCACAGACGCACGAATCATCATCCAGCAGACGGAACCTATTCAAAGAAGCCGCGAACTCACCATGACCAGTGAGGATCCAGACTCCCGATGTCCTTCAATAAACACTAGAGGCATACCATCCCCCCAGGTCTTGTATGAATTCATACAAAGACCTTCCAAGAGTCAAGATAATTATACCATTTTTAAATGGGAATTGCAAACTACAATATAGTACAAGTAACAGCTCTAATATCCGGAACCCTCAGGGTCAGCATGTTGCTGGTTATCGGAATTTTCCGGATAATAGAACGTTGTTTTCAGTGCATGTAAATTGGTCACGGAAGAACCGTCATTTCTTAGTACTGTGCCTAAATATAATTTTATATGTTAATTAATTATTTTAACACTGTTACATATTAATGAACTTACCTTTCATATCTGTTTATATCCACTTCCTTCCGAATTAATAAAATCACATGCTAACACATACATAAACACTAACGTTACAATTATACGTAGTGCAGCAAAACTTAAAAACAGTGACAGATAAAAAAACTTCTTGATCTACAGTACATTAAAACAAAGCATAGATAAACGATATTGTAAGTATCACTGGTTTTTAAAAAACACGAATGTCCGACTGCCTGATACACGAAGATCTTTTTTGAATACATATTGAATGAACTATATATGAACAGTGTAATAATATAAATTATTATGTACATTATTGTTCTTGTTGTGAAATTGCAGTGCCATAAAAAGCTGTTTCAATCTTGTTCGATTTTTTTTTGTTGAAAATATGCGGGTTATACAACGTTCCGGATGATAAGATTGTCGGATATTAGAGCTTTTACAGTACTACAACATAGAGCAGAAACTTTAAAAAATTTTTAATTTTTAGTGTTCAGATTGCTGTTCAATGTTTTGATAATGATTAATTTATGATTGTAGCACTGAAAAAAAGTGAAAACATACAAAGAAGCACAGCATCGAATGGAGACATTGTTCCTGATACTAATGCTATTATTATTGTTCGTCCTGAGTGACCAAATTTCTAGTCTTTTGGTTTACAGTAACAAGTTTTTTTAAGGAGAATTCAAAACAGCTGAAAAAATAAAAATCTTAAAAAATAAGAAAAAAATACGTTTTACACAACACTGTTACATACACTTTTGTATGAACTTTAACTGAATGAAATTACAATAAATTAACAGTTACCAACTAATCTTGTTAGTATTTCACCAACAAATAAATACCTACAGTCCTCTTCAAATCCACAACATATTTGCAAACCAGCTAAATTATGGGGTGATAATTATTATTATTATTGTTATTTAGGTACGTGCTAACTTAACCCCAAGTGAGGGTGAACAGTGCTGTAAATTGGGCCTGAGAGTAAACCAAAGTCCCACAGTAGCAACTGCTGTAGTAGCAAGATTTCTTCAGTTCATATGAGCTGTTCATGAGCTCCAAGCTGTTACTTAGACTGAAATTTCTCACAACGATAATTTGGCGCAAGTAGACATGAATTTGAACAAGACACTGATACTATGTTAGTTTATGTAAGATAATCAGCAAATACTACACTAAGTTTATAACGCAGCATGCATTAAACCAAGAAAATTAAAATCAGACTAATAATAAAAGAGTTTACTAACCAAGAGACGTGCAGAAATGGCTGTGAGCATCAATTGTCTTCATACATCGTTTGTTGCGAGTATCCCAAACACGAAGTGTCTTATCATCACTTGCTGATACAATATACTTGCCACCAGGATGGAAAACAACGCCTCTGACCCAATTATCGTGACCTATGAGTGTGAACAGGCATAAACCAGTGCCAACATCCCATACCTGTCACAAAAAGAGAAAAATATTTTTAATATTAAGCTTAAAAAGAACAAAATTCACATTAGTTCTACATAATTCACAAAAATCTTAGAAATCACAATATTGGCACAGGTGATAAATATGTTAGGTAACTCAACATTAATAAAATATTGCCAACCTCAAAATAAAAAATACACAAAAGCAAACTTGAGAATGATTACGAACCAAACACAAAATATATTTAATCCATTGTAAAATACAACAGCCGAACCTAGGAAATCTTAACTAATAGGGGCTGACTTCAGTTTGGATTATTCAGGAGATTTGGTACAATTTCCTTTCAGGCAGAAAAGAGAAACCTATTTCAACGTACTGATCACTGGAGTCAAAGAAATCCGCAGGAAAACTGCCTCAACGAATGAATTGCAAGTGACAAAAACGGTCATCAATATTTAAGTGATGATGACATGGCATCATTTTGCAGCGCTGCTCAACATCGCATCATTAATCAGGTTAAGTTTCTTACATAAAAAAAACTGAATTTGTTTCAACTAACTAAAATTCTGTATTCTTAAAGAGCAATTTGATTTTTATCAAGTTAGAAATAAACATTAACTTTGCTTCAGATTCATAATTACTATTATTTTCCCTTTACTTAGTCAGAAAATTAAAAAGGATCTAAATACTACCCAAAATTTTGGATTCCTGGAGTTCGAGTTACCGAGGTTCCATTCTACTCCCCAATAAATTGCATTGTTTATAAATTACTCTGTTTCCACAAAAAATGGAATAGGCAATAAGATAGTATCTTGAAATACTCTTAATAGATTCTGTTTGTTAATTTTCAAATAGCAACTACACATTAATTGGCACAATACTGTACGCGCACCAGCTCATGATCTCTGTCGCCTGGGGAAGTGGGGCGGGTGGCATAATAGAATGTGAGTAATATATTTGTCTTATCGTGCAGTACAAAAACATTTAGTCATCATGTAAATATTATTATTATGTCTATGTATTTATTTATTATAGGCCTACGTATTATTGCTTTTCACAACGGATACACGTGTCACAATATACAGTTGTACATTTGTGCTAATGCGTCTCGGATGTGTTAATCATTATTCATGATTTTTGATCACTAATGTGATTTTTATTTTGAAATTAAAGGGTGTTAACGTGCCAAAAGTTATTTGTTTTGTGTGTTTTGTGTTAGGTAAATTTCAACGTGTATTTTTCATATCTTTTGTTTTATTTTAATATGTCTTCCCAGAAAAATAAAGCGGTAATTCATTCGGAAGTGCTACAAATTATTGCATCAGTTATAAAAAACTGTGATGAAGAATCGCGTAAAGGACTCGGAATTGGCTTAACCAGTTGACTGAGGTAAAAAAACCATAATCATAATTTGCTACTAATTATTTAGGCCTATAAATTAATGTTATGAAATATATATTTTTTAATTTCCTTATTTTCTATGCTACGTGCATATTTTAATTCCTGAGGACTGCCTGACTCAAACTGTAAATAATTACTAAATATTAATAAATACAATGAAAGAAAAGTAAAAGAGTTACTATATCGTAGAATAAATTGAAATAATAAAACAAAAGGTTACTTTATAATGACAAGAACATTATGATAAATGTTTATTTTATGAATAGTATAATCTTTCACTGCATGCCGTAACAGAAATTCCTCACACGGATCACGAGCTGACGTGCGTATAGTACCTCTGGTTCACCAGAGGGTTTTCACCAGGGGTACTGAACTCCTTTATTTAATTAGAAGTTCTTCACTTTTGTAGAAATTATGAAAGTTTGTAAATAAAATGCTGGCCCCTCTGTCAGCCAGTTCTAGTTGTACTCATGACTGTGAATGCAATCAGTGTTGTATGAGGAATTATAAAGTGACTGTCAGACCATTTTAAGATAAAGTGTTACCACGATGGGCGTAGCTCAAAAAGTCAGTCGAGATAGGAACAGCAGGGCATCCGGCCGCATAGAGTTCAAAAGGAAAATAAAGGAGAAAATGGTTGGGGAAGCCTTCACTACTGCCTCAAAGAGGAGTGGCTGCTGGCATGCGAATATAGTCTCTATTGCTGCCTGAAGCTGCTGAAGCCAGGAACGGTCACCGACATGACGTCACCTTCGCTGCTGCCTCAGTGAGGAGGAGCGGTCGCTGGTGAGGCGAGGATCGTATACACCGCTGCCTAACAAATAGGAGTGAAGTGACGGGAAAGGAAGGAGTCAGAGTGAAGCAAAGAAGGTATTTAATGTTGAGTGATCGATCTCTCTCCGTACCGACCTTCTCAAAGCAACAATCAATACTGACTGACTGTTTTCCTTCAACTACTGCCTGGCCAGTCCTTCGTGTATGTTTCACCCACTGACACATGCACTGGGAGAGGTTTGCTGGCTGCGCTACCTACCGGAAGCAGAAGCAACGTTTACAGTGCCTGTTAGAGCCTTGATGGCAGGAGTTTTGAAATAAACCCAAAATATATTGGATAAAACGAGTTAAGCGGTAAGCCGACTTGTAACTGTAGGACATCAATCCACTATCAACGACTAATGGCAGATTAATGTAAACTGAAGCATAAACGACTTATTCCGGAGGACCTAGTTTCATTTAATGGCGCCAGAAACCAACGGCGGAACGACTGAATAAGCAAGACACAACGATGGAAAGTACACTGAGGGAGACAAAGGAAAACGATAAGTAACTGCTGGAACAGCAGGACATCACTGGTCAACTCAAACACAAAATTAGAAAGCGTACAACAAAATAGACTAATTCGCTTACCTGTTGAATGGCCTGAAGTGTAGAAACGGCGTCTACGCGACACGTGTCCGGGGTTCGATTCACACTGTAACTTTAATGTTTGATACGAAAACAAGAACAATTGTAAATGATTATAAATTACACACATAAGCAAAAGCACACTTGAAAATGATGTATGGTACATCAGAAACGAACGAAGCATAACGACAATTGCAGAAGCGACGCCATAGGATGGCCGGCGCAGAGAAGGCACGAACAGTCTACATGCCGCAGAATCCAACCAGTGAGTGAGTTGACCGGGAAGAATGGAATGTGAGTAGTGGGAGAATAATTACGTCATGAACTGAGATCAACATCGGAAATCAAGACAAGTATACAGACAGAGGCGGGAAAAAGGTTATTAATACAAAATCAGTGTATTTAACGACGATAATAATTAGCGGGGAAATATGAATTACTTAACGGGGGTGCGATTGGCCTTAACATACCGCCCGCCTAAATCGATGAAAGCGATTTACAGAAACAAAACTAGCAGAGAAGATCGAAGAACGAAGCCGCCCGCCCTGAAACAACCAGGGAGCGGTAAACGCAGGAAGAAGACGAAGAAGAATCGAATGAAGAGAAGAACGGAGCATCTTGAGGTGGCGTGACAAACGCACGGGTTTGCCCGGCCAACGACGAACGGAACATCTTCCACGGCTTGCGCGGAAGCCAACGAGTAACGGAACGATCTTGAGGTGATTGCCAACAAGGGTTGACAACCAGAAGCGACGCAGAAGAAGAAACGAAGAAAGAAGACGGCGAACGAAGAGAACAAGCGAAGAACGAAAACGAGCGACGAACAAAACGAATGGAGATGAGGTGAGCGTGAAACGAGGTGAGAACGGCGGAGAAGTTAGTTGCCCAAAGGCAGAGCTAACTGATAAGCGGGTTGCGAAACGAATTGACGAGCAGGCGAACAATGTTGGCGAGAATCGAGAGTTGCGGTACGGCGAACTTCACTAACCAGTTGTGAGTGAATCCGTGATTGAGGTTGAGACGACGAGCGAGAGTTGCGAAGATCACACCAAGCATTGAACGAGCGAAGAGAGTTGAGATTACAATTATTCACCGGTTGTGAATATTGTATACGATGTTTGGGGCCCCGCCCGCCAAGAGGGGCTAAAGGCGTGCGAAGAGAGTTAGCAGAACATGAAACGACTGAGGAGGGCCGGTTGCCCTTTGGCGAAGCGATTTGCAGCGGTTGATCGAGAGTGTTTGCGAGAGACGACGAGAAGCGATGATTTGAGATGAGTTGGTTAGCCGTAGAATCGACTGAGGCGAACGTAGTAGGTTTTATTGGCGAATTAGCGATGATGCAGCGAGATGCGAAGCGGTTTGGCGAAGAATTGACTGAAGACGACTCGGTGGAGGCCTTCAGTACAGACTTGAATCGAGGCGTTGACTTGAAGCGAGGCGCAGAGTTGAAGCGACGAATTGGCGTAGTACCAGCAGCAAGATCGGTCGAGATACTGGCGGAGTCAGTAGACGAAGCGAGACGAGGATCAACAGCGATGATCTCGGACGAAGCGGTGAAACGATTTGAAGGCGAAGAGACAGAAGTATGGTGAAGACGATTAGTTGAAGCAGAAGGGCGATTAGTTGAAACAGCGGCGTGATTCGAATTATTGTTGAATACAGGCGAAGCGAGTAGGCAGCTAGGCGGCTGGACGATAGAAGCGATAGATTCACTGATTACAGGGTTTGAGGTGACATCGAGGTTGATTGATGACTTAGCAGGAACGATAGTTTGTTGGTCAGCGACGATAATTTGAAGCGAAGATGAATTTTTATTTGACGAGTGATTTTGAACAGCAGGCGATGTGAAATTAACATCAGTAGCAGGCGACGAGACTTGAGCGTTGTTAGCGAAAACAGATGTTAAGAGCGAATCGTTACTTGAAGCAGAACTAAGTGGTTGTAGTTCGGGCAATTTTCCGAATACTACATAACCAAATACGGTTGATAAAGCGGATGGAGTACCTTTAATTAAAGGCGTTTTACTAAAATCGAGAATTTCTGAAAAACAATCAGCGCCAAGCAGTAAATCTACTGAATTGGGGCTGCGGAAGCGAAAATCAGCTAGCAGATGTTGTGAAAACTGTTCACCGACTGACTTATGAATTCGAGAAGCAGGTAGGCGGTCTGATATTTTGTTAATAACAGTAGCCTGAAGTGGAAGGCGAAAGTTAGAATTTTGCGGCGACAGAATTGTAAAATTTGTAATACCTTTAACTGAGGTGACTTCGGCTGAAATGCCTTGCAGGCGTTTAGAAGTAGGAACGATGTCGAGTTGCAGTGAACGAGCGGCGTTGTATGTTAAGATGCTGGACTGAGATCCATTGTCGATCACAGCGCGAAGCGGAACGATTTTGCCGGATGAATCGACGGCATGAACGATAGCAGTACCTAGCAGCGCAGTTTGGCCGTTAAGTCGACATGAAAGTGAATAATCGGCAGGTTGGTTAACAATAATGGACGAGGACGACGAATTTGAAGTAACTACCGGCTTATCAGCACAGCAGGTAGTACAAGAATGAATTGGCGGAGTTGCGATAGTATTAGCTTGAATCGGCGGCGAAGAATTTACAAGTAGGCATCCAGTAGCCGGTGAATCGGTGTCCGGATGTACGGCAGGATGATACGGACTAGCAGTTGGCGAATTATGCGAATTAACAACAGAAGCGGTGGACGAATTAGATTTTTGAGGGCTGCGATCAATATGCAGCAACGTATTGTGCGATTTTGACTGGCAGATACGACAATGTTTATTTGAGCTACAATTGCGGCGATCGTGTCGTCCGAAGCAGGCAAAACAAAGTTTAAGGCGAGAAATAATTTTGTAGCGATTATCTACATTTTGTGCAAGAAATTCACTACAGTTGTGAATTGAATGAAAGTGAGATTCGCACGACAGACATTTGAGTGAATTTGATTTGACGAAAAACGAAGGTACATTATCAGAATTAGGAGACGGCAAAATAGGACTACGATGACTGTGTACAGAATTGAAAATATCGGTTACCGGGTTAGCTGAGTCCGGTTGATCGAGGTTTGAATCGCTGGAGTGCGAAGAACTAGCGTTATCTGTAGGTTGAGAAGAATTCAATAATTCTAAAGAATGCATTTTAGCGGTAACAAATGACATTAAGGCCTCGTATGTAGGCACGGCTGAATTAGGATTTGAATCCTCGAACGCTTGCTTTGTTACAGGATCCAAATTAGAATAGGCTATCTCAAAAAGTAAATATTCAAGTAAATTTATATTTAGCAGACGTAAGGCTCCGATTGATGATTCGTGGATATTAAGAAAACCTTTTAACGATTGATAGGACGGAGTGTCAGATTTAACGAAATTGAATATCTGATTTAAGTGAACATTTGCTATGCGCCTTGAGTTGGAGTAGCGCTCAACAATTAAATTGTACGCTAACGTATAATTTTCAAGCGAGAGAGGCAGGTGTTCTATTAGACGCAGTGGTTCACCGACTAATGAGCACCTCAAATAATGAAGTTTTTGAACAAATGATAACTCAGAATTGTTGTGAATTAAATCATTGAACAAGCTGATGAAATTCTGGAATTTTGCAACATCTCCGTCGAATGAAGGTAGGCGAATTCGAGGTAATTGTATTAATTGCGAATTAGAAGACTTGACTTGATTTGGTAAAACGATTGTATTGTCCAGAGATTCAATTAATTTCTGGGCGCGATCAATTAACTGGAAATAATGAGTTTCGAAAGCAGTGCGTTCTGATTCGAAATCTGCTTCGGGTTGAAGTAATTTGATATTCGTTTGTATTTGTTCAAAGTCACACCAGAGGTCTAAGAATTTGTCAAGTCGTAATTTGACTTGGTTAACTTCAACGTCAGATTGAAGAAAATTATTAAAACGAGAAAGATGATTATTAACAACGTTGCGTTTTTTGATTAAAGATTGTAAATCGTCCATGTTGAAAATAATGAACGAAGACAGCGAGCGAAAAATAAATAATAGAATGTAAACAAAACACAGCTGTTTATTGAATCTAGGTTAGTTGCAACTATGATGTATACGTTGCAGACGACGCAAGTGAAGTGATTCTCTCAGCGCTAGCAGTAACGACGGACAGCACGAGAGAGAGCGAATGAGAGAGAGGGCACGCATGCGCTGTAAGCTGCGTGAACCAGTTAACAAGAACGAAGGAAAAAATGGCGACTCTAGCCAAATTCTGGCCGTGTCGAAAGATATAGCACTGAACCGATCTACTGTGACGTCAGCATAGCGTTGGTTGCAACTTGTATTGAATGAACGCGTCACAACACTGATAATGCGTTGCATTTGTTATGCAACTTACCCCGTATTTTTTAACTGAATAAATGAAATTGTTTTTAATATTAATATTTTTATTAATGTTTTTATTAATATATTGAACACATGTAAGACACGAAACACAATAAATGACACGATGAATGTAATGTAACACCATGTAACAACGAATTAAACAAAATACTGAAATTGTTGACGATTGAAAAAATTAAGACAATAGACTGTATTTCCAAATATGCACTGATAAATATCCTGCCCGGGACGGACCAAATGTTAGAGCCTTGATGGCAGGAGTTTTGAAATAAACCCAAAATATATTGGATAAAACGAGTTAAGCGGTAAGCCGACTTGTAACTGTAGGACATCAATCCACTATCAACGACTAATGGCAGATTAATGTAAACTGAAGCATAAACGACTTATTCCGGAGGACCTAGTTTCATTTAATGGCGCCAGAAACCAACGGCGGAACGACTGAATAAGCAAGACACAACGATGGAAAGTACACTGAGGGAGACAAAGGAAAACGATAAGTAACTGCTGGAACAGCAGGACATCACTGGTCAACTCAAACACAAAATTAGAAAGCGTACAACAAAATAGACTAATTCGCTTACCTGTTGAATGGCCTGAAGTGTAGAAACGGCGTCTACGCGACACGTGTCCGGGGTTCGATTCACACTGTAACTTTAATGTTTGATACGAAAACAAGAACAATTGTAAATGATTATAAATTACACACATAAGCAAAAGCACACTTGAAAATGATGTATGGTACATCAGAAACGAACGAAGCATAACGACAATTGCAGAAGCGACGCCATAGGATGGCCGGCGCAGAGAAGGCACGAACAGTCTACATGCCGCAGAATCCAACCAGTGAGTGAGTTGACCGGGAAGAATGGAATGTGAGTAGTGGGAGAATAATTACGTCATGAACTGAGATCAACATCGGAAATCAAGACAAGTATACAGACAGAGGCGGGAAAAAGGTTATTAATACAAAATCAGTGTATTTAACGACGATAATAATTAGCGGGGAAATATGAATTACTTAACGGGGGTGCGATTGGCCTTAACAGTGCCAATAGCGCGAAAAACATGAACGATGGACCAGCACAGAAAATAGTACAGTATCAAATGTCTTGCAGTTGAGCAATTTTGTACAGGTAAATTTGTTTTTACTGTTAAGTGACCATATCTTAGTGTAAAGATCTTGGATAGAGAATTTTCTTCTTTATCACTTGATGTATCTCACATATTTGTACGATGATAATTGACGCTGTGGTGTTACATGAAAGAAAGAGATTTTGTTTTGACGAGCCAGTACTAAAATTTGAACGTTTTCGTCCATAACTTTTCAACAAAAATAGGTATTTGTTTGGGAATGAAATCATCAGTTAGCTTTAAATGTAATGATTGAAATCAATAAATTAGAAGTGCCGGCGAGAAATTTTATGACTAAAATTGAACAAAGAAGGTTAACACTACCTGTCTCGCTTATCCCTCGGTTAAACCTTACAATTAGCGTCAAAATAACTATAACATATTTTGATTTAAGCTATTCTGTTTAGAAAAGGATAATACACAAAACTAAGTGCAGAATAGAGTTAGAAACTTTCATAGAAGAGGAGTAAATAAAAATTGAAAAGAGACGACATTATTTTGAGGCAATTTTTTTTATCCAGCACGTTACTTTGTTGAACAAAAAGTGTGATATCTTTTGGACACATCTATCAATTTGCAATATCTAAACGTTGTTATTTTTACAATGAATTGCTTTATTTATGTAAATAGCTTAACATATTTTGTGTATTTTTAGTGACACTTTTTTGTACGTAAATTGATATTTCTAAAAGAAAATATTTTTTCTTAATTTTAAATTTTTATTCTGGTCGTAAATGAAAACGGAAAAATTTGGTTCAAACGTTGTTCTAATAACAAATTCTTTATAAATAAATGGTAATTTTTTGAAATTTTTAGGAATGATACTGAATGAAATTAGAGTTTTTATTAGGTGTAAAATGACAGTCCGCGTGATCGTTAAAATCGCCGTTCTTGTCGGTTAATTAAATTTTAAGTGGGTAATAAAATGTTTGCAATTTATCTAGTCTAACTATTGTAATTCCTTGTAATTTATTATTTTGTTAAGAAACAATTGGTTTAAAAGATATTTGTCTATCACTTATTATAACCTGATCCTGAAAGGACCCTGTATTAAAATGTACAATACTCTAGGTAAAATGTATTCTACACTAGGCATATTTTGAACTAAAGAAAAATTTATATTTAAACAAACCTTGAGTGATTTGTCTCGTGAACCGGATACAAGGAAGGGTCCTTCATAAGCACCCTTCTTATTATCAGCACCAGCTGCCTCGTTGATCGCAGAATGGGCGCTCTCAGGTGCCCACGCTATGCACTCTACTACATGGTCATGATCCCTCATTTCAACCTATCAAAAAAAAACCAAAAAAAATTAGTACTAAATCATTTCACCACATAAAATAAAAGATACATTATACAACAAAATCAAAACACAGGAATAGGGATTTTTTTTAGAGCATACATGTTTGGGATTTTACCTCTTGGGAGATTTTTTAGCTGTATCTGCAGCAGTTTTTTAATCAACAACCTGCATTTGACAAGGCTCAAAAAAAATTGTGTGGGAAATATTAGTGGCTAAGGGTATTCCACAAAAGCCACAAATAGCAAAAATGGTGGTGAGAAAGACTGTGAAAGCACTGATGAGATTGAATGCTCAAATGTCAGGATCTTTTAACAAAGTTCAAAGGTATCGAACCAACAAGGCGATAAGTCCTAGCCCCATATTATTAATAATGATTGTGGATGAGATTTGCCAGAGAAGGACCAGAAAAACTCTAAATCATTTCTAGAATCTTAAACATGTACAAAAGCTCAGTCGCTGTTATTTCCAGACATTATATTGTTGATTCTTAAGGAATTCACATATTCAGGAACTGTTCTCTTATCAGATGAAAAATTAGAAAAGGAGTTAAGTAGAAGAATGCAGAAAACAATTGGTTTCTACAGAAGTTCCTAAGTATTGTAAGAAAATTACATACGATGCATATTTTGTGCCAATACTGACTTACGCCATGCAAATGTACAGAATGCAGGCAACAGAAATAAAATTCAAGACGAGTATGTTAGCAAATACAAGAAGAGACGGGATGAAAAATGATGTGATTAAAAAACAACTGTGGAAGGACAGCCTGATAAGAAAAGTTGTACAAAGCTATAATGTTGGTTTTGGTCATGTGAGCAAGATGCAAGTGGGTTGACTGCCTAAAAATATATGGTACGTGAAAATGTAGGGAAGAAGATCAAGAAGTAAACTAAGAGTGAGGTAATAAGTTCAGTTACAGACGAATTGGGACAAAAATGCCAAGGCAAGAGAGTAATGGTGTATAGACAGTTTAGCGATAGAGTTGGAGAGGGATTTAGGAATGATTGCTGACTGTAAATTCATGCGATAAATTATATGAGGCAGTGCAAAAGTGGTCAGAGAAAGTGAAAAGAATGGAATATATGCGAACACGAGCAAAAAGATTATTATGTTGAAATAGGAGGAGAATAGAGTAATGTCAAGTGAAAATTCTTCATATTGTTTACAAACTAGCCCCCTATCACGCACATTACAGTGAATGAGTAGTAAATATAGAACAAATTTATAAAACAAACTTGACTACAAAAAGAGTGCATTATATGTGTTCTCGGTGTGTCGGCTTAATCGCATTAATGGAGTCAAAAAGTGAAAATGATATCAGGTGAATAATCACATAGGCTGGTCTGAATCATGCCACTGCCATTCCATCGTGTTTGTTTGTATCAACTCAATAGTTAAATGGTTTTTACTACACGTACACTGAACTAAAAAAATAATGGATTAATTTATTTTATATTTATTTTAACAATCATAAAAATAAATTATCCAAAAAAATTATACATTTATTAATTTATACAATGTGCAGCCCAGAAAAAAAGGACAGACAGCCTACAGTTGGCAAAACTCTATAAATGACTAAAAACAAATAGGGTCTACTTAAAAAAAAAACAGATAACCAATGATCCACAAACCTTGCATTCCCTTGTTGCTGTAACCCAAACTCTGACTGTCTGATCATTGGAACACGATGCCAACAATGAGCCGTCAGGTGATACACGTACCTGGCGAACCCAGTCTCTGTGCCCAGTAAAAGTTTTCACACAATAACTGCAAACAAATCATACACTACCAATTAGTACAATCAAACGTTGTGAATCAAAATCAGGTAATATTTTTTATATTGCAAGTTGTTGTGACTAGTACAAAACAACAAGCTGTAAAACAGGTAATTAAGGTTTAAAATAATACTAAGTTCATGATTTTGATGCAGCAAAACACTCTTTTCTTCATGACAAAATAAAATCATGATCACATAACTTTAAGCAAAGAAACATTCTGTTAGCACATTTTATCCTAATTTGTGTCGTATATATATTGTAACATTATAATAGTGATATTCTAGAAATAGTTAAGGGAAAAACTGTTGTTATGGTAAGAAATTGAGTATTACATGAAGTGGTGTGTATTAAATAAGGTTAATCGGTTGCAATCAATGAATGTTTTGAATACAAATTCTCAAAAATCAAAACTAGTAGGAACATTCATCTTTACTTCCTTTTACCATGTTCCAGTCAAGCGAAGAAAGTGTTAAAAGAGTTTAGTTTGTTTGGAAAACTATCAGTCCACAGGTATAAAAACAGTTAGCGTCTTTGTAGTCAGTTAGTAGTATTTGGACTGCAAATGGAATTAGTGTTGTCAGGCCATTTCGTAATAGTATCATTATGTGACCGATTGTGAATTATCTTAATAGCTTTACTCTAAGAATTTATATTAAGAGTTTTATTCTATATGACTGAATAGAAACACCATTCTAAATTTTTACTTTTTGTTAAAATTGCTCTGAAGAAGCCGGTACCACCAAAACGCATACGTTTTTAAACTTAAAAGACAACCAAAGGTAAGGTAAAGATAAATTTCATTTATACTGTAATTTATATTTACAGTGCATACTACAGTCAAACTTCTATAACTCTAATCCTCAAGGGATGGGGAAAAACATTCAAATTACAGATATTTCGAGTTATGTAAAAATAACGACAAAACAGTTATTCAAAATTAACAAAAACAGAACATTCCACACAGGCTAATACAGTACCCTACAATATGTGAAATATGTAGGCCTACTGCACATGTGTAATTTTTTAATATAGTTCTGTACGTTGCATTTAACTTAGCTATTGGCTACAGTGTTAAGTACTGTACAAATTGTATACAGTATTCCAAAATTATGCTATTTTAATTACGCAGTATGTGCTGAATATGGTACATTGTACCAACAGACTATAATTCTAAATTGTTCTGTGGTCGTTCAAAGATTTGTCGATTCAAAGAAATTCATTGTTTTGGTTTACGCCTTTTATAGGCCTATACAAAGGCAACCAGATGGCTTTAAGGGTCTGTACCCTTTCATTGTTGAACATTTCCTGATAAAATAATAGAAGAAGCACTGTACCTACATTTTTCAGAAGACCAAAAACGCTATTTTGAAAACTATATTCATATTTTTGTCAAAAGAAACGAACTAAATATTTTGACTTAAGAGAAATAGCAAAATTCAAGTTATAAATGGATTTTTTTTTCTGCCCATAACAGACAGGTGGAGTGTCAAATTATTTACTCAATCTGTTCGTTGCGAGGCTAAAATAAATAGTTCTGTTTGTTATCACATGGTCAGCCAATTAAATGACTGAATCATTTAAGAACAGAAGAGGTAGAGGTGTAAAAGACACTAATCAGAGTTATCTCCTCTGAAAGTAATGAATTTCATTGTACAGCCAGACCCTGTGGTGAATGAAGTGAAAGTGTCATTTACAGAGTGGAAAATATGTGCTTTTCAGAGGGCCCGGCATGCTGATAAGCGTACTTTTCCACTCAGTGAGGAAGGCAATGGTAAACCACCTCACTCCTCGTTTTACTTAGTAAAACCTCTAGAGGTTCAAACCAGCCTTTCGGCTGTTGACCTAAACAACAAATGGATTTTTACATGGTCAACTAATGGACAGTTGAAGGGAACTGAAATTCAATTAAGAGTTACAGACGTTTGAGTTACAGAAGTTCAACTGTATTCACTATTTGCTTTTTTTTAACATCTGACTATGCTGCAATTAATGCTAATACAGACAGTGAAGGATGAAATGATTTTTTGTAACGTATGAAAATATGCCGTGCCTGAATGGGATTCGAACCCAAGGCTGCATGATGAGAGACGAGCACGTTACCAACTACGCCCATGCGGCCGGCATTATTTGCTATTAGTAGCAAGAGGTTGTGGACAGGTAAATTGTTTTGATTTCTGAATGACAATTTCTTAATTTATAAACAAGTTTAGTTTAAGTTTTGTAATTAATTTAAATGAAGCAGTCTAATTGTTTGTTAGAAGTTTAAGCTTAATAATTAATTGTAATTATTAATAGTGTCAATAAATCAACGGTTATAAGTTTAAAGAAATCTATTAGTTAATTAATACAACCAGATCCCGAACGAATCTTAGCATAGGTGTTACAACATTATGTTCTCCATTTAATAACTATTCACCAAAGTTTTAAAAAACAGTAATGAAGAACCACTTAGCTAATTTTATGGTGAAAAATAAATTTAACCTTATTGCTTAACTAGCCGGCCGCATTGGCATAGTTGGTAACGTGCTCGCCTCTCATCATACGGTCTTGGGTTCAAATCCCATTCAGACACGGCATATTTTCATATGTTACAAAAAATCACTTCATCCTTCATTGTCTGCATTAGCATTAATTGCAGGATAGTCAGACATTAAAAAAAAAGAAGCAAAAGAACAGCCAGACGTTAAACAAAAAAAATTGCTTAACTAAACCTAAGTCGGGGTTGTTTAGATCAACAACCTCAAGCTGGTTTCAATCGCTAGATTTGGAGAATACCAAGTAACATTAACCCCGTAAGACAAGGTATCACACAATAAATCTGTTAAAAGCAGATCACCATACAATAATCTTCATAAAGAATACCTTCCATTTTTAAAATTCATGTTCATTTTCAAATTCGTTCATCACAAAAAAAAGTTAAAACGTACCCGGTGGTGACTTCCCACATTTTGATTGTCTTATCACGGGAAGCAGAAACAATGAAATCTCCAAGTGGAACAAACGTTACACCAGATACGTTGTGGTCGTGGCCATGCATTGTTTTCAAACACTGATATCCTTGATGGAAATCCCATAATTTTATTGACATGTCGGCACTGCATGAAACTGTGAACCATTAAAAACCACTCCATTAACATAAAATTCCATAAGTTTATATATAACAAGTTATACACATTAGGGCCTCATGCGCTGAAGAGTTTGGCGCAATCAAAACTCATAAATCTTCTGCCCGGGATGGTTGTTAAGGTCCAGATTTCAAGGTGCACCCTCCACAAGGTGGCCTTGGATTGGTAGAACAACTGCTCTACTGAACTGAAGAGGAGAGCCTATGGTTTACGTCCAGTGTTGAATCATGAAGAGCGAGGTTACTCTATCCTACCATTTTTATTCTTCTGGCAACTTTAGAACACATGATGGTCTCTTAAATGTAGTGCTAATCAGGTAGAGTAGGATTACTCTATTCCACTGTTTCTATTTTTCAGCTCACTGTAGAAAGCATACGAAGTGAAGGAAAAATTTAACGCAGGAAGAAAAATTCAAGAAGAAATAATAAAAATGCTGAGATTCGCCAATGATATAGCACTATTAACTGAGACAAAGAAAGAACTAGAGGATATCTTAAATGGAATGGATAAGATCATGAGAAAGGAAATCTACATGAAAATTAATAAGAACAAAACGAAACTGATGTGCAGCAGCAAAAGTGGTTTAGAATAGATGGGAAATTTTAAAGTAGGCAATGAAAACTTACAGAAAGTCGAGGAATTCTGCTATCTAGGGAGTAAAATAACAGAGGATGGTAGTAGCACAAATGATATCAAAAGTAGAATAGCTCAAGCTAGAAAAACCTTTGAAATGAAAAACAGCTTGCTGACTGCAAAACACTGACTTACAGATTAGTAAAAATTTCTTACAACACCATGTTCTGAGTGTAGCATTATATGGGAGTAAAACATGGATGATAGGGGCTGTAGATAGGAAGAGGATAGAAGCTTCTGAAATGTGGTGTTATAAGAAAATGTTAAAGATTAGGTCGGTGGACAAAATAAGAAATTTAGAGGTTCTTAGGCGAGTGGATGAAAAAATAAGTATATGGAAGCATCTTATCAGAAGAAGGGATAGGCTAGTGGGGCATATCTTAAGACATTCAGGTATTGGGTCTATCAATAATGGAGGGTAATATTGAGGGAGTGAGTTGTAGGAGGAGGTAAAGGTTAGAATGTATAAACCAAATTACAAAAGATGTAGGGTGTTACAGGTATGTAGATATGAAATGACTTGCACAAGATAGAACAGCTCGGAGAACTGCATCATACCAGTAGAGAGACTGATGACAAAAAAAGTAAAAAGCATGAAAACCAGTGTATTTGTATGCCACTAAGCGCTGTAGAATGGCCAGGAATGTCGGTCCAAGAGAAGCAGAGAATTTTGAGACTTAAGATCCTCCACAAGATAACAGATCCAAAGACAGTCTACAGAAAATATAGGTTATGAGGAAAATAATCGATTAATGGAAATGATTAGAAAAAGAAGACTAAAATAATTTTAACACTGGTATAGAATGTTTGATGACCAGTTACAAAACAAATTTTTAAGACACTAAACAATGAACTTAAGATTTCGCATAAATGGTTCAAAGAAGTCACAAATGATATTGAGAAAACCAGAATAAATCAAAAAACTTAAAGAATCGACTCAAATTTATACAACTAATTATGGGACTTAAGGGCTTTAATGAATAACAAAAACAAAACACCAGATGGACAGAAGAAAGGAGAAAAGGCTACAGTGAATGATGGCTGAGAATGTGAGCTGCAAAAAAAGAGCTTCCAGAAACGTCTTACCTCACCTCACGTGGTCTCTAAAATTGGCCCAATATTAAAGAAAAAAGTACTGTACATTAAATTCTTACAAGAATCTAGAAACACAAAAATCTTTTATGAAATTTTTTTCATAAAAGACCACTGGCTGGTGGCTGGGCCACCAAATTATTCTTTCAAAATTTTAACATACTCCTATTTTGTAAGAGTAGAAAAAATTTAACGGTACAAAACAAATTTAAAAATATCATTTTAATAAAACAAAAAGAATAGTATTATGGAAGGAATATGCTTTACAGATATTTATTCAGAGAACAACTTTGCTATCTTTCCATGATATTTCCCTGCATTTCCACCCCAAATTCTCCATAAGAGAATAAATAATTTTAAGGAATGTAAACCTAACCTAACATATTCTAACCTTTATACTACCTTGTTCTTAGTTCAAAGATAGTGAAAAGCCAATCACTGAATGTTGGAACAAAAAAGTTTTAGGTATAGTCATAAAATAACAGTTTTATTACTGATTTTATGGTTTATTTTGTTGCGCGGCTAAAATAAATAGTTCTGTTTCTTATCACATGGTCAGCCAATAAAATGACTGAATCATTTAAGAACAGAAGAGGTAGAGGTACAAAAGACACTAATCAGAGTTATCTCCTCTGAAAGTAATGAATTTCATTATACAGCCAGACCCTGTGGTGAATGAAGTAAAAGTGTCATTTACAGAGTGAAAAATATGTGCTTTTCAGAGGGCTCGGCATGCTGATGAGCATACTTTTCCATTCAGTGAGGAAGGCAATGGTAAACCACCTCATTCCTCGTTTTACTTAGTAAAACCTCTACAGGTTCAAACCAACCTTTCTGCTAATGACCTCAACAACATGGTTTATTTAACTAAAGAGCCAACAAAATATTGAGTATACTAAGGTACTATATTTTTAAGCTGATGCCATCCTCCCATCTGAAGAGAAACCATCTGACATACTGCCCATTCCTAAGCTACTATGTTTGTAGTAGTCACAGGTACTATCCAAACTACTTATATATTCCGTGTCGCCGTCTACAGCGAATAGTTAAAACAACACCCACATATGTCATCGCACTAGGCAGCCCACTGCCTAGCGAATAGCAATGAGATGATTAGTACAGTGTTATGACATAGCAGCAGTCTGGTACTTCGTCTGTCCCCTTCATCCCGCAGCTGCACAAAGCTCAGATTCATTACAGTACCTTCTCATCGCATGGTCAATTTTGTAAAATTGAAGAGAAAACTGTAGTTACACAGGCATTCACTATGCATAGAGAATATTTTTGCAACATTAAAACCCATGTTAATGACTTTATGATCACTCATATTTTTATCAAATTATTTACTACAAAAAATTGTCAAGATTTTTCTCTATTTGTTAAAAAAAATGAGAGCGCTGTCACTGATTAATAATTTACAATAAATTAAAAAACCCAGAATCAACTAAATTGAAAGTTTGATGATAAAATAATCTATCATTGACATATTAAAGGAACAGAGATAAATTGGTATTAGTATTTGAATATCAATTGAGAAACTGACCGAGCAATTTGCCAGACTGATCGAAAGCGATATCTTGGACAGAATCCGTATGTCCTTTTAAAGTTCGTTCGTATTCGCCAGTCTCGTAATCCCACACTTTAATCGTAGCGTCTTCACTAGATGATACCGCCAAACTAAACACTGGGTGAAATATAACCTGAAAAAAGAAAACAAAGCTAATTACATCGACAGTAAACCATACTAACTTTCTTCCTGATCTTCAAGGAGTGGTACATTTTACTTATTTTACCTTCTGATTCACAAAATTTATGTGGTACACAATATTAAAATAATTCAATAGAAAATTATCCCCTTCACTCAATTTTCTTTAAGAGAAAATCGCAAACTTCCACTAAAGTAGGCATTGGACAAAAGAATATTATGAGAAAAATTTGTACAACTTAAAATTTTCTATAAAATTAGTTATGAAACAAACCAATTTTTCACAACAAAATTACAAAAATAATACAAACCATTAAAAAAACAAATACATTATCTCCCAGAGCTGCTCTCTATTATAAGCGTCTCCGACGCTTTTTAATATATATATAGATTGGATTCTGAACAAGTGGAAGGAGAGCATAAATGCTGGTGTACAAATCGCCGATTATGATTTAAGCTATTTGCTATATGCGGATGATCAGGTAATTATCATGGAAACTGAAAATGATTTGCAGAAAGCTGTGTTTGAACTACAAAAGATCTGTGAGGGTTATGGAGTGAAGCTATCTGCCGCTAAGTCAAAGACTATGGCCTTTAAGGGCAAGTATCCAGTCAGAACGAAAATCGTTATACATGATAAGGTTTTAGAACAAGTCTCGCATTTTAAATATTTAGGATGTGACGTAAGCTTTTTAAAAGATGACGATGTTATGAATAAACTTAATAAGTTTAGAACAATTTGCGGGACAATACATCGAACTTTGAAAAATAAGACAAGAAAGGATACAAGAATTAAACTGTACAAAACTATGGCAGTCCCGATTTTGCTGTATGGCAGTGAAAGTTGGACCATGACGCAACGAGAGAGATCTCTAATACAAAGTGCAGAAATGAAGTTTTTAAGGGCGACGGCAGGCTATAATAGACTGGACATGAAACGTAATGAAAGTATTCGAGCAGAATTACAGGTCCAACCACTATTAGACGGCATTGCGCGCTACAATTCCAGGTGGTGCGAACATGTGAATAGAATGCGAGAGGAAAGACTACCAGTCCAAATATTAAGTTATGCCCCACGGGGTAGACGTGATAGAGGAAGACCGCTACGAAGATGGGTGCCGGAACAGGCTTTCGGCCTATCCGTGTTTGGGTGATGATGATGATGATTAAAAAAACAAAGGAAGTCAAATACAAATAAAATTTGCAGCAGTTTTCTTCTTTGTACACTATTCCCTGTACACTAACACAGCATTCGATTCAGAATTCAAGCTGCTTAAGAATTACCCCATAACATAAAACCGTATTCTATCAATATTCATGTTGCTCTTCAGTCGTTTGTGAAAATGACAAAATAAGTTTCTCTCTCTAAAATTTCCCTAGCTATTTTTTAATAATAGCAAAAACCAATTAAATAAAAATGACAAAAAAGTGATGGGTTGGTAAATTTTTTCATGGTGTAAATTAGTGTAGGGTTAATATTTTGGAAACTAAAAACAGATGATAGCATGGGGTTTAATTCTGCAGTAAAATGTTTTTTATAGCATTCTCTTACTTTGCCTTAGCCCAACGGTGTGATCCCAATATCTCTGGTACATCTCATTGATCAACTCAAGAAATAACCTCATGTATCAATAATACACTTGAGACTTGCAGTCTCCTGTCATGCCAGAGTATCAACTCTTTCATTACCCACAATTCCTCTGTGACTCAGCACCCACACCACAGTAACTCTGTAGTATTCAGCCAATTGTAGGAAGTTATGCAGATGTTTTCAAACTACCTTAAACCATTGGCATGTAATGACGGCGAAACACCATCCACCACATTTGTGCCGTTGTACACAATGACGGCGATTCACCGTCCTCATACTTTATTTAGTTCTGTCTACGCAGTTTTTAAAAACTTCTTGATGTAGCAGCACTAACGAAAACCACATAATTTTTGCTTTATTTACATATAACTGCCAATAGAGTGCATGCAAGCGTTCAGTTATAATTTCGTGATCAAAATCACCTATACCATGTGTTGAAAAATGGTGTTTGTTTACGTTCTGTAAGTGCGTGTTTGTTAAGAGGTTTTTAGTTATTAATCGTATTTTTTGGTGTTATATAAAGTCATAATATTCAATATTATTAATTCAATAATTTTTAACTATTAAATAAATTTTCTGCACGCTAACAAACATATTAATTTCATTACCGACAGGATATTGATGCGTAAATAAGTGATAACGGCAATGACCGGTGATTAGAATATAGGGCATAAATTTTTTTTTTATTAACCAATTTTTAAAAATTTGAATTAGTTTTGTAGAAAAAAGAATTCTCTAGATGCCCCTATATTTCTAAATTACAGTTAAAAAAACTAAAAAAAAATTGTTTAAATATTTGTAGAAATATTATTTCGAAGAAAATTAAAGTAATTCTTTGGTCTAAATGGTTACTAAATTCTGAAAAAAATGAAAAAAAATTATGAGAATTGGTTAAAAGAAAAAAAAGTTATTGTCTATTTACAATATAGTGTCATTTTATGCAAACTTAAATCCAACTGTAACGCCACCAACAGTACAAAACAATTCGTAGGTCAACGGGTTAAACCTATATGACCATGACCCTCCAAGTGCTTTCAGAACTGCCTGACTGTCTAAGAGAATTTCCAATACATCACGCCTACCTTACACATCACCCACATCTGTCATACAACTCTACTACTTTTCAGGAACCAATTAGGTCAATAGAGCAGGGTTCAACTGAATGATTTATGTACACATAGGCAAACTTAAGTAGATTAGTTTTTAATCAGTGCACTTCCTGTTCTCTCGTACGTTGCACAAACACAGTCCTTTACGAAAAAAATTATGATGGAGAGCGTAGCCAAAACACAAAGATCAATGTAATGACTGATGTTAAACATTAAATTAAAAGACTGAATAAGAAATGAGGTTATTCGGCAGAGGACTAAATTAGTGGATGTGAAACAACAAGTGGCATAACTGAAATGGCGATGGGCTGGGACATACAATCAGACAGAGAGATGGATCAAGGTGGTTCAGCAATGGAGACCCTGGCTGGGGATTCGCAAACACGGTGGAGAGATGACTAAAAACTGGTGGCCGGATTTAACTGTTGGAGATAATCCGGGATAATAATCCAGGTGACTCCAAAAGAGAGTATAGGACACGTCAAGATAAAACTGATAAGTCTAAATTTTAACAATGTGTTAAATTCATTACTTACCAATAATTTATTACCACCTGTTTACTTCAATATACGTGCCATCCAACCATTTTTTATTGTGTATTAAATAAAACAAAATTTGCCTCAAGGTTTAATTAGAAGTTTTTATATTTTATAACCAAAAACTATTTAGAAAAGAATTCGTGTACACCGTAAAATGTTTCATCAATCAAATATTTTTTTAGCAAACTTAAATTATCACAACTTTTTAAAGCTTGTGGCAATTTTTTGGTATATTTTCTACCGGCAAAGATAAGTTTCGACAATAAGTTTGACATATTGAGCAGGAATGGCAGAGCAGGGGATTGTAGAGGCAGACAGGAGAGGCGTATATCCAATAATGGATGATGATGGACTGATAAAGAAAAAGAAGAGCAAACGAGTACCTTTTTTATCAAAGGACAAAAAGAGATTATTAAAACAGACAACTTACCTTAGTTACCGGTGCTCTATGTCCAGAAAGGCAGTATTTTTCGGGTGGTCGGGGGATCCATTCGGTTGGTGATCGTTTCGCTCTTGTAGGTGCTCCTTCGATAAATTCTTTTTCAGCCTCTGACAATTTTGATTCCAATTCCATAACCTTAAAATTTAAATTCATATCATAAGTAAAATTATTAAAACTGCATTTCATAAATAGCAAAATGAAAAGAAATTTTTGTATACAAACAATACAAAGAAAATATCAAGTAGTTTAATACTACTACAATCTAACTGTGGATTACACCGAAGAATTTTTATATAATGTTACCCCTACAATACATTTCTCTTTATCCAATACACAGGCTGTTCCTGAAATGCACGATAATTAAAAAAGGATTAACACAAAAAATGATCCAACGAATTGATAACAGAAGCTGCAGAATGCGTTAAGAATACTCCTGTCATAATGATTGCTACAAGAAAAAAATCGATTTATTGAGCGAAATTATGTTGTGCAGAACAGGATCAATTTAGAGCAACTTTGTAAATAATGAGCAACACCCGTCATTCATTTGATTTCATTTTTCACTGTTTTCAGGAAAAAATTAAATAGTTGATTAGCTATTTCCAACCTTTAACAGAAAATATTTTATTCCGTTGAAAAACAGTTTTTTTTGTAACAATTTAATCTGGTTTTGTTATTAATGAAAGTAAAATTTAAATTATCTAGTATTTCTTTATACTAACTTTATTTACATCAATTTTCTCAGAATTTAATTTTCTACCCACTGAATTTAAAAAAAATAATGACAATCATTCATTTAATAAAGTTATTTCACGTTTAACCTGAAAGTGTTATTTCCGATCACTATTTTTCTGTTTTTAGACAGGTATTGTTAAAACTATGGTAGATACAGTTCTAGGATCTATTTCATTCAATTTTCCAGGCCTAAAATTTTATAACACCTCCCATTGTGGCCCTGGTAATTTCAGAATAGCTTAATTCACCAGGGTATCAGAAATCTGGGCAAATTATTTCGCTAGCAGCAAGTCAATAGCACAGCATTTTCAGACCTATGTTCATATGAAATTTTTTCTGATGTTTAGCTCTAGAAACAGATCACGAGATATGACTGTGCAGTTTAGAATCACCCTGTTTAATTACATCCAAACAGGCACAAAACTGTTTACGCTTACAGCATTTTGATTTGTAGCTTATGTATAACGACGACCATTTTAGTTCCCTATGTCAAACACTTTGCCCATAGCAGACAGGGGAGTGTTAAATGATTTGGACTCTTAACTGCTAATTCCAGGGCTACAAAAAATAGCTCCATTTATCACATAGTCAGCCAATAATATACTACTTGAAGCGTTTGAGAACAGACGAGGCAGGAGTGTAAAAGAAACTGAACAGAGTTATCCCCTCTGAAGGTAATGAATTTCATTATACAGCCAGACCCATGGTGAATGAAGTGAAGGTGTTCTTGCAGGGTGGAAAAAAGATGCTTTTCTGAGGGCCCAGCATGCTAATAAGCATACTTTCCACTCAGTAGGAAAGGCAGTGGTTATCACCTCACTCCTCAATTTACCTAGTAAAGCCAACATCTCGGCTCAAACAATCTTTCATCCAACCAGATTGTTCAAATCATCTTTTCGGCTGATGACCTAAACAACATCATCAACCAGAAGCATTAAGAATATTGAACTTGACATGAAGGAAACAGAGGTGTTACATTCAGTCAAGGATTTTATTTGGTTGTGGAGTAAATTATGTTTTGGTTCATAATAGTAATGTGTCGAAACCTATATTTCTTGATACCGATTCTGATACCAAGAAACCAGAAATTAATTCTCATTTCCGATACCAAAAATCAAAGAAGTGTAAAAATAAAAACAAATCTTTTCTTTGTATTTTAAATTTCACGATACAAGCAATGAAACAATACAGAATGGACCCACAATGAAACACAACCTTTTCTAATAACCTGAAGCTCATAACGGTATCCAGAAGTTTTACTTTTACTAGGATACAACAACACCAATCAATCAATCAATCAATCTAAATCACTCTAAATAATTGAGTGCACTTCAACACATTCACTATGTTCACAGTTTTACGTTGTTGTTGTTTAGGTCATCAGCTGAAAGACTGGTTTGAACCTGTAGAGGTTTTACTAAGTAAAACGAGAAATGAGGTGATTTACCCTTGCCTTCCTCACTGAATGAAACAGTACGCTTATTAGCATGCCAGGCCCTCTATCTTGCATGCAAGCACATATCTTCCATTCTGCAAATGACACCTTCACTTCATTCACCACAGGGTCTGGCTGTACAATGAAATTCATTACTTTCAGAGGAGATAACTCTGATTAGTGTCTTTTTACACCTCTACGTCTTCTGTTCTTAAATGATTCAGTCATTTAATTGGCTGACCATGTGATAAGAAACAAACTATATATTTAGACCTGCAACGAACAGATTGAGTGTAAATAATTTGACACTCCATCTGTCTGTTATGGGCAGGAGTTTTACGTTATAAAAATAATTGAAAAATGAAGAAAACCCATGTGAACCATATAAACGAGAAATTTACAACAATTATTTATTCACGATGAAAGCCCGATTCCACATGAACTGGTTGTATCGAATTGTGATAAGACTTCTTCTACAGTTTGATTAGTGATTTATTTGTATTGGTTCCATTTTCGGAAAGAAATATTCAAAAATTTTAGAAATTTCAGCAAATCATACACTAACTTAACGGAATGACTAATATGAATTAAAAACTAAATTCAGTCAAACTTCTACTAACAGACACTTCTGAACTACGGAAAATTCCTAATAGTGAACAATTTTAAAAGTCCCGGGATTTTCCCGTAAGACACAATACTAAAATATTTCCTAACAACGGACCCTCCACATAATGGATGCGGACAGTTAATTTGTCAATTTCTGGAAATCGGACAAAACTTGTCCACAAAAAAAATGTTAGTACAATGTATGTAATACATTGCAGACATAATCTTTGTTCGTAATCAGGAAACAGTAATTGTAAACATCATCCAACATGTAGTACTACATAATAATGCATGCACACAAAATCTTAAAATCAGAAAAATACGCGTTTAAAAATATTTAATGCATAAGTGATTAAATTTGTAAATATTATGCATTCTTAAAAACAAAAAAATAATTTTATTACTACTATAGGTATTGCTTAAATTGGGTAATCAACTTATGTATAATCCTGGAATATGTTACATTAAGCAATACATAATGTAACTACAGAAAATTTTTTCCGTTTTCTGAATGCCACTATCAAATGCGAATTCCCTGAAGGGTTGCACACTTGTTCATTTCTCCCGCTCCCTGCCTTACTGAGTACTTATACCGAGACAGACACATGCATGCACGTGTACACACGTCCTTCCCAGTCCCAGTATATAATGCTATGTACACGTTCTGTTGTTTTATTTCTTTTTTCGATTGTTTTATTTTGCTATTACTACATTACTATTACGTTATATTTTATAATTTAATTTTTTGCTGTTACAATATTACACTTACGTTATTTTTTTTAATTATTTACATTGGGAAGAGAAAGTCGTGTGAGTGTTCACACATACTTTTTTAGTTGTCACGCCTTCTGGGATTATGCAATAACTCCTTTTCCTGAAGGAACTCTGCAGCATCTTCCTCCGCCAAATATTATTAAGTAACTCCACAAAATTCATAGTAAACAGTGTAATAACTATAAAATGCATTACAACTGTGAAATCGGAGTGGAGTTGACATTACACAGGAATACTGTTAGTCAGATTGGTGCGCTAGACGCCGGAGTGGGAGAATTGTGTAACCTTCAGGGAATTCGGATTTGATAATGGCATAAAGAAAACGGAAAAGACCCAAAAATTGTATAGTATACATATTTAGCAATTTAGTTTAGTTATTTAGTTTTTCTCATTTTCTCATATTTAGCTTTTCTCATTAGCGGACACTTCTTAATAGCGGACAAATTTTTTGGTCCCGCGAGTGTCCGTTTTTCAGAAGTTTGACTGTACGGATTTAGTTAAATAAAAATCATTCAAATCAAAAATAACATAAAATATAATTACTTTCTTTTGTAGCCGAATAACAGACGTCCATTTCTTTTCGAGTAATCCTCCATACTTTCTCTCAACTTCACCAGGCATATCGGCATCTTTTTTAAGGCCTTCTAATGCAGTTAAATATCCATTGCTACTCAGGTAATCGGCGACCGCCTTGTTGCTATAAAAGATAATACAAATAAAAACATTTAATACATTTTTAGACCTCAAATTTAATAAAAACATTACAATATCAAAAATCTAGTGACAATATAATATCTATCAAACTGTTAATTTACCTCGGCGTGTTTTCAGTTGGCACGGTATGTTTCCATGAAACATGGTGAACTGGTGAAATGAATGAAAATGTGGTCAAAGATATAAAAAAAGGCATCTACGGTATTACCAAAAGAAAAACTTATGTACAAATAAAAACTCAAAATGAAAAAAAGACATCCAATACATACAGTTTATGATCAATTTGCCGCTATAAGCGGATTTCGGATTTCATTTTGTACGGTACTTTTTGGGACTATTTTTGTTAACATGGGAACTCGATTAATTGGGGCTCGAAAACCGCAGTCTACTGTACATGCCAAATAAAAAAATATAAGATCTGTGTATATAAACTGATCCAAAAAAAAATAATCAGTTGCTCATTTTTATCAAGCACCCATTTGCATATCGCAAGGGGTTGTTTTATTACCTTAGACTACATAACACAGTAAAGTGGTGAAGGACATAGGTAAAAAAAACCGTAACTGAGCAAGAACGTATTTTCATGAATAAGCCTACATGACCTACTGTATTTTCAAAGATAAGTTATATTATGAACAGAAACACAACTAACATTGAAACTAATAAAAAAACACTTAGTAAAATTAATGCATCGTCGTGTTATATCATAATGGGTAATTTATGTGCAATAGTATAATTGAACTTCAACTTATTATAATAACTGAACTTGAATAGTATATAATTCACAATAGAGACTTTGTCAGTAAAAACTTCATATTTTTAACGTTTCCCCAACAAACATATAAAGTATCACAATTGAATTTTTTAAAATTTTTCATTTTTGAAAAATTGAAACTTGTAAACAAATCTAAGTGTTGATTTTTTAAATACAAAACATTTAGGTATTCTACAAACCCAAAAAAATTTAAGAGATTTCATCCCTTCTTGGGGGTAATATACCATTGAAAAAAGAGAATTTGTCAACTTAGATGTCAAATGTTTAAACGTATTTGAATTATTTAAAATCTGAATATTATTTAATATACAATGGACTTAACATTTTTAGGCTAATTTTTATAAATAAAATTATTTATATTTCATCTAACCAAGATTCACGTGAGTAATAATAATATGTTCTTGTTGTTGCTTAGGTCATCAGCCAAAAGTTTGGTTCAAACTTCAAGAGCAGTGATTCCCAACCAGTGTGCCGTGATATTTCATGCAATCTTGTTAACGTGTAAAATAGTTTATCTCGCTGATTATGTATAGCATGCTTACCAGTTGGATTTGCCAAGTTTTTCATTGTTTTTACTTAGAAAATGCACCATTTCTAATTCTTTACTAGTCGTCTCCTGATGTATAAAAATACGGTAATATTAAAAAAAGCATATAATTATAGTTAATTACGAAAAAGTGTATCAAATGTGCCGTGACTAAATATGGATTTCAGTTAGTGTGGTGCAAAGTAAAGATGGTTGGGAATCACTGCTCTAGAGGAATTACTCAGTAAAACTAACAGTAAGGTGTTTACAATTTCCTTCCTCACTGAGTGGAAAAGTATGATTATCAGCATGCCAGGCCCTCTGAAAAACATCTACTTTCCAACCTCCAAATGTTACCTTCACTTCATTCACCACAGGGTCTGGCTGTATAATGAAATTCATACTCTCACACGAGTATTTTGCTCTGACTAGTGTCTTTACACCTCTACCTATTCTGTTCTTAAATACTTCAGTTATATAATTGGCTGACCACGTGATAAGAAACAGAACTTAATAGAAATTAAAGAAAAGACCAACAAATACGTTAACATTTTTGTATCAGTGTCTATTGTAAGACAAAAATGGCTGCTATTTAAGTTAGGGAAAGAGATAAAAAAACAAAAATATTTAATTTTTGGATTTTGTAATTATGTAAGCATCTACAAACAAAACAACATCCGATTATAAAATTGTCAAGCAACACATATTTGATCACTTGAAATGGACAGACCCAAATTAAATGGTTGTTCAAAATAAAACATCAAATCAAACGATGATCAAAAAACATAATAATATTTGTCTCCCCATAACAGGCAGGTGGAGTGTCAAATTAATTACACTCAATCTGTTCATTACAGGGCTAAAATAAATAGTTCTGTTTCTTATCACATGGTCAGCCAATTAAACGACTGAATCATTTAAGAACAGAAGAGGTAGAGGTGGAAAAGACACTAATCAGAGTTATCTCCTCTGAAAGTAATGAATTTCATTATACAGCCAGACCCTGTGGTGAATGAAGTGAAGGTGTCATTTGCAGAGAGGGAAATATGTGCTTTTCAGAGGGCCGGCATGCTGATAAGCGTACTTTTTCAATCAGTGAGGAATGCAATGTTAAACCACCTCACTCCTCGTTTTACTTAGTGAAACCTCTACTCTTCAAACCAGCCTTTCGGCTGATGACCAAAACAACAATAATATATAATCAGAGATGCTGGTAACAGATTACAAAACAATTTTTTAAAGCTTTTATTTGTTATCAGGAACTGTACTTTTAACAACCCAAATTGATCGCTGCTTTTCAGTGTAATTATTTTTTGACGTGATTCAGCATAAATTTTTGAACAGGGACCCCCAGTAGAGTTTGTTCAGGAGTGACTGTAAGCTGGTCCACATAAAAAGTCGCTTACCCAACCACTGTTACTAAACAAATAGTGACTTTCTACCAGCTGACTGAATGGGCTGGCCCAAAGGCCACAAAACAAATAAATTTATTATTATTGAATAACCAACCGGGTTGGTCTAGAGGTAATGTCGTCGCCAAAATCAGCTGTTTAACAGCTGATTTCCGGAGACGAAGGTTCCTGGTTTAAATCCTAGTAAAGGTTGTTACTTTTATACGGAGTTGAATGCTAGACGGTGGTTATCGGTGTACTTTGATGGTTGGGGTTCAATTAACCATACCTCTCAGGAATGGTCGGCCTGGGTCTGTACAAGACTACACCTCATTTACACATCCTACATATCATCCTCATCTGATTGGGTCATGGGGTTGCTTATTGTTCTCAATTGAACAGATTGCAACGTACACACACTAGGGATTAAAGAAAAAAAAATTATTATTGAATATGTACAAACAAGTAATTTGGATGCTGACGTAATACAACACATTAATAACTGACACGGTATATTCGAGAAAAGACAACAAAATTGTTTTTCTTCTCCAAGTTGAGTGGGATGAGTAATTAAGACGTGATTGTAACATACTTTCTCTGGAAAAGAAAACTTTAAGCCAAGTGTAAATATTGTGGGTGGAAAGACGAGAAATATTTTTTAAAAAAACTTGTTTTAGTGTGTATAGATACACTAGTACAATGCCATCGTGTATGTGTTTTTATGGGAGATCTGATGGTCTCCATAGCAACCGGCGGGCGGAAATCAATAAGGAAGGTTATGCATGACGTCACTATTTGGCTCTACAGTTGCCGGCTGACGCCGACACCCGCTGACTATGGCGAGACGAAATACAAACCCCTCAACGATCGCCAGGCGCTAGCAGCTGATCAACGTCCAAAAGGTCGAAAAACCGGCCGGCATTGTTTCAGAAATTAGGTTACGCAATAATCGCTTCATTAATGATTTAAACGTTCACGAATAATAATCTAATATGAAAGTAAATTAATAACAAAAAATTAATTTCCTAAAAACAAAACACTGTCACAATTCCTATTATAGTCGGCATAAAAAGTAACACGTAAACAAAATAAAGGTTATACTTTTAAAAGGTCATCCAACAAGGGAGAAATTTAAAGGGTTAGATATTTTGTAGTCATGGATCCTTTCATTCGAACAGTTTCCCCCTACTATATGCTACACAAAAGAGGCAGTTCATTTTCTGTGCTTTATTAATCTTCTGTGCTTTATCTTTATCTTTTTTTATTAATTTTTATCTGTGTATTATTTATCTGTTTATTATTTTTTTCTGTGCTCTTTTTTTTATTAATTTTCCTCACAGGAAAATAAAAATGCTTAACCAATGCTTAAATTTTAAACTCGCCCTCATACCGACAATTATGAAAAAAAATTGGTGTGAAACACTCACACAACTTTCTCTTGCCAATGTAGATAAATGACCCGTATAACCTAATTTTAATCATGAGTAAACAATGTAAACTCAAAAACATAACCTAATTTTAATCATGAGTGGGTGACGCAAAATGGAAACAACCAACTGTAGAACTTAAAAATACGGAAAATCAGTAATTGCCTCTAAGACTAAGCACTGTAACGAAAAATACTTAAATAAAAGTAGTAGATTTTTTAAATTTCCTTTATTTGATGCCGACGTAATAGATTGCACTTGTATATGCAACCCGCAGAACGTTTGTACTACAGTACCTAATAACACCTTTTGAAGGAAACGGCTAATATAAATTTAGATTATGTTATATTGTTATTGACAGTGTGATGACGGTATAAAAATCAGCTGTCAGCATTACAGTACTAATACTATGTTATTAGAAAGGCATGATTATTGCACCGCGTACATCACCGGGCCGTCACTATCTCTCTCTAGCAGAAAATGCAATCTTACACGCCGGCAATAATAATTTTGATTACATGCACTTTTGTCGTAAAATGGATACATACTAAGGCCGAAATCTTTAAAAAAATCAAATTTTCTACCGATTTTGATTGACGAAAAATCATTAATTGCCGCTAAACCAAGCGTTGCACAAAAAAAATCTTCAAAATAAAGGTTTTAAATGTTCTACAGGTATAACTTTGATTATATACTTTTCCCCTAAAATTCATATTAATGCCGCAATTTTAAAATAAAAAACTTTTTCTGACAAAACACAGGCCGCACAAGAATTTCAGCAGACGCTTACTCCATCTTGTAGAGCATAATTAATACAGTAAACGAGGCGGTTTAAAAAAAAGCGTAAGAGTCGTTTTCGAAAAACTTATAAAAAGGTGAAAAATCGCACGAATAAATTACTTTTTCCGGTTGAACGATTTTGATGAAAATGTTAGTCTCGAGTCATGTAGTGGTACTTAACGTAAGTTTCAAGTTCGTACGATATTCTGTTCTTGAGATATTTTGTTCACACACAGACCAATCGCTAAAAACATATTTTCTTTTTATTCAGGGGGCCTCTGAAAACGTGTAGACTATTTATCCTGTTAAAACTCTATTTCGAAAAACTGACATGAAAACAATACTTTCCTTCCCTATATATTCATAGAGCTAGAAAAAATAAAAATGTGTTATCTTTCCGCCTTGATTTATCACCTATAAAAAATATAACTCATTTGGGTTTATTATTCAAGAATTAATGTTTTTTAGCCTAATTGTTACCCTAAATCTAGTCTTTTGTAATCAAGCTTATTAGAAGCCTTTTATTTCACTACGAATCTGTATACATTAAAGAGAAAGCCCTGACTGACTGACTTGACTTAACCACTCTTCACTAATTCTCCTATTTGCACAATAGTTAGAAACCTGAAAGTTGCAAGAAACATTCCCCTTTACGATTAACAGAAAAGTTAAATATAGACGATTTAGACATTCCACCGTTAAGGGGTTGAAAAGGATGTTCAACCCTTAAATCGATATTTTCCGTTTACCAAGTTCCGGACAAGCTAGATGGCTGAAACTCGGTGGAGATGTTACTTATAGTTCAAGTACAAAAATTACCCCCTTGACTTTTTCCAAAACGTACCCGTAAATGAATTAAAATGGTGTTCAACCCTTAAACTATTAATACTATTGTTTACTAAGTTCCACACGAGTTAGAGATGGCTGAATTTCGATGATCTTATTTGTAGTGTAACTAAACACATTACCCTTCAACCATTTCAAAAATGTACTACTAAAAAGATTGAAAAGGGTGTCCAACCCTTAAACCAATATTCTATAATTACTAAGTTCCTAACGAGTTAATGTCTGAAATCCGGTGGAGACGTTACGAATGGAGACACTAAAAAAATACGCCTCGATTTAAAAAATTTACCCGTTAGAAATTGAAAAGGGTGTTCAACCCTTAAATCATTATTTCTAGTTTACTCAGTTACAGACGAACTAAATGACTTTAACTCGGTGGTGTCAAATTTATATAAATCAGATTTTTCCAAATCAAAAAACTTATTTCTAAATTACTTACACCCATAATAAAAATTTCTGAGCTGGATTTGCCAGTCAGGTCTGGCATTTTTTCATCTGTCAGTTCTCATAGTCCGATGAAAACATTAGCAGTAATTACAAAACCGTCGAACGTAAAGAAAAAAAAAGGTTTATATTAACTCCCTTGTATCTCAAACTAGGGAAGCCTGGATTAGGAATTTACTATCAATACTCAAAAATAAGTCATTTTTTTAAGTCCGACTGTTTTGCAATTATTGCTAATGGAGCCCACGAGAAGGGCGATAGATGAAAATAAGTGATAAAAAACGTGTCAGAACTGATCGGAAATCGAACCCGGGACACCGGACGTAAAAAAACTAGTTGCGCTGACCAACAAAGAAACAACTCCAGTAGAACTCGTGCATTTTGCTGAGAACCGCGGAACAGACATGCGCACTAGCAGCCGAAGGTTCCGTTCCTCGTCTTTCCCATCACGGACAGTCACGTAGGTATTTGTAAACAACCCTGTGCTGCATCTTGCACATCAGTATATTTTACAAAACCCTTTAATTTAGCACGATCCATACAGTACTGCATGCATGTAGCGCTGTGACCGCAACGTCCGTTTCACAGCTCTCAGCAAAATGCAAAAGCTATACAAGCTTGCATCAAACACCCTTATCCACTACTAAACATTAAACTAATACAAGAATGTTGAAATACACTTACAGCTCCTCCCTCTGACGTTGCGACAGCACCATTTTCATGATCCCGGTTGTGCTGGGGGATTAACACCACACGGCTATCACACTGAAGAACAACTAGTACGACTACAAAAAAACTTCACAGCCCTCCTCTCCACAGGTTAAAACACACAAAAAGTGTGTACACTTCACTTGAAAAGCCCACCAATAGCAGAAGCCTTCAAAAAACCGATTTGTCACAGCAAAACACTAATTTGTAGCCGATTGATATCGGAACGCCCAACGATTAATATCGAAACACACTGCCGGCCATCACAAACTGAAACAGAAAAAGAAATCAATCGATTAATTAATTATAAATTATTATTTTAATAACTATTCTGACAAACATATTACAAAGCTTCAGTTTCGGTGTAAATGAAAAAGTATATTTTTTCAATAAAAGAATAACGGTCACTACTTAACAATTTATCTAAATTACAAATGAATCTACAAAACCACTGTCACCGGATGGCGACATTAACTGGCAAGATAAAACTTATAAATTTTTGGTAGCCCTGAAAAGGGCCGTTTAAGCTGTGGTCGTCTTTATGGGAAGCGTCGGTCGTAGTCGTCGTGGCGGTCGAGGAACTGGGCGACACGGTTTATCGTCGTCCAGCGGAGACATCATCTTCTTCCCTCGCAGTAGTGCGTCGATGGCTGCTTCGTCGGGTCCGGTGGGCGTAAAGCTCGGTCGAGGGACCGCTGTGGGCATCGCTCGCGTCAGCGGGCGATGACGGTCCGGTCGACGGCTTACGGTAACGGGTCGGCGAGCGGAAGCATCATCTTCTCTCTTGCGGGGTCGTCGATGAGCCTTCGTTGGAGTCCGGTAGCCGTGTGCCGATGGTGGATGTCTTGTCTGCTGTCAGGATCGGAATTGAATTTCTCGGCTCAGTGTAGCGCTCTTTAAATAGTTGCCGAGAGCGCTGTGGTAGAGGGCGGTTAATGGTATGGCCTTGATGGCAAAGCCCTCTGTCGGTACGCCGCCTCAAGCCTACCACCCCTCTCGGAACTACTGGCGGCTCCCTCTGTCGCTACGTCAAAGCTTTGATAGCCGGCAGGACAATACCTAATCAAAGGGGGCGACAGTGACACCACAAGTATAAGATTCTACAATAACTTTATTTGGTGAAGGTACTAAAAGGTTCAATACAGTATATTATAACATCATGAAGGTGTTGTCGTTTATGTAATCATCAGCCGAAAGGCTGGTTAGAACCTCTAGAAGTGTGAGGTGGTCTATCAGTGCCTTCCTCGCTGTAAAAGTACTGTAACAGTATTGTCACTCACTGGAAAAGTATGTTTATTAGCATGTTAGACCCTCTTAAAGCATCTTACTTTCAACTCTGAAAATGACACCTTCACTTAATTCACCATAGAGTCTGGCTGTATAATGAAATTCATGACCTTCAGAGGAAATAACTCTGACTAAACGCCTTTTACACCTCTACCTCTTCTGTTCTTAAATGCTTGTCATATGATTGGCTGACCGTGTGATAAGAAACAAAAGTACGTTTTGTAGCTTTGGAACTAACAGATCGAGTGCAAATAATTTAACACTCCACCTGCCAATTATGGGCATTACGTTATAATAATGATATTCTGAAACTACTGAAGGGAATAAATTGTTTATTGTAAGAAATTAAGTGTATTGTAACAAGGATAATGGATGGCCGATTAATGAAATGTGTTGAAAACATTTCTCCGAAGCGCGGTCAAACATTTTTATTGGTCATTTCTACGATGTTGTGGATTGTTCAGTAAAGCCGAGAAAGTGTTAAAAGGTTCGCGATTGTTCCAGAAACTATCATACCGTAGGTATAAAAACAGTTAGCGCTATTATAGTCAGTTAGTTGTTACTTGAACAGTGAATCAAATTGGTATTGTCGGGGCGTTTCGAAATAGTGTCGTTACGGACAGATTCTCAATCACGTTAATAGACCATGTGCATACGCGCGTGGTAGCAAGTGGTTATGGCCAAGTAAATTATTGTTTTGATAGTTACGTTGACGGTATCTTATTTAGAATCGAGTTTAGTTTAACCTTTAAGATTTTTAATTAATCCGGTGGCAATTTTTTAAATTGTTATTTATCATTTTCCTATGTCCGTTTGTACCTGACATTCAGATGTCAGAAATTGTAAGAGATCGTAACAAACTTTTTTCGGATTCCTAATTTACACTACAAGTTAGTGGGTCTAGAATCTAGATTGGGTTTGAGTGTGAAATACTAAAACGACTTTCTGTTGCCAATGTAAATAATAAAACATGGGTATAAAATTATTGATTAACAATATAAAATGAAAAACATAACCTAATTTTAATTATGAGTGACTTAAAACATACGGGAAATCACTAAATGACGCTAAACTAAGTTCTTTAGAAGGAAACACTTCCAATAAAAGCTTGTAATTTTTTATTTCCTATAATTTAAATATACACTTTTGTAGTAAAATACAAAGAAGGCCGGGAATATTAAAAAAATTATTTTTTTTTATTATTATTTTTTACCCATTTTAATGAAAAATAAAGGAAATCAAGGATTGTCGCTAAATTAAGCGTTGTACAAAAAACCGTTTGAAATAAAAGTCGTAGGTCTTTTATTGTTCTACAAATTAGATTGCGCAGGCTACTATTTTGATCTACAATACGTATTGTACACCAATATGTATAAGCCCATTGGGGTAGTGGTTAGCTCAACTGGCTTCTACGCCGAGGTCCCGGGTTCGATTCCTGGTCAGGTCCAGCATTTCTTCCTCACTCATCTTCATCTATCATCCTTCTCACCGTTTGCATTAGCAGTAATTGCAGAACAGTCGGACGTTAAACAAAAAAAATATACAATACATATTAAGGCCGCAATCTTAAAAAAAAGAATTTACCATAAGAGCTCAAGCCCCTCACGAATTTCAGCAGACCCTTTTCTGCTGAACCATGTCTGCGTTTACTCTATCTTCTAGAGCATAAACAATGTAGTAAATGAGGAGATGAAATAAAATCGTAGGAGCCGCTTTTAAGAAAATCGTGTATTGCAACTAAAATAAACTACTCTAATTCCGGTTAACCGATTTTGATGAAAATGTTAAAGTCGAGTATACCTAACTTAAGTTTAAAGTTTCGATTTCGTACGCTATTCCGTTCTTGAGATATTTTGCTCACACAAACAGACCAATCGCCGAAAAAAATGGTTTTTTTGGGTTCAGGGGACCTAAAAATATGCAACTTATATCCGGTGAAAACTCGTTTCGAAAAATCGATAAGAAAACAATACACGACAAGAGAAAGTAAAAAACTCTTAACCTTTTAAATATTTAGATAAAGAAGATGTTCAACTATCATCAACCAGAGATGAAATTCGGCCCGATTAAACGATCTTAACTAATCCAGTAGTACATCGGGGAACTTGATTAGTCTTGACACAGTACCGCAACCACAGGAAATCCTGTGATTTCAGAAATAATTTATAAATCTACTGTCATTTATTTACACCAAATGTAGTTACCTCTAAATTACGTTCAGCGATACTGCACATACTCGAGCAATCGGTTGAGGATTATCGGGAAATTACGTGTGGTTTACCGTAAATTTATTTAAAACCCTTTAAAAAAATTAAGTTCAAAGATAAGTGGTAGATTTTCTAGTTAACTGTAAATGTTCAGTAATGATAAAATAACCTAGAAAACTACGTACATATTTCTGCCGGTTTCAAATAGTTAAGTAAATCATTCCAGATTATCGTGTTAAACCATCTACAAAGTTAAACCATCAAAGATAAGTGGTAGATTTTCTAGTTAACTGTAAATGTTCAGTAATGATAAAATAACCTAGAAAACTACGTACATATTTCTGCCGGTTTCAAATAGTTAAGTAAATCATTCCAGATTATCGTGTTAAACCATCTACAGTAAGGTATATCCAACCCACGACTGCATACCTTTCTCGAGGTATGCGCACGAGCGACCTGAGTAAGGAGATAATTCCAGTTTTGTTAACAATAAAAGTACAACGAGAGAGAAAAGTATGCACAGCACTTGCAATACACCTCAAGATTTTTGTTTTGTTTACATTCCCGCACTCCATTTCATCTTATAGTAAAGAGAGAGAAATTATTGTAACATGACAACATTTTTAATACCTGGATTTAAACTGATAACCGCGTTTCGCGGCCCTTTAAACAAAAATAAGTTCGTTTTTTGAGAAATGCGTGCGTTTCTCGTAAATCATTCTGGAACAAAAACTACTGAACCGAATGAGCTAAAATCTGAAAACTAAGATTTTTTCAACCAACGCCAAAAACGTTTACAATATTAACCAAGTAATTAAGGTTCCCAAACTAAAACTGGAAATAACACGTTATAACGTAAGAAACTGAATATTCCTTCGAAACGCTGAGAACTGTCATGATTTTCAACTTCTGAAAATGATAGAACATGTACACGTTCGAATTGAGTTTATGGGAATGAGATATTTTTTTTAATTAAGGTACAATTTAAACTGCTTTATCTTAAAATACTAAGTTTTTTGGTGGCAATTTTTAAAATTGTCTCTAATCATTTTCCTGTCCGTCCGTCACACCCAGATTTCAGAAACTACATAATATAGCATCAAACTGTTTTCTGATTCGTCATCTACACATAAAGTTAATGGGGTTAAATTGAGTTTTAAGTTCCGGTTTTGACCGAAAATGATCCCAAATCGGAAGTCAATAAATCAAAGTCGGAATTTGGAAACAAAAATAGTGTCATTCGATTAAAAGAGCACAAAGAAATGTGTAACTACATAAAGGTTTTTTTAATTTAATTTAATACCAAAGGTCTATCAATTTATGTTCAAAATTATTCAAATCATTTACGAATGGTTCTATCATAAATAGTTATATTTTCATAACTCGAATTTTCTAAATTTAGAATTAAATTTAGTTCCCTAGGATTTACTCGTTAATTTACATAACAATTAGCGTCTACAACTTGACTTTTTTTGTTAGAATTTTTTTGTGAATCGAATTCTTTTCGTTTTTTTATTCGTCTGTATTTTTAACTTTTCTTCTTAACTTGACAATTAAATTTTTTTGCTTAATTTTGACTGTGTATCATGTTCAGAAATAGTTGCTAAAATATCAGTGAAAAGTATAAAATCGCTAAGAGCTTCGAGTTATGGAGGTTCAACTTTAATTTTAATTAATTAGGAAATTGTAGTCGATTATTAGATTAATTAGGTAATAATTCTTTTCATGTTGTTTCTTTAATGAAAGTGAAAACTGTTTAATAGATAATTAATAAACAGGATTACGAAACTACTGAACGTACTGCATACAATTTGTATGTAGTCAGTTTAGCAATGTTTGGCCGTCAGATTTTCGTACAGTTTTCCTTAGCCATTCCAAATCAATGCCTAGTCAGTCTCATTTTTGGATCTGTCTATTAGTACAACCTTCCAATTTCCTACCCCAAATATGTTTAACAAGTCATATCATGTACTCGTATATTATTTTACGTGACAATAAAGTGTTCCGAAGCACTAAAGCCCCTCTTCCACATTCACCTGACGGCTAGCCCCCCCCCCCCCCAACTTCCAACCCAACTTGTTGAATTAAGAACGGCACACCGAGTAAATTGGTCCAAATGTTGTGCAATGATATTGAATCAGCTGTATTTACATGTGGCGGTTTTTCGTGTCTACAAAAGAAAGACTGGTGAGAAACACTCACACGGCTTTCTCTTGCCAATCGAAATAATGACCGAAATAACCTGTTCCATTAAGAATAGACAAAGTAATATGGAAAACACAACCGAATTTTAACCATGAGTAAATAACGCAAAATGAAAATCAGCCTCTCTAGGACTTAAAAATCCGGAAAATCACTCTGTACGCTTTGCAGAAAAAATTGCTAGATAATTATTAAGATGTGAATTTTTAATTTTCTACAACTTTAATTATATACGCGTTTGCCCTGAAATGCATATTTAGGCCACAATGTTAAAAAAACACATTTTTTTACCACAAGAGCACACAGCCCCCTCCCAAAGAATTTAAGCAGACATATCGCTCTTACCCTTTCTTGTAGGGTCTTAATTATTTTAAGAAACTTGATAATAAAAGAGGCCATTTTATTAAAAACCATAGGAGCCGGTGTTTTGGAAAATAGCAAAAAAGTAGAAAATCACACGAATAAAATACTACATCCGGTAGACCCATTTTGATGAAAAAGTTCGAGTCCGGCCCTTAGTGGTGTCTAACTTAAGTTCTAAATCTCAATTTTGCACCCGTTATCGAGATGTTTTGGTCATGCACATGCAGACCAATCGCTAAAAACAATTTTTTTTGGATTCAGGGGTTTTTTGTTTTACGCCTGGCTGTTTTGCAATTTCTGTTAATGCAGACGGTGGAAAATGATGATCTATGAAAATGAGTGATGGGAAAAATGCCAGACCTGACCGGGAATCGAACCGAGACCCCGGCGTAGAAGCCGGGGACTCAGGATACAAGCTGAGGGGTGTTTTCAGGAATTGAAAACGTGTATGTGTTTTAAAAGAAAACTCGACTTCGAAAAATCAACATGAAACAAAACTTCCCTTTCCTTCTATTCATATAGATCAAAACAAAGTAAAACGAAGTGAAAACAGAGGCTGAAGCAAGTTGTACTTGACAAAACATTTTTGTTGTGCATAGACGACCAAAAATTTAATTACAGTATTTAGCTCTTTTATGCAATTTTGAAACCGGGAAAAGTAATGTTCTTCAACCTCCGGCCCGCTAAACGATTTAGTTTTAATCATTTCTTCATATTAAATGGCATTTCGATAACCACAACAGTGTTATTTTGATGTACCGATGATACAAAGAACAAAGAGCTTTTGGCAACACTATCTGTGAGGAGCTATTTTTCAAAATGAACAACGTGAAGTGAAAACTGAGGAATCGTGTTTCTTACACTCATTTAGAGAAATTTCTTGGAATTGCTTCATCCACCATAAAGCCAATAAATAAAAGCCACCATAAAAGCCAATGTTGACAGATTAGTGAAAGAGAAAGAATATTAGATTTCTCACTGAACTAAAAAAAATCATTTTCATATTTTAATTTAGTTTTAGGGTTTGTTAAATATTTAAAAATTGTTTAAGCCATTACTTTAAAAATTAATTTTTCACTTTTTCAATATCGATTCTCACTGTAATTTTAAAACGAACTAAAAACTTATTTTAAAAATTTATGTTTTTCCTTCCAAAATGAAAGACAAAATTTACATTATATAATTAGATCAATGCGGCTCTTAAGCCCTTCCATAATAACAATTTGGCCCTTTAATGAGATAAGGTTCAAGACCACTGATACAAACCACATCATTTAATGCCATTTAACTCCTAGAGACTGGCTATAAATTTACGCACAGCGCATGCGTAATTGCTAGTTAAAAATATGTACACCAGCACGAACAATAAATACAAGAATATAATTATAACTGTAGCAACAGTACAAGATTCACAAAGAGGTATGAAAACAGTTTAAAAGCCGTACTTGCTCTCTCTCTCTCTCTCTCTCTATTTCTCTTTGAAATTCTTCTCTTGACTTTCTGACTGTTTCTTTGTTATCTGCATTAGTAACAGTACTGGGATTATACAACTGAAATATGTACTGTACTTTAAAACCGGTTTGCTATCATAACATAAACCTTTTAAAAGCGCTACACTAAACCAGTTTCGGAGTGCGGGTGGAATGGAACGGAAAAAGTCAGTCTCTCATAAAGTAACACAATACGTCAAGTGAAATGCTGCTTCTCTCTGTTACACGCGTAAAATACGAACAAGTAAATTCTTTAGAAAATTTTATTTTCTTACAATTGAAGCGAGATTTGTTTTATTCTTTGTCGTCTACTAGCAACCACATATTAAGGGGAGAGACTGTACTTAATATCCTGCTAATGATAAATTTGCTATATTTAGGTACATTTTTCATGGGATTGGTAATAGGAAATTAAACTTTACACATTTTTAGTTGTCAGGTTCCTCTAACTACTGACATTTTTTCAATTTAATCTTTTAGACTATTAAATTTAAAAAAAACTATTAACATTAAAAAGTTTTACAATTTCTTTTTACTTTTTTGCATATTACTAATTTTTAGAGTACCTGAGGAAGTCGTAAAAATGTCGGGGTCTTTTCCGTTTTCTGTACGCCACTATCAAATCCGAATTCCCTGAAGGGACTGTAATTATGCTAGTCAGATTATGTTCATTATTTAAGACCCACATTAAATTCTACAGTATATTTGCTTCAAAATGGGAATCTCACGACGTCTGGTGATGCTCCAATTTGTGGCAGGTGCGATTGTCCTTTCACAATCAAACATGTGTTGGTTGATTGCGTCTGCTACGCAGCTCTGCGTCGGCGATTTAAGATTCCCTTTGAATTACGAGATATACTTTGTGATGAAATTTTGGACGCGACTTCCAAGATTTTTACGATCCATTAGTGTATACAACAGGGTCTGACAGTCTAGGGTGATCTGGAATGTTTTATTTGTTCCAATTAGTTATATTTTATAATACGTTTTATATTAGTTATAAGTTTATATTTATATGTCTGCGTTTTTATTATGGCCCCTTTACAGCCATTTGCGACCCCTTATGTCTGTGATATTATTTTTTTTATGTAAATTTTAATTTCTTGGTTGTGATACTAAATTGTAAGATTTTAATTACATAAGTTGTCAATGTCATTAGTGTTATTTATTCTAACTTTGATATTAGATTTAAGTTTATGTGTGTATGTTTTTGTTTTTATGGCCCTTTTACAGCCTTTTTTTGTATGTGATATTATTTTTTATGTAAATTTTTCCATTCCTGTGATTATAGTTAGTAAGATTTTAAGTATTATATGAAAAATGCGTTGTGCACTCGGGATTTTTACACCCTTGTGTAGAACAACATGCGTATTTACCTATCCGTTGCCGGGCATCCCCCCGGCCAGCCACCCCCATTCCAAAAGAATTTAAGCAGCATAGTGGCTCCAGAGAGCTAGCCAGGAAACCCCAGCCCCTGAGAGGCCAACCCACATGAGTGGGTGCGGTCATGTCCGCAGGGCGCCCCACTCGCCTCAGTACTCGTGTAAACGTTGGACGAGTCACCGTCGAGCTCGTTACGCAGCTAACGCTTTGCACGTGGCTCTACCACACATGGATATTTTGTCGCATAACCGTGTACTACGAATAGCACACGGAGGTGCTACAGCCAGCGCCCGTTACCTAGCTGCGGTGAGGATTGGGTAGCTGAACTGCAGTTCTATGGGCACGCTATGTGTGGTCTGGGGCGTGCCCCCTGTGTAGAACAACAGGCGATGATAACCGCTATGGTTTTTCGCCTTTTAAAAAAAGCTTCAAAATGAAGTTGTTACAAAACTAATACAAGAATTTACCGGTGTTTAAAATAAGGTGCGTGCAATTACCCTGTCTCCCCTACTTCTTAAACGCCGAATAAAACCCCTTGTTTCGGTGTTGTCCTTGTTAAACGGCCACTAAGTGACGTTGGCTCCAGTGGTTGCTCGTTCGGCTCCTCTACCGATCGTTTGTTAATTCGGCCAGATGAATGTTTGGCCGTTTACAGTTTCAATCGACAGGAGGCCGGCCGTAGACTTCATTGTCGTACCGTAACAATGGCCACAGGCACCAAAAAAAAACAAAAGCTTTATAATACTTTCAATGAGTACAAAATAATAGAATAACTTTTAAAAGGAAGCATTTTACCATTTTTCAAAAAAGAAAAGATGTCGTAAATTACACACATAAGAATTTAAGATAAGAATATGTACTCACCGATAGCAGCAGTGCTTGTGTACACTACTGACACCAGTACCCGAAACAAAACTGATATCACCCAGTTGAAGAATTATCCAAAAAGGCACACACACTAATACCCCCAACCACCGTCCTATAATACCGCACTACCTGTAACAAGAGAAAATAAACGAAAATTAATCGACAACTCACAAAAACCGTTCGACTGTAAATTTATTATATATATAAATGGTAAAAACGAGAAGTTTGTCGATTCTGACATAAATAAAACTCTTAAGAGAATCAAAATAAATCAGTCGTCGATAGATGATGCGTGACACTTTAAAAACGTACTAAACACAACTATAAATCCTGAACAATTTAAAATTTAGCCAACTACTTGAAATCTAAAGAGCCATATGATTTATGCACGTACAAACGACACTACGGTCATCATATCATAAATAATTGTACTTTTTCTTGGAAGTTAACACTTGGATTTTTTTTATCGCTTCTAAATATGATTTTATCCAACAAAACCTTTATCTATATTAACCCACCTTGTGGGAAAAGCGTCGCCGCGAGTCGGCTGTTTGGCAGCTGATGTACGGAGACGTAGGCTGGAAACCGAAACTGACCGCCTGCCTTTGTAGCATGGTTAGTGCATTACCCTATAAAGCGGAAGGTCCTCAGGGTTCGATTCCCGAGGCTAGAATCTGAAAATTATTACACGTCAAACCCCGCCGTTACATAACAGACAGTAGTCGATGCTGACCTATTTGCCGATGGCAACTTTAAATAAATAAATTATAAATAAAAAAAGTCTAGACTATGTAAACTTGATCCTTGCAGGTAGAACCGAAAAGCAACTTTTTTAAATATATTTAGAGAAAAAAATATTTTTATAATACAGCAATTTAAGCACTAACTAAATACTGGCATAAAACATATGGATAGATGAGGCACTACGAAAGAAACCAGAAACATATCACAAAACACAGAAGATAATGAAAACTTTTAACCTGCGTAGAAGGCATATTTTAGTATATACTAAGATTTCTCTTGCCAATCTGAATAATGAACAATACAGCCTGTTTATCATGAGTAAACAATGTAAAATGAAAAACATAACCTAATTTTAATGATGAGTGAAAGCCGCAAAATGAAAATCAAACTCTGTTCGACTTGAAAATACGGAAAATCATTAATTACCTCTAAACTAGGTTCCGCTACGAAAAATGCTTGAAATGAAAGTTATAGGTTTTTAAATGTTCAACACTTGGATTATACACATTAAAAATGCCGCAAAGAAAAATGGCCGCAATCTTAAAAAAAAAAACATTTTTTCTACGAAAGCACAGTCTCTCCAAGAATTTCAGAAGATATGACACTTGCCCTATCGTATAGAACATAAAAAATTAATAAATAAGGTGATTTTTAAACAAATCGTAGGAGAAATCGTTTGAGAAAATTACAGGAATAAACTACTACTTCCGGTAAACCGATTTTGATGAAAATGTTTGTCTTAGGTCCCGTAGTGGTATTTAGGCCGGCCTGTTGGCGTAGTGGTTAGCGCAAATGGCTTCTACGCCGGGGTGCCGGGTTCGATTCCTGGTCAGGTCTGGCATTTTTACATCTCTCATTTTCATCTACAATCCTTCTGGCCGTCTGCATTAGCAGTAATTGCAAAACAGTCGGACGTTAAACAAATAAAAAGTGGTATATAACTTAAGTTCCAAATTTTAACTTCCTACGATATTCCGTTCTTGAGATATTTGGTATACACACAGACCAATCGCTAAACACATGGTTTTTTGGGTTCAGAGGGTCTGAAGAAAACGTGTATATCCGGTTAAATAAAAAAATATTTTATTTCCCTTATTTTCAATAGGGCAAGAGAAAGTAATAGAGCTGTTATCTTACATCTTACATATTCTTAAAACTGCAATGACATTGACCTTCGTCAAATTCGCAAATTAAACGACACACGACGAATATATCTAGGTCTTTTTTTCACCCATTATTGCCAACCGACGATAATCGGAGGACAGATAGAACCTACTTAAAAGGTTATACGTATTCATTTAGTTGAAAATAAAAAAAACAACAACGAAGAGGGTTTTTAATAATGTTTTATTGATCGTTTCGTAGAAGTTGGTGAGCACCCCTTACAAAATACAACCCGCGTATAATATTCCTGACGCCGGTCGTCTGCAGCAACCCCTACTCAGGCCTAAAAAGCTCACGACATAAGGTGTATTGTATCTGATAGAAAAGTGTACTCAACGCAACGTTGGCCTTGTATCACCGATTGACATAGTAATTTCATTACTTTAATGGACACTACGAATAGACGGTGCCGATATATATATATATACACCTACTAATCAAGAATCAAGATTTAAAGCTCTCGGTTCTTATCGCTCCTAAATGTTAACATGAATACAGTCGCTCATACAAAAAAAAATGTGGTGTGAAACACTCACTCGTCTTTCTCTTGCCAATGTAAATAATACAAAATATAACTTATGTTTAATCATGAATAAATAATGTAAAATTAAAAGTATATCCTAATTTTACAGACAGGTGGAGTGTCAAATTATTATTTACACTCGATCTGTTCGTTGCAGAGCTAAAATAAATAGTTCTGTTTCTTATCGCATGGTCAGCCAATTAAATGACTGATTCATTTAAGAACAGAAGAGGTAGAGGTGTAAAAGACACTAATCAGAGTTATCTCCTCTGTAAGTAATGAATTTTATTATACAGCCAAACCCTGTGGTGAATGAAGTGAAGGTGTCATTTGTAGAGTTGAAAATATGTGCTTTTCAGAGGGCCCGGCATGCTGATAAGCGTATTTTTCCACTCAGTAACAAAGGCTACGGTAAACCACCTCACTTCTCGTTTTAACCCTCTACAGGTTCAAACCAGCCTTTCAGCTGATGGCCTAAACAACACAACATCCTAATGTTAACCTAGAGTGTTGTTACTTAGGTCATTAGTCGAAAGGCTTGTTTACAATTGCCTTCCTCACAGAGGGGAAAAGTAAATGCTTATCAGCATACCCGGTCCTCCAAAAAAATCGACTTTCCAACCTGCAAATTACACCTTCACTTCATTCACCACAGGGTCTGGCTGCATAATGAAATTCATTACTCTCAAAGGATATAACTGTGACTAGTGTCTTTTACACATCTACCTCATCTGTTCTTAAATACTTCAGTCATATAATTGGCTGACCATATGAACTTTGTATCAGAATCGGTATCTAGAATCGATAAATATTGGTTTCGACACATTACTATTATAAACTAAAACATAATTTACTCCACAACCAAATAAAATCCTTGACTGAATGAAACACCTCAGTTTCCTACAGGTCAAGTTCAATATTCTTAACCCTACAATCACAATTATTGATCACAATATAATTGGTTGATGTTGTTGTTGAGGTCGTCATCCGAAAAGATGGTTTGAACCATCTGGTTTGACGAAAGATGGTTTGAGCTGAGAAGATGGCTTTACTAGGTATAGTGAGGAGTGATGTGATTATCATTGCTTTCCTTACTGAGAGGAAAGTATGCTTACTAGCACGCCGGGCCCTCTGAAAAGCATCTACTAACTTTTCACCCTGCAAGAGACACCTTCACTTCATTCATCACAGGGTCTGACTGTAGAATGAAATTCATTACTCTCAAAGGATATAACTCTGACTAGTGTCTTTTACACCTCTACGTCTTCTGTTCTTAAATACTTTAATTGTATAATAGATTGACCATATAAGAAACAGAACTATTTTTTGTAACCTTAGGCCGGTTTTACACTTAACGATACCGATACGCACCGATATTGATACTCCGACAAACGGGGCACCCGGAATATATTGAAGTACATACGATCGGTTTTACATTTGCCGATATCGGAACGATATGTCGATGTCGTCATATCGGACCCGACACATCGGTGGTGCAGTCTTCTCTTGTTGTATCGGGCCGATAAAACAGAAAAGTATTGTTTTTTTAAAAACCTGTATTGGGACCGACAATTCGTATGAAAAGTATTCAACGATAGTCGGTATCGTGTCGGTCGTAACTCCGAGATCGGCGACGATATATCTGTATCGTGTCGGTAAATGAAAAACCGGCCTAAAACTTAGCAGATCGAGTGCAAATAATTTAACACTCCACCTGCCTGTATGGTATATCATTAGTATACGTCATTGAAAATACACGAGAAACAGTTGCGATTGACATTTTGACGTCCATAAATTATTTATAAGTGTAACAATAACTATTATCAAATACTACTAAAGCAAATGCGTAATTTATCACCAATTTAACTGAAATTTAATAATTAAAATATATCACATAAATACAGAACTAGTTAACCTTCAATTTCTTTAGGCGACTAAACGTTAACACAGTATAAAGAAACTTACACAGATACAATTATTAAAGCTCTATATTAAGTAAAACAATGCAGAAACTCCAAGACAAGTTTGGTTATAAGCCTTATTTAAAATTCTCCATAATAATGGGAAAAAAATTACAGACTAAAGTACATGCGTAATAAATCAATTAAAACTGGATTGATTAGTTCCACTGAAAATACCTTCAAAACAATTTTAAATCTGAACTTTAACCAATTAAGGTTACGGTCTCGACATTTCCTGTTACAAACCAGAAGTAATATAAAAAAAAACTGTTTAAGGTGTAAAACACAATTTCTTAAAACAACCTACACACAAAAATAGAACATATGGTGCATTTAATGTACTTATTATCTACATTAGTACGTTATAGTTGACCAAGGAAAGAGAAATCTTATTAAACAACTATAAAGAATTTCGTTCCGTTTATAAAAGTTTATTAATTTATTTATAAGATTACCGTTAAACAATTTGTGTAAAATTTTACTTTCTTGTGACAATATTACAGAGTAAAAAAATCTAGAGTGAAACACTTTAATCATGAGTGATTGACGCACAATTAAAATCAACCTCTGTAGAACTTAAAAATACGGAAAATCATTAATTGCCTCTCAAAACTAGGCTATGTAGAGAAAAATGTATGAAAAATAGGAGTTGCAGGTTTTTTAATTTCCTATAACTTAGATTGTGAACACTTTTCTTATAATATGCATAATAAGGCTGCAATCTGTTTAAAAAAATCTTATGTTTTACCGATTTTGATGAAAAAAATAAATAGAAAATCACTTATTGCCGCTAAACTAAGCGTTGTACAAAAAAGTGTTTAAAATAAAAGTTATAGGTTTTTAAATGATCTACTACTTGATTATTACACGTTTACCCTAGAATGCTTATTAAGGCCACAATTTAAAAAAAAAATTATTTTCTACGAGAGCACAGCTTCCCCAATAATTTCAGCTTACTCTATCTTGTAGAGCGTGAAAAATGCAGTAAATGAGGGGGTTTTAAAAAAATCGTAGGAGCTGTTTAAGAGAAAATTGCAAAAAAATGGAAAAATCGCACGAATAAACTACTACTTCCGGTAGGCCGATTTTGATGAAAATGTTCGCGTCGGGTCCTCTAGCGGTATATGACTGATGCATTTAAGAACAGAAGAGGTAAACTATCACTAGAAGGTGACAGTTATCTCCTCTGAGAGTAATGAATTTCATTATACAGCCAGATCCTGTGGTGAATGAAGTGAAGGTGTAAATTTGCAGGGTGGAAAGTAGATGCTTTTCGGAGGGCCTGGCATGTTGATAAGCATATTTTTCACTCAGCGAGGAAGGCCATTGTAAACCATCTCACTACTCATTTTACTTAGTAAAGTCTCTAGAGGTTTAAACCAGCCTTTCGGCTGATGACCTAAACAACAGCTACTATTACTATTTTTACATTTTTTTTGGCTTAATCTTTATTTTTATTTACAACCTGTACAATTTTAAAAGCACAACTAGTAAATAAGATGGAATAAATGAGGAATGGCGGGAAATTTTTAAATTAAAATTTTAATTTGCAACAAAAATTGATTAGGCCTACTATTATTTTTAAAATACGTGAATACTAGCCACCTCTGGGGCGCAGTTTTTATCATTAAATTACGCTAAACTGGAATGAAGAGCTCTTCTTCTACTCCCGGCCAAACATCAGAAAGTACCCCGAAAAAATCACGTCAAGTGAAACAAAAAAAACCCTATCGTATTAGCTGATGACAGATGACACGATAATTTAAATAACTGACAAAATTAAAATTTCAAAAAAATAACTACAAACACCTCTAAGACGCAGGGATTTAAAATTATAGACTACCTTAAATTGCGAAACGAAAGAAATCAAACGCGGATTCGATTTGTGGCCAATTAGAAAACGAAAAACAATCGATAAATTTATAAAATTTTGTTAATTTATACACAGAAAATGTACTATTGTTTTGTTTTTTTTTTAACAAGGTATAGAAATAAGAATATAGTGATTTTCACATCCTTTTATTAATATTCTTTTATAGGGCGGGTTGCTCAAGCTTTTCATTAACAGTGAAATGCTTATTTTATTTCCATAAAGAAAATTGTAATAAATTCATGTGAAGTTACGATTGTATTTAAGATTTGACCGTTTTAAATCATTGATCCTGGTAGAGTTAGCTTTATTCAAATAATTATTCTTATTATTGTAGGTACCTAATAAGACCGGTTCACAAACCGAAGATAAAATATAGACTAGGCCGACCAATGTCCCTCATAAAGATAACAAGTAAAACTACCACCAACTAAAATTTTAAAAAATATATTAAAAAAACTTTAAGAAAAAACTAAAGAAATAAAGAACAAAAAACTAATGAAATTCGCAAATCTATTATCTTTCTACGACAGACCGGAGAAATTTATTTAGAAAAAACAAAACAAAATAACATTCCCACCAAAAGTATACACAAACACAATGTAAACATCGTGGTCGAATCGTTGCACCTTAATATTCTATTAAGTATTTCATTAACACACACACAATATGCCGGAACTACAAATAATATATATTTACAAAAAATGAAAAGGAACTGTTAAAAAATTGTTTTAATAATTTTTTTTGCGGCAACAATTATTATCATAATAGAAAATAGCCGCTATTAATAATACTAATAAGAATAATTATGGGAAAAACAATCCAGTGTAACTACCGTATAATTAAAAAATAATACAGTGTAATGGTAATTAACATATGGTGTAGAATTTAGTGCCGTTAAAAGAATCCTTTCTTTTTCCCGTTTGTTAGGAAGAAAACTACTTAAAAAGAAATGTAATTAAATAATAAATAATTAATTAAAAATTAAAAAAAAACAGAAAAAATCACTAATTACGCTCTAAAAATCACAAAAACTCTATAAATAACAAAATAACGCTTGAAATAAAAGTTGTAGGTTCTTAAATGTTCTACAACTTTGATTAGAAAGAGATTGGGAACTTGAGATGGAATATTGGGTCCGAAATTGATTATTGAGAAAAGGATAAAGAAAAATTAAGCTACTTATATGGCATTTGTAGATTTAGAGAAGTATTTGACAATTTGGACTAGAGTAAAATGTTTAAAACCTTGAAAAGGCTAGGAATTAAAATACAAAGAAAGGAAAGTTATCTACGGACTGTATAAGAATTAAACGGCTGTTATGAGAATTGAGGGGTACGAAAAAGAAGCTGCTGTAAGAACAGGTGTACGACAAGAATAATGTTCATTGTCACCTATACTTTTTAACTCGCATATAGAAGAGGCTATAAATGAAGTAAAGGAAAAATTTGACAAAGAAATAAAACTTCAAGGAGAAACGATAAAAATGCAGAGATTTGCCGAAGATATCGTAGATAATGTATGTCGAGACAAAGAAAAAACTAGAGGATATCTTAAATGGAATGGATAAGATCATAAGAAAGGATTACTTCATGAAAATTAATAAGAACAAAACAAAAGTGTTGTGCAGCAGCAAGAGTGGTTTAGAAAAGATGGGAAATTTAAAAGTAGACAACGAAAACATACAGGAAGTTGGAAAGTTCTGCTATCTAGGGAGTAAAATAACAAAGGATAGTAGAAGCACATGATATCAAAAATAGGATCGCTCAAGCTAGAAGGCCTCCGAAATGAAAAACAGCTTACCGACTACAAACATTGATTTACAGTTAAGGAAAAATGTATTAAAACACTACTTTTGGAGTGTAGCATTATACGGGAGCAAAACGTGGGTGGTAGGGACTGTAGAAAAGAAGAGGATAGAAGCTTTTGAAATGCGGTGTTAAAGTAAAATGTTAAAGATAAGGTGGGTGGAGAAAATAAATAATTTAAAGCTTCTTATTAGACGGTGGATGAAAGAAGCATATGAAAACATCTTACCAATAGAAAGGATAGGATAGTGGGCAATATCTAAAGATATCAAACGTAAAGCTGTTGGAATTTACATGAAATTTGTCAAATTTAAGAAAATGTTTTCATTACACCCGAGCTTCTATTCCTGAAAATAGTGGTTGCGTTTCAACACCTTAAAAGGAAAGAAGGTAAACTTGAAGGTAAAACGGAGTTGAATAGAAGAAAAAAAACTACGAAAAAGGGAGTCGAGATCTATTGATCTAACTCCAAAATTATTATAACACTTAAAGAACTTCATTTAAATTATTATTTTTTATTTATTTAAAGTCGCATCAACTGTAACGGTCATTAGTGACGACGTAGGGGTTTAACTGTAGAGGATGAAATGATTTTTAGTAACGTATGAAAATATGCCATTCCTGAGTGGGATTCGAACCCACGACCGCATGATGAGAAGCAAGCAAGTTACCAACTACGCTAATGCGGCCGGCATTATTTTTTTTACAGATTTTATAAAACTTTTAAAATTTTACTTCTGTAATGTATTTCATTATTTGTTCCATTTTTGTAATTTCTACGCCACTTCTTGTTCTCTAAAATGTTATTCTCGTTTTAAAAATTATTCAATTTTTCCCACGTTTGTTCTCTATGTTTATTAATTTCTTCTATTGTTCAACTCTTCAATTATCTAATAAGACCTACTCTTTAAAACAAGATCGGGGATCTTTTCTCTTATTCCCCCGCCACAATAAAACTACTGAATGTTAGTGACTTATCTTATCTGAATTGTTATTGGGTAAATTGTAATTGTATAATAAACAATTACTTATTGTTGTATAATATACAATTAAGTAGACTATAATATAATATACTCGTACAAATACAATACTAATAGTATACTAAATTTAGTATTAAAAATTTAAATTTTATATTATGATTAAAACAATTTTTAAACTACATAAAAAATTAATTTAATTTAAAAAAATTTAAATAAATAAAACTAAATTTTTAATTTTAAAATTAAATTTAAATTGTAAATTCAAAATTTAGTATATTAGACAACTAATACAATACAATATTAGTATAGTTCAAAAATATGGATAATAAAATTGTAATTGAGTAGATATAATAACAAGGTAATTAATTTGTAAAATATTAATGTCGGATTTTTGAAACATTTTCCTCAGGTTTATCGTTAAAAATACTACACGATTACAAATACGAAATATCCACTAAGTGTAAAAAAAACATATGCTGGCGCGGCAATAAGAAGAAATACCAATATTCAGTTAATTTTTCACGTCATTTATTTATTCAAAATTAAGTTAAACTTTTAGATGGTCATAGTAGAGTATATTGTTATAGCTTCTGAATAAAGAATAAAAATGTTAAAACTTTTATTCAGGATTTACCAAGTAAAGTATAATAGCAACATTTCATTTCAGACACACAAAAAATTTTTAATAACTTGCAGCACAATTTTTTATGGAGGTAGACTCCCCTTAAAGTCGCATCAACAGCTTAAGTATTATCGACTACTGTGGTTTATGGAGGTGGAATAGTGCGTTTTGACTTGGTTTGCAAACCTTAGCCGGGTCTTCTCTGAACAGAACTGAACTCGGGACTTTCCACTTTGTAGGTTAGCGTTACTACATACACCAAGTTTGAGGTCCGATTTCGTTTATATTTACGAGGTGTGGCTATTAAATAGCGAGAATGGCGTTGTAAAAAAATTTATTTTAATTTTATACATAATCACTTATTGTCACCTTCAATATACACTCCTCCATCCCTACAACGCTCCATGCGAATTTTTCATTGTTGGAAACAGTGCTGGAAGTCATCTTCTGTCAGCTCCTTCAGGACACGAGCCGCTTTCTCTTTTACAGCTTCCACAGACTCAAATCTTGTCCCTTTAAATGCAGATTTCACCTTAGGGAACAGGTAGAAATCACATTGTGCTAGTTCTGGTGAATAAGGTGGATGTTCTAACACTGAGATGCTGTACTTGGCTAGAAACCTCTTGACAGATAACGCGGAATGAGCTGGCGCTTTATCTTGGTGAAGAACCCATGATTTGTCCTTCCACATTTCGGGGCGTTTTTTCCTTACTCTTTGACGTAGTTTACAAAGTGCTTCAAGGTAGTAATATTGATTAATTGTTTGACCTTCAGAAACCCAGTGAATGTACACAATCCCATGAATATAAAAAAAACAATCATCATTGCTTTAAATTTTGACTTGCTCATTCGAGCTTTTTTGGCTCTCGGTGAAGTCCAGCTCTTCCAGTGCATGGATTGGCGCTTCGGTTCCGGATCATAAGTAAAAAAACCACGTTTCAACACATGTTATTATCTTCTACCTGTTCCCTAAGGTGAAATCTGCATTAAAAGGGACAAGATTTGAGTCTGTGGAAGCTGTAAAAGAGAAAGCGGCACGTGTCCTGAAGGAGCTGACAGAAGATGACTTCCAGCACTGTTTCCAAAAATGGAAAATTCGCATGGAGCGTTCGTTGTAGGGATAGAGAAGGAGTGTATATTGAAGGTGACAATAAGTGATTATGTATAAAATTAAATTAAATTTTTTACGTCAGTCTCATTATTTAATAGCCACACCTCGTATATAAATTAGAACAGAAATGAAAAGTTTTCCAACGGAATTCTATTTACCATACGTTCAAGTATACCTACTCCCCTTGAATAGTAAATGGTGAATTTTTATTTAAATTGAACATTCCTCCCCATGAAAGTGATTCGGTGATAGAGAACACCCAATTTTAAACCTTGATGCGTCATAAGTGTATCACAAAACGCAAACAAAAACAACGGACTTGGTTGACCCAATCTTCTCATTGATAATTCATATTGCAAGGGTATACTCCATACAATGATATCAATGGTATCAAGAAAATCAATCAGTTAATGGATGAGACAAGCATGTATACGTACATCAAAGGTTTAAAATAGTACACAATACTACTAAGATAGGAGACGTCCAAATATCAAGTTTGTACAGAAACTGGAAAAATCTATATGAATTTATCAGCCACTGTTGTGCATGCATGTAAGGAACATTAAACGACGTACATCGGCAACCTTCGTCATCGCTATTACGTTTCTGTTTTACAAACATTAGTGATAAAAGTAACAATTCGGAAAAATCCCGTATCTTTTCAAACATTGTTTTTCACGTGTCTTTTATACGTAGACTGAATAAATAGCAATGATTTTATAAACAAAAATCCCTTTCATAACCCGACACGTCTCATGGCAATTCATTGCCTGATGATTCCAGCCTTTCTCAATACTACATGTATTTACATGTTCTGATTTTTCGTTTGTTTTTTAGTCGTAAAATTTATATTTAAAAAATCCCATTCTTTAGACGCGTCTCATGGGTGGTGGCAATGGATTTTAAAAAAGGCTTACCTTTCACTTACGGGAAAAACCTTTAGTAATTTGTATATCTAGTCTTTAGAAGGAATTGAATGACACTATTTTTGTTTCCAAATTTCGACTTTGATTTCTTGACTTCCACTCGAAACCGGAACTTCAAACCCAATTTCTATATCCACTCTTTAAGAGGAATCAAAGGACACTATTTTTATTAGCAAATTCCGACTCTGATTTCTGAATTCCGTTTTCGGGCCACTTCCGGTCAAAACCGAAACTTCAAACCCAATTTAGGCCTACTAACTTTGGGTCTTTCCGTTTTCTGTATGCCACTAAGTTCGCATTCCCTGAAGGGTTGCACACTTGTTCATTTCTCCCACTCCCTGCCTTACTGAATGCTCTACTGAGACAAACACGCTCACGCACGCGTACACACGTCCTTCTCAGTCCCAGTATATAGTGCTATGTTACACGTTAGAATTCTGAGAATAGGCAAAAGCTATTCAAATTTATGGGTACATGTGGAATTGAGTCATTCTTTTTGTTTTATTTAAAATTGTAACAAGATCGAAGGAAAGACGAGATTGTTCACGAAGGTTCCAGAATTCCATTCATAAAAATAGTTAAGAAATAATAAAAATAACAATACACAATAAGATCAGTTTTGTAAATGACAGTTGTAACCATAAAAGTGTGTCTATTCATTCATAAGGGTTGTAATAACTATCATAAAGGTTAGGTATTGTGTACAGCTATCATGAGGGAGGCAGGTTGTTTACGTTTTCTATTTACAAAAGACCTTTTGTTGACCTATTAACAATGGATTTTTCTAGCATTCATAAATAAAGAGTTATTTTTGAACTTGAGTAGATTTCTCTACTTTTTTCTGGAACGATCTTTGTGAATGATTATAAAAGGAGGCCCCCGAGCGCGGTCCAGTCAGTATTCGTGTGATCTTTACCGTGCGATTATCGCGGTGCGTCTACAGGTTACGCATCCGAGCAACGATTGTTATACCGTCTCTTTGTTGTGTGTGTATTGTGTAAAGTCTTTTTGTGAGTGTATTGTAAAGTTAATGTGTAGTTTTTGTGGAATTCAGTTTCTGTGTTTTTGTATGTTTGTGTAATCTATAACAGTGAGTGTAAATTATTTATTGTTAATTATCTATTTTAAGTGAATTATTAAATCATTTATTGTATTACTTAATTATAATTAGTTTAATCATTTATTCTGTAATCTTTTAGTGAAATAAATATTTGTAATTGTAAACTTTAGTGTACTAATTATTTAATAACCTAGATCCCGAAACGGACCTTAGCAATAAGTGTCACAATATTTTGTTTTATTTTGTTATTACTACATTACTATAAAGTTATATTTGTTAATTGTTTACATTGGGAAGAGAACATTGTTAAATCAATGATTGAGAGCATTGTTAAATGCTTCAGTCATATATAATTCGCCGATAACAGACAGGTGGAGTGTCAAATTATTTACACTCAATCTGTTCGTTGCAGGGCTAAAATAAATAGTTCTGTTTCTTATTACATGGCCAGCCAATTAAATGACTGAATCATTTAAGAACAGAAGAGGTAGAAGTGTAAAAGACATTAATCAGAGTCATTTCTTCTGAAAGTAATGAATTTCATTATACAGCCAGACCCTGTGGTGAATGAAGTGAAGGTGTCATCATTTGCAGAGTGGAAAATATGTGCTTTTCAGAGGGCCCGGTATGCTGATAAGCGTACTTTTCCACTCAGTGAGGAAGGCAAATGTAAACCACCTCACGCCTCGTTTTACTTAGTAAAACTTCTGCAGGTTCAAAACAGCCTTTCGGCTGATGACCTAAACAACAACAAATATAATTGCCTGATCATATGATAAAAACAGAATAATTTTGTAGCCCTGAAACTAGATCGAGTGCAAGTAATTTAACACTCCGCCTGCCTGTTATTGGATCTCCTCTATATATACATACAGGGCAAGAGAAAGTAAAAAAAAATTACAAAAACAAGAAAAGAAATACGACGTTAAAGAAAATAAAGGTGTGACAAATTACCGATGATTCAAAACACACCTAGTTCAATCCACTGATACGTCAAGTCACAATGGTTTTTCTCAGTACTAAAAAACAGACAACTGAGAACGCCATGACAGGAGGAATAAAATAAAATAACTGAGAATACAAAAACTGAAATGACAATAATGTAAGAAATACGGAACCAAATAAGAAAACAAACAAAATTTAAATACGGTGTGTCTTGCCAAATGCGAAACAAAAATTATTCCGAACTAATGACAACAATATACGAATGAATGACGAGGTTATGATAGTACTGTATATGATAGTGCTGTTACGTCACAGTGCAGAACAATACAACGTAGCCGACATCTATATGCAGCGAGGAAAACAATAACATTCTAACCAATACAAATACCATATTCTGTATTACATACTACAATAACACAACTAAACGAGTAGATCACATAATATGTGCTATTAAGTTCCAATAACACATAATACATAGCGATCAATATGCAGACCCAAAACTACGTCACACAAAAAATGTCACTTCAACAGTAAACTAATTATACACAACCCCGCTATTCAAAACTAATTGGGATTAGTGCAGACCCAAAACTATGTCACACAAAAAAAAGTCACTTCAACAGTAAACTAATTATACACAACCCCGCTAATCCAAACTAATTGGGATCGGAGTCTGTTCGGATGATACGAAATTATGTGCATAATTAATAAAACTGTGTATGACGTGAAATGAGGTGGTATTGTACAGACTTAGGCATTAGGTATTACAGACTCCTGAAAGAGATGGTTATTGTAAATAATAACAATAATAATAATAATAAATAATAATAATGAAGACAGGTCAAAAGAAGGTACATACATGAACAGCTAGAATCAATAGAAACCAACTTCAAGAAGCACAACACACATGACTTCTACAAAATATTTGCCACCCAGGTCAAAGGATATGTACCACAAAATTTGTGCTTTCGAAAATCAAATGGGAAGTTGGCTTTAACGAACAAAGAAAATTGTCAAGAGCTGGCCACATATTTTGAAAAACTACTAAACTGCCCTGAACCAAAAGAAAGATTCCAGAAAGTACAAGCAGGAAACATACAACAAAACTCTTCTCCACCATCAAAAGAAGAAATACAGTTACACATACAGAAACTGAGAAATAACAAAGCGTCAGGAGAGGATGGGATTGTGGCTGAATTTTTGAAAAATTTAGGGCCAAAAGCACTGGAAGAAATAACACAAATTATACAGGAAATATGGCAAACAGAACAAGTCCCAGATGAGTGGAAAATTGCCCTGATTCATCCTCTACACAAGAAAGGGGACAAAGCAGATGTAAATAACTACAGAGGAATCTCTCTCTTACCAGTAACATACAAAATTTTCTCTGCCTGCCTCTTGAAAAGAGCACAAGAACAAATAGAGCCAAAACTATCTGATTACCAATCCGGATTTAGACCAAGTAGATCTTGTGCAGAACAAATTTTCAACCTGAGAACAATAATAAAAATGAAAGCAATAAGATGCAAGCCTGTAATATGCACTTTTGTAGATTTCAGAAAAGCGTATGACTCGATAGACCGCCAATCACTTTTCCAAATATTAGAAGAAAAAGGGCTAGACCACAAAACAAGACGTCTCGTAGAACAAACACTAACACGCACCAAATCTAAAGTGAAATTCATGGGAGAGATCTCGGGACCTTTTGACATAAATACCGGCGTGAGACAAGGAGATGGACTGTCGCCACTGCTCTTCAATATTGTATTAGACAAGATTATGGAAGAATGGGAGAACAAACTCCGCGAAGAAAACCTCTGGAAACCAATCACACTTGGAACCGGCAACACTAAGTTACACATACCTTACCTCGCGTTTGCAGATGACTTGGCAATAGTAGCTGAAGATGAACAGACAGCAGTCAAGCAGATTGAGACATTAAAAGAGTGTGCAGAAAAAGTGGGGCTCCAAATTTCTTTTGAAAAGACTGAGTTTATTGGCAATAGAATCAATATTGAAACATTGAACACAAAATATGGTATAATTAACAGAAAGCCATACTTCGAATATCTAGGTGAATTTATAGAGCCCACAGGAGCAGAGGAGATATCGCAGGTTAACAGGCTACAAAAGACCAAAAGAGCACTGGGGATGATACAGAACTTATATAACAAGAAGTCGATGTCAAGAAACACCAAGATCCGCCACTACAACACAGTTATCAAACCCGCTTTCCTGTATGCAATTGAGACACTAACATTAAATAAGAAACACGAGCTGGAAGTCATAAAAAAAGAAGAAAGGAAAATAATCCGAAAGATCCTTGGTGCTAGGCAAACGGAAAACGGGTTCAGATTACAACCAAACCAGACCGTAGAAAAATTCTCAAATGTAGAAGCTGACATTAGAAGGAGACGTATGAAATTCTTTGGACACATAAAGCGGTTGCCAGAGAACAGGCTAACAAGAAAAATATTGGAGTATACAACGTCTCTCAAAAAAATGCCACCGTGGATAAGTGAAATCTATAAAGATCTCAGGAAAGCGAAAATAACAGAACAAGACATCGCAGATAGGAAAATATTTAGGAACAGTGTGGACAGATGGGAGATGGAGCCAGAGCAGCCAAAGCAGAAGCAGCACAGGCCAAAGTGGTCAGAAGAAAGGAAACAGGCTTTCTCAAAACGGATGCGGGAGTACTAGGTGGACAAAAAGAACAAGAAAAAAAATTATTCAGTTTGCTTATCGCCTTCCTTTAAGGGAGAATACGCTAATAATAATAATAATGAACATTTCTCTCGTATTGTAATTAACGAACAATAATATAACCCACCTTTAATCATTAGTAACCAATGTAATATTAAAAATATAACCAAATTTTAATCATGAGTGAATGACACTAAATGAATGAAAATTTACCTCTGTAGACCTTTAACGTAGGCAAGATCATTGATTAACGCTAAACTACGCTCTGTACAAAAAATTCTGAAATAAAAATAAAAATTAAAAAAATTGATTTTTTTTTTTTTTAGTTTATTTAAAGTCGCATCGACAGCTCGGTCATTAGCAACTACTGAGGGGTTTGGTACAGTAACAGTGTGTTATAATTTTTATAATTATTATTAATAACTGTATAATTGTTAATAATACCTAACTGTAATTGTTATAACTACAGTAACGTGTTAAAATTTCCAGACCCCAGTCGGGTATCGAACCCGGTACCTTTCGCATTTTAGATTAGCGCACTAGTCACTGCGCCACGGAGACGGTCTCTGCCACTAAAATCACTGGTTTGAGTAAACAATCAGCTAATAAAAATCACGAAAAATGTCGCTTCACGTCCTTTTACCCTACAGTCTTCAATTAAGAATAACGTTTTTAATAGATTAAATTTTCCATATTACTGTAAAATTTATATTTTTAAACAGAATTAAAATTTAAGTTAAATAAACTAGGAATGTAATGCAACATATAAAATGTATACCTAACTTCTAAGTAATTATGAAATAAGTTTACTAAAATTTTTGTATAAGAAGGTCTATAATACTCGTATACTACATTTTTGACTAAATGGTTAAAAAAAGGTTTTCCTCCATGGACCAGTGGTTAGCATGCTACGCTACAAAGCGAAGTTCCCGGGTTCGATTCCCGGCCAGTGTCTAGAAAATTACGACACGTTCAAACCCACCGTTCCTTAACCCAAAGTAACCAACATGTTGTTGTGACTTAAAATAAACTAAAATAAATAAAAATAAAGAATAAATAAATTGACTTACAAACTGACTCATCAGTAAAATTCTCTAACTTTCCGAAAACATTTTTTAAATCCCTACAAAGATTTCAGCTCTATGTTATCGGTAGACCCACTATAGTCCGATTCACGAAAGAAAACCCCTGCTTTAAACAGCAATATCTACTGAACCGTTGTATGTTTAAAAAATTACGATACATCAAATTAAAGCCTGTTTTATTGTTGGTTACAGGATTACATAAACATATGATACTTTGTAGCCTTCAAAGTTCGCGTGAAAAAATTAATAGTACCTTGAAGTTGGGTATACTGGAAAAAGTGGTTAAAAACAGGGTACTTTTTATGGGTAATTCGTTATATTTAATACACTATAAATTTCCGTAAATGTTAGTGTATATCCTGTAACAAACAATAAAACAAACTTTAATTTTATGTATCGTAACTGTTTTTACATACAACGGTTCAAAAGATATTGTCGTTTAAAGACAGGTGTTTTCTTTCGTGAATCTGACTATAGTTTGGCCTAGAGGTAAATTCTTCGTCACCAAGTTTCACGAAGTTTCCTGGTTCACATCCTAGTAAAGGTACTTTATACCTAAATGTTACTTTTATCCGTATAAAAATAACTACCTTTACTAGGATTTGAACCAGGAATCTTCGTCTCCGAAAATCAGCTGTTAAACAGCTGACTCGCGGCGACGATAATAATATAAATAACTGTACTGGAATAATATACGATACAAAACGTTTTCTAAAATTGATAATTCACGCTAAATAACAATATGATAAGCAATAAAAAAAATATATACAAGAAAAACGTGATCCCTGGCGGACACCCGGCATTACGACGACTAATAACCGTGAAAAAGTGAACGCTAAAAAAAATAACACTGTAAACAACGCACAGATAATATCTCATTCGAGCTTGATAAACTATTGACCGATGCAAACATTTGAAAAAGAAATCCATTAGAAAAAATTTACGCAAAGAGAACGTTACAGAGTAAACAAAATGATTATAATAACCATTTCTTTTAAAATAGCAGTTATATATAAAAGATAGCCTAATAATAATTGAACAACACAAACTTAATATAGCACACCGACAAAAATGTTACTTATCGTGAGAGACTCACTGGACCGTAAAAAAACCAATTTTAGACATAAAAAAACCATCGCGTTCGGTCAATTAGTAAACAAAATATACAACCGATTAAATAATACAAAAGCTAAACAACGATCATTAGTCTTCAAATCTTTATAAATTTCATTATTAATTTAATAAAATCTTATAATTTTACACAAAATTTATTTTCTTTATTAAAAAAATCTCGTGTGAAACACTCACACGACTTTCTCTTCCCAACGAAAATAATGAACGATATAACCTAACATTAGTAATAAACCATCAGAAATAAACAAAAAACTAACCTCAAAAAACATAACCTTATTTTAACCGTGAGTGAATGATGCAAAATGAAAATAAACATCAGTTTGGCTTAAAAATACGGAAAATCACTCTTTCACGCTAAACTAGCTCTGTACAGAAAAAAGCGCTGAATAAAAGTTGTAGATCTTTTAACTTCCTATAAATTTGATTATAAACACCTTTGTCGTAAAATGCATACTAAGGCCGAAATTTTTAAAAAATCGATTTATTTACATTTCGTGATTTTACATTTTCGTGAAAAAACAGAAAATCGCTAATTACCGCTAAACTAAGCGTTATACAAAAAAATGTTTGAAATAACAGTTGTGGGATTTTAAATTGTCTACATTTTTTATTATATAGGCTACATTTTGCGCTAAAATGCATATTAAAGCCCCAATCTTAAAAAAAAAAACTTTTTCTACGAGAGCAAAGCCTCCCCCAAGAATTTCAGCAAATATGGCACCTACCCTATCTTATAGAGCATAAAAAACTTACTTAATGAAATTTTAAAGAGCAATGGTTTTACCACTCAAAACATATGGGGTGTAACACCTGGGTGTCGCACAGAAGAATGAATCTCGTATCCAGGCTGGTGAAATGAGGTTTTTCCGGGGAGTCACAGGGTTGTATTGTACACGGTTAGATAGAGTACGTAACGAAGCTATACGCGCAGAGTTAAATGTTCAGTCACTGTGTGAAACGTTAAGAATATATTAAAGAAACTGGTCCGACCATTTACTTCGCATGCCAGCATACAGACTTCCTCTAACAGCATGAAAATATAAACCTAGAGGGAAGCGAGGGTTGGGAAGACCTAAAACGAGATACCGGTAGATGCCGGAACATGCCATCGAGCAACCCTAGACAGGTCATAATAATCCTCCGCAAGAAAATGGGTCCGAAGATACTACTGTCTGTCTATAACTTGATGGCCTCCGGAGGAGAGGAGTAATATGCGGATTGTAAAACCATTTCAGAAAACATTTCTAATTTTTTAAGTAACTAAAACTTGTCGGGAATGACGTCTTTATAAAACAAAGTATTTCGCATGTTTTTGTTCCGTAAAATTATTTTGAAAAACACGCTTAATGAGATAATGTAATAATGTAGTAAAAGTTTTGTTTTTGAAGAAAAAACTGTCCTCGTAACTTAAAACGTAGCTAATGATTTTCTGTTAAATTTTATTGCATTATCCTTTTTCATATTATTACAGAACAAAACTGCCAAATATTATATTAATCCGTGAAATAGTTGTTGAACAATGACGAAGTATTTGAAAAAATACGGTTTTTTCTTCACAAACAAAATTATTTGTATTATACATTATCTCATTAAGCGTGTGTTTTTCGAAATAATTTTATAGAACAAAAAACATGCGAAATACATTGTTTTATAAAAACATCATTTCTGACAAATTTTCTTACTTAAAAAAAATTACATTATATTTTCTGAAATGGTTTTACAATCCGCATATTGCTCCCTTCTTCCGGAGGCCATCAAGTTATAGACAGACAAGTAGACGGAAATATAGGTTATGAGGATAAAAAAACTGTACTAGGAAAATGAACGATTAGAAAAAGCATACAAAACTTTTACGGACACCTGTTTAGAATGGATAAGAAACGGTTCCCACAACTTTTTAAGACACTAAACTATAGACCTAAAATGTGTCGAATAAATAGCTCACAGAAGTGAGAAAAGCTATTGAGAAAACCGGAATAAACCGAGAAAATAATGACTAATACATAATGTTAAATGACTAATGTTAAATTCAGACAACTAATACGACTTAACGGCTCCCATGAAGAGCAAAAACAGAACACCCGGTGGACAGATGAAAGGAGAAAAAATACAGTGAGAACGTGGACTGCTAAACGAAGAACTCCCAGAAACCTCTAAAGTCACCTGAGATCTGAAATTGGCCCTCTAGGGGACAAATATATTTGTCATTGGTTTTCATTTTTTCCAATACAGACTTGCTAAACTGAGTTATCATTTTGAATCACGCGGTATTTGAAAGGTTAATCATGAAAAACGAATTAACAGATCCAAAAAAATAATAAATAAAGAAAACTATAAAATACTGTATTCATTAAATCTGTAGATTTCCTTCGACAATTAATCATACTGTCGTATTTATTAACCATAAATCTTCAAGGCCGATAGCAAAATAGCATTATGTATGTACTAAGATGTTAAAAAACAGTTTACATAATTTTCACACAAAACACAATCTACAATTGAACAATATTCTGGTCGTGATCGCAATTGATGCGTTTTTTTAAGAGAAAACGTATAGGTTAACAGGTAATAAACAAGCTCTCTTTACCACGGCAGATTTTACAACATCGTAAAAGCAGGTTTACGCAACCGGGCCAATGGTTGCAAGAAATTTTACAGACACTTGTTTACAAGCGTAGAAGCCAGTCGTTTCTGAGATATTGGGAACGACGAATTAATGCGTGCAAGAGTTCTAATAATTTGTGAACGATTAGTATTAGTAATTGTCAACAATTTCCCAAAAAAGGTAATTTGATTTAAAATTTTAAACGTTGGTGGGCTGACCTAGAGATTGGTAGAGGAGAAAAGCTTGGTGCATCAGCTACACTAAATAAATAAATCTTTGTCAGCGACCAAAAAAAGGAACTAACATCGTCAAATATAGTATTACACGTACGTTTACATCAATTTTTACTTTGCATTAACACGTACATTACATTAATTTTATTTTATTTTAGTACGTTTACATTAATTTTTGTTTTTGTTTTAACAAATAATTTTTGTTACAATTTCACTATAATAAGTACCGGGAGAACCATATATCAGTTTCCCCACATACGGACGAAGTAAAAATGAATGCATTACAAAAGTTAACGGAATAAGAAACCTGCAGGGAAGAAAACAATTTATCATTTGAATTGTACTTACATAATACCTTTAATACCTCTGTTATAGCGGTTGTTCAAAATGTCCACCATTAGTGTCTATACACTTCATACAACGACTTAAAACTGATTGATAAATTTCCAACAATAACAATTTATCTTCATATCGACGGTGTTAAATGTATTTTCTATAATAATTTTTATTTCAGCTAGGTTTTGAAGAAAACATAAATTCTTTACAATACTCCACAGTGAAAATCACATGAGGTTAAGTCTGCCGAGCGCGCAGGGTCATCAATTGTACCAATCCACTCGTTAAATTTGGAATTCAAAAGCTTAAACTTCGACACCGAAATATGCTAGGGCCCCATCTTGTAACCAGAGCCTCCTTAGCGCATTAGCCAGCCATGCGGAGGTCCCGGGTTCGATTCCCGGCCAGGGTCTGAAAATTTTCACGCGTCAAATCCCACACTTAATGTTACATAATCCACTTTAGCGCTAATTACAAAGCAGTTGATGCGACTTTAAATAAATCAATTAAAAAAAGGATCTTATAAACGCAAAAACAGTTTAATAAAAACCGGTAAATAAATTTTGAAAAACAAATTACTGGACTAATACAGTAATGAGGTTTTTATTTCGTTAAGTTGTCATTAACAGCTGATCAACGAAAGTTGATAAAAGTCGTCGGCAAAATCAGCTGTTTAACAGCTGATTTTCGGAGACGAATGTTCCTGGTTCAAATCCTAGTAAAGGTAGTTACTTTTATACGGATTTGAATGTTAGACAGTGGTTACCGGTGTACTTTGATGGTTGGGGTTCAATTAACCATACCTCTCAGGAATGGTCGGCCTGAGTCTGTACAAGACTACCTCATTTACACGTCATACATAAAATCATCCACACCTCATTGGGTCATGGGGTTGCTTATTGTTCTCAATTGAACAGATTGCAACGTACACATATTAGAAATTAAAAAAAAAATTGACAGCTGATCAACGATCATAATCTTTTGGCTTAGAATTTGAATAGATCTGTACACTATTAAGATAGTAGGCTCTAGCAGTTGTGTATTGTGCGTGAAAACAAAGTATTTGTTCCACGTTTTCAAAATGTCATTTCAATTTTCAAATGAAGAAGAAATATGCTGCCATTTTTTTTATTATAAACAACAACAATCTTAAAAATTTGATAGCACGGTATACAAATCACGTAATAATACTACGGAACGTATTTTACAGTTATGCTACACGAGTCGCTTCGTATGGCTTCAGAAACAAAGGACATCCCTCTAATTCTCTAGATACTTGAATCATTGGTAACAGTGATGTGTATTTAGTAAAAAGGGGTCATATGAAAACTGAGAATACGATTTCATTTAATATCAACCAAGGCAAACCAAACAGAAAGAAGGGTAAAAATTGGTTTACGGTCAAGGGCACACCGGATTAACTTTGTGTATCAAGAAGCCTTATGTACATTGAGAATGATTTCATAAGAAGAATAATATATCGTATTGTTTAATCCTGTAATTACATAGGTGATAGATCTGCATAAACAGAACTAGAAAGTCTGTTATACACACAATATACACAAACAACCCCCATTCGGCGCCCTTAACGGCAAACTAAATTTAAAGCGTTTAACTTCTCACACAACCTTCACGTTAAAAGCAAAATAACAATTGTACAAATAAACCAATTAGCTTTCCTGGCCTACCGACATCTCTTCGTTCACCAGGAATGTAATTCAATACTCCCATTCATTCGTATCTGTATTTTACAATATTTTTTCAAGAGAAAGAAAACATTTAAATGTACATGGATTTCCTTATACTTAATATGATGATCTATCAAGTACAACCCTTAACTCGTCTCAAAAACCACATTTCCGTCACCTGGAACTGACTTTCAACTTTTTTTCCAAGTACCCAGGACTCCCTACCGTACAGCAATACTGGAACCGCCATAATTTTGTAAAATTTCAACTGGGTTTCTTATTATTAATTTATTGTTAAGTGCGTCGCCCCTTTGATTCGGTACTACGCTCCCGGCCATAAGAGCTTCCAACACACCGACAGAAGGAAGCCGCCAATAGGTCCGATAGGGGCGGTAGGCCTGTGTCGGCACTGCAGAGGGCCGACACAGCCCTACGGCAGAGGGCTAGTAACCGCCGCTGCCGCAGAGCTCTGGTGACTATGTAAGAGCGCTTCATTGAACCCAAATTTTTTCCATTCTACTCTACGGCTTCGACCAGACATCTACCAGCGGCACATGGCTACCGGACTCCGACAAAGAACCCCGCAAAAGAAGAAGATGCTCCCGCTTACCGACCCGACACCGGTCCTCGACCGAGCCTTACAACCACCGGATCCCGACGAAGCACCAATCGACGCACTACTACTGCGAGGGAAGACGATGACATTTCCGCTGGAAGTTGACACGCCGTGTCGCCCGACACCACAACCGAATCTTCCCGCTTAAACCGCCCTTTTTCAGGGTCCCAATCATTTAAGATTTCCCCACACCGCTAAATGTCACCATCCGGTAACAAATAACAACAACTTATTAGTCGAGTTTAATTTAAGCTTAAGGTCTTGTAATTAATCTAATTGCAATGTGTTAGTACTGTAAACTTACTAATTAAAATTGCAATTATTACGTGTCAATAAATAATAATTGTATAAGTTAAAAGGAAATCTGCTTTTATTTATTATATATATCCAAATCCCGAACAAACTTAGGCTACAAAATAATGATGTATGTTGTATTTTTGTCGAAAGATGAAAAGAGCAGAAAACTTTTTTAATAACTTTATTTATTGAATACAAAATACATTAACATATATTAACTAATTCCCGCATAGGACGAGCATGTGCGCGGGAATGAGACAGGTTAAAGAATCAAGTACTTCAGTAATTTATCGACAGACGACGGGTTGAAGAGATACAGCAAGGGTGAAGGGCAGAATATCACGAGTTTATGCAAGCAACATTGACACAGAAGAAACAAATAACGTTCCCTCCCACGCGCACAAGCCGAATCATTCACTCATTTAATTTCCCTCGCTACCGCAACGCCATATATTTTACAGCGGGCGAGATAGGAAACAAAACAAGTTAACAATATTCACCAACGGACTCAATTCATACAGTAAGTACTAACTAACACTGAGCCACACCACCTGATGTTTATTTTTGGATGACTAAACAGCGCGCTTAATAGCCGGTGACATTGCGAACGAAAATACTAAGTTAAATTTAACATTTCGACAATTAAATATGCATTAAATTTATCGATTTAAATTGTATTTAAAGCATGCTATTATTTTTACACCTACACAACACTTTCTATTTTTTTTAATTAATTGAATTTATGAAACCACAATTTATTCCTTATCAGACTAAGATGAAAACAAATTACTGAGCGGCAATCATTGACCTCATTAGAGAATAAATCTTGTCAAAAACCAACTTTACACTAAACATACAATTTATACTATCAATTTTCAGACGACACGCCAGCGGATCCTCGAAGAACTCTTCCAGGGCACAGAAGCTCCGCTTAATTGTTTTGTTTAGGTGTTGACCGAAACCGAAAGGCTGGTTTGAACTTTTAGAGGTTTTACTAAGTAAAAACGAGAAGTGAGGTGGTTAACAATTGCCTTCCTCACTGAGTTAAAAGAGTATGCTCATCAGCCTGCCAGGCCCTCACAAAAGCACCCACTTTCCACCCTGCATATGACACCTTCAAATGGCGGCCGCATTGGCATACTTGGTAATGTGCTCGCCTCTCATTATGCGGTCTTGGGTTCGAATCCCATTCAGGCACAGCATATTTTCATATGTTACAAAAAAAATAATTTCATCCTTCACCATATGCATTAGCAGAAATTGCAGAACAGTCGGACGTTAAAAAAAGACTTTTTCACTTCATTCACCACAGGGTCTGGCTGTATAGTGAAATTCATTACTCTCAGAGGAGGTAACGCTGACTAGTGTCTTTTACAACTTTACCTCTTCTGTTCTTAAATAGTTCAGTCATATAATTGGCTGACTATGTGATAAGAAACAGAACTATTTTTTGTAGCCCTGGAACCAACAGATCGAGTGCAATTAATTTAACACTCCACCTGCCCGTTTTGAGCATCCGCTATAAGTACCAAACCTTTAACCGAGCTAATCATTTTAGAGGACCCCATATCCAGTGGCAGCTTGTTAAAGACCCTAGAGGCGACCAATGGATTACTCGATTTAGTTATGCCAATTCTACATCTTGATACATTCAGAATTCCTTACACCAGTATTTCTCAACCGTTGGGTCGCGACCTCCTGGGGAATCACAGGACGTGTCGGAGAGGTAGTAAAATCGGGAGAAAATTTTTAAAAAATTATCGTTATTTATTTATTTTAAAAAAAGACACAATAATAGTAATACTCATTTAACAACTTTTTGCCAATTAAATTAACGCGAAACTTGGGCTCGTTTGAAATTAACCAATTTTTTTTAATATCAGATTTTATTTTTCTAATAAACAAAATGATGTCATTTTCCAGTGAGTACATCCTAAAACTAATGGTTAGCTATAAATATTATTATTAAGTTACTTTTAAAGCATATTTATTTATATTATTATTTATTTATATTTACATAAGTTATTAAATTAACAATAGGATTACGATAGAGATTTAAGAAATGAATATGTGTATAGTACACTGTGTAAGTGGCATTAGAAAATAAGTGCTAGCACCAGTGGGTGACTGCATGGTTATACAGGAGGAGGGGAGGGAAATAATATATCTAAAGAAAAACTGTTTGTTAGTTTTAAGCAACTAGTTGCAAAAGATTTTTTAAAAAAATTCCAGTGTCAAACGATTTCTTGATTTGGTTTTCAAATTTACCATTACGGAAAATCCTTGTTTACAAATGGTATCAGAATTTTCAATGCTGCTCTTGAAAGTTCTGGGTATTCCTTTTAAATACTGAAACAAAATTTAAAGGCAGAAGCATTGTTAAAAATAAATTTCAATGCCTGGTTACTTGATGATAGCTCTGTCAACTCATCATGAAGACGAACACTTAGCTCCGCAATTTGTACAGTCTGCTCATTAAATGGATTGACTATCCACAAATATCCTTGAGTAAAAATTACAACTATTGTAATTTTTTAAACATTATACTTCAGAAGGGGTCACCAAAATGCTCAACCTAAATAGGGGGTCGCAGTGTTAAAAAGGTAGAGAACCACCGCCTTACATCGTAACCTTGCCATTGCTTATAGATTTTTAAGTTTAGCAGAAGTAGAGAACTCAGAATAAATTAACCATAAACTACTTTACACCAAAAGAACAAACGTTGCAAAGCTCATGACATCCATCCGATGTAATAGATCTCACAGCAATCTTCTGCACCAAAAGTATTCTCACACTATTAAAACCATATCCCCAAATGGTTATCCCATCAGTAACATAACAATGAAATGCGTAAAATATTTCAAGAGCATCTAGGTAATCGGAATCTCTTTTATTTCCTGTAACTTTTAATACGTACACTTTTGTCATAAAATGCATACAGGTCGCAATCTTTTACCAATCCTGACGAAAAAATACAGAAGTAACTAACTGATGCTGAACTAAAGCGTTGTAGAAAAAAAATGTTTGGAATAAAAGTTGTAGGTCTTTTGATTTCCTACAGTTTTAATTAAATACATTTTTGCCCTTAAATAAATTATAGCCACAATCTTAAAAAAAAAATTACAATAAAAGCACAGCTTCCCCAAGAATTTCAGCACATATCGCATTTACCTCATCTTGTATAGCATTAAAAATGTAGTAAATAAAACCTTTTAAACAAAATCATAGGAGCCGATTTTTGAGGAAATTGCACGAATAAACTACTACTTTCAATTGATCGATTTTAATGGAAATGTTTATGTCAGGTCCCTCCTAGAGGTACCAAACTTAAGTTTCAAGTTTCAACTTTGTATTCTATTCCGTTCTTGAGATATTTTGATCAAACATGCATAGACAAATCACTAAAAACATGTTTTTGGGTTCAGTGGGCCTGAAAAAGTGTATTTCAGGTGAAAGCTCATTACGAAAAAATCAACATGAAAACTTTCCTATACATTCATAAAGGTTTTTTTAAGTTATTAGTTAGCATCATAGCAGTAGAATCCATATAAATATTTGTTTTTATAATCTAAAAAACTTTTTAATTTACCTTATACTGCTTTTAAAAATTCTTCTACGTGTACTTTCGCGGTGCGCACCGCTTCTTCAGGTAATGATAATAAAAATTCTAGAATATCTTCCTTTCTCAATGGTTTGAATCAAATTTGATATTACATAATATTCTAGACTGCCCATAACAGACAGGTGGAGTGTCAAATTATTTACACTCAATCTGTTCGTTGCAGGGCTAAAATAAATAATTCTATTCTTATCACATGGTCAGCCAATTAAATGACTGAATCATTTAAGAAAAGAAGCGGTAGAGGTGTAAAAGACACTAATCAGAGTTATCTTCTCTGAAAGTAATGAATTTCATTATACAGCCAGACCCTGTGGTGAATGAAGTGAAGGTGTCATTTGCAGAGTGGAAAATATGTGCTTTTCAGAGGGCCTGGCATGCTGATAAGCATACTTTTCCACTCAGTGAGGAAGGCATTGGTAAACCACCTCACTCCTCGTTTTACTTAGTAAAACCTCTACAGGTTCAAACCAGCCTTTTGGCTGATGACCTAAACAACAACAATATTCTAGAATTTTTATTATCATTATTTGAAGAAGCGGTGCGCACCGCGAAAGTACTCGTAGAAGAATTTTTAAAAGCAGTATAAGGTAAATTAAAAAGTTTTTAATAATACAAAACAAACAAATATTTTTATTTTTATTTACATTCATAAAGGGCAAGAGAAAGTAAAAAACAATTTTTTTTTTTTTTAACTTCTAGAAGAACATCAGGGAAGATGTTAGCAAAATACAAATTGAAAGTGTTATTTATAAAAGTGATATCATTCAGTTCCACAAACAAAAACCATCAAATTTAAATTGATGAATGATTAATGTGCCAGTTCACTGATTGCATTTCGTAATATGATTATGTTATCGTAGAAATCCACACAAATATTATTTAACAGTAGAACAGTATTTACCTTCATTTGGTAATAGCTTTAGGCTTAAGTTATAGATACCGAATGTATATAAACGACAAGGTAATGTCACAGGTTTATTGTTGTACAATATTCATCTAACATAAGATATATATAACCTTCAATATACCTAAGTATACTACAACAGTACTTATCACATCCAAAAATAACAATACATAACAAGGCCTCCAGAATACATTAAATAAATACAAAATGAATAAGAAATCATTTTGTTTTAACAGTCAAAAAATCCTTAAAAGAAAAAATCTGGAATGAAACACAACAACCTATCTCTTGCTAATTTAAATCATGCAAAATATAATTATTTAAGTTTTAAAATTCCTTTCATAAAACACATCTCATGACTGAGGTAATTTTTAAAAAGGCTTACCTTTGACTTGACAAAAAATATTAGTGATTTCAGTATCTACTCTTTAAGAGGAATCAAATTACACTATTTTTAAACGCTTTTATTTAACTTACTCTTGGATCCATCAAATCTTGCAACTTAAAATTTTAATACTTCTACCGTATCAATATGAATCAAACTTTGCACACTTGTTTATCTTCGATGACAATACGCTGTGGAGGTGTTTGTAAAAAAAAATTTTTTAATTTAAAAAAAAATTTTAAAAACGCTTTTATTTAACAATTACTTAAAACAATTAACTAAAAAGAAAAATAATAAAAAAAATTTACAAAAAAATCACAGAAAAAAAAATAACAAAAAAATCAAAAAAAAAATTTAAGAAAAAAATTTTTAAGAAACGCTACTATTATTTAAATTTTTTTTTTTTTTTTTTTTTTTTTAATTCCTAATATATGTGTACGTTGCAATCTGTTCAATTCAGAACAATAAGCAACCCCATGACCCAATGAGATGAGGATGATGTGTATGACGTGTAAATGAGGTGTAGTCTTGTACAGACTCAGGTCGACCATTCCTGAGAGAGTATGGTTAATTGAACCCCAACCATCAAAGTACACCGGTAACCACTGTCTAGCATTCAAATCCGTATAAAAGTAACTACCTTTACTAGGATTATTTAACAATTAATCAAAAAAAAATGAACTAAAAAGAAAAAAAGAAAAAAATTTACAAAAATTTTATATTAATGCGCCACGCTTTTATTTTTAACTGTAATGTCTGTGATTTTTTTTTGTAAATTTTTTCCTTTTTAGTTCATTTTTTTTGATTAATTGTTACTAGCGTTTCTTAAAAAAAATTTTTTTTATTTTTTTTTTATTTTTTTGTAATTTTTTTGTTTCCAAATTTCGACCCGTGATTTCTTGACTTCCGGTTTTGGGCTACTTCTGGTCAAAACCAGAACTTTAAACCCAATGATTTCCATATCTACTCTTTAACCATATAGCCGGTAATAACATTTTTCTAGACAGGTGGAGTATTTCTATTTTCTAGCATATGGGTCACAGAACCGTAAAGAAATCATTAAAATTTTAATCTAAATAACAAACTTTATCATGTGACATATTAAAACAACAAGAAAACTTAGGAAAATAGAATAAATACATTATTGAAATTATTTTAATCTGACAGTTAGGTATGCCGAAGCTATTTGAAAATAATTTTTAGACAAATATTTTTTTAAATTTCATATGACACTACTGTTTAAAACTTTCTTATGCTCTACTTTCAAAATTCTTTAAATACAAATTGTTACATATAATATTTATTTCAAAATAAAACCAAAAACAATTCAATGTTCAAAACTGAAAAATATATACAAGAACACATCATGTAAACCAAGAAATAACTAAATTCAGCCCTAGGATAGCGTGGTTTCAACAAAGAAACACAGGCAGAATATGCAACTAAAACTATTGTATTATATGTAAAAATTTACTTTATACTTTACTACACTAATGAACAAAACCGCAGCGCTGTCTAGATGAATTTAAAACTAAAACGACAACATTGCAATGCTATGACGCAAATCCGATTTTGCAACGCGACCAGTTCAAGAAGTGGCAACTCGTCTCAAAATCGATGATTGCCAGTTCTAGGGTTAAGAGGATCAAATGCCACTAATTTTGTTTCCAAATTCCGACTGATTTCTTGACTTCCGGTTGAAACTGGAACTTCATCAATTTAGGCCCACTAACTTTTTGTCTACATTACAAAACCGAAAACCGTTTGTTGGTATCTTTTATAGTTTCTGATATCTGGATGTTATAGATGGATGGACGAATGGACTGAGTGAAATGATAGGTGACAATTTAAAAAATGGCCAACAATAACCCCTTCAATATACATAAGTACTACAACAGTACTTTTCACATTCAAAAATAACAATACATAAACAAGGGCTCCAGAATGCATTAAATGAATACAATACGAACAAGAAATCATTTTGTTTTAACAGTCAAAAAAGCCTTAAAAGAAAATAAATCATTTTCATGAAAAATACATGAGTGAATGACATTATACCCTAACGAACTAGAGACTGCAGATGAAGGCGGAGCATAGCGACCTAGACACAGCACAGAGCCAATATTGACTTTTCGTTAATTGTACCCTGCGTTGTCACGTTCTGGTCCCACTGTGAATGACAGCCTAACAAAAAGTCAGCTGGAGTTCAGTGGAACAGAGTGTGACTTAGCGAAGGGGCACCTCACACCCGACCTTGGATGTTATTGGCTAGATCTCATCTGCAGTCTTTAGTTCGTTGGGGTATAAATGAAATCTACCTCAGTTGAACTTTGATTTTATATTTATGAGAAAAATGCGGAAAATAACTAATTGACACTAAACTAAGCACTGCAGAAGAAAATGGTTGAAAAAAGTTGTCGAATTTTAAACTTTCTTCAGCTTCAGTTACACTATATAGCTACTTTAGACACTAGAATGCCTTTCATTTTAACGAGGAGTAAAGGGGAAAAGCATTAGTGTGCATAAGTAACTGATTTGGTATCAGTTAAGCCAACACAACAACGCATACTATACCCACAGCATATACAGTATATCATGGAACCTTTTGTAGGTTAACTGTACGAATATGTCTGTTATCATAAACAGAAATGTCAGTTTCTCGAAAAATTGGTCAAGTTACAGTGCTGAACGAAATCTAATATAATACGTTGTGAAGTTAAAGCAAAACAAAAATGCCTTTCTGTGCCTCGTAACAAAAGCCATGAGCGAGCAGCTAACTCTACTGTGATGTTTCTCTTTCCACAATTTGATGTACAAATAAGGATGTTAAAGACAGTGAAGGTGCTAATTCTTCATCAACAGTTATGTTGACACCTGGTAAATAAAGGAAACAATTAAGTAGATACTACTGAGACTGATAGTGAAGACAATGTTGATAGTGATAGCCAAGAAGGCAATTCATTCCTAAAAAAATTTGCTCCAATAAAATAATGTGACTGCCCATAACAAACAGGTAGTGTAAAATGATTTACACTCAATCTGTTTGTTGAAGGGCTAAAATAAACAGTTCTGTTTCTTATCATAGTCAGCCAAACCCAAATCATTTAAAAACAGAAGAGGTAGAGGTGGAAAAGACACTAATCAGAGTTATCTCCTCTGAAAGTAATGAATTTCATTACACAGCCAAACCCTGTGGTGAATGAAGTGAAGATGTCATTTGTAGAGTGGAAAATATGTGCTTTTTAGAGGGCCCGGCATGCTGATAAGCATACTTTTCCACTCAGTGAGGAAGGCTATGGTAAACCACCTCACTTCTCGTTAACTTAGTAAAACCTCTACAGGTTCAAACCAGCCTTTCGGTTAATGACCTAAACAACAACACAGAATAAAGTAATAACAGTAAATTAAACACTTTTAGTCTATAATGAAGCTACAGGCAATATTAGTGGTCAGATTTTTCTTATAAGGTTTTACATTCACTCTGTTCATTGCAGGGCTAAAATAAATAGTTCTGTTTCTTATCACATGGTCAGCCAATTAAATAACTGAATCATTTAAGAACAGAAGAGGTAGAGGTGCAAAAGACACTAATCAGAGTTATCTCGTCTGAAAGTAATGAATTTCATTATACAGCCAGACCCTGTGGTGAATAAAGTGAAGGTGTCATTTGCAGAGTGGAAAATATGTGCTTTTCAGAGGGCCCGGCATGCTGATAAGCGTACTTTTCCACTCAGTGAGGAAGGCAATGGTAAACCACCTCACTCCTCGTTTTACTTAGTAAAACCTCTACAGGTTCAAACCAGCCTTTTGGCTGATGACCTAAACAACAACAACAACAAGGTTTTATGAAGAAAACATTTTCTCTGCAATAAATCATTTTCTCTGCAAGAAATCAAAGCTTACAAAATGTACATATACTAGTAACTGTGCGGTAGTGAAATGTACTGTCTAACTGTAGAGGTTGGTAGCACTGTCATATTTTCTCTTTCCTTCCTCACAGTCGATCAATCCATACACCAAACGCATTCTCGTGACTGAAGTATCTACAAACTTTTGTTTTAAAATGCATACTAAGGTTGCAATCTTAAAGAATTTCATATTTTAATGATTTCAATGAGTAAAATACAAAAAATAATTTAAATGCTTGAAAAGAAGTTGTAGGGTTATTAAATATTCTATAACTTACATAAACTTTTGCCCGAAAATGCATATTAAGACCACAATCTTAAAAATATTAATTTTTACAAGATTACAGCCTCAGTATGAATTAAGCAGACATACCACTTGAACCCACTAGTGTAGTCGTAAATTTTTCAGTGTGGGAACGGATAGGTATATATTTTTTTTTTTTTGGTTTAACATCAGACTGTTATGCAATTACTGCTAATGCAGACGGTGAAGGATGAATGATTTTTTGTAACGTATGAAAATATGCCATGCCTGAATGGGATTCGAACCCAAAACCGCATGATGAGAGGCGAGCACGTTACCAACTACGCCAGTGCAACTGGCATATGAATCAACAAAAACAGAAATATATGAATCAATACCCAACAATAACTTGGCTTAAAAATATTTATTTTTTATTAAATTGTGAAAAAACTAGTGTGGGAAAATGGTTCCTACACATTCCCACTAAAATTAGAACGGTGTCTTCATATTAAGAGGTAACCTATATCGAACCATCACATTTTACAGATTTTACTCAGCATAGACTCATAACACATAAACCAGGTACAGTAAATAACTTATTTTGTTTTAGATAACATCTACAAGACTTATCCTGACCTATCCCAAACAAAATCTCACTAATTGTTTCTGCAACAGAAAGATCTTCTGAATCTGACTCTTGAACAACTTCCAAAATGTAATAGAATAAGTAAGGTGTGTAATAAAAGAAAATTGATATGCATTACATGTCTTTAACAATGAAAAAATAACCAGAATATTCTAAGTAAGCCAATGTAACCTTGTCACGAATTCACAAGGTGGATTTTTGTCTTGTAGTAATCCAGGACCTACCGGAGAGCGATTCGAATACCGTGGACGGACAGGGTCACAAATATGGAGGTCCTCCGAGGAATGGGGAAAAAGCTGGAAATCCTGCAAAGCATAAAGATAAGAAAACTGACATACTTTGGACACATCATGAGGGGGCCTAAATACGAGATTCTGCACCTCATAATTCAAGGGAAACTCGGTAAACGCTCGGTGGGACGCAGACGAATATCCTGGTTAAAAAACCTGAGAGAAGCGTTTAACTGCTCATCGCATGACCTTTTAAGAGCAGCAGTGGACAAGGTACGACTGACCATGATGATAGCCAACCTTCGTAATGAAGAAGGCACCTAAAGAAGAAGAATCCAGGACCCTATTGAAGCCAGTTACACTGATCACTACACCAATGGCTCACCCTTAAAAGGTGATAAGACCTCAAAATTACAAAACCAAACAATAATATTTTTGTAAACCCAACATAAAATACAATAAACAATAAAACAATACCTAATTAAAGAACGAACTATTGTGCGGTTTCAAGCTCTGTGTAGCTGCGGGGTGAAGGGTACGGGTGAGGTATAATGAATGAGTGACGCATGCTGGGAGAACGATTGTTGTATTACTCTGATACAAAACATTAGTTTTCAAACTTTCCGTATTTAACATATTTGTTTGTATTTATTACATTTATTTATTTAAATATTTTGATATAAATTGGTAATTTAAATATTATAAATCCGACCTAGTTAATAACCTGGTAGGTATTAGTTAAATTAATGCGCTGGATGATAAGAATATTTTTTTAGTCTAGTTAGTACACGCTACCACTACAAATACATCAGCTGTGAAACACTAATAACTCATTCATTCTCCCACTACTATAAAAACGCTCTGCATTTCTTCCAACTGTACGAAGCTGGGACTCGAGCAATATGTACATAAGACAAAACTGAAAACATTTATCAACAAATTTATTTATTTATTTAATTTATTACTCCTCCAAAAGAGCAAAGCCCGTGCTTGGAGGAGGAAATACAGGACTACTTACTTTAAAAACTATTTTAAATTATAAGAATTATTTTTTCTTGAAAGAAACAGTGGAACAGACATAACACAAGTAGACATTAATAAAAAAAAACAATGTTTCTTGATATTTACAAGTCTGTAATATGTATTTAGAATCCTTAGACAGTGAGTGAAGCATTGATTTTTTTCTGATTTTTGTACATGCTATGACACTGTTCTCTTTTGAATTCACGCAAAAGTTATTTTATAAGTGATAAGTTTCAGATTTGTATCTCCTACCAACCTACCCTATAAAAGATCACCAAACACTAAATCTGAAATTCCAAATTTCAATTTTAATAGTAAAAGAGGGAAACCAGTTTAAAAGCTGAGAATTTTTTACTAACTACATATTGCTAGGTTCATATAAAAAAATAAAAAGTTCCCTTCTTGTAAAAAAATCATTAAAATTGCCAAAATTACATTTCTCGGCATACATTTCATTTAAAATTCATGTACCCTACTTATTATAAATTAAATATTGCAATAACACGTCTACGATGTAGCCAAGGAATATGCTGAATGAAGTGATTTTTCTTTTCCATTACCAATCTGAAAAAAGTTATTGAAATTAATGGAAAGGCTTGCAAACATAAAAAATGCTTGTCCCAATATGAAATAGCCACCAGATTTTAAAGAACAAAAGTAGAAATAAAAAAACTATAGTTTTTAACTCTCCTACCATGAAAGGGAGATAACCAAGAGATTATTGTAAGGTTTTCATTGGGTCATCCCAATAAATTTAAAAAAATAAAAATGGTGAAGAACATATTATTTATTTCTGGACCACTTATTTTGATTTTTCGAAATTAAGTTTTCACCGGATATACACGTTTTCAGGTCTCCTGAATCCATAAACATGTTTTTACTGTTTGGTATCAGTGTGAACAAAATGTCTCAAGAACAAAAAAAATTATACCAAGTTAAAATTTAAAATAAGTAACAAGTACCATAAGGGACCCGACACATTCCTATCAAAATCGGTCAACCAAAAGTAATTTATTTGTTTAATTTTCTCAAAATAGTTTCTACAATTGTGATTAAAATTGTCTTGCTACATTTTTTGTGCCCTACAAGATGAGGTAAACAGCACATCTGCTAGAAATTCATGGAGGGGGCCTGTGTTCTAATGGTCATTTTTCCCCTTCCGGTGTTAATGCCTTCTAGAGCAAAAGTGTATGAAGTCAAAATTATAGAAATTTATTAAACCTCCAAGTTTGATTTGAAGAATTTTCACAGAGCTTAGTTGAACATAAAATAATGATTTTGCATATTGAAATCAGTAAAAATTGGGTTCTTTGAGATAGTGACTTTAATTTGTGACATTTTAGGTCAGAAATGTTTATGGTGGTAAGTTACAAAAAATTGAAAAACATACAACTTTTATTTTAAGAATTTTTTTTACAGGCGTCAATTAGTGACTTTCTGTATTTTGTTTATCAAAATTTAAGTCCAAAAGGCTTATTTTCATTCAGAATCATCCACTAATGTTTAAAATTTGGTTGTTTTCATTGTTTTTATCACCAGATTTAAAATAAAATATGTTTGCACAACATAAAATATGTTAACACCCAAAATTAAAAATTACTTGATACTAATAAAATAGGTATTTACATTCTTCCATTGTCAGTGTTCATGATTTAACCACTGATATACCAATGCAAGTTTTATAAAATAGATGGCACTACCAATGTTAACCACAAAATCAATTTTCAAAACCAGTTTAAAAAAAATAATTCAGCAAAAATCCAAATTAATTTTAATCAGATGATTTGGTAACACACATGTAAAGACTGCATTTAAAATTCTACCATAAAGAAATTTAAAAAAATTGTTACATAAGAGATGTTCAAGTTGGTTTGAACAGATATTTATAGTAACATTTTAAATAAAAAAACTGCAAATAAAACTTTTATAACAAAATAAAATAGACACACAGATTATTCTGGGTTAGCATCATTTTTTTGATTTGTTAGAATAAATAAATAATTTTAAAAGTTGATTACCATTTTTTTAACCTAGATAAAATTGATTAAAGTAGCCAACGAGGTTAGGTGTTTGTTTTGTTGAATCTACTTGTCTACAGACAATTTTATAACCTTACTTGTAAAATGACTGGTTTTAATAAATTCTAAAATACTAATTATAATAAGGTTAAATTTTTACTAAGAAAACTGCACTACACCAAAGATTAGTACTAAGGTTAGGCCTATTCACAAATTCAAATTGTTTATTTTACATTTATACCAAAAACTTATCATCAAGAGTTCTGTACTTCTCCTGAAAATTACTTTTATTCAGAATTTTCTTTAAGATACGAACTGCACTTTGTATTATTTAATACAATATTTTTAATGGTATAAAAAACTCCTAGTCAACATTGTGATTACACTTCATAGTATAATAAATACAGCACACTAACTGTTTATTAATAAATAGTTAACTCTACTAAACAGAAAATGCATCCTATCATAATTTTTAACATGAATCTACTTTAAAACCCCAAGATATACATGAAATAAAATATCCCCGCAATTAAAACTTATTTGTATAAACTATAACGTACATTACGTTAGGAAAAGTTTATAAGACTTTTCTACAACGCTATAAAAAAAATACATAATCAAGAAACACTCTGGGTATACGTACCTAACAAATTGTAGCTGAAATTGATAACCCGTTATAAACACAAGCTATTCCAGACAAATAAGCTATCCTATACCAAATACAACTGAAAAATATTCACTCTAACAGTCTAAACAATGAAATATCAAAAGATTTTATCAGTGCAAACCAGGCCTAAAATCCAACGACAATAAAAATATGGGATTGACGAACTTTCCATGCATATCTTACCCTATCAAAACGTACCCTCTTTGTTCGAATATAACGAAATAACGATAAAAACAAAGAACAAGTAACACCATATCAACCTCTTTACAAGAAAATTATGAAATAATAAATACAGAACTTCTTACTAAAAACTTAGTAAGCAATTGTTAAAATGCATTATAAAATGTTTATCGCTAGTGTACTTTGAAAGCTGTAACGTCAGATTGCCATCTTGAAGAACATGTTTTAAACTTTCAATAAATCCACTACGCCTAATATACCACCTTAATAAATACAAGAACCAACAAGTAAAATAAATAAAAATCCATAAAACATTACTTACTCGTTAAAGAACGACTGATATTTCACTAAATTAAAAGAACACTCAATAGACCAAACTCACGTACATATTAGCAGAAATCGTTAACGAAACTACTAAAATCTCGCAAATTACGAGATATGTGTAACATTCCCGATATTCTGCGTGACAGGAAATTCTTGAAACAGCTGACCGATATACCAAAATACTGCTACTTTTAAAAAATAGTATCTGCTTTTTTGAAAAAATAAATTCGGCATAAATTCTAAAAAAATATGTGTATGCATGAATAGCCAAAATACTACAAAGTACGACTATGTTTAATACAAAAAGTATTTATTATATATATATAATTATATATACTGTAATTGTTTGTTTTTAGAATTGGTTATTGTTCAAGCATGAATAAATATTATTCTAAGTATTTTTAAAGATATAAATTTCATTTTTTGATAAAATATTGGAAATAGAACACTACCACCTGATTTTAGGTTTTTATACATGGTAATAAAAAAGGTACTACAACTGACGCCATCTTCGTACTTATTGGCGGGCACATTTCAATGTGTCTTGTATCATTTAGTAATTTAATAGATCTTTTATTGATATATTTGTTATGATTAATAAATAAATCCTGTAACTTTAAAAGTAAATTATTACTGCACTTAGATATTGTTTTATTATACGTGATATAGAAACAATTTTTAAAAAGAAAGACATAAAAATTGCTTTTACAAAAACTAATAACCTATAACAGCATTCTTTAATATTTGCGTACATTTTGTAAATATTTTTTAATTATCTATTTATTTAAGGTCGTCGCATTGACAACCAAGTCATTAACGACCTTTGTATATTTTATTTAGTCAAATAATTGTTTACAAATGGTACATTTGTTTAGTTTTTTATAAGTTGCATCAAAAGCTTGGTTATTAGCAACTATGGTGGGTTTTAACTTGTGAAAATTTCCAGACCCTAACCAGGATTTAAACCCGGGACCTCTGCGTTTAGGCTAGCGCGCTACCACTGTGCTATGGAGGCGGTCACCACCATACAATTTGTTTATGTAATGTAACATTTGAAAACAAACTTATAGTTCAAAAATAAGTTGGATTCCCTCAAGCTATCAACATGAAACTTGCACTAAAATATTTGTCTCGATTTGCTGTTTAATTCTTCATCTGATGGATTAACAAATTTGAAATATATTGTGTGAATGTTCAACAAGATTGAATACAAAACTATAAGTAACGTGAACTGTAGTACAGCGGCAACACAACATAGCAATGCAGAATTGTTGTTGTTTAGGTCAACAGCCGAAAGGCTGGTTTGAACCTCTAGAGGTTTTACTAAGTAAAAACGAGGAGTAAGGTGGTTTACCATTGCCTTCCTCACTGAGTTGAAAGAGTATGCTTATCAGCATGCCAGGCCCTCCGAAAAGCACTTACTTTCCACCCTGCAAATGACACCTTCACTTCATTCACCACAGGGTCTGGCTGCATAGTGAAATTCATTACTCTCAGAGGAGATAACTCTGACTAGTGTCTTTTACACCTCTACCTCTTCTGTTCTTAAATAGTTCAGTCATATAAGTGGCTGACTATGTGATAAGAAACAGAACTATGATGCAGAGATAACTCTGACTAGTGTCTTTTACACCTCTACCTCTTCTGTTCTTAAATAGTTCAGTCATATAAGTGGCTGACTATGTGATAAGAAACAGAACTATAATGCAGAATAAGGTTGACAAAAGTCAATCCAATCGGCTATGTACTGTGTTTTAGGCAACTATGCTCTGCCTTCATCTGCAGTCCATGCAGATCTGCAGTTTATAATAATTTTTTGTTTGTAACTTTATTTATAAGAAAGCCCCAAAGTTGATCAATCAAAATGTGACTAAAAACCCACAAGTTGAATGCCAAAATGTAACTAGTTTATTTCAGTTGTTAATTGTTCAAGAACTCAGCTTGTCAATCAAACAGTGTTAAGAAATTAAATTATTTATTCTTGTAATCATAAATTACTGTAGATATTGAAATTTTATCTTGAATAAATGGAAATACACCTTGACTGTCCTTTCTTCAGTTTATACTGTTTCGCTAATAATACATCAATTTAAAGATAAACTTGAAGATCCCATAGGCATTTTTTTAGAACCAACAATACACCTCTCGCATTAACCTCTTGCCCAAGAATGAAACATTGATGAATGTGGACATAGTCGTTTATAGGTTTTGTAAATTATTCAATTTCATTGAAATAAATTATGTTTCATGTTATTTACATTGGATAATTGTATTTATTTAAATAAAATGTTCTTTTACATAATTTTTAACTTTAATTTATATTTTTAAGTTTGATTAAATGTTTCTTTAATGAAACATTCTCAGTTTTTTAAAATAATTTTTAATAATATTAATTATTTGCATGTTGCTTGTAGAAACATTTTCCAATGTTGTATTGAATGTTGCTGATTTCATAGAGAGCAATGTTATGCAAAGAAGAGAACTAACTTGACAGGGGGGGGGGAAATCAACCCGAAATTTTTCATCATGAAAATGTTCCTTCATGAAACACGATGTTTCTTCATGAAACATCGGAACGAAAACGTAAAGAGAACTACCGAACCCATGTTCTGAGCTTTTGCCAAAAGACATGCGACCAAAAAATGCAGTCTCTATATTTATTCAAAAGTCGCCTCATGAAAAATGGCTTTAGAAGTCAAAACGCTCAGGTTTCGTCGGCGGAAAGATATCCCAGAAAGTGTAACGATTTAGGTTACTGGGTAACAGTGCAGTTTGTACGACTACTATAGTCCTTCTAATATTAGTAGGCGGTCTAATATGCCAGACTGCTAAACGGTCGCTAGTTTTTTCACGGAAAGATGCGCAGTGAACCAGGGCCTCTTTTCGAGACTAAATTCTACATAAACAATGAAATTGTTGGGAAAGTAATAAGTAATGCGAACGAAGGGAGTTCTGTTCACGCATCTCACAGCTCAAGAATGATGTCTGCAAAAATCTATAAAAACGAACTAAGTAGGGTAATTTAGTTTCTGGTAAGCATTATTTTTGTGAAAAAAATCCATGTATATACTCCAAAATGTTGTTACAGAGCGATTTACTGAGGCAACTAGACTCTATTGAACCATACGCTCATCCGCCTATTGAAATCACAAGTACTATAGTATCTTGTTCTGTTGATGTAGTTTTTAAACTCCCATACGCATTTAGTCAGCATTTGTAGTCTTACAAATAACACAGAAATCTGTTTCAGACTGAAGGAAATTAATTAATAATCAAGATACTATATTCGGAACCAAACACTCATCCGCCTTTTGAAATTACAAGTACTATAGTATCGTGTTCAGTTGATATTGTTTTTAAACTCCCACATGCATAATAGCCGGCATTTTGTAGTCTTACTAATAACATAGAAATCTGTTTCATACTGAAGGAAATTAATTAATAATCAAGATACTATACTATATTCGAAAACTGACAATGACACAACGTTTATTCAGTTAGCCGAAGTTGTTTACTGTGAACGGTAAAAGCAGTCTGCTACCGCCCTAAGGACACAATGCTTGAATACCCGTCCGACATTCGTATTTTCTTCCACCCGTAATCGTAAAGGGGAAGGTTCCTCCCTTTATGTTCATCAAGCAACTTAATCGTCACCATAGCAACAAATAAATAAACGATGCTCGAGGTTATTGGTCATTTTAAGAAAATTTACGTTACAATAAATTGTTATTATTCACTTTGCAATCTTGTGTACCTTTAATTAATGCCTTTCCTAAAGGTACACAAGACTCCAAGGTGGAAAATACAAGAAGAGAAAACTTTAAAACATGGTTTAAGACATGCAGTGTTTTCGTCAAATGGAAATTCTGTGTACGTCGGGGAATGGGGAAGAAATAAAAAATCAGGTACCGTACTATACAAAATATATTTCTTATCAATTAATTTGTTTATATTATAGATAACTATTGCTGATTGTTTTTGGTTATTATTCACAAATTTACAAAGTAAGATATTTAAAGTTTTGTATCTTGGCTGAGTATTAGGTGGCATCCAACCAAACCTGATTGAGATCAGCTTTACAGAACTCTGACCACTGAGACCAGATGTCCATAATCTGGATCACATATGACTGGATTGTAGAAAGTGACATTCATTTATCCAAGTTACGTTAGTTGGCAAGGAATTATGTGTGACCAGGTAATGAGGGACAACTATTTGTCAACTAGAAAGCAGTTATTAAATTGGCAATTTGTAGAAAATATCTGAATGTTAAACTTAATAAAAATAGTTTAATTTATTTTTGCCTTCGGGCCAGCCCAGTCAATCAGCTGGTAGAAAGTCGCTTTTGTTAAGCAACACTGTTTGGGCAAACGACTTTGTATGGTGACTAGCTGACAGTCATTCCTGAACAAACTACACTGGGGGTCCCTCTTCAAAAATTCATCTCTTATCACATAAAAAAAATACTGTGAAAATCAATGATCAAATTGGGTGATTGTCAGTAAAATACAGTTCCCAATAAAAAAATAAAAACCTAAAAAAAATTATTTTACTAATGAAATCCAAACAGCCGATTGAAAATATTTAAAATATTTTTTTTAGTTTATTTGAAATCGCATTAACAGCTCGAATATTAGCGACTACGGTGGGTTTTTTTAACTTATGAAAATTTCCAGACCCTAGTCAGGAATCGAACTGGGGCCACCACATTGTAAGCTAGCGCACACCAATCTATACTACAGAGGTGGCCATTTAAAATATTAATGTAACTGTAGGTATTTGAATTTACAAATTTATTCAAAATTCAAACAAATTAATTATTTTACAACTTAATATAATTAAAGAAACTATGTTACATTATTTTATGATTTTGAAATTACGTAAATAATAAAGCATTTAAATAATATTAATATGCTTTTCACGGTTGATGAGCTCTGCTGTTCCACATGTTTAGACCAATCAGAACATTTGCCAGCGTTGCCAGAGATTGTACTTGACAAACATTATGCGCCCATGCGTATAAGAGCCGCAATAGTTCAGTCATCTCTTGCATCTCGTACTGAACACATCGATTATAGAGTGCATTAACATGCAATACTTTATAATATAATCAGCTGGTTGTATGTTCATACATTATAATTGTTATTGAAAGACTAAAAAATGGCTGACAAAATATTTAACAGAGCTACGAGAGCAAGTATTGGCAACGTTGCTGACAAGTCATTGGCTAGCTATTAAGTTGGTAGGGGGCAATGTATACATTCAGAGCTTATCAGCCTTGAAAAATAGTATAGTCAAAATTGAAGTAACGATTAATGTCGGTGGATAGAGAAGGTCTTGAGCAACAATTAAAGAAAGATTTTGTCAAAACTGGAACTGCATAAGAAACAAACATGTTCTATTTTATATAATAAATTTCACTAACGTTTATAAGCTGCCTTAATTTCTGTTATACTTCTCAACGAAAAAATAAAATAGTATCTTACCCAATGGGTTGATCATTTAAATAGAATGCCAGAAAGCTGCTTGCCTAGAGTAACAAGAAGATACAAACCAATGGGAAGTAAAATACAGAGTGATTCAATAAGATGAAACAATTTCAATAAGCTGTATTTCCTGAACTACATGTTATATTTTAATTCTGTAAATTACATTTTGAAAGAGAAAGTTTTAAATTTTAATTTACATACATGAAAGTTTATAGATGTTCAATGGAACATGAGCGGGACAGCCCGAAAGTTAATGTTTTTTGCGCCTTGTCGCTGACAAAAGTTTATGGGCCTTTCTTTCTTGATGAGAATACGGTTACTGGGGAAACGTATCTTAGAATGCTACAAAACTGGCTCGTTCCCCAAATGAATGAAGATTCAGGAGATTACATTTTCCAGCAGGACGGAGCTCCACCCCATTGGCATCGCAATGTTCGGGGCGTTTCCTAAATGAATCCATACGTCAATGATGGATAGGTCGCATGGCGAATGACGACTCTGCACTTCAGTTTTGGCCACCGAGGTCTCCAGATCTCACACCCTGTGACTTTTTCTTGTGGGGGTTCGTGAAAAGTGCAGTTTACATACCACCTCTTCCCACCAATTTGAATGAACTAAGGAATCGTATCACAGCTGCAGTCAACTCAGTGACCCAAGACATGCGTCAGAGAGTTTGGGATGAGTTCAGTTACCGTCTAGATGTTGTACGTGCAGCCGGAGGAGGACACATTGAACATCTATAAACTTTCATGTATGTATTTTAAATTTAAAACTTTTTCTTTCAAAATGTAATTTACAGAATTAAAATATAACATGTAGTTCAGGAAATACAGGTTATTGAAATTGTTTCCATCTTATTGAATCACTCTGTATTGGCAAGCCAAAGAAAAGATGGGTGCTGGAACAGGTAGAAATGCCTAACCCGTAAAGAGAAGAAGAATTTCTGCTGTCTGTTACTTACACGTGTTTTGGTAAATCCACCGTCAGAGTACACAATATTATTTGAAACTAAACATTTTTATTTAAAACCTGTAGAAGATGTTAAATCTTTAGTCATCTATATAAAACGTTTTACATAGAAGACTGAAGATGTAACATCTACTACAGATTTTAAATAAAAATGTTTAGTTTCAAATGATATTGCGTACTTTGATGATGATGATGATGATGGTGGATCCATCGAAACACATGTAAGTAGCAAATAGTAGAAATTAAGGCATCTTAAAAAGGTTAGTGAAATTTATTATATGAAATAGAATTGATTTCAAGCTGCAGGATCCATTATAAGGATTTATTTTTAAACAAACATGTATTTGAATATTGATTAGAATACAAAGAATAGCCTGGTATTTTTTAAAAATTTATATTTATGAATAAAAATATAAATATCAGTGAATTCAGTGCCTTCTGTATTTAAAAGAAATATAGGGTGATTCAAAAAGAGCGCCGATTTTTAAACGGCTGGTAAATTTTTGTTTATCGGTTGGCAACATTGTTTGACCTCATTTCTATTTCGGAGAACATTCCGATTGACGATTCAGTTGTAGTTTCTCTTGTTCGCAGTGTAATACTCTCGCAGTCTCTGTCTAACCATGGAGAAGTTTACTATTGTGTTAATCGTCAAAACATTTTACCAGAGTGGAGAGAGTTATGCGGCTACTGTCAGGCGACTTCGCGGTACTCTAGGACGTATGAAGCACTGAATGAATCAACAGTTCGCAAGCTCATGAAAAAGTTTTTTGAGACGGGTTCAACAATCGACCTTAAAAGTTCTGGACGTCGTCGTTCTGACCGAACTGAGCAGAACGTTGCGTTGGTTCGTGACAGTGTGGCTGTTAGCCCAGCAAAATCAATACGTCGCCGTTCTCAACAATTGGGTTTAAGATGTTCTTCTGTACGGAGAATTCTTCGGTACGATCTCCAATATCACCCGTATAAAATTCAGTTGACGCAACATTTGAAAGTGGCAGACCACCAGAAGAGACGACAGTTTGTTGACTGGGTATTGAGAAAACGGCAGGATGATGACACCTTCGCAAACAAAATCATTTTCAGTGATGAGGCGCACTTCCACTTAAACGGTTTTGTTAATAAACAGAACTGCCGTATGTGGGGTTTAGAAAACCCCACATACGGAAACTTGTCCCACATAGTCGAAACTTGTCGTGCAGTAATATCCAATTTCATGGATAGAGTTGATGCGTGCCAGCGCAGTAGAGGAGGACACATGCATGACATCATTTTTCATACATAAAATCGGAAGGTAAGATGAACTTGTTGATGTATTTATTTTCAGTTTTTCAATAAAATAAATCTCTTAATTTGATATATCAAAACCGGCGCTCTTTTTGAATCACCCTATATAAAGTACTGTGTGTAAATGTAATCCTTTGCGGTTAGAACGCAAAAAAAAATATTTTATGGATAAATTTTAATCACTTATTTCCTCAATGATGTGTTTACAGGTAAAGGTATCCAAATTGACAAGAAGAAATGGGTATATGAGGGCGATTGGTTAAACGGACTTAGACATGGTTATGGAGTTTTGTCATACCAAGATGAAGATGGAATTCGTGTCATAAAATATGAAGGTGATTGGAAATTTGGTAAAGCTGATGTAAGTAAATTTGTTTATTTTCTTTTGTTTTAGTTTTTATACTATTAATATCTCTTACTCTGTTTGAAAAATAGGGAAGGAAAGTATTTTTTTCATGTCCATCTTTCAAAATCGACTTTTCACCAAAAATACATGTTTTCAGGCCCCTTAGAACACAAAAAAAGTTCTTCTGATTGGTCTGTGTGTGTGTGTGTGTGTGTGTGTAGGGGGGGAATCTCAAAAAATTTTTAAATTGTACAAAGCTGAAACTTATAACTTAAGCTAGGTACAACATGGAGACCAAACTAAAACATTTTCTTCAAAATCGGTTAACTGGAAGTAAAAGTTAATTCATGGAATTTTTCACTTTTTACAATTTTCTTTCATATTGTTTATGCTGAGGAAGTTGAAGGAGGAGTATGAGGGATGGGGCATGAAGATGAATATGAATAAGATGGCATTTTTGATGGTGGGTGATTACGGAACTGATTTGAGTGAGGACAGGGGTGTGGTGACAAGTATAAATACTTGAGAACATTGATATCGAAATATGGTTGATGTGAGGTAGATACCAGGGCAAGAATTGTTCAAGGAAGAGTTGCGATCAGGAAGCTGAACTCTTTGATTTGGTTATCAAAAATCAGCATAAGGACGAAATAGATGATTTATGGGGCGGTGGTGGGGCTGATGTTACTTGTGGACAGAATGAGGAAAATTTAAAAGTTTTGGAGATGGATTTTTTATGAAGGCTTGTGGGGTCTCCGGGTTGGATCATGTACGAAATGAAGTGGTGTGGGAAGTGAAGGATGTGCAGGACACTGGTGGGAAGAAAAAAGTAGGCAGTTGATTTGGTACAGGAATGTGGAATGGATGAATGAAGATAGGTGGCCTCAAGTGGCTTTGAATTGTTGTCTGGTGATGAGGAGAAAAAGAAAGAGGAGGCCTCAGAAAATGTGTAGGGGTGGTGTGATGTGGGCAATGGAGGCAAGAAACTTGGAGGAGGGTGACTGGTGAGACAGGTGGTCATGGGGTTTGAGATGCAGGATGCGGAGTAACTCTGTAAGACCCTTGATTTAAAATATTTTGTTAAAAATTTCCTACAATTTGGTTTAAAATCGCTTCATTTACATTTTTTGTGCTCTACAAGTAAGCAGCAGGTCTGCTGAAATTTGTGGGGTCAACTCTCGTGGTAAAAAATGTGTTTTTAAAGACTACAGCCTTAATCTGCATTTTAGCACAAATAGGATTTCATCAAAATTATAAAGCATTAACAAACCTACAATTTTTAATTGAAGCATGTTTTCTGCAGAAGTCAGTTTAGTTTCATTTAGTGATTTTCCATATTTTTCTCATCTAACTCAAAGTGCAACAGGTTGATTTTCATTTAATCCACTCATGATTAAAATTAGGTTGTTTTTCATTATTTACATTCACATAAGAGATGTGATGTGTATGCCCATAACAAGCAGGTGGAACGTTAAATTATTTTGCACCTGCTTTGTTAGTTCCAGGGCTACAAAAAATAGTTCTGTTTCTTATCACATGGTTAGCCAATTATATGACTGAAGCATTTAAGAAGAGAAGAGGCAGAGGTGTGAAAGACACTATACCCTGACAAACTAAAGACTGCAGTCGGGATCTAGCCAATAACAGCCAAGGTCGGGTGTGAGGTTGCCCCTTCGCTAACACTCCGTTCCACCGATCTCCAGCTGACTTTTTTTAGGCTGTCATCCGCAGCGGGACCACAACATGACAACACAGATACAATTAACGAAAGTCAATTGGCTTGGTTCTGTGATCTAGGTAACTATGCTCTGCCTTCATCTGCAGTCTCTAGTTCGTTTAACTATAGTCAGAGTTATCTCCTCTGAGAGTAATGAATTTCATTATACAGCCAGACCCTGTGGTGAATGAAGTAAAGGTGTCATTTGCAGGGTGGAAAGTAGATACTTTTCAGAAGGCTTGGTGTGCTGATAAGCATACTTTCCACTCAGTGAGGAAGGCAACAGTAAAACACCTCACTCCTCATTTTTACTAAGTAAAACCTCTAGAGATTCAAACCAGTCTTTTGGCTGTTGACCTAAACAACAAGAAATTCGTGTGAGAGTTTCACATTACATATTTATTACTTTTCAGGGTTTTGGAACACATCACTATTACGATGGTTCATTGTATGAAGGTGATTGGGTTAATGGAGAACGTAGCGGTGAAGGCAGGATGTGGTATGTAAACAAAACATTTTATGAAGGTCAGTGGTTAAATGATAAACGACATGGAAAAGGATTATGTGTGTATCGTAAGTTGAAATATTTTGTTTATTTTAATTTTCATTATTTCAACTTTCATAAAAAATTACTATAACAGCCCATAACAGACAGGTGGAGTGTCAAATTATTTACACTCAATCTGTTCGTTGCTGGGCTAAAATAAATAGTTCTGTTTCTTTTCACATGTTCAGCCAATTAAATGACTGAATCATTTAAGAACAGAAGATGTAGAGGTGTAAAAGACACTAATCAGAGTTACCTCCTCTGAAAGTAATGAATTTCATTATACAGCCAGACCCTGTGATGAATGAAATGAAGGTGTCATTTACAGAGCGGAAAATATGTGCTTTTCAGAGGGCCCGGCATGCTGATAAGCATACTTTTCCACTCAGTGAGGAAGGCAATGGTAAACCACCTCACTCCTCGTTTTACTTAGTAAAACCTCTACAGGTTCAAACCAGCCTTTTGGCTGATGACCTAAACAACAACAAAAAATTACTAAATAAATGTTCATTTTGCTTATGACACCTAAAAGTATACCTGAAAATTGGGTACACCATGCAATTTTACAATAGTAATCAAAATTAATTAATTTTTTCTAGTTATACATCCAAGACTAGTTTGAGGTGCGCCAAAAGAATATAAGCCTCCCAGCCTGTAGTAATTTACACCTTTGGTGTTACCTCAATTACTATTTAATATTCTGAAAAGGTGTTCTTATGAAAAGTAATTAATATTAAAAAAATTGTTATAACTTAACTTGAGTTTGGTATCTGTTTGATAAAATTAAAATAATAAATAGAATAGTCATTTATTCTATACAGGAAATATAATTTTTTAATACAAATACGGCCTTATGCCATAAATATTGAAGAAAATAAAACTTAACTTTGGTGATGCTTGGCATCCATAAATTAAAGAAAAGTATTTTTCTTTTTTTTAATAAATTAACAGTAACAATAAAAATAATTAAGGAAAAAGTATTTATACATAGAGTGGACGCTAAACAAGCTTGCCAGTTTACTGAAGTGCGCAGAAGATTTATTTTGGTAATGGCACGCTTGGTTGCCTCAGCAAGTGGTGGGGGTCCGTGCTGTATCAGCTGTGATCAGAATCTTGTCACTCCCGCAATGTTATATATCAGCTAACCTGAAAACATTAGTCTGTAATGTGTTGTATGTGGTAGGTGTTAATTGTTGCATACAATATTTACAATTGAATGTTTTTCACATCGCTAATATATGATAATTTACATCATTTAGCGCCTGTGTTTTAATAGGCAGTTCAATACTAAGACACGAAGTCTACCGACTTAATTCAAACTGTTTGCGCAGCTACACCGGCAAGCTTATTTGGCGTTCGCTCTACAAAAGAAAATTTCTTTAAATATTTTTTAACTGATATAGATAATTATTCTAAATAAAAGAAAGAAATTAAATTAATAAATTCTCATGTTAATAATATTGATACAGTGGACACCCTTCTCCGGATCAATTGGCACCTAATGTAAGCCGGGTATGAGAAAATCCAGTTATTGGAAATACAGAAAGGGAAAGGGATGTTTGAATTTCTGAAGTACAGTACAGTATGTATGTACACAATTGAAAAACGCAAAGTTGTCAATTACAATTTACATATGTTCGCTATATTTGTTTACAAAATGTACTACAGTATACAGTACGTCAAAAAAGATAAAAATATGTATGTTCACACCTGTTTGTAATTCCTCGAAATCAGTTACATATTATACATATATATGTACTACACTATAACACAATTACTGATATGTAATTACGAGATGAACCTGGGACTCAGTGTGGGCAATGCGCTGCTGCTATCGTAGTACGTACATTTCTAAAAACATGCAACTGTGTAGTGTATGTAGTTTATTTTTTGCTTCTTCTTTACAACTCTTAATGATATTTAAAATAACATTCTGTTACGCACTTTGATTTAACCTGCTTTCAAACGGTCAACATGATAATCTTATAATACACGTATAGATAACGAATTCATAACAATACTACAGAATAATGAATAAAATGTGAAGAATTAAAATGAAAAGAAACGGAATGAGTTTTAATGAATTTAAATACTATTATTTGTGTAAATGTAGCCTAAAACGTAAAAACAGAATAGCCAAATCAAAACAATATTTCCTGTACCACTTGTTGCGTAATAAAATAAGGACTGTGTATTCCAATGAACTACGAGTGTCGGTATGTTTTTAGGATTGTAATAGAGAAACTGGGCATGTGCAGTAGTAGATTGTTCCCCTCTTACACTTCGCACAAACAAAGTTCATTTCGTGACTAACCATCAGTATGTATTTTCACTTGCAAAGAAATTGTCAAGTATTTTTTTGTGCATACAACTCGTACGTTTGTCACACTGAACCCTGAATTTGATTAAGCAGCAACAATTGCACGATGTCACATAGCTTATTATATTTATTTATATAACTTAATATTATTAACATAATAATACAGACAGTTATGTTATTTACGTAATGTTTACTGAATTTTTCCAACTCCTTCAACAATATTAGATCCATGCCTTATTAATTTAGGCCTTTTTTACTGTGTCCATATAATGAGGTTTCCACTGTATATCTATATTAAATTATCTCAGCTGTACTGCTGCAAGCCATGTTATAAACATTGCACAAAGTAAAGTATAATGCTGGATACTCTGCCTCTTTAAGGTATGTATGCAATGCGCATGCAGTGTGCCCAGGGCAGTCAGTAAGTTACATTTGTCATAATACTACAGAAACCAAAAACACAGTTTGTCAAGACAGGTTATGGTCAAACTGATCATGATAACGTACTGGCAAGAGTGTCAGACTAAAACATAGTTCCTTCAGCAACCTTACATGCTATAATTGTCACATGGAAATGACACATCCTTCCACTTTATCCTTCAAAGGAAAAGTTATGGGCAGTAATTAGTGGTTTTGTTTATTGGTTTAACGTCAGACTGTTGTGCAATTACTGTTAATGCAGACGGTGAAGGATGAAATGATTTTCTGCAATGTTTAAAAATATTGCCGTGCCTGAATGAGGTTCGAACAAAGACCGCATGATGAGAGGCGAGCACGTTGCCAACTACGCCAATGCGGCCAGCATTTGTGTAATTAGTGGTTGGTGGACTGTAACCTCACCACCTTTGAACAGGCAAGGATTTCACTTAAAGGTTTACCCTCTAGACTGAAAGTCATTTTTCACTTGTTTTACCAGGCAAGGGTGTTACTGAGTGCTAAAATCCAGAACACAAGCTGTAACGACAGGTTGCAGTTACTAGTCATTTTAGTAGGGTGACCCAAATTTTTTTTAGACACCTCCAATGCTGTTCATAAAATGATGCAGCCAGCTGATATGAAAATACTATTTCCTGCCTTTAGTTCCTATGAATTATAAAATAAAAATACTGAATTACTTTTATTTGTATTAAATTGTTACTTGAATCGATTATTTCAGAAACCCAAAAGTCGAAAAAAACAAAATTTTTGAAAAATTAAAAAAAACTTGTAATTTATTATGTTTCAATTACAAAAATATTAAAAATTATAAATTGTTCATAGGGGTGTCCCCTTTTAGTATAAAATATATTTTATCTTTTTCATTTGTTTTAAAATTTAGAATAAGATATGTTTCTAAAATAAATTGGAATAAAATGTTGTTTTCTGTAAAATGCGTTGTTAGACCAGAAGAAAATTGTACTCTACAATAGTATTCATTAATTTATTTCAGTAGTTTACATTTTGACTTAAAATAGCTTTCTGCAATAATAAAAATTTAAAATTTTTAACTTAAGAAAAATTTTGATTTTCAGGGCAATTCACATACTTCATGGTTGTTATAAACAGTAGTTATTGTTGTTGTTTAGGTCATCAGCCGAAAGGCTGGTTTGAACCACTAGAGGTTTTACTAAGTAAAACAAGGAGTGAGGTGGTTTACCATTGCCTTCTTCAATGAGTGAAAAATTATGCTTATCAGCAGCCAGGCCCTCTGAAAAGCACAGATTTTCCACTCTGCAAATGACACCTTCACTTCATTCACCACAGGGTCTGGCTGTATAATGAAATTCATTACTTTCAGAGGAGACAACTCTGATTAGTGTCTTTTGCACCTCTACCTCTTCTGTTCTTAAATGATTCAGTCATTTAATTGGTTGACCACGTGATAAGAAACAGAACTATTTATTTTAGCCCTGTAACGGACAGATTGAGTGTAAATAAATTGACACTCCACCTGTCTGTTAAGGGCAGAAAAACAGTAGTTATACACCTTAAAAAGATTTTTGCATAGAATCTTTGTATGGCCTCTTCAAAAGAAAGTAGAGCTTAAGTTTCAAAAGAACATCCACTTTCATTTTTTAATTAGAAGGAAACACGTTATATCCTTAAGGATAAGCCTTTTCTAAGTGTTATATATTACTTAGGAAAGCCAGACTTGCGTGATTTTTGTACGAATGGTATGTTTACATTCAGTTAGTTCTAAAATGCACTACAGAAAAAATGTAAAATTTTGACTTATGGGCTTTCTGAAATGACCGATTCATTTATATTTTCAGTTCTATCTTCATTGACCTATATTAAACAATTTTTGAAGTCTGATTTTAAGAATTTTAGACGTACAAAACCTCATTGTGCTTCAGACTCGATGGTGCACTAAATTTGTGGTTTCACGGTGTATAAAATACAATTTTGTTTGTACTATTATAGCCAATGGTAATCGATATGAGGGGCATTGGCAATTGGGCATAAAAGATGGTCACGGTACTTATTACCATTTAGACAGCGGTCAAAAACAAACAGGAGTATGGTTGGATGATGTACCAGTTGTCAGTAAGATGGAAGATATTCTATTCCGTCAAGCGGCTCTTCAACCAACAGAACATCCCATACCTGAGGTAATTAATTAAAATTAATTTATTAAACAAAGTGGTAAAAAAAATTTTATCTGTTATTAATAATACTATGTAATGCACAAAAGGGAACTGGAGTTGTGGAACGAAGAGATTGTTAAGTACGATTTGGAATTCAGTGGGGAAAAGTAAGAGGGACTTAGAATAATGCTATAGATACTGAAGTCACGAGATTGCCTTTTGCTTATGGATGGGCTGTGAGGAAGGGAAGTGAAAATTTGACAGTGCTGCCAACCTCAACAGTGAGACATTACTCTGACATTTCGCTATCGTACAGTTTTAACATACATTTCGTAAGCTGTGGTTTATTCAGAGAAATTATTTTCTTCATAAACCTTATAAGAAATAAATGTGACGTGTAATATTGCCTGTAGCTTAATTGCATGACTAGAAATGTTTGATTTACTGTAATTACAAACTACCTTATTCCATTGGAACAAAATTTTCTACGAATGAATCGCCTTCTTTATTATCTCTGTCACCGGCATCTTCTCTATCAGTCTCACTACTATCTACCTGACCATTTCCTCTTTTAACCAGGTGTCAATAAAACTGTTGAAGAATAGCTTCTTCACATCTTTAATTTCCTTCCTTATTTTTCGAATTGTGGAAAGAGAAACATCACAGTATAGTTAGCCACTGACTCATGGCTTTTGTTTAGAGACAGGGAAAGGCAATTTGGTTTAGCTTTAACTTCACATCATTTTATTACACTGCATATTAAATTTCGTTCAGCACTGTGAATAGTCTGCCCACGTTTTCGAGAAACTACCATTTCTGTTTACGGTAACAAACAGTTATATTCGTACAGTTAACCTGCAAACGGTTTCGTGATGTACTGTGTATGCTCTGGGTATAGAATAAGTTGTTGTGTTTGTTGTACTGAAATTAAAGCAGTCGCGCATGCGCACTGATGCTTTTCCCCTTTATCCCACGTTGCAAACAAAGGCAAACTCGAGACTCAAGTAACTGTAAAGCGCAGGAGTCCGTTAAAGAATTCACATATTTAAGGACTGTTTTTCTCATCAGACGGAAAATCGGAAAAGAATTAAGTAAAAGGATGCAGAAAGCAAGTGTTTTCTTCCAAAGTGTGAGAAGCTTAGGATCAGGAGTTTGTATGCACTGCATGTAATACATACTTTGTGCTAGTTACTTATAATAAATAATTTAATTTACTTAATTCTGGAGAAGATAGATGGCTGAAACTTTAAGCGCAAAACTTTATTTAATAAAAGTTGTAAAAAATTTAAAATCGTACAACTTTTTTTTTTCTTGCAAGGCCCATTGGACCACTTTAGTAAAATAATATCAGTTCATTAATTTCCTCCTAATCCTCTCCCAGTAGTTCTTTATTCTCTGGGATCTAGCAGCCCGTTCAGCATCTGAAAAAACTCTAGGGTTCTGTATTTTTCTAACCATTTCTTTGAACCTGATATTTGAGTGTTTGATCGCTTTCAGGTTATCGGATTTTTTTCAAGGTCCTCCAATGTTAGGTTCAGCTCCTACAACTTTTAGTACAAACATTTTTTTGTATAAAGCTTAGTTTAGCGGTAATTGGCCATTTTCTGTTTTTTCTCACTAAAACATGTGAAAAATCTTTTTTAAGATTTCGGCCTTAGTATGCATTTTACAACAAAAGTGTATATAATCAAATTTATAGGAAATTAAAAGATCTACAACTTTTATATAAAGCATTTTTCTCTACAGAGCCTAGTTTAGAATGTAAGAGTGATTTACTGTATTTTTAAGCCAAACTGAGGTTGATTTTCATTTTCTGTCTTTCACTCATGATTAAAATTAGGTTATGTTTAAAGAGGTTAGTTTTTTGTTTATTTCTAATATTTTATTACTAATGTTAGGTTTATTGTTAATTATTTCCATTTGTAAGCAAAAGTTTTGTGAGCGTTTCACACCAGATTTTTTATCACAAAAATTACAGTTGTTTGTTGTATACCCTGATAAACTTACCCATTAAATAAATAGATTTATTTTAGTACAGTTAAGGGGAGGAGGTTTGGCCAGGATATGGAAAATACTTTTTTCAACACATTCTACATTAGATATCACATACTATTTCATATGTGTATCAGACGAGAGCAAAACCGATCCTAGTCAAGCTTATAAAAAGAAAAATCTGGTGTGAAACACTCACACAACTTTCTCTTGCCAATGCAAATAATGACCAATATAATCTAACATTAGTAATAAAATATTAGAAATAAACAAAAAACTAACCTCTAGAAACATAACCTTATTTTAATCGTGAGTGAATGATGCAAAATAAAAATCTACATCAGTTTGGCTTAAAAATACGGAAAATCACTTTTTCACGCTAAACTAGGCTCTGTAGAGAAAAATGCTCTAAATAAAAGTTGTAGATCTTTTAATTTTTTATAAATTTGATTTTATACACTTTTGTTGTAAAATGCATACTAAGTCCGAAATCTTAAAACAATCGATTTTTCACACGTTTTCATGAGGAAAAAAACAGAAAATTGCTAATTACCGCTAAACTAAGCATTATGCAAAATAAATGTTTGAAATAAAAGTTGTAGGATTTTAAATTCTCTACATTTTTTATTTATAAATTTTTGCGCTAAAATGCATACTAAAGCTGTAATCTTAAAAAAAGTTTTATAAAAGCATAAAAATTTTTGTAAACAAGGCGATCTTAAAAACCATAGGACCAGTTTTTGAGAAAATCGCAAAAAAGTGAAAAATTACATGAATAAACTACTACTTCCGGTTGACCAATTTTGATGAAAATGTTTGTCGGTTCTGGTAGTAGTATGCAACTTAAGTTTCAAGTCCGTACGATGTACCGTACTTGAGATATTCTGTTCACACACACAGATTAATCATTAAAAAACATGTTTTTCGGGTTCAGGGGGTCTGAAAACAATATTTTCCTTCCTATAATATTCAAATAGGCAAGAGAAAGTAAAAATAGATGGTAGTCAAGAAGGAAAGTTGAAGATAGGGACTGTTAGGATAACTGCAGGGTTCGGATTAGCAACAGTCAAATTATTGAGTGCCGACTGTACTACAAAATTGTACATGCGTACAATTTTTGTTGTCTAATTTATTAAAGTAACTAATTAATTGCTTAAAAAGAGAATATATATTAATGCTATTATATATTATTTTGTTTTTTTTATAAAAAAGCTCGAACTGGATGACTGGGAACGCATATACAACATCACTAAACAATCGGCCATTCATAAATGTGAAATAAGAGCCACATTCTTGAAACGAGAAGCAGAAATAAAGCAACATCCATTACAGAAAGTAATCAGTAATACAGGTTCAGGCAAAAAATCAAGCGGATTTATATGAGGATAACAATTTTTGAATGTAAATTGTATAAAAATTAGTTGTAAAGTAAATATCTAGTTTGCACTTAACATCATTTTATATAACTCATCCAGGAAGTATGAGCTGTATGAGGATAATACTGGGTGATTACAAATTAAATAGACACTTTCGATAGCATCTAAAAAATTAAACTGGTGTATTTGAATACAGTAAATGATATAGGTTTACAGGAAATTTTTTGAAGTTTATGTTAGTACAACATTTGAAAACGACACCTTATAAATTACAGTTGGTACAAAGTTTAAATGTTGGTGATAAAGTCTTATGTAAAAAGTTTTGTATGGAGTTGCTAAAAATGACGATGCCTTCTTTCATCGCATAATTTTCAGTGGTGAATGTATGTTTCACATTTGTGGAAAAGTTAATAAGACAAGTAAGTAAGAATAATAAGAATAATAAGTAAGTAAGAATATGAAGCACAAAAAACCCAAGAGCAAGTTTACAACATATAAGCGATTCTCCTCAAGTGAACGTACTTTGCGCTGTATCTCGTAAAAAGGTTTACGGGCCGTTCTTTTTTTACGAAGTGTCTGTAACCGGAGTAATTTATCTGGACATGTTACATGAATGGTTAATTCCTTTACTCCAGGAAGATAGTGACAACTCAATTTTTGTACAAGATGGTGTTCTGCCTCAATGGCACTCACAGATCAAATATTATCTGGATGAACGCCTTTGTGGATGATGGATTGGCCGTATAAGTGAGGACAATATGGTGTACAAGCATTGGCCACCTTGCAGTCCAGATTTAACGCCCTGCGATTACTTTTTATGGGGTCATGTAAAAGACAAAGTTTTTGTACCAACCCTTCTTGTTGACATCGATGATTTAAAACAACGCATCACAAATGCTGTCGCTATAGTTGACCACCATATGCTTGCATGTGTGTGGGAAGAATTCGACAACCGTGTTGATATCTGTCATGTTACGAACGGTGCACTCATTGAATATTTATGAATAAAATCCTAATGAAATCTTGTACATAATCATGTAAGTAATCATCTTAACTTTTAAAAAATACATTTTCTATAAGCTATCGAAAGTGTCTATTTCATTTGTAATCACCCGGTACAACCACAGATTGTTTTCTTACTACAAGGCATCTGCAGCTTCCTTTCTACCTTAACTTCTGGTTAACCCGATTATCTATTAACTCTGATCTCACAATCCCCATCATAATATGCAAGAGAAAGATCTTGCATACCCTCCTCAACTACTGTATTTATCTAAAAAACCTTGACCTACATTTTTATTGATTTGTCTTTCTTTCCAAAAGTGCTGAATGCTACATAGAGAAACTTGCGTCAGCTAAAATATTCTTTATTGTACTCTTGTTAACAGAATTGGGCCCTTGTTCGCTTCCTTTTTCACACTCATATAAAGTTACTAATCAAAAATTCCTTTCATGAAACCCATCTCATAGCTGGTGGTAATTTTTAAAAAGGCTTACCGTTAACTTATGGCAAAAATTATAAATGATTTCTATATCTACTCTTTAACCGGAGACAAATAACACTACTTTTGTTTTCAAATTCTGACTGATTTCTTAGACTTCTGGTTTCGGGTCACTTCCGGTCAAAACCAAAACTTCAAACCCAATCCAGTCCCAGTAGCTTTATGTGAAGATTACGAATTTGAAAACCATTTGGTGCTATCTCTTGTAGTTTCTGATTTTGATTTGTTGACTTCCGGTCGAAACCAAAACTTGAAATTATTTGATGATTACTAAAATGGGTTAATTATTATACAGGAAGAATAATACTTCTATTTATTTTCATTTTACCCCATATTTTTCAAAAACTACTTTAAATATGTATGGTTCTTGGACCAGTTTTTTAGCTTTTTTAGCTCAAAAACCATGGGAAACAACCATTTTTGACTTAATTAACCCCTTAAAGATATTACCAACTTATTTCACGGGATGAGCCGAAATCCAAGTGAAATATTTTGCTAGCTGTAACACGCCAACAGTCTGTCAATAAACCTTCTGTAGAGTCAAGGCAAGATGGTTAGTGCCAAAATTATTCCTGAAGAATGGGAAAGGAAGATTCTTGTGCCATTTATGACATGGCATCATTTGTAATGGCAGAGTGACACACTAAACAATCCTTTCGTAATGATCAGTAGTATTCATGGTTACTGTAGCAATTTCATGGCTGCATGGAAATTACTCATCTCCCTATGCCGCTCCCTGAAGAACCATACTTATTAGGAGCCACACTATGACAGATACATGTTCACTGATGTAACATGTGGGAGTGAGATCATCCTTCCCCCATTCAAATCAAACCAGTTAACATATAATTTCAAATGGAAGGGGATGCATACTTTACTGCATTTTGCATTTATTCTTAACTACTTTTAATTCAAAATTGGGAGGTGAATTTTAAAAATTATTTTTTATAAGTAATGATTTTAATTGTGATTTTAACTTGAATGGGTCCATTCTCACGATCAAGGAAGAAATTAATTAGATAAGTGCGATTTTTGTATTATCAGATGCGAGGGACATTTGGCCAGAGGTACATACTTTTTGGATGAGCTTTGTAATTTTTCTTTGTTACTTATTTTTCTTAAATTTATATTTATTACTCTCTCTCTCTCTTTCTCTCTCGTATTGAAGCCAAAACTATTGCACTATTTAGGCTGAAACTAATAGTTTTGAGTATCACTATTGTTAAATTATTACCAGTTCTGTTTCTTATCACATCACATGACCAGCCATTATATGTTTGAAGCATTTAAGAATATAAAAGTAGAATTGTAAAAGACACTAGTCAGAGTTATCTCCTCTGAGAGTAATGAATTTCATTAGACAGCCAGACCCTGTGGTGAATGTGTAATTTGCAGGGTGGAAAGTAGAAGCTTTTCACAGGGCCTGACATGCTGATATGCATACTTTTCCACTCAGTCAGGAAGATAAGGTAATTCACCTCACTCCTCATTTTACTTAAAAGCCTGTACTCAAACCAGCCTTTCAGCTGATGACCTAAACAACAACAATGAGGTAACATGTAAAAGTTGTCCACCAAATATTTACTGTATTAAAATAGATTATTAAATATTTTTGTAGTTCTCTTAAATCAGATACTTACTGTGTCAAAGAATTAAGAAATTCAGTTTTTATAGAAGTGTTATGTTAATAGTTTATTTATTGTGATATTTATTGAGCTTTATTAGAAACTGTGATAATTGTTTTCCAAGTAAATTTTCTAAGTACATAAAAATGTTACTAAATTTATTTTGAAAAATAAATAGTAAAGAGTTTATGAAGTGTTAATTTGTCTGTTTTTTCTTTTGATGAGTTACTAAGTTCCTAATTACCTAATTTTCCCTTACCTATCTAATATTATACAGAAGTAACGTTTAGTAGTAATACAAAAGATAACTGGCATAGAGGACCCGAGCGAATAAATTCACACAATGTTCTCGAATTTCAAACCCCTGTCATTAAATAAATGATTTAAGTTTACAACAAACTTAACCATTCTTAGAAGAACCGTTAGTAACAGCTAAAGCACAGTAGTATGATAGTTTCATCCTGAAAAGAACAATTTTAAACTAAAACTTTAAAGAAAACAATGTTAACACAATGGGTACAGACTGAGTGTGTTCCACAATGAGAAGAGGAATGCTTATGGAATATGGCTATGGAGGGGGCAAATGTGGGAGAACCGCATTTCTATGTTGTAAACAAAATGTAATCTTTCATTTCGTAAAGTGAAGCTTATAACGGGTGTTTCAAAAAGGACGCACTTCGAAGTTTGAGAACGCTAATTTATTACATTAAATAACTACAAATTATACGGTATGAAATTATTACCTTTATAACATTCAGATTACCTTTAAAACTTCACAGTAAATGTTCAAAATGACTTCCTCCGCTTGTAATGCAAGTTCGGACAAGTTTCATAACATTTGCAGCCACTTTTCGTAGTGTTTGCTCATTAATGTTTGTAATCTCACTTCAATATTAGCCTTCAATTCTTCAATTGTATGAGGATTGTTTTTAAAAACCTTACTCTTTTAAATTCCCCCAAAGAAAAAAATCTGCAGGAGTAAGATCTGGAGATCTTTGTGGCCACAATCCGTTTGATATCACACGATGGCCAAAAAATTCTCATAACATATTCAGCGTTTCAGTAGAAATATGGCACGTTGTTATCCTACTGAAACCAACAATCTCGATCGTGTAATTCTAACAATGCTATAAATTGTTCAATTAAGTTGCGGTACACCACACCATCTACAGATGTGTCAAAACATAAAGGCCCAACAATACGACGCCGGGAGATCGCACACCAAACACCAATTTTACATGCGTGTAGTCCACTACACGGTAAGGATGCAGATTTAATTTTTTTGTAGCCCTTAAAGCGGAAGATAGTGATAATCCAGCCTGTGAAGATAACTTTCTAAGTGATTTGCCGGGTGAGGTAGTCAAACGTTGTTTCACATCGTCCAAAACTTGTTCTGTCAACACTAATGGTCGACCTGTGCTTTTCCGATCCTGTACACTGCCAGTCTCACAAAATTTATTAATCAGACACGATATTGTGGTGTTATTAGGTACTTCAGAATTGGGAAATTTTAACTGGAACTCGTCTTTCACTCGTTTGTAAGATTTATATGCGCAATAACTTTCAATAATAAAAACTTGTTCATCCTTTGACAAAACCATGTTTGAACTTATACAGACACTACAGACACAAATGAATACTGGGATAGCACTAGTACATGTCAGTAATACACAATGGGTCAACAATGAGTATGGTAGAGCCAACTTTATTTGGGGGAAAAAAATATTCCCTATGCAGAAAATATTAACCCTTAAACTTCGAAGAGCATCCTTTTTGAAACACCCGTTATTAGTATTTCAAGTTTAGAACTTTTAATCAAATTAGGAAAGTTTTTATTTTTTAATTTTTTTTTTTTGGTTTAACGTCAGACTGTTCTGTAATTACTGCTAATGCAGGCGGTGAAGGATTAAATGATTTTTGTAACGTATGAAAATATGCTGTGCCTGAATGGGATTTGAACCCAAGACTGCATGATGAGAGGCGAGCATGTCAAATCAGGAAAGAATACTCTTTAAAACCATTTACAAATTATTAAAATCCGTTCAGTAGAACTCTGTATTAAAGAGTTAATAGAATTCCCATTTAAATTACATTGGAAGCAATTATGTGTAATGAATTGGTAAGTAATGATTTTAACATAGTGTTTATATCTAGATACATCTGTTTTTTTTTTATCAAGAGTTATGTTGGATGGGTTCAGTTATGGATGAATTGGGAAAAAGATGCGATAGAAGAGAAGATGATTCAGTGATAGGTGGAGAGAAGTTCTGTTTGGTCCAATCTGAGGAAATCGGAGAAGGATGTAGATGTTGAAGATGTCAAATACTAAATTTTTGGAGTCATCTGGTTGCAGTAAGTAAACAATCCGAATCACAGCCTGACCTCTTACAGGAAAGGAACTAGAAGATGCATTCTGAACCTTAACAACTGTACCTACAATAGAACTAACTATCCAGATCACAGATTATCTGGATCGCTTTCAGAAAAAATAAATAAATGAACCTAAGTTAAGTTTTTTAAGCCAACAAGTAGATTTTGTTTAACATTTTTAAAGCGACAATACAGAAGACAACTTTTGATAGAAGATGAAAATGAAGAAGGCACTGTGGCTCTTCATCTAAAATTAAATTTAAAAGACTGAGATTATACGGTGGTGGAAGCATGGAATTAGGTGAAGACGACCACATTAAAAAATCTGGTGTGAAACATTCGCACAACTTTCTCTTGCCAATGCATATAATGAACAATACAATCTAACATTAGTAATAAAACATTAGAAATAAACAAAAAAACTAAGCTCAAAAAACATAACCTAATTTTAATCATGAGTGAATGATGCAAATGAAAATCAACCTCAGTTTCGCTTAAAAATATGGAAAATCACTCTGATGCTAAACTAGGCTCTGTAGAGAAAAATGCTGTAAATAAAAGTTGTAATCTTTTAATTTTCTATAAATTTGATTATATATTTTTTGTCGTAAAATGCATGCTAAGGCTGAAACCTTAAAAAAATCAATTTTTTTACGTTTTTGTGAGAAAAAGCAGAAAATCGTCAATTACCGCTAAACTAAGTGTTATACAAAAAAATGTTTGAAATAAAAGTTGTAGGATTTTAAATTTTCTACAACTTTTATTACACACATTTTTGCACACATTAAAGCCACAATCTTTTAAAAAAAATTTTTACGAGAAGACAACCTCCCCAAGAATTTCAGCAGACATTGTGCCTACCTTATCTTGTAGAGCATACAAAATGTAGTAAATGAGGCGATTTTTTTAAAAATTGTAGGAGCTGTTTTAGAGAATATCGCAAAAAAGTGAAAAATGATACAAATAAACTACTACCTCCAGTTGACAGATTTTGATGAAAATGTTCATGTCAGGTCCTCTAGTGGTATCTAACTAAAGTTTCAAGTTCGTACGATGTTCGATTCTTGAGATATTCTGTTCGCGCACTCACACACACACACACACAGACCAATCGCTAAAAACATTTTTTTTGGGTTCAGGGGTCTGAAAACAAGAATAGATCCGGTAAAAACTCGGATATCGAAAAATTGACATGAAAACAATACTTTTTTCTTCCTATATATTCATACAGGCAAGAGAAAGTAAAAAAGTGTGGTACAAATTGAAAGGCATATCAACCAAGGAGAAGGTACAGAAAGAGAAAGACGAGAAAGGCAGTGTGACGATGAAAAGCGGAAGAGGATGAAATGTCAATTAAAGACATAAGTAAGATTATTTTAAATGTTATGTTGAGTGCAGTGCAAAGGACTTAGGCGAGTGGCTGGCTTGTGATTTTTCAGATTCTGGATTCAAAATTCTCAGTGATAATGAACTCATTTGAAGTGCGAGAGAAAAACTGATTATCAGGAAGATGAATTACTGGTGAACCAGATGTGGAACAGTTGGCTGAATGGCATTTGCATCTTGAGACTGTGCTAATCACAAAGGAGCGGCAGCCTGAGTGTGATCATATACAGCTCCTAATCATCAAGTGGCTGCACGAAAATAGTTTAAGGTGGCCAGACATAGGATGCGATGAAACTGTCGCAGACAAACTTTTTTTTGTTTCAGACTGTCTCTGACCATCACTGGTGATTCATGCAATATTTCTCATTCGAAGGATATACGGCAGTTTTTTTTTATAAAGCAAGTGATGAAGATTTGACTATTGTGTTCTATTATTGTTAATAGATAAGTTTGGAGGAAGAAAGGCAGTTTGTAAGTTTTGGACAAATCCAGTGCCGGAATGAAGTTTGTTCGCATTGAGATCCATATGGCCACTTAGTATGTACGACTCAAACAATTAATTTAATTAAACTACACAATTTCAACTAAGCAATTCACACAACTATGTAAATAATATGAAATTTGACTGATGTGCTTAGCTGGATGGCAATTGCAAGTGCTTTGGCGCACCTGCAAACCTGAATGACTTGAGCTCATTCGCAACGAGACATAATTCCATACACTTTCAGTATTTTGGTTCAAGAGTCTTGGACAGCTTGAAGCAAAAGTCGCCTCCCCCTCCCCATGTGCAGCTGTTACATAACAATCCACATCTACTTAGTACAAGAGTCGGTGACTGACAAAAAAGACTTGTCGCATCCTGTGTGCGGCTGGCCTAAGGCAACAGAACAACTGACTCTTGACAGATATGTTCAGGAACTGACATTTTGTGTAAGTAGACTACAGTTCTACATCAAGAAAATTAGAGTTCTACTATATTAAATTTTTGGGTTAAACTGGATGCAGTAAATAAACAATCAAGTGTCCTCTTCCAGGAAAGGAACTAGAAGATGATACATTTACCTACTTCATAAAAATCTCGAAAAAAATTTAATAATACCTAGATTTAGAACCCAACGCATCATACAGGTTATGATTTTTGATGGACAAAATCAAATTTTTTTAAATATTTTAATGTGTGTACGTTGCAATCTATTCAATTCAGAACAATAAGCAACCCCATGACCCAATGAGATGAGGATGATGTGTATGACGTGTAAATGAGGTGTAGTCTTGTACAGAACCAGGCTGACCATTCCTGAGAGAGTATGGTTAATTGAACCCCAACCATCAAAGTACACCGGTAACCACTGACTAGTGTTCAAATCCGTATAAATTAACTACCTTTACTAGGATTTCAACCAGGAGCCTTCGTTTCCGAAAATCAGCTGTTAAACAGCTGACTCGCAGCGACAACTTTACCTCTAGACCACCCGGTAGGTCAAAATCAAATAATACAAAACTTATTCACAGAGTAACTATTTAATTCAAGTTTTCAACAAGCTAATGAATGAAATACAAATTCTTAAACGTATAATAACAAATACATTAATGATACCTAAATCAAAAAACTGACAACTTGTCATTCAGGGAAGAATGTTTTCAAATTATCTGTAGAAAGATTACCTAATGATGATCGAATCTGTCCTAATAAGATTTCACCTTTCTTAACGAGATCTTCCAACTCTTTAGACAAACTTGTATTGTTTTCTTCCAGTTTTTTCAAGCTCTCAACCTAAAAACAGAATAATTTTCACAAACATGGTTAGCCTATAAGAATCACGTATTTCAGGTTAATACAGATTTACAGAGTTTGAAAGTATTATACATGTAACACAATAAAAGTCTGTTGTGACACACTCACACAACTTTCTCATGCCCAAGTAAATAATAAAACAAATAACCTGTGTAATCATGAGTGAATGACGCTAAATGAAAATCAACCTCTGTTAGGCTACGTACATATGCAAGTGATTGCAGTAGCACGTGAGCGAAGTACACAGAAAAATTGCATGATGCGTACACATTCAAACAAGCAATTTGGCCGATCGCGCAATCTGTTGCGCGAGTCGAAGTTATGGCTGTTGTCGCACGACTACCGGGCGCTTTTAAGTACATTGTTGTAAATTGCTTTGTATATCTGATCACACGTTTTGAAGCTAGTAGTTGTTTTTGTCACCATTTCTATAGCGTTATTTCGTAATTGCAAATATAATCATCAAACAAGCACTGTACGAAATAAAAAATTGACACCGAACGATTTGATACAGAACATTTCATCAACGAAATAGCGAGAAGGTCAGCTCTCTGAAATGTACAAAGTTCAGAATATAAAAACAGAAAAAAAATTAAATTTTTTCATATGCTATTCCATTCTTATCATATTTTGTTTAAACACAGACAAACATATGTTTTTGGTTTCAGGGGACCTGAAAACATCTATTTCTGGTGAAAACTCAATTCTGAAAAATTGACATGAAAACACTATTTTCCTTCCCTATATATAATATATTCATAAAAAGGGAGAAGGTAAAAAGTGGGACCTGCTATACATACATTAAGAGCAGAAAGTGGTACAGCATTTTTAATGTAGTGCCAGAATAGTTCATCAGTCAATTACTTTGGTATGTTTCCGCAAAACCAGAACTACCTGCATATCAGTTAAATCAGCTGTAACAAATAAGAGTCAAAATAGTGCTTCTATTCAGAAAGGGTTACAGAATCCAGTAATGCCAACCATACCACTCTTTGCAGAATTCAAACACAACTGGAACGTTTTTATCACCCCTTGCGATCAATATCTGAAAACTTTCCATGTTTATATAACCATACAATCACATGATACTTACAGTAAATTAACTGTTTAGGCTTCTAGTAATAAGATTGTTATATTTTACTATCATTATGCAGTCATTTTTGTTGTTAGATCATTCTTAGTGTCATTTTGGTGAGCTATCTACATTAGTCATGGGACAGCACAGTAAAATAGGTGAGCTAGCACACCTCGCTCCCCACACTTGAGTGAACGGCACAGAGCGTGCCGTACAATTGAACAATGAGACGGGGTGAACTGTGGGAGTGAGCAAGTAGATTCTAATACGTACACCACTCAGCTCAGCTATGTGAATAAACAGACAGTGAGTCGAGCCGAGGGTGATTTTCGCTCACTCCTTCGCACACAGCACGTTGTGTTTGCGCGTGCGTCAACCTGAACGTTCATGCATCACTTTCCACAAACAAATTTTTGTCATCTGTCTATCTTTGTTTCGTATGCACCTGGTAAAATTGTTACAGTACAGTACAATGGTATTTTACAACGACTTGTCTCAGGGTTGTTGTAGTATATGAAAGAATAATGACCCCCTCTCCACACCTATCTCCTGCACACTCACAAAAAGAGGCAGAGTTTGATACAATATGTATACGAGGGGGTACCCAAAAGAAACCGGAATTATTTTTTAAAACTATTTATTTTTAATTTTTTTACAAAAGAACCTTATCCCCTTCAAAATACTCTCCATTACAACTAATACATTTGTCCCACCGGTGCTTCCACTGTTCAAAACATTTTTTGTACTCCTCTTCAGTGATGGCTGCCAGCTCATCCGTCGTTTTTTTCTTGACATCACCAACGTTGTTAAATCGGAGACCTTTCATGCCCCTTTTCATGCGTGGGAACAAGAAAAAATCACACGGAGCCAGATCGGGTGAGTACGGTGCGTGTGGTTGCAAAACCATGCCGTTTTTCGCCAAAAACTGGGTAACCGAGATTGCCGTGTGTGCAGGCGCGTTGTCGTGGTGGAAAAACCAGTCCCCTGTCTGCCACAAATTAGGTCTTTTACGACGAATGCTGTTTCGTAGTCTTCTTAACACTTAAAGATAAAAAGTCAATGGTCTGTCGTCGGTCTGTTCGTACAATTTCTTTCACTTTCACAACATTTTCGTCTGTTCGGGAAGTCGACGGTCGTCCAGAACGAGGTTTGTTCTCAATCGACATGTCGCCATTTTTAAAGCGCAAAAACCACTCGTACACTTGGGTTTTTCCAATAGCGTCGTCTTTGTAAGCTGTGTTCAACATTACAACTGTTTCCACGGCGTTTTTACCGAGCAAGAAGCAAAATTTCACAGCCGCACGTTGTTCATTAAAACTTGCCATCATGAAAAACGACACGAGCACAAAACAGCACTAGCGAGAACAATCACTGCACGAGAACAGAACAAGCTAGATCAACGAACAAAATGGCATTGAACTGGCAATGAGTAGCGCTACAAGCAGCCTAGTGGCGGGAATTTGTACTGCACAAGCTCCGCCCACAGCAGAGCTATTCCGGATACTTTTGGGTACCCCCTCGTACATTCCATGCAGCGTTTAGGTAGCCCTTGCTATGATGCAACTAGAGAAAAGTCGTGGAGGGGATGTACAAGTCAGCTCTGGGTGGAGAGCATGCTGCGTGGGGAGAAACACTCAATGTGCTGGTGTGCTGGTCGTTCAAAATAAAACAAGTGGTAGCTCACCGCTCAGTTAAAAGAGCTAGCTCTTTTGGGTGACTCGCTCATGAGCATCACATCACTAATCTACATTAAACCATCGTTGACAATGTACTGTTTTTAGTACATACAGTAAAATCTCTATTGCGGAACTCTATATAGCGGAAATCTCTCTTTAGCGGCATTATTTGCCGACCCCGACCCTTTCGTATACTACGATAATGTATTTAACTCTCGTTATAGCGGCACAAAAATCTCTCTATAGCGGCAAAACAATATCTTCAGGATATGGATTTAGACGCCTATGTAGGGGCAGACAATGACTTAGCCACTTCAGCAGATGTTGGCGATGATGAAATAATCGAAAATGTCTTAGCCCAAAACAACGAGCAAGAAAGTGAAGATGACGATGAAATGGAAATAAAAATGTTGTCCCTTCAAGTAAACAGGCACTAGACGCTATTCTTGTTGTTTCAACGTACTGTCATTGCAATGTAAATGAAAATTTACAAGTTTTAAACATTGAAAAAGAGATTGAAGACATGTTTTATGAATTGAAAACGAAACAAAATTTACAACTTATTTTACGAAATGAAATGTACTTCACAGTCATTGTTTCCTTAATAACGAAAAAAATATAGACTGTAAGCCTACTGTGTATTTTTTTGTGTTCGTGTAGACTATGTTTTAGGAGATTTTAATTGTATGTATCCTATGTTTATTACTGTTCAGTGAAAAACGAGTTTCAGTGCTAATTAATTTTAGGCTATCTATTACGGTATGTACTGTATGAATGATTATTGAAAAACGTTCAATACGAAAAGTGAAATTCTATTGTTAAACATTAGTAACACAACATCTAAAAAACCAGTTTGTATCCAAATTTCTTGTTAAGTTAATAATCTACACTTTATGTAATTAATTTAAATATCTCACTGTATTGAAGTAATCTACTGTATTAAACATTCGTCATAAAGTTATCTATTCAGTAGTTTTTCAAAAACTTATTCCATGCACCATTTACATACGTATCTAAGTTATTTTGTACAGAAAAATTAGTACTCCAACTTCCCTCCCACCGTTAATTACTCGCTCTCTCTATAACGGAACTCTCTTTATAGCGGCGGTATCTCATGGTCCCTTCAATTCCGCTATAGAGAGATTTTACTGTATATGCAAATTAGAATTACAACTGAACTGATTTTAGTAAAATATTTATTCTGATAATGTGTTAATGTATTAACTGTAATTTTAAATGTTAACCTAGGTATTTAAAAATTACAATTATTGGTGGTCACACCCAGATATCAGAAACTACAAGAGATAGCAACAAACAATTTTTATATTCCTAATCTACAAAAAACTTAGTGAGCTTAAATTGGATTTAACATTACAGTTTTAACCAAAAGTGGCCCAAAACTGGAAGTCAAGAAATCTAAGACAAAAATTACAAGAGATAGCAACAAATAGTTTTTGGATTCATCATCAACACAAACCGTCATGGGCCTGGATTGGATTTGAAGTTTTGGTTTCGACTGGAAGTGCCGCAAAATCTGAGGTCAAGAAATCAAAGTCGAAATTTTAAAACAAAAATAGTGCCATTCGATTAGTCTTAAAGAGTAGATACAGACATAATTGAGTTCAAATTTCCGGTTTCATCTGAAAGTGGCTTAAAACAGGAAGTCAAGAAATCAAAGTTGGAATTTGGAAACAAAAATAGTATCATTCAATTCCTCTTAAAGAGTAGTTACAGAAATCACTACGGGTTTTTATCATAATTCAAAGCTGCTGGTAATGCAATATAAGTTGACGATCATCAGCAAGAGTAAGACTTGACTATGCGAGGGGGTGGAAGTAATACTTTACGTGCTTTCCTAAATACATCATAGCAACAGCTCTAACCATAACATCATGTTGTAGTTTTACTCTTACATTGACTTCTTATGTTTACCACTATGTCGTTTTGTAAACATCCCATTGTATTATTTATTGATTCTTAATTATTATCCTAAATAATAAACATTCATTCTAAATAAGCCATAATACTAGGCCTAAGCTATATTTAGTATCCTTTTTGGTCATTAGCAGTAAACTGAATTACTGTACTCTTGACATTTGTAGTGATAGACTAGTTAAGTTAGTTCATGAGTTCAGTCAATGCGAGCTTATTATTGTAATACAGTCAACTCCCGATTATCCGTGGACGGATTATCCGCGCACGTCGGATGAAATTTTTTCATTTTTTTTTCTTAACGTTAAGTAAATTTCTTGTAATGTGATAACATGAAAGATAAAATTTGTACAGCACAGGAAGTAAGCGCTTTGTAAAGTAAAGCACACGCTTAAATTTGTAAATACGCGCTTTGTAAAGTAAAGCACATGCTTAAATTTGTAAAGCACATGCTTTGCTTTGTGACAAACTTATGTTTAAAAAACTTCAGTCCCAAATCAAGAAAAAGTGTTTTAACTCAAAAAAAACAAAAACAGATGAATGACTTTTTTTAAAACGTTGTGACTTCTATTACAACATAGCTTCTGCACATCATTTGTATGTAAACAATATTTTTATGTTTTATTTCTAAATACATTGTATGTACTAATTTAAAAAAATTACAGTAAACAAACATTTTTAGGGACAAAAAATAATTAACAACATTCAAATTTTTAATGTTATATTTTGTACTTTAGGTTAGTGTTTTCATTATTGTACATATTTATGTACTTTAAATAACAAAAAATTAATAAAGATTTTATACGTATACTACTGTATATGCCTACGCTTTTTTCGTCATTTTGCAGATTATCCGCGGCACTTGTGCCACCCACTTCCGCGGATAATTGGGAGTTGACTGTACTAGTTTTAGGGTAAATTCAAAATGTTATTGTATCTTTAGGGTTTTCATATTTCATTATTTTCAGTTAAGTTATGTTAAATTGTAATTGAATTTTAAACAATTCACTTTCTTTAAATAATTACATTACTCCTTACTTATTTAGTGTGACGGGTCATGAACTAATTTTATTACTTAAGTGTTTGTGGTGGTTACATTTTGAGTTACAAGCTTGATAAATGTCTTATGCTTTTGGGTTGGCCGATGTAACTAGGATAGATAGTATACTCTGTCCTCCGCATGATAGGTGCAATCATCAACTTATAGTGCATTACCAGTAAGCCTTTTTAAAAATTGCCACCAGCCATGAGAAGTGTCATCTCATGGAAAGGACTTTTTCACTTTACGACTAAAAATCAAACAAAAAAATCAGACCTGTAAATCTGGAGAAAGGCTGGAATCATCAGGCAATGAATCAATAACTGTATTAATATCGATTGCTACTTTCGCTATTTTGTTTGCGAAGTACGCTGGATAATCCACACCTGGAGATTTTGGTTTTTCGTTTTTATTTTCATCTTCAATTTTAACTTTTTTAATGTTTTCCTTACTTTCTTCAGCTTCAAGTTTGAGCTTTAATCTTTCTTTCCTGCTTAATTTCGGTTTTCGTCTTTCAATATCAGTGAAAAAATATGGTTCTGCACAATTTTCAATCACTGAAATACTTTGCCAAATATTCTCAGCTTGTTGCATAACAAGATCTTGTAGCTGCGTTACTCGATCAGCCATATTTACGTATTTATTTCAGAAAGTATTTATTTCAGTATCAACTACAGTTGATACTTGATATTTGACAGTTATAAACTATCTGGAAACAAAAAAAATTATATTTTAAAACTTAATTTTTAGTTTCATATAAACTCTCTGTAACAAATACAGATTTAGAATTGGTCACCCATCTGTTTTTAACACCCTTTGAAAAATTGGAAATAATATTTTTTCTTACAAGGTAGGGTCAAAAAGATCCCGGAATGGTCGTGTACGGTCAAGCATTTGTTTGCTGAAGGGAATTGTTTGGGAGGTAAGCAGCATCACTTCTAGGGAACCACCTTCCCTGCTGAACGACACAGCACCTGGCTATTCAGCAGGGAGTTGGAGTTGGTTTCCTGTGTGCAATGTATGATATTTTCTTCCCTCATGATAAGTCATTAGAGAAGCATGCCAATATCAAATTCTGTGTGTTGCTGGCAAAATCACCCTTGGAAACTCTTAAGATGCTGAAGAAAGCATACAAAACTATACGATAAAGAAAACGGAAGTTTACGAGTGGCACAAACATTTTGTGACGATCGCACAACAATAAAAGAAGATGACGTTTGGACTGGGCGGCCTACAACTTCCACCACAAATGGGAATGTTAGGGTGTTTGACAACTTGTGTATGAGGACAATGAATGTATTACAGAACAGAAAACAGTCAATAAAGAATTGTACACAAAGATCTTAAAACAGTTATGAGATGCAATAAGACAAAAATGAACTGAAAACAGACAGGAAATGATTGGTTTTTGATGCATGACAATGCCACACCTCATTGATCCTTAACGATGAAACAACACTTTGCAAAGAACAATGTCACCTCTCTGGAACACCCTCCATATTCTCTCGATCTTATATCACAAGATTTTAACTTATTTCCACTGCTAATTATGACAATGAAGGGACAACATTTTGCTGATTCATCAAGAGGTGATTTAAAAGGTAACGAAACTGCTAATAGAACTTTTAAAAAACAGCTTTCAGGAGTATTTCGAACAACTGTACAACGTGGAATAAGTGAGTACATGCAGGAGGAGAGTATTTTGAAGGAAAATAAGGTAAAACTGTGTGGTGCTACTACAGTTATGCATGCCTACCACATTATGTTTAGTAAAAATTGAATTTGTTGATGTGGTAGCACTGTTCACTAGCACTTTTCGTGGGTAAAGATTCACATATTTTACATTAAGGTTATGTCTGAACTACAGTTAATAGATCATAACTCGACCAAATATCATGGAAAATTATTAGAAAAAAGAACCTGATGTTGCTTTTTCTTAATACTATTCATAGTGTGAATCAAATACAGACAGACCTAAAAATAACTGAAATGCATACATAAATATAAACTATAATGTACAAACCTGTAATATTTAATATACTTTTCACATTATTTATTATAGTATCATTTACTATTGTAAATAATCGTATTATTATCCTTTTCTTGTAAATTATCCTTTTTATTGACCTTATTTTATACTTTTTTCTTTAAATTATTTTTTTATTTTAAAAGTATGTGAAAAGTGCTAGAGGACAGTGCTACCACACCAACAAATACAAACTTCACTAAACATAACACGGTAGGCCGCATACGTTAGGAGAACCAACTGTATAAAGTTCCAATAAAATTTAATGTACATGGAATAGAGATTTGTTGAAATACTTATGAAATATTCTTATGGTCCTGTACTTTTATGAACATTTATATAATGTGGTTTTATGTATTAGAAGAAAGCTCAGAATTTCAGGTACTGTAACTTTTAAACAAACAAATTGTCAAAAGATTATAATTTCTCCATATAATCGGGACTTCCACTGATCTGGACGGAGTTCAGTTTCATCAACTCTGCATTAGGGACAATTGATGGTAATTAACTGCACAGTGTTAAATCCGCATCTTGATAAATCACCTGTGTAGGTCTTAATACACTTTTGTTTAATTAATGTCAAGGTAAGTTATTGTGCGGTTCCAAGCTCTGTGTAGTTGCGGGGTGAAGGGTACACATGAGGTATAATGAATGAGTGACGCATGCTGGGAGAACGATTGTTGTATTACTCTGATACAAAACATTCGTTTTCAAACTTTCCGTATTTAACATATTTGTTCGTATTTATTACATTTATTTATTTACATGTTTTGATATAAATTGGTAAATTAAATTTTATGAACCGACCAAGTTAATAACCCAGTAGGTATTGTTAAATTAATACGCCGGATGATAAGAATATTTTTTTAGTCTAGTTAGTATTGCTTGAGTCCCAGCTCCGTGTAGTTGGAAGGAATGCAGTGCGTTGTTATAGTAGAGGGAGAATGAATGAGTTAGTAGTGTTTCACAGCTGATGCATTTGTAGTGACAGCATATACTAACTAGACTAAAAACATATTCTTATCATCCAGTGCATTAATTTAACAAATACCTACCGGGTTATTAACTTCCGTCGGATTATAATATTTAACTTACCAATTTATATCAAAATATGTAAATAAATAAATAAATGTAATAAATACAAACAAATATGTTAAATACGGAAAGTTTGAAAACGAATGTTTTGTATCAGAGTAATACAACAATCATTCTCCCAGCATGCATCACTAATTCATTATACCTCACCCGTACCCTTCACCCCACAACTACACGGCGCTTGGAACCGCACAATACACGCTACCACTACAAATGCAGCAGCAGTGAAACACTACTAACACTCATTCATTCTCTCACTACTATAACAACACACTGCATTTCCTTCCAACAACACGGAGCTGGGACTCAAGCAATATATCACTTTGCACGAACAATCTCATGTTGATAAAATAAAACACCTGCAGCAAAGAATTTTAGGTTATATTACCCGAATAATTGCATACTTTTCATACATAGATTTTCTTATGTTCTACATCCAAATTTTTTGTAATTACTGATATTGCAGATGATGAGAAGGGTGATAGATGAAAACAAGTGATGAAAAATGCCAGAGGAACTGACTGAGAATCGAACCTAAGACCTCTAGCATAGAAGCCAGTTCCCCTCACCACGACTCCATGAGCCGGTTGCATACATTTATGAATGTATGCACTCTTTATAAGAACCATCATCAATCTGAAATTTACTTTAAGTATAAAATACAAATCACATCATTGTAAAAGAACGATACACAAAATAGTAACAATGAAGCACTGATTACTCATTAAAAGTTTTTCTGCAATCTAGTATATTTACCAAGGCTAAAAATCACAGTATGTTGCAATATTTATCGAAATAGATCTCTTTTGTCACCATTAAAATTTTTCAATTTTTTCTTTTAAAGTGTATTTAAATTTTTATTACAATCACTCAATTAGGTAACGGATATTTAGGTTTCTTTATTTTATACTTTAGTCACAATGGACCAATTAAGTCAGCTTGGAAGCCTTCAGTTTTCAATGGTATTCTTCGAGGTTCTCCGAACGCTTTTTGCCAACTTCTTCTGAACAAACAGATTTAGGTTTCTTTATTTATATAAAATTATGAGTTTCATATTTATTTGAAACAGTTGAAGGACACTGAAAATTTTGTAGGTATGTGTGCTACTTAAAAATTGCAACTTTAGTTTTCAAGCTACTGTTCATTCAACAAAACTGACCAAATGTTACACATTTTATAATTCTTTGCCATAACTTCAAAACAATAACCTAATACTAATAAAACTGTTCCAGCAGCTTCTATTCTACATTTTACTGGTCACAAATGAATCAGCCATTTCAGAAAGCCCTTAAGTCAAAAAAAGACTTTTGGGAAAATAAAAAAAACTGGTAATTTACTAAATTTCAATAAAAAACAATATTAAAAAATGTAATTTATTCAAAAGGCTGTCTGGTATTATATAAAATAAATACATTTTTATTTTAAAGATGTCACTTGTTTAAAAAAAATTGAAAACTTGTTGTTTCTAAAATAAATTGGGAGTAAAATGCTAACTTACGTTATTTTCTGTAAAATACATTACTAGACAAGTAAAATAGTATTGTACAATAGCATTCATTTACTTACTTCACTAGTTTAGATTAGTGATTTGAAAGAGCTTTTTGCAGTAACAAAAATTGAAATTCTTAACTTAAAGAAAAATTTTGGTTTTCAAGACTGTCTTGTTCATCGTCGTCACAAATAGTAGTTACCACCTTTAATAAGATTTTTGCATAGAAACTTCAAAAATAGTCTAGTCCACTACAATGTAAAGCTTAAGCTTCAAAAGATAATTTTTAATTGGTAGGAACAACTTTATATTCTCAAGGATAACCCATTTCTTAGTGTTATACTACTGTTATACTACTAGGAAAGCCAGACTTATGTAATTTTTGTAGGGATGGTTTATTACATTCAGTTAGGCCTAAAATGAACTAAAGAAAAAATGTAACTTGACTTATTGGGTTTCTGAAATGACGTAATTCAAATATAAATTCCCAAAAAGCCATCTATAAAAATTATTAATCAACTATAAGAAATTTTCGTTGGTGTTTAATGATGCCTCGGCGTATCGTTAATTACTAAAAATTATATACTAACTGGTGTTTTATTAAGGATGCAACCCTGATTATAAGAAGATAGAAGTCCTACATCGGTAAATTTTCTGTCCCCCAATGGGTATGTTGGCAACAGTGTACTCAAGGCAAACTACCTAAGACAGTTAAAATGTTCCAGTCAAGCATTAGTGTGGTGACACCAGTCGTTTCGTTACATTGTGTCAGCAATGGTTTTTCCAAGGAAGAACCGGGTGTTTTATTAAGGACGCAACCTTGATTATAAGAAGATAGAAGTAATACATCGGTAAATTTTCTGTCCCCCAATTAGTATGTTAGCAACAGTGTACTCGAGGCAAACTACCTAAGACAGTTAAAATGTTCCAGTCAAGCATTAGTGTGGTGACACCAGTCGTTTCGTTACATTGTGTCAGCAATGGTTTTTTCCAAGGAAGAACCGGGTGTTTTATTAAGGACGCAACCTTGATTATAAGAAGATAGAAGTAATACATCGGTAAATTTTCTGTCCCCCAATTAGTATGTTAGCAATAGTGTACTCGAGGCAAACTACCTAAGACAGTTAAAATGTTCCAGTCAAGCATTAGTGTGGTGACACCAGTCGTTTCGTTACATTGTGTCAGCAATGGTTTTTCCAAGGAAGAACCGGGTGTTTTATTAAGGACGCAACCCTGATTATAAGAAGATAAAAGTAATACAATGTTTTCATTGCAATTTGCTATTAATTTGTAAAATAATAATTTTGATTAATTAATAATTTGTAAAGTACGAAAAATAAAAACATCCCGTAGATTGTGGCTTTTAACATAGGGTTGTGTTCTTAATAAAACACCCGGTTATTCCTCGGAAAAAACCATTGCTGACACAATATAACGAAACGATTGCTGTCACCACACTATTGCTTGACTGGAACATTTAAACTGTCCAAGGTAGTTGGCCTTGAGTACACTGTTGCCAACATGCCGATTGGGGGACAGAAAATTTACCGATGTATTACTTCTATCTTGTTATAATCAGGGTTGCGTCCTTAATAAAACACCCGTTAGTAGATACCACATTGTTTAGGGCACATAGATTCCAAACTCAATTCCACTCCAGCCAATATATGTTTCGTAGATTATAATAAGTTCTACTGAATCTATAATTAGCCTCCAGGTCGGCTAGTAAATGTTAAGTTACACTAGTTGGACAATTTAAACGGTAAGTAACCAGTACGTTAAATGTAGGCCAAACAAAGTTAATATGTAAATTAAGTCACAATGGGTACCCCAGAATGATAACCAGCTGATAGTCAACAATTAATCTCGTAAATTCAGTCACAACCTAGTACAAATCTGTGAGAAATTGATCTCATCAAAAATGTACCATTCCCGGTAACCATATACACAAATTAAACATTTTTTCTAATAGTACAGCTATCTGAATCAGTACTTTTAGTTACATCTGAAGTTTTAATGCACGGCTAAGCCATCCTACTACTACTGGTAGGCTACTTTAGATATTTTGTAATTTAATCTATGTGAAGGTTAATAAAATTCAGTAATGTATTTTATTACAAACACCTTTCGATGAAACCCTATTTTCATACAAATAATACAAACAGTACGTAGCTATTAATTTTTCATAACCTACTTTTCATAACAAAATCGCGGTTATCACCTGTTGAACGTAGAGATCTGAACTGCAACTTTTAACAAGCTAGGACTAAACTTACCGATTCATATGTTAAGTTGATATTATCTTACACAATCTTTTCAGCAGTAGAAAATGTAAAACCAGGGAGAAAACACACCACTTCATACAAAAATGCGTAACTTACCTACGGATTGTTTACGGGGTTCACTCACAACAATATGTTGTCAGAAGGTACATGCGCAGAAACATGAAATTAATGCCATCTAAATTTTAATACTGATATTACATCATGACACAAAGCGAACGCGGAAAGAAAAACGTTTGGGCAATCCAGTAATATTTGCATTCCAATTCTATTGGCTGCTACATTTTTTAGTATTTATTTGCTTGTGAATAATCATTGAAAATTATTTCCCCCGAAGGTAGCCCTGATTAAAAATATTACCGGAAGAAATTTGCTCCACTCTTTTCCTTGCTTAGCTAATGATCTCTTGTCATTTTTTTGTTTTACTATAACGCATTTTAATTTCATTGTAACAAATAATTATAAATAAATGGATAGACGTAATAAATCAAACATTTTATTATTAATGTTTTCTTTTTTGTTAAAGGTTGATCATAATGACATTCCGATTAAGTCTGCGTTGTCATCGTGACGTTTATCTATCAGCGTAGCGTCAGATTTTAAAACCCCAAAGAGTTTTTAGTTTTATAAAAAATGTTTGGTTGAATCGAAAAACTTTTCAAATAAATAATTGAACTACTGAATAATGCGATTGTGAGCAGATATATATAAACGAATTAAAATTAATTATTTTTTAGACAGGAACTTCTTTTAAAGGTTTTTCGTTTTAAGACAAATAGCATAAATTATTTACGAATAGGTTTAACAAGTTGTTCTTGAAGTTTTTTAATCCCCAATGTATGTACGTTGTGATCTGTACAATTTAAGAACAATAATCAACCCAATGACCCAATGAGATGATGATGATATTTATATAACACCTGTAAATGAGGTGTAGTCTGGTACAGACTCTTGCCGACTATTCCTGAAAGAGTATGGTTAATTGAACCCCAACCATCGAAATTCACCCGTGACAGTCTAGTATTTGAATCCGTATAAAAGTAACTACATTTACTAGGACTTGAACCATGAAACAGTCGTCTTTCAAAATTCAGTTGTTAAACAGCTGACCCGTGGGGTTAACTTTACCATTCGACCAGTATGTGCAAAGTACGGCCCGTGGGCCAAATGCGGCTCCCCCAGACTGATTTAATCCGGCATAACCGGATGTACACATTTTTAGACCACCTGAACCCAAAAAAAAAATGTTTTTAGTGATTGGTCTGTGAGTGTGTGTGTGTGTGTGTGTGTGTGCGTGTGTGTGTGTGTGCGTGTGTGTGCGTGCGCGCGCGCGTGTGTGTTTATGAACAAAATATCTCAAGAACGGAACATTGTACGAAGTTGAAACTTGAAACTTAAGTTAGATACCACTAGAGGACTCGACACGAACATTTTCATCAAAAGCGGTCAACCGGAAGTAGTAGTTTATTCGTGTAATTTTTCACTATTTTGCAATTTTCTCAAAAACGGGTCCTACGATTTTTTTTTAAATCACCTGGTTTATTGAATTTTTTATGCTCTACAAGATATGGTAGGCGCCATGTCTGCTGAAATTCTTGGAGAGGCTGTTTTCTCGTAAAAAAATTGTTTTTTAAAGATTACGACTTTAATATGCATTTTAGCGCAAAAATGTACCTAGTAAAAGTTAAAGAGAATTTAAAAGTCTACAACTTTTATTTCAAACATTTTTTGTACAACGCTTAGTTTAGCGGTAATTAGCGATTTTCTGTTTTTTCTCATGAAAACGTGTGAAAAATCGATGTTTTTAAGATTTCGGCCTTAGTATGCATTTTACGATAAAAGTGCATATAATCAAATTTATAGGAAATTAAAAGATCTACAACTTTTATTTAGAGAATATTTCCCTACAGAGCCTAATTTAGCGTGAAAGAGTGATTTTCCGTATTTTTAAGCTAAACTGAGGTTGGTTGTCACGTCTTTTACTCATGATTAAAATAAGATTATGTGTTTTGCGGTTAGTTTTTTTTGTTTATTTCTAATGTTTTATTATTAGTGTTAGGTTATATAATTAATTATTTGCATTGGCAAGAGAAAGTTGTGTTAGTGTTTCACACCAGATTTTTTTAAGATACATGCGTATTTTCTGTTAGGCTCTATTTTCTATTATCTGGCTCTCTACTGCAAAAGTTGTGCCCATCACTGTACTACATCAAACCGATTGGTTTGTTCTTAAAATTAATAGAATTAATTAAACATTTTTTTATAGTAACAATGAATAGTAATTATATAAAAAATGATTATGAATAAACTAGTTAACTGTTTACCGTAAATTTTAAATTAGCCTACTTTCTGATTAATGACAACGATTAAGAGTTGACTTTAGTCAAAAAGATTATTAAATTTAGGCCTACGTTGTTATGTAGAAACAAAAATATTACAAGCTTTCACCCTTTTGTTGTAATAATTTGTACAGTAGCAAAATAGATAATAACACAACACAAAAGGGGTTATTTTTAATAAATTCATAAATTTAGATCAAATATATAAGTAATGTAATTATTTATTTACTACCAATAGATTTTTACTGTACGACAAATATTATCTTAAGATAATTAGGCTACATTATATCCCTACTATTTTATTAAACTGAATATGACTAAGAAAATCGTTGACTCATCGAAAATCGGAAACTTTTCCGGTTTCTTTTTGTTTTGAAATTGATAAATCTTGTTAAAAACAGGTTTAAATTGCACGTATTCTCTTAATGTATATAATTCTGGAATTCTAGGTCTATGACGTAATCTATATGAATTATTAAAATTAATTCTTACTAAATATTACAATATTCTTCATCAAGAGTACAAAGCATTGTCAATAATCATATGAATAATAATTTTTCTATTATCCGTCCCTCTCTCTACGCTCTCTCATTCTGTGCGCTCGCATAATGTGTGCAATACGAGCGTTTTTATTTCAAACTATTACACCACCCCACTGGACAGAAACTTCGATTTTAAGTGGTTTTTACTTTCTCCTTTCCCATATAAATCCATACGGAAGAAAAGTATTGTTTTCATGACGATTTTTTGAAATCGTTTTCACCGGAAATACATGTTCTCAAAGCTTCTGAACCCAAAACCATATTTTTATCGATTGGTGGGTGTGTGTGTGCGCGCGCGCGTGTGTGTCGACAAAATATCTCGAGAACGGAATTTCGTATGAAGTTGAATATCGGAACTTATGTTAGGTACTACTAGGAAACCCGAGACGAACGTTATAATAAAAATCGTTCAACCGGAAGTAGTTTATTCGTGCGATTTTCTCAAAAACAGTTTCTACATTTAAAAAAAAAAAATCTTTCACTATAATTCATTCACACAAAAGATGTAGGGCGTTACAGGTGTAGATATGAAACGACTTGCGCCAGATATAACAGCTTGGAGAACTGCATCAAAACAGTCGAGAGACTGATAACAAAAAAAATCATTCACTACATTTTTTATTCTCTACAAAACAATAGGGTAGGCATCATGTCTGCTGAATTTCTTGTAGGGCCCCTCGTGATAAAAAATTGTTTTTTTTAAGACAACGGCCTTAATATGCACTTTAAAGCAAAAGTTCACGTAATTAAAGTTATAGAGAATTTAAAAACCTACAACTTTTACTTAAAGAATTTTTTCTACAGAGCCTAGTTTAGCGTCACGCAGTGATTTTTCATATTTTTAAGTCCTGCAAAAGTTGATTTTCATTCATTCATGATTAAAATTAGGTTATTCTTTTATTTCACATTGTTTCTCATGATTAAAAAACATTAGTTACCATATTGTTCATATTTACATTGGCAAGAGAAAGTCGTGGGAATGTTTCATACCCAATAAGATTCCTGTTTCCAATACTAATGTGTTTCATTTGTACAGCGTGATTTTTCTTTTAACGTATGGTGTGAGAAGTTAAGTTTAGTTTGCCGTGAAGCACAATGAGCGAGAGGTTCCTGATAAATAATATTTGCGCTGACAATGTGGTAGATCCACGAAAGTACTTCTTACTTTTGGTAAATGCTCTTGCTATTTTTGACCGTAACCGGGTAGTTTTATATTTATTGGTGGCAATTTTTAAAATTGTCATCTACTGTCTGTCTATAACTTGATGGCCTCCCGCAAAGAGGAGCAGAATCGGCCCGTTACTAGCCTTCTCAATAACATTTCATTATGTACTACTACTAACTAGTACACTGGAATTGGTACGTGATGAAGTGTTATTGAGAAGGCTAGTAGTGGGCCGATTCTGCTCCTCTTTGCGGGAGACCATCAAGTTATAGAGAGGAAGTATCATTTTCCTTTGTCCGTCTGTGCGTCACACCCATATGTTACAAACTACAAGAGATAGCAACAAACGGTTTTCGGATTCGTAATCTACACAAAAATAAGCGGGCCAGGATTGAATTTGAAGTTTTGACCGGAAGTTGCCCATAACCGGAAGTCAAGGAATCAAAGTTGGAATTTGGAAACATAATAGTGCATCATTCGATTTTCTTGAAGAGAAAATTTGGCTTTCCTCACATAAGGGAAGGACTTGGGGGGGGGGGGATGGTATGCCTCTGGGGTTTAATTAAGGATGTCGGGTGTCCGAGTCCTCACTGGTCACGGTGAGCTTGCAGCATATTTAAAGCGGTTCCACCTACTGGATGATGATTCTTGCGTCTGTGGGGAGGTCCAATCGTGCAACCATCTGTTGTACGATTGTCCCGCTCTCGGGGGGTCAAGACGCCGGCTGACCCTGGAAATTCAAGGCCAAGGGGGAAAATTGGCCTCAAGGAACGCTCGAGCTTGTGCCGCGAGGTGCATACTCGGTCGGTGTAAGGGTTCCTTGACGAGGTAATTACGTTCTACCGTCGTCATGTAGTTTAGTAAGGGTTAAAGCTGCCTCAGCTCGCCTCGCTGACACAGAGCAAAATTTTTAAATGGTGGACAAACACTTTCTGGTTATTAAGGCGACTTTAGGTCCTAACTCTTCTTTTATATTCTTAAATTTTAGTTTTGACTGTTAGGATCAATTTAACTTCTGATGGGGGCTTTGAGCTCCTAGAGGCACTTTGACAAGAGGGCGAGCAGCACACACTCCCCAGGTCGGCCGACCTGGCTCCAAGATGCCCTCGAATTAGTTTTAATTTTATAACTTAGTTTTATTAGTATAAGGTGGCAGTCGCCGTCACAATGAAAAAATTTAGAGTTCTAAGGAAAAGCCTCCGGGCTTATGCTTTCTGGCGACCAATCGGTGGTGAGGTGGTGGGAGAAATGCCAGCAAACCAATTACCCAATTACCTGATGAAAATTTGTAGTTTCACAAACATGTATATTTTAAATTAAAACTAGATACAGAAATCATTGGATCTGAAGTTCATATTTCGACTGGAAGTAGACCAAAACCGGAAGTCAATAAATCAAAAACGGAATTTGGAAATACCTTTCCACCACCCTCTTATATTCACCACCACCGCAAATTAACATATTCCAACCCATAAAAATTATCACCCTAATTATAAACTTCCACCTCACAAACATATTCCATAACTTCTAAGACGTCATGCTCCCTTCGCCACGCTAATACCAAATCCAATTACTTTCATCTATAAAATTCACCTCAATTTCCCGAGTTGCATTAGTTCTGAGATTTTATACTACGAGCGATCAGGTGTTTCTTAACACGATGTCGCCTACATAGGGCTTCTTAGCCCTCTCAACATGGATTTGGATTTGGAATTTGGAAACTAAAATAGTGTCATTCGATTCCTCTTATAAAGCAGATACAGAAATCACTAATGGTTTTTGCCATCAGTCAAAGGTACGCCATTTTTTAAAATTACCACCAGCCATGAGACGCGTCGTCTAATGAAAGGGATTTTTTATAATAAATAAATTTACAATTTTAATAGTTCCAGTTTTATGCAAAAACTGTATAGTTCAAACAATTGAAGTTATTTAAAATTACTGGAATAAAACTTGTCACTTTATCAAGAAAGATTACTATTGTTGGTAGTTATATTTATTTAGTAATTTAAATAAATAGAAATAGACCTATTATTGAAGATATTTACAAGATGCAATCTGTTACAATTGACAAATAAACATTTATTTTACTCGCAGAGGTCATTGACTTATATTTAATACAGGTCAGTGATTCTAACCATTTTTATTTACATTTTATCAAATTTTCTCTTCCAGTTAATATATATTATTTAATTATTTAAATTTATTATAAACATATTGTGTGTGCGTGCATAAAAGCGCGTATGTGTATTTCGCTCTAGAGCAGAAATTACTGACCGAAACCGAAAGGCCGGCCCGAGGTGTAGTGATCAGCGCTTCTGGCTTTCACACCAGGCGTCCCGGGGTTGATTCACGATCATTCCTTTAATCTATCACAGTTCACAGTCTACATTAGCACTAATATACAAAACAGTCGGACGTAAAACACAAAATTTAATGTAATTTGTTATTGTTTAGGTCATCAGCCGAAAGGCTGGTATGAACTTCTAAAAGCTTTACTAAGTAAAACGAAGAATGAGGTGGTTTACCATTGACTTCCTCACTGAAAGTATGCTTATCAGTATGCCAGGCTCTCCAAAAACATCTACTTCCCTCCTGCAATTGACACCTTCACTTCATTTACCACAGGGTCTGGCTGTATAATGAAATTCAGTACTCTCAGAGGAGATAACTGTGACTAAAGTCTTTTACACCTCTACCTTTTCAGTTCTTAAATGTTTCAGTCATATAATTAGCTGACCATGTCGTAAGAAACATAACAATTTTTTGTAGCCCTGGAACTAGCAGATCGAGTGCAATTAATTTAACACTCCTGCCTGTTATGGATATAAATGTAATTTATAATTCCAAAAATTAAGGGCTGATATAATTAGTACAGTAAACTACTGATTATAGTACAGTACGGTACTGAAATATTTAGTACAGTACTACTACATTTAATTTTTGTTGTTAAATTATTTGCACTCAATCTGTTAGTTGCAGGGCTAAAATAAATAGTTCTGTTTCTTATCAGATAAATCAGCTAATTAATAGACTGAATAATTTAAGAACAGAAGTGGTAGAGGTGTAAAAAACACTAATCATAGTTATCTTCTCTGAAGGTAATGAATTTCATTATACAGCCAGACTTCATCCGACACCAACCGATATCATCCGACACCATTCAAAATTATCCGACATCATCCGACAACATCCAAAACATCCGACTTTCTCCGACACCATTCGACACAATCCGACATCAATTTGACACCTTCCGACATCATCCAACACCATCCGACATCGCCCGACACCATTCAACATCATCCAACATCATCAGACACCATCCGACATCAATCCGACATCATCCGACATCATCCGACCTCATCCGACCTCATCCGACATCATCCGACACCATCCGACACCATCCGACATCAATCTGACATCATCCGACCTCATCCGACCTCATCCGACACCATCCCATATCATCCGACCTCATCCGACATCGATCCGTCACCATTCGATATCACCCGACCTCATCAGACACCATCCGACATCATCCGACGCCATCCGACATCAATTTGACACCATCCAACATCATCCGACATCAATCCGACACCATCCGATATCATCCGACCTCATCAGACACAATCCGACATCATCCGACATCGTCCGACATCAATCCGACACCATCCGACTTCATCCGACACCAGCCGACATCAATCCAATATCATCCGACCTCATCCGACACCATCCGATATCATCCGACCTCATCAGACACCATCCGACATCATCCGACGCCATCCGACATCGTCCGACATCATCCGACATCAATCCGACACCATCCGATATCATCCGACCTCATCAGACACCATCCGACACCATCCGACATCATCCGACATCATCCGACACCATCCGACATCAATCCGACATCATCCGACATCATCCGACACCATCCGACATCAATCCGACATCATCCGACCTCATCCGACATCATCCGACCTTATCCGACATCATCCGACACCATCCGACATCAATCCGACATCATGCGACCTCATCCGACATCAATCCGACACCATCCGACATCATCCGACACCAGCCGACATCAATCCGACATCATCCGACCTCATCCGACACCATCCGACATCAATCCGACACCATCCGACATCATCCGATACCAGCCGACATCAATCCGACCTCATCCGACATCAATCAGACACCATCCGACATCATGCGACCTCATCCGACACCATCCGACATCAATCCGACACCATCCGATATCATCCGACCTCATCCGACATCTTCCGACACCATCCGACATCCTCCGACCTCATCCGACACCATCCAATATCATCCGACCTCATCCGACATCATCCGACCTCATCAGACACCATTCAACGCCATCCGACATCGTCCGACGCCATCCGACATCAATTTGACACCATCCAACATCATCCGACATCAATCCGACACCATCCGATATCATCCGACCGCATCAGACACAATCCGACATCATCCGACATCGTCCGACATCAATCCGACACCATCCGACTTCATCCGACACCAGCCGACATCAATCCAATATCATCCGACCTCATCCGACACCATCCGATATCATCCGACCTCATCAGACACCATCCGACATCATCCGACGCCATCCGACATCAATCCGACATCATCCGATATCATCCGACCTCATCAGACACCATCCGACTCCATCCGACATCATCCGACATCATCCGACACCATCCGACATCATCCGACATCATCCGACACCATCCGACATCAATCCGACATCATCCGACCTCATCCGACATCATCCGACCTTATCCGACATCATCCGACACCATCCGACATCAATCCGACATCATGCGACCTCATCCGACATCAATCCGACACCATCCGACATCATCCGACACCAGCCGACATCAATCCGACATCATCCGACCTCATCCGACACCATCCGACATCAATCCGACACCATCCGACATCATCCGATACCAGCCGACATCAATCCGACCTCATCCGACATCAATCAGACACCATCCGACATCATGCGACCTCATCCGACACCATCCGACATCAATCCGACACCATCCGATATCATCCGACCTCATCCGACATCTTCCGACACCATCCGACATCCTCCGACCTCATCCGACACCATCCAATATCATCCGACCTCATCCGACATCATCCGACCTCATCAGACACCATTCAACGCCATCCGACATCGTCCGACATCATCCAACATCAATCCGACACCATCCGATATCATCCGACCTCATCAGACACCGTCCGACACCATCCGACATCACTCCGACATCATCCGACCTCATCCGACATCATCCGACACCATCCGACATCAATCCGACGTCATCCGACCTCATCCGACCTCATCCGACCTCATCCGACATCAATTTGACACCATCCAACATCATCCGACATCAATCCGACACCATCCGATATCATCCGACCTCATCAGACACCATCCGACATCATCCGACATCGTCCGACACCATCCGACATCATCCGACTTCATCCGACACCAGCCGACATGAATCCAATATCATCCGACCTCATCCGACACCATCCGATATCATCCGACCTCATCAGACACCATCCGACATCATCCGACGCCATCCGACATCGTCCGACATCATCCGACATCAATCCGACACCATCCGATATCATCCGACCTCATCAGACACCATCCGACACCATCCGACATCATCCGACACCATCCGACATCAATCCGACATCATCCGACCTCATCCGACATCATCCGACCTTATCCGACATCATCCGACACCATCCGACATCAATCCGACATCATGCGACCTCATCCGACATCAATCCGACACCATCCGACATCATCCGACACCAGCCGACATCAATCCGACATCATCCGACCTCATCCGACACCATCCGACATCAATCCGACACCATCTGACATCATCCGATACCAGCCGACATCAATCCGACCTCATCCGACATCAATCAGACACCATCCGACATCATGCGACCTCATCCGACACCATCCGACACCATCCGATATCATCCGACCTCATCCGACATCTTCCGACACCATCCGACATCCTCCGACCTCATCCGACACCATCCAATATCATCCGACCTCATCCGACCTCATCAGACACCTTTTAACGCCATCCGACATCGTCCGACATCATCCGACATCAATCCGACACCATCCGATATCATCCGACCTCATCAGACACCGTCCGATACCATCCGACATCAATCCGACATCATCCGACCTCATCCGACACCATCCGACCTCATCCGACATCAATCCGACACCATCCGACATCATTCGACCTCATCTGACATCATCCGACACCAATTCGACATCATCCGACACCATCCGATATCATCCGACCTCATCAGACACCATCCGACATCATCCGACGCCATCCGACATCAATTTGACACCATCTGACATCGTCCGACTTCAATCCGACACCATCCGATATCATCCGACCTCATCAGACACCATCCGACATCACCCGACACCATCAGACACCATCCGACATCAATCCGACATCAATGTGACACCTTTCGACATCGTCCGACATCATCTGAAACCATCCGACATCAATCCGACACCATCAGACATCATCTGACATCAATACGCGACCATCCGACTTCATCTGACATCAATACGACACCATCCGACTTCATCCGACATCAATCCGACACCATCCGACATCAATTTGACGCCTTCCGATCTCATCCGACACCATCCGACATCTACCGTCATAATCCGACATCATACGACATGATCGCTTTTGCATCACATTGATTGCTTTTGCGAGTGCATTGCATCATAGTGTTGCATCATTTATCGCACTGCACGAGTGCGAAATTCGTTCCCCGACTTTTGACGCCCTGCTTCCATCATGGAATCAACATTCAGATAAGTGCTTTGCTAGCCAAGGAGAATACTTTGAAAGAGATTCATTCAAATTTGATGTAAGCTTATTAGTTTGTTCGTAATAAAATTATACACCGTAATTTTTGACCACAACTTGTATAAGTTAGTTGTTTACAGTTTTTTACTCTCAAAAGTCTCGCGCATACCTTAGTACTATAGGGTGATTCAAAAAGAGCGCCGGTTTTTAAACGGCTGGTAAATGTTTGTTTATCGGTTGGCAACATTGTTTGACCTCATTTCTATTTCGGAGAACATTCCGATTGACGATTCAGTTGTAGTTTCTCTTGTTCGCAGTGTAATACTCTCGCAGTCTCTGTCTAACCATGGAGAAGTTTACTATTGCGCAACGAGTGTTAATCGTCAAAACATTTTACCAGAGTGGAGAGAGTTATGCGGCTACTGTCAGGCGACTTCGCGGTACTCTAAGACGTATGAAGCACCGAATGAATCAACAGTTCGCAGGCTCATGAAAAGGTTTTTTGAGACGGGTTCAACAGTCGACCTTAAAAGTTCTGGACGTCGTCGTTCTGGCCGAACTGAGCAGAACGTTGCGTTGGTTCGTGACAGTGTGGCTGTGAGCCCAGCAAAATCAATACGTCGCCGTTCTCAACAATTGGGTTTAAGATGTTCTTCTGTACGGAGAATTCTTCGGTACGATCTCCAATATCACCCGTATAAAATTCAGTTGACGCAACATTTGAAAGTGGCAGACCACCAGAAGAGACGACAGTTTGTTGACTGGGTATTGAGATATTGATGATATTGATGATGACTGGGTATTGATGATGACACCTTCGCAAACAAAATCATTTTCAGTGATGAGGTGCACTTCCACTTAAACGGTTTTGTTAATAAACAGAACTGCCGTATGTGGGGTTTAGAAAACCCCACATACGGAAACTTGTCCCACATAGTCGTAACTTGTCGTGCAGTAATATCCAATTTCATGGACAGAGTTGATGCGTGCCAGCGCAGTAGAGGAGGACACATGCATGACATCATTTTTCATACATAAAATCGGAAGGTAAGATGAACTTGTTGATGTATTTATTTTCAGTTTTTCAATAAAATAAATCTCTTAATTTGATATATCAAAACCGGCGCTCTTTTTGAATCACCCTATATAGTAGTTGTTCTCGTTTTTTTGCAACGCTTCAAATATTTTTGAAGGCAAAAACGAGTTATTTGAAGGCAAAGACGACTTTACCACCAGACCAACCCAGTGGTTTTTTAAAAAAAACTTATATCGGAAAATCTTACTTCTTTTTACTTTCTCTTGCCTATATGAATATATATATGAAGGAAAGTATTGTTTTCATGTCGATATTCCGAAATCGAATTTTCACTGGATCTACAAGTTTTCAGACCTCCTGAACCAAAAAAAACATGTTTTTAGCGATTGGTCTGTGTGTGTGTGTGCGCGCGTGCGTGTGCGCGCGCGCGTGTGCGTACGTGTGTGTGTGTGTGTGTGTGTGTGCGTGTGTGTGTGTGTTTGCAAATAGGGCTATTGGGGGACATTGGTATTGATACACATTGACGTACTGAGGACTAAAAACGGACTGAGGACGCACTCGCTCATCTCATTTGCAAATTATCGATTAAAATGCTTTGTTCGGACTCGTACGAGATGTTCAGTTCTTCAGTCAGCTCTTGAGTAGTCAATCGGATGTTTGAACGAACCAGTTTTACCACTTTTTGCATGTTATCGTCTGTTCTTTGAGGTCGAAGGACATACCGACCATCCTCGTCTTCAATACATTCATTTCTGCTTTTAAATATTGCTTATACCACTTGTTAACAGTCTTCAGAGTGATCATATTATCGCCATACACTAATTTTAACATTTCATGAGCTTCTATGACACGTTTTTGGAACTTTCTTTTTACTCCTAATTTGTGTACGTTGCAATCTGTTCAGTTCAGAACAATAAGCAACCCCATGACCCAATGATATGATGATGATGTGTATGACGTGTAAATGAGGTGTAGATTTGTACAGATCCAGGCCAACCATTCTTGAGAGAGTATGGTTAATTGAACCCCAACCATCTAAGTGCACCGGTAACCACCTGTCTAATATTCAAATCCGTATAAAAGTAACTACCTTTACTAGGATTTGAACCATTTTGGAACTTAAAACAAAATTAATGTTAACGCGATGTTCTTTTTTACTTTCTCTTGCCTATATGAATATATAGGAAGGAAAGTATTGTTTTCATGTCGATTTTTCGAAATCGAGTTTTCACCGGATCTATACGTTTTCAGACCCCCTGAACCCAAAAAACATGTTTTTAGCGATTGGTCTGTGTGTGTGTCTGTGTGTGTGTGTGTGTGTGTGTGTGTGTGTCTGTGTGTGAACAGAATATCTCAAGAACGGAACATCATACGAACTTGAAACTTGAAACTTAAGTTACATACCACTACCGGACGCGACACGAACATTTTCATCAAAATCGGTCAACCGGAAGTAGTAGTTTATTCGTATAATTTTTCAGTTTTTTGCGATTTTCTCAAAAACTGTCCTACGATTTTTTTTAAAATCGTCTATTTTACTCAATTTTTTATTCTCTACAAGATAGGGTAGGCGCCATGTTTGCTGAAATTCTCGGTGAGGCTGTTTTCACGTAAAAACGTTGTTTTTTTAAGGTTACGGCTTTAATATAAATTTTAGCGCAAAAACTTATATAATAAAAGTTGTAGAGAATTTAAAAACCTACAACTTTAATTTCAAACATTTTTTTGTATAACGCTTAGTTTAGCGGTAATTTGCGATTTTCTGTTTTTTTCTCACGAAAACGTGTGAAAAATCGATTTTTTTAAGATTTTGGCCTTAGAATGCATTTTACGACAAAAGTGTATATAATTAAATTTATAGAAAATTAAAAGATCTACAGCTTTTATTTAGAGCATTTTTCTCTACAGAGCCTAGTTTAGAGAGAAAGAGTGATTTTCCGTATTTCTAAGCAAAACTGAGGTTGATTTTCATTTTGCGTCTTTCACTCATGATTAAAATTAGGTTATGTTTTTGAGGTTAGTTTTTGTTTATTTCTAATATTTTATTAATAATGTTAGGTTTATTATTAATTATTTGCATTGGCAAGAGAAAGTTGTGTGAGTGTTTCACACCAGATTTTTTTCTTTTTAGTTTTACGTCTGACTGTTCTGCAATTTCTGGTAATGCAGATGGTGGATAATGATGATAATGAAAATGAGTGATGAAAAATTGCCAGACTTGACTGAGAATCGAACCCGGGACCCCGGCGTAGAAGCCAGTTGCGCTAACCACTACGTCAACGGGCCGTCCGTGATGTTCGAAATCCATGATGCAAGACAGACACGGTAAACATGACCTCACTCTTTCGGCTCAGGAAGCCGACTGACAAGTCGCAACTTGTTTAAACTTGTTACTGATTACAGGGGGTCCTCAACTTACGAACATAATGCGTACCGGCCGAGTGTTCGCAAGTCGAATTGTTCGTAAGTCGGAATACACGTCAGTAGATTTCGTAGTGGACACTAGAGACCTGATTGCTTTTCATAACGTACAAAAACTAGCATACTTAGTGAAATAGTAATCAGCAACTAAATAAAGATAAAATCTGTTAAACCTTTATATTCGTTTTTAATATGTACTTATAGTAACTTAATACATACTGTATATACTTTTAGCAACTGAATACAGTTAACACATAAATACATTCAATACTTTATACAGAAAGAAAAGACCATTAAAAATTAAAAATAGCAAAAATATAAAATAAAAAGTAAACATTTCATAAAAATTTAAAACATATTGAAGATGGTTTTACAATATTTACAGCTTTGGCTTTGTTTGAAAAAAGTTTTGAATGGATGTTTGAACTGTACAAGTTTCTTTTCTTCCAAAATAATTTTGTAACACATTACAGCTCAAAACTCATTAACCGCTCTAAACATTGTTTGGAAACTTTGTTGTAATTACATTCCAAATAATATCAAGTGATAAAAAAAAAATAGTTTCTGGCGTTCGTATCTCCGGATGTTCGTAAGTTGAATGTTCGTAAGTCGAGGATCCACTGTATCTCAAAGAACCAGGCTATTGAACGTTTTACTTCAAATGGTTGTAGTGTCTGCAGTTCATTCGTAGTAAAATCATTCACCGTATTTTTTGATCACAAATCGTACACAGTGAGAATGTGTGTATTTTACTTACTGTGCGACACCGCAAATACAAAACAACTAACACATGTACTTAGAATATACAGGTCCAGTAGGCTGGTCGACTTTATAAATCACAAGTTCCGAAAACTTATGGGAAACATGGGGTACATGGGAAGAGTAATTATTCATTTTTTCAAAATGCTGCTTTTAGCTTTACGGGCAAATTCCATTTAAATTTATGGGAACATGGGTAATCAATTCACCACTCATTTTCATCTATCAACATTCATTATCTGCATTAGCAGTAATTTATGTGAAACAGTCGAATGTAAAAAAATTCTGGTGTGAAACACTCACTCAACTTTCTCTTGCCAATGCAAATAATTAACAATATAACCTAAAATTAGTAAATAAAACATTAGAAATAAACAAAAAAACTTAACTTCAGAAAACAACCTTATTTTAATCATGAGCGAATGATGCAAAATGAAAATCAACCTTAGTTTGGCTTAATAACACGGAAAATCACACATTGATAAAGTAGGCTCTGTAGAAAAACATGCTTTAAATAAAACTTGTAGATCTTTTAATTTCCTATAAATTTTATTACATACACTTTTGTAATAAATTAACTTCAGAAAACAACCTTATTTTAATCATGAGTGAATGATGCAAAATGAAAATCAACCTTAGTTTGGCTTAATAACACGGAAAATCACTCGTTGCTAAAGTAGGCTCTGTAGAGAAACATGCTCTAAATAAAACTTGTAGATCTTTTAATTTCCTATAAATTTTATTACATACACTTTTGTCGTGAATGAATCTACCGCCGAAATCTTTAAAAAATCGATTTTTTACGCGTTTTCGCGACAAAAATAACAGAAAATCGCTAATTATCGCTAAACTAAGCGTTATACAATAAAATGTTTGCAATAAAAGTTGTAGGATTTTAAATTCTCTACAACTTTTATTACGTAGATTTTTGCGCTTAAATGCACGTTCAAGTCGCAATCTTAAAAAACAGTTTTTACGTAAAAGCAGCCTCTCCAAGAATTTCAGCAGACATGGCGCCTACCCTATCTTGTAGAGCATAAAAAATTTAGTAAACGAGGCGATTTAAAAAAAAATCGTAGGAGCGGTTTTTGAGAAAATCGCAAAAAGTGAAAAATGACACAAATAAAACTACTACTTTCGGTTGACCGATTTTGATGAAAATGTTCGAGTCGGGTCCGGTAGTAGTATCTAACTTAAGTTTCAAGTTTTGGAGTCGTACGATGATCCGTTCTTGAGATATTCTGTTCACACACACACACGCGCGCGCGCGCACGCACACACAGACCAATCGCTAAAACATGTTTTTTTTTGGATTCAGGTGGTCTAAAACGTATAGATCCGGTGAAAACTCGACATGAAAACAATATTTCTCTTCCTATATATTCATATAGGTAAGAGAAAGTAAAATTTATTGAAAGAATTTTTGAAATCGGTTGGTTAATTTTAAGAGATTGCCTCTTACAAACAAACAAACGAACAATAATTCTTAATAACATTTAATTGTATAAAATAATACTATATATTTTATGGTTTTTCTTAAAAAAAAAAATTATTTTTTTCTATAGCTTTTTCCGTTGTTTTAACAAAATTTATGATTGTAGATTGAATTTTAACACAGGGTATGTCGTCCAATGAAAACGACGGAGTTGAAAATTGTAGGCAGTGCACAATGATTGATGATCGCATGCAACACTTTGCTGTTATTCATCAGCACAAGTCTCATAATTCTAACTGTTGTACCAGGTGTACAAAAAAAATTGCATAAATTTTATGTTCTCGCTTTTCATGTCCTAAGAATCAAGATGTTGTCATAGCAGATTAAATATTCAAATTTAAGTTGGCCTGCGGGCTAGCCCAATCAGTCAGCTGGTAGAAAGTCGCTATTATTTGTTAAGTAACACCTGTTGGGCAAGCGACTTTGTATGGTGACCAGTTGACAGCCATCCATGAACAAACTCTACTGGGGGTCCCTGTTCAAACTCATGTCTAATCCAAGTCAAAAACAAATAAAAAAATCTGGTGTGAAACACTCACACAACTTTCTCTTGCCAATGAAAATAATTAACAATAAACCTAACAATAGTAATTAAACATTAGAAATAAACAAAAAACTAACCTCAAAAACATAACCTTATTTTAATCATGAGTGAAACACGCTAAATGAAAATCGAACTCAGTTTGGCTTAAACATACAGAAAATCACTCTTTCACGCTAAAATAGGCTCTGTAGTGAAAAATGCTTTAAATAAAAGTTGTAGATCTTTTAATTTCCTATAAATATGATTATATATAAATTTGTCGTAAAGTGCATACTAAGGCCGAAATCTTAAAAAAATCGATTTTTCACACGTTTTCGTGAGAAAAAAAACCAGAAAATCGCTAATTACCGCTAAACTAAGCGTTATACAAAAAAATGTTTGAAATAAAAGTTGTAGAATTTTAAATTCTCTACATTTTTATTATATAATTTTTTGCGCTATAATACATATTAAAGCCGTAATCTTAAAAAAAACACTTTTTTTACGTTAAAACAGCCTCACCGAGAATTTCAGCAAACATGGCGCCTACCCTATCTTGTAGTGCATAAAAAATTGAGAAAATGAGGCGATTTTAAAAAAAATCGTAGGACCAGTTTTTGATAAAATCGCAAAAAAGTGAAAAATTATACGAATAAACTACTACTTCCGGTTGACCGATTTTGATGAAAATGTTCGTGTCAGATCCGGTAGTGGTATGTAACTTAAGTTTCAAGTTTCAAGTTCGTACGATGTTCCGTTCTTGAGATATTCTGTTCACACACACAGACACACACACAGACCAATCGCTAAAAACATGTTTTTTGGGTTCAGGGGGTCTGAAAACGTATAGATCCGGTGAAAACTCGATTTCGAAAAATCGACATGAAAACAATACTTTCCTTCCTATATATTCATATAGGCAAGAGAAAGTAAAAAGCAGCGATCAAATTGGGTAGTTGTCAACAATGTACAGTTCCCGATAACAAATAAAAGCTAAAAAAAAATTAAGTTTTCCGTTAGTGATTCAGAACTAGATGTTCTAATTCAGTTCGCAATCATAAAGATTTTAACTTATTGACTAACATATAATCCTATCTTCTGCCCACAACCGACAGGTAGAAAGTTAAATTATTTGCACTTAATCTGTTAGTTCCAAGGGTAAAAAAGTAGTTCTGTTTCTTATCACATGGTTAGCCAATTAAATTACTGAGTTATTTAGAAACCGAGGAGGTACAGGTACATAACACACTAGTTAGATTTATCTCCTCTGAGAGTAATGAATTTCATTATACATCCAGACCCTGTGCCGAATGACGTGAAGGTATCATTTGCAGGGTGGAAAATATGTGCTTTTCAAAGGGCCTGGCATTCTGATAAGCATGCTTTTCAACTCAGTGAGGAAAGCTTGTTAACCACCTCACTCCTCGTTTATTTGGTAAAACCTCTAGAATTTCAAACCAGCCTATCGACTGATGACCTAAGCAAAAACAATTCTACCATGTAACTTACAGTTTTTACTTTCTCTTGCTCTATTGGGTTATAAAGCGAACGAAAATATTGTAATCATGTCGATATTTCGAAATAACATATTCGCCGGAAATAGCCTACACGTTTTCAGACCCCTTGAATCCAAAGAAACTCGTTTTTAGCGATTGATGTGTGTGTGTGTGTGTGTGTGCGCGCGCGTGCGTGTGCGTGTGTGTGTGTGTGTGTGTGAACAGAATATCTCAAGAACGGAACATTGTACGAACTTGAAACTTCTTAAGTTAGATACCACTAGAGGACACGACTCGAACATTTTCATCAAAATCGGTCAACCGGAAGTAGTAGTTTATTCGAGTAATTTTTCATTTTTTCCGATTTTTTCGAAAACGGCTCCTACGATTGTTTTAAAAATCGCCTCATATACTACATTTTTAATGCTTTACAAGATAGGGTAGGCGTCATGTCTGCTAAAATTCATGGGGAGTTGTTTACTCGTAAAACAATTGTGTTTTTAAGAATGCGACTTTAATATGCACTTTAATGTAAAATGTATACAATCAAAGTTGTAGACAATTTAAAATCCTACAACTTTTATTTCAACATTTTTTGGTTATAACGCTTAGTTTAGCGGTAATTAGCGATTTTTTGTTTTTTTCTTACGAAAACCTGTAAAAAAAAATCGATTTTTTAAGATTTCAGCCTTAGTATGCATTTTACGACTTACGTGTACATAATCAAGTTTATAGGAAATTAGATCTACAACTTTTATTCAGAGCATTTTTCTCTACAGCGCCTAGTTTAGAGTGGAAGTGTGAGTTTCCGTATTTTTAAGCCGAACTGAGGTTAATTTTCATTCTGCATCATTCATTCATAAATCGATTTTTTATAGATTTCAGCCTTAATATGCATTTTACGACAAAAGTGTACATAATCAAATTTATAGGAAATTAGAAGATCTACAACACTTTTATTTAAAGCATTTTTCTCTAAAGAGCCTAGTTTAGCCTGGAAGAGTGAGTTTTCGTATTTTTAAGCCGAACTGAGGTTAATTTTCATTTTGCATCATTCATTCATGATTAAAAGGTTATGTTGTTTGAGGTTAATTTTTTGTTTATTTCTAATGTTTTATTAGTAATGTTAGGTTATATTGTTAATTATTTGCTTTGGCAAAAGAAAGTTGTGTGAGTGTTTCACACCAGATTTTTTATGATGTTTGAAAATTGTCATAACGAGGTTGGAAGACAAAAAGACCCGGTTTATTTGGTTTATTTGGCCGCAAAGAATTTCATGCGATTACAGACATATAACTCGAGAATTATTTGACTGACAAAGTTGAAATTGTAACACAACATAGCAAATTATATTCTCACGGAGTGTACAAAATTTCAAATTCATACGTAACTTAAATTTTGATTTATTAACAATATTCTGGTTCCTTGCTATCTCGGTAACCGCTCATGGTTGGGCACGAGGAAACTGTCGTTTTATTCAGGGTCAAAAAATTAGAACAAATGTATTAATAACAAGAACTATTGATTGGTCAATTTTGTGGTAGAATTTTAAAAATTTTGAAATATAGACTGGGCCTTGCGTGGGTAGGCGCTACTATCCATGTTGATAGGTTGTGTACGTGACAATCATCCTGTCGGACTGCCAACCTGTCTATCTCATAGTAGCACCAAACCCACCCGCATGGCCCAGTCTATTTTACAAAATTTGAGTTTTTTTACGAGAAAGTAAGCATTCATGCTAATATAAAGTTAAGATAAGTTTTTCTACACATTTATCTGTTATATAGGACTACAAGTTTTAATAAGCATTTTTACCACTAAATATTATGTGATTCCCATTTCAATAAACGTTCCTTAGGCTATAAGTAGGCTATACTTACCAGGGCTTAATACAAAAAAAAGAAATATCTTACTGTTCCGGCACTAGAAATACATTATTAAAGTCCCTATAAAACAAAATTTAACTTTTTACAATATGTATATTTTTCCTTGTAGTATGTACTGCCCTGTTGTTCAGGTCAACAGCCGAAAGGCTGGTTTGAACCTCTAGAGGTTTTACTGAGTAAAAACCAGGAGTGAGGTGGTTTACTATTGCCTTCCTCACCGAGTTGAAAGAGTATGCTTATCAGTATGCCAGGCCCTCCAAAAAGCACCCAAAAATGACACCTTCACTTCATTCACCACAGGGTCTGGCTGTATAATGAAATTTATTTTTTTTAGAGGAGATAACTCTTTTACACCTCTATCTCTTCTGTTCTTAAACGATTCAGTCATTAAATTGGCTGACTATGTGATAAGAAACAGAACTATTTATTTTAGCCCTGCAACGAACAGACTGAGTGTAAACACTTTGACACTCCACTTATCTGTTATGGGCAAGTACTGCCCTATAAAGGGTTAAAGGGTTAAGATACATTTTTCATATATTTTGTATTATGTATTTTGATTTGTCCGATTTATAAATTCATAAAATTGCATATGCTGTATTTTTTGTGTTGTTTATAACAATGGTGTCCAGTACTGACACATGCTGTATTTATAAGTGTGGTTGGTAGAGGGCGATGGAGTGATGGAGAGAGAGGGGCTATGTAGTTAGTTAAGGTTAAGCCTAGATCTATTAATAGAGAGAGACAATTGTCGGCAATATGTGAAGTGTGCCTTTTTATAGTTAATCTTTTTAAGTGCACAAAAGGCGCCGCTAATGTGTGAAAATTGTTGGCGACGGTCACCACCGCATCTTCTTTCCTTATCTATCTGTCTTTAACTTTAACTACCCCCCCCCCACCCAACGCCTTCACAATTTTCAACGCTACCCTCCTACTAAACACAAACAGCATAAAACATACATTAAAGACTGGCCGACCGCCCCTCTCTTTTGCCTTGTTATGAATTTCTCTTCCGGCCCACATCTTTGCCACATTAATGTCTGACCACTTTCGTAAATTTTCTTCCTATACAACATCCAATAGTCACTTGAGACTGTGGGAAGATAGGCGATTCCAATTTAACATTGGTTGTATCTCCGCTACTATCTGTCCAACAAACATACGTAGTCAAAATGATAAGAGACTACAGTAGAACCTCTTTCCGGCACGTTTGGGACTCGAAGCTTGCCCGATTGAAGGAAATTCCGGACTATGGAGGTTATTTATAAAAATACAGGAGTCGTATATAAAATAACACAATTTGCACAAGAAACTTTTACTGTATGTATTTATTATTTAAACAATATAAATCAATAAATAAGTACAGGAGAGATATTAAAATGCATTTTTTAAGTACAGTACCTACATGATGAAATAAATTTGAATACAGTAGACTACAGTACTGTACTATTCGTGGTTTTTAGCAACAGCACTGGTAGATGGCTGGAAAAAAATCTAATATCTACTTGCTTCTTACAACTAGCTAGTATTTTTTTTATTTAAAAAATCATTTTTTATTACATGCAAGTTTATAACTTCGGCCATACTGTATTGTTTATTTGACTCAGCAAATTTTACAAACGTGACGCTTTGAGGCTCTTGAGTGTCGGCGGTAGCTGTCGGGTTGCTCACTTTACAATGTTCATTGTGAAGGCAATTCTATAATTTTTGTCTATTGCCGTTGATCCCGGATTATAGGCAATTCCGGACTATAGAATGCCGGATTAAGGAGGTTTTACTGTATTATTAAAAGAATAATGTTCGGCCCCAATATTCGATTAAAAGACGCAGTAAAATTTAAAATAAATGAAATACTTTAAAATAAATGTAAATAGTTACATTTATAGAATAAAAATTTATAGAACATTTTGTAGAATCTATAGGCCTATGGCAATGAATGGATAAATATAGATTTTGAAAGAATAAAAAATGTTTAGTATAATTTTATCTTTTCATAACATATAATGGTTTTACAAACAAAATCCTGTACATTACCCTATAAATAGTTACATGCAATTACAAACGTAATAACTGTCACCGCTACCTTTTCTAATTAGTCATTTACTGTGTAGCCGGCCTTCAATACTTTTCCCGGCCCTTGTCGGCGTGGTAGACTCTTTGGCGGCGTACCGACTGAGGGCTTTGTTGCCAAGGCCGAGTGTGTAACCGCCCTCTACCACAGCGCTCTCGGCAACTATATAAAGAGCGCTACACTGAGCCGAGAGATTCAATTACGATCCAGATAGGAGACAAGACGTCCACCATCAGCAACACGGCTACCGGACTCCAGCGAAGACTAATCGACGACCCCGCAAGAAAGAAGATGATGCTTCCGCTCGCCGACCCGTCACCGTAAGCCGTCGACCGGACCGTCATCGCCCGCTGACGCGAGCAATGCCCACAGCGGTCCCTCGACCGAGCCTTACGCCCACCGGACCAAACGAAGCAGCCATCGACGCACTACTACGAGGGAAGATGATGCCTCCGCTGGACGACGACATGCCTTGTCGCCCAGCTCCTCGACCGCCACGACGACTACGACCGCCGCTTCCCATCAAGACGACCATCGCTTAAACGGCCCTTTTCAGGGCCACCAAAAAATTAAAGGTTTCAACTCGTCACTTAATGGCACCATCCAGTGACATAACAATTCTGTCACATAATATATATTTCAGATGATAACCTAAACATTAATCGTAAACGTAATTTGTTTTAATATGATAAGTATAATGGCCTAAAATTAGATAAACTTTTATTTTCGTAGCGTAAGTCAATTTTTTTAACACAGTACGTAACAGCGCTCTGGCCATATAAGCAATTGTATCTGCAGAATGTTGGACAGAGTATAGTAGTTAGGTACTTTAAAAAATCCTGGAATCTCTTTTTGCAGCCAAAACTCTCAGCATTCTTTCACTGTGTACTTTTTCCTTTCTTTTTACTGCATTGATTATGTTCTAGAAGACAGGGTAAGTGTTATGTCTGCTGGAATTTTGGGAAGGCTGTGGTCTCGTAGAAGATAATGGTTTTTTTTTAAGATTGCGGCCTTTACATGAATTTTAGAGCAAAAGTGCATATGATCAAAGTTGTAGAGAATTTAAAAACCTACAACGTTTTCCTGTGTCTCGAAGTGATGCGGGGTTGGTTTAATGATCGCTGTCTTTATTTTTTTCTAAGGAGATCTGTAGTCCTGCTTTTCCTCATCGTTCTTTTAACACATTGTTCTTTTATTGTTCTATAGGTAGGGTTTTCATACGTCCTGGATTATCCTGGACAGTCCGGGATTTAGGTATGTGTCCGAGGAAATGTCTGGGATTAACGAATGCCCGGGATTTTTGGATATCTGTGTAAAGGACCGGTGGCCTTTATATTATTTATGTTAGACCTATTATTATACTGTATATACTTTTATATTATTTAAGTTGTTATTATATATAATTTTATATTATTTAAGTTGTTATTATTATAAATACTTTTATATTATTTATGTTATTATGGAGGTCATCAGCCTAAAGGCCAGTTTGAACCTCCAGAAGCTTTAGTAATTAAAACGAAGAGTGAAATGGCTTACCGTGCCTTCCTCACTAAGTGGAAAAGTATGCTTATCAGCACGCTTGGCCCTCTGAAAAGCATTTTTTTCCGCCAAGCAAATGACACCTTCATTACATTCACCGCAGGGTCTGGCTGTATAATGAAATTCATTACTCCCTGCGGAAATAACTCTGACTAAAGTCTTCTACACCTCTACCTCTTCTGTTCTTAAATACTTCAGTCTATATAATATAATATATATAATAGTCTATAATATAATTGCCTGACCATTTGATAAGAAACATTCTAGCCTAATGTTTTATAACATGGAAATAAACCTGGATAACATGGAAATAGCAGATCAAGTGCAAATAATTTAACAATCCAATTTCCTGTTAGCCTATGGGTAGTTCCCTGAATATTAAAAAAAGAAAATTGTTCATAAATATAATTTGTATAAGGTTGTTAGGATGATATTTTTTGAAAGTGGTCAGAATATAGTCAGCTATTCCGCTCTCTTTCTATACCTCCTCTTTCCTACTCTATAAATCTTTCCCATTTATAAGTGGCGTAAAGAAAAGCAGACCATTTTTTCACTTACAGATTGTAATCTGTTTTGTTGAGTGCAACAATGAGCCATTTTCTGAATGGTTCCAATTAACATGAACGATCAGAAATTTCATCTAACAAGACTGTTAATTAGGACGAAAGACGCAATAAAAATTCAAAAAAAATTGAAAAATGTTTACTCAGTGTGATTTCTACTATATTTTGTGTAACTAGGAGTTTTCTCCGCTACAAATTCAAGTCAAATATTCACTAATAAAATGTACTTAAACGAATAATAATTTTGTAAATTATTTTAGGGATGACACCCTTTTCAACCCCTTACGGGAAAATTTTTGAAATTGTTCAGTTGCAAATTTTTTAGCATTAAGCCTACTATAAGTAACATCTCCATCAAGTTTCAATCGTCTAACTCGGCCGGAACTTAGTAAATAAAAAATATTTAAGGGTTGGACACACTTCTCAATCTTTTAGGGGTAAATTTTGGGAATTGATAATGGGTGATTTTTTTTATTTGCATTGCGCTTCAAATAACATCAGCTATCAACAACCCTTAACCAAATCTAAAAAGTTGAGTATTTGGTATCTGGTTTGAGTTAGATATCTAACTCGTCTGGAACTAAGTAAATTATAAATATTTGTTTAAGGGTTGAAAATCATGTTCAACCCTTAAGAGATAATTTTTGTAGTTTCTATAAGTAATAACTTCATTGAGTTTCAGCTATCTAGCTTCGAACTTAGTGAACAAAAAATTTCGTTTTAAGGGTTGAACTCCGTTTTAAATCCCTTTTAAATGTTCCCTAAAAGGAATATTCCCTCAAATTTCAGCTTTCTAGCTATTTTGCAAGTAGGAGAATTAGTGGCGAGTGAGTCAGCTAATGAGGGCTTTCCCATTTAAATAAGAGGTGTGGCTATTAAATAACGAGACTGACGTAAAAAATTTTATTTTTATTTTATACATAATCACTTATTGTCACCTTCAATATACACTCCTCTATCCCTACAACGCTCCATGCGAATTTTTCATCGTTGGAAACAGTGTTGGAAGTCATCTTCTGTCAGCTCCTTCAGAACACCTGCCGCTTTCTCTTTTACAGCTTCCACAGACTCAAATCGTGTCCCTTTTAATGCAGATTTCACCGTAGAAAAGAGGTAGAAGATAATAACATGTGATGAAACGTGGTTTTTTACTTATGATCTGGAAACGAAGCGCCAATCCATGCACTGGAAGAGCCGAACTTCACCGAAAGCCAAAAAAGCTCGAATGAGCAAGTCAAAATTTAAAGCAATAATAATAGTCTAATAATAATTATAGACAAATAATAAAATTATCTTTGAGTCTGTGGAAGCTGTAAAAGAGAAAGCGGCACGTGTCCTGAAGGAGCTGACAGAAGATGACTTCCAGCACTGTTTCCAACGATGGAAAATTTGCATGGAGCATTGTAGGGATAGAGAAGAAGTGTATATTGAAGGTGACAATAAGTAGTTATGTATAAAATAAAAATACAATATTTTACAACGTCAGTCTCGTTATTTAATAGCCACACCTCATATATCCTTTTTGTATTCGTCGTGGAGTTATGTTGGAGAAGATGAGCGTTTATGGATTAATATTTTTTTGTAGTTACTGCTTACAAAATCGGTTACCTAACGAAGACAACTTATTTTAACAAAATGGTGTAGATCAATGATTATTATTTCATTCACTATCACCCAAAAAACATTTTTAAGGAAATAATCATGGAACGTACCCATGATGCGGCACTCCTTAGTGTAGACGCTTGTATTAAGCAGACGGTACACTTGACCTGTTCACACAAACATTCAATGGCACAGAAAAATAAACGCAATGATAGTGGCGCCTGTTTTTGGGTTAGAATCGGTCGGCATTTCTTTAAATGCACACTTCATTTGATTTCTCCATCTGTCTGTTTATCTGTTATAGATTTGGTGCAGACCAACTATATCAAAGTGGCACCGCTTTCTGGTAGATTATCCTGTAACCCTAGACTGGCTACATTATAGCAATTTTCCCATCCATTTATTTTTACCTACTTAAAACGATACCACCAATGAAAGCAATATTGTGATTACTCTGAGCTTATTGTGATTACAATTGTTAGCTATTTCACCGATGAATCTAGAGCGCTGTCCATTTGCGACGATTCATCATTTAGCAGTTTTAGATTTAAAAGGAAAACACATACTTGGATATTTTTCTATGAAAAACCCTCCTCAAAATAGTAAAATTCTTTAAGGGAAGACTGTACTTTGTATCCCACCAATGTTAAATTTGCTATTTTTAGGGACATTTTTCACAAGATGGGTGAACGATAGGGAAATGAAACTTTACTTACTTGTAGTCGTCGGGTTGCTCGAGCTACTGACATTTTCGCAACTTAATCCGTTAAACAAATAAATAATTAATCCGTTTTAGAACATCCATATTATTCACCAGATCTTGCACCATGTGACTTCTACCTGTTCCCTAAGGTGAAATCTGCATTAAAAGGGACAAGATTTGAGTCTATGGAAGCAGTAAAAGAGAAAGCGGCACGTGTCCTGAAAGAGCTGAATAATAAAAATAAATAAAAACAAAATTTTGTACAATGTCAGTCTCGTTATTTAATAGCTTTACCTCGTACACTCACCAATCGTTAAAGAAACTTTTTTTGGGGGGTTCAGGGGACCTGAAAACGTGTAAATCCGGTGAAAACTTGTTTTTAAAAAGTTGACATAATAACATTATTTTCCTTCGCTGTACATATTCATACATAGTGCAAAAGAAAGTAAAACACATTTAATTGTGCGCCTAATTAGTCTTAATAACATTATTACGTAGCCTATATACGAATCAGTATGTTCATTCCTAAGGTATATATGTCATACAACGCAATTCTAAAAAAATGAAAACAACTACCAAATATTTCTTACGGTATTGTGTTATTGTATTTAGGTAGTAAACAAAAAATTTGACAGTTAAATAATGATATATACGGCAGGTAAATGATTCATTCTGTACTCCGGCCCCTTTCCTATTTATTATTACTCATGAGAAAAATACTAATTGTTTCGTTTCATTTGTACGGATATTGTTTGTTTTCTATTTGGTAGTTGACTGGTAAGATGACAAAATGGACTTAAATATACAAATCTGGTTATTGATAGGTCATTAAACGATAAATAAACAACCTTATTTAAATATATTAATATACAGACTGTTTCGAAATTTTATAATAAACTCTTGGAAGCTATTTCTACAGTTAAAAATAGTACAAGAAAAAAATCATATAAACCGGATGTATTTCATAAGCGAGTTGTTGTTTAGGTTATCATCCAAAAGGCGGCTGGTTTGAACCTCTAGATGCTTCACTAGTAAAACGAGGAGTGAGATCGTTTACCATTGCCTTCCTTAATCAGTAGAAAAGTATACTTATCAGCATGCCAAACCTTCCGAAAAGCATTTACTTTCCACGCTGAAAATGATACCTCCACTTAATTCACCACAGAATCTGGCTTTTTACTTTCTCTTGCCTACATGAATATATAGGAAGGAGAGTAGCCTATTGTTTTCATGTCGATTTTTCGAAATCGAATTTTCACCGGATCTACACGTTTTCAGACCCCCTGAACCCAAAAAACATGTTTTTAGCGATTTGTCTGTGTGTGTGTGTGTGTGTGTGTGTGTGTGTGTGTGTGTGCGCGCGCGCGCGTGCGTGAACAGAATTCTCAAGAACGGAACATCGTACAAACTTCAAACTTCAAACTTAAGTTAGATACCACTCTACCGGACCCGAAACGAACATTTTCATCAAAATCGGTCAACCGGAAGTAGTAGTTTATTCGTGTCATTTTTCACTTCTTTGCGATTTTTTCAAAAACAGCTCGTACGATTTTTTTTAAATCGCCTTATTTACTACATTTTTTATGCTCTACAAGATAGGGTAGGCGCCATGTCTACTGAAATTCTTAGGGAGGCTATTTTTCGTAAAAAAATTGTTTTTTAAGATTGCGACTTCAATATGCATTTTAGCGCAAAAATGTATATATTAAAAGTTGTAGAGAATTTAAAATCGTACAACTTGTATTTCAAACATTTTATATACGAATAACGCTTAGTTTAGCGGTAATTAGCGATTTTCTGTTTTCGTCTCACGAAAACGAGTAAAAATCGATTTTTTTACGATTTCGGGCTTAGTATGCATTTTACGACAAAAGTATATATAATCAAATTTATAGAAAATTAAAAGATCAAAATTTATAATTTAGAGCATTTCTCTCTGCGTAGCATAGTTTAGCGTGAAAGAGTGATTTTTTAAGATAAACTGAGGTTGATTTTCATTTATCTTCTTACATTCATGATTAAAAATTAGGTTATGTTTATTGAGGTTAGTTTTTTTTGTTTATTTCTAATGTTTTATTACTAATGTTAGGTTATATTGTTAATTATTTGCATTGGCAAGAGAATGTTGTTGAGTGTTTCACACCAGATCTTTTTTATATACTTTTGAGACCTCATAGGATCACGCTAGTTCAAGTATAGGTCTGTTCCAGTGTTGGGTTTCTTTGAAAAGCGCGCTCTCCTAAGCGTGGCTTCCTTTCGTTTGACCCACATTTTCTTGAAACGTTCCGATCTCTGTTTCCAGTCCTCGTTGGTAAACACCCTGTTGTACACTCTTCTGATTTTTGGTTCGAATGTTACCATATCAATCTTGACTAGTTTGTTGTACTTAGCTAATTTTGTTAGCAGGTCTTGTTTAGTGATTCCAAGTTACACCACATCTTTTCGCCTGACAACTTCACCCGCAACACTACATATCTGCTCCTGAAAACAGCTTACTAGCAACTAGCAACGTTTCCAAACGTTCTAAACGAGTTAGTTTACTAGCGCTAGTCAGTCACGTGACCATTTCTCTCCTACTAGCTGCTAGTACAAGCAAACATGTTCAAAGTCACTAGCGCGCTAGTGAATAGTATTCATTTTATCTCAACTGGTTGCTAGTTGATCATTTGCATCACGCTTATTTGCTAGCTGTTAGTCATCCAACACCTAATACTAGCATCGTGGAAATATAGACCTTTACAGCCCGTCCGATTTTAATTTGTCTAGCCCTTTCAAAGGTTTTATTGTACTTGATAAGAGTTCGACGACACCGAAGCGGTCAAAGAGGTTATATGAATGGTTCAAACAGCACAGTAAAGACTTTTACGGTGTGGAATCAGAACACTCGCAGAGTGGTGGGACAAGTCTAAATTTGCTGGAAATTAGATTGAAAAGTAGTGCAAGTTTCATTGTCTTTCAGTTAATTGTTTTTCTCTATATCAATTTTTTAGTTACCTATCATTTTTATACTTCCGTCCTCATATATATTTTGTTTATTTTTACGGCCATTATTTATGTGTACCTTCTCAGACTTTTAAATTTCTTAAAATTTTATAATTTTTGGAGCCTGTCACAATACAAAACTGAATATTCTTCAAAGTCAGAAGCACTTAGATCAATAATAAACGCACCTTTTTACGTAACCAATCATACCCTTCACAAAGACCTAAAATTACCAATGGTTCGAGACATTGTGAACGCAACATACAACTCATTACACACAAAGACAATTAACCACATAAATCCAAACGTCCAATCTCTTTCAACTAACGATCTCCCTTTTAACAGACGACTGAAACGAAAGTGGAATAGGGATCTTCTTCGACCCAAAAAAAAACATTTCATATAAAAAAATCATCCATCATAGTTTATAAATCATTATCATTGAAAAATATTAGCACCACATTCCTTGCAAAATTTCACACCGAAATTCCCGCCATTCCTCATTCATTCCATCTCATTTACTAGTTGTGCTATAAAAATTTGTACAGTTGTAAATAAAAATAAAGTTGAAGCCAAAAACAAATTCTTATAATTTCAAGTGCCAATGCCAAATCTACAAAATTTGTTTTTTCCGAATCTAATCGATATAATTTTATCTCAATTTTTCCAAAAAAAAAACTATTGACATAAGTACAGTTCTGAGATCTATTTTTAATTTTCCAGGTAAAAAAAACTTTAAAAACTATAAAATTTCCCCGTAATTTATGCTCCTAGACTTTCAAAACGTCTTCAACTCAGTGGCGTACCATCAGGGGCGGGGACGAACGGGATCGGACCTCCTCCCAAAAGCCTTTTATTTATTAAATATCTGCAGATGTTTTTCCGCAGAAATCGCCTACACGTAAACGAAATTTTAGGTGCCAGAATAATATAAAATGTAATTTCCAGGTAATTAATTTTCAAACCTTTTCAGATGGAGGACCTCACGTTTATCTGGGGGGGGGGAGTAATCCATACTTCCAGACCCCCTCAAAGAAAATTTCTGTGTGCGCCACTGCTTCAACTTACCGGACGTATAAAGATCACGGCGAATTTTCTGCAAACCTTAGCTCACTAACTGTGAACATGAACTTATTTTCTTTTTTTAGTGATAAAATAAGCTCCCGATAGATATTAGATATTTTGGAACATCTTATAATTTTATTACTTACGCGTTATCGTGTTCAAATTGTAAACACGTTAGCTGTTGTTATTGGCATTTCCCTTCCTAATGAAGTAATGTCAAAAAATTCGCTATCTACAATTATTTGCTTATTTTAACTAAGAATGTAGTGTTAATGACCTTATCCTGATAATTTAGTGGGATCATCAAATTTATGAGTTTTACAAGTTATGATCTTATGCAAAAATTTCACAAATGTTTAAAGCTAGAAGTCATTTGTAATATCACTGAATATATATTATTAAAAAAATACTTATCATAAGAGCTTCAATTCTTTTGTATTTAGAAACACCTAAGAATTTATAGCACATTATTAGCAATTGAGGATGTACGAAAATATAAAAGGTTGCAAATATCACAGAGTAAATAAAATTACTTTAGTATTGGAATAAACAGGGTGTCCCGGTAGGATTCGCTAAACATTGCAAGTGTGTTCCTTCTTTAATAAAAAAGAATAAAAAAGTTCTTATCAACATATGTCCGAAAACGCTTTATTAGGGAGTCACAGCTAGCGGACAATTTCACTCCGATTTCAGTTCAAGTATGGTAAAATTCGTCAGGGAGAAGAGCTGTCCTCTCGTAGTAATTTGTTTTCAGTTAGCGGCTTATTATGCATTTCAGGGCAAAAGTGTAAACTATAATCAAAGCTGTAGAAAATGAAAAACCTACAACTTTTTATCTACAACGTTTAGCGTCAAGACTGATTTCCCCGTATTTTCTCATTGAAATCGTTATAAAGTGGTTGTTTTTTTTTAAGATTGCGGCTTTAGTATGCATTTTACGACAGAAGTAATAGGTAACCAAAGTTATAGAAAATTTAAAAAACCTACAACTTTTATTTTAAGCATTATTTTCTACAAAGCTTAGTTTAGCGTTAATTAGTGATTTTCCGTATTTTTAAGTTCTACAGAGGTTGAATTTTCATTTAGCGTCATTCACTCGTGATTAAAATTAGGTTATACCCTATGTTTCTTTTTTACGTTGTATAGGCTACTCATAATGAAACATGGTTTATATCTTTCATTATTTACATTGGCAAGAGAGAGTTACGTGAGTATATATCACAGCAAATTTTTTAAATTTTAATTTGGAATTTTATGTGTTGTTATAGTTTAGGTCATCATCAGAAATGCTCGTTTGAACCTCTAGAGGCTTTACTAAGTAAAGCGAGGAGCAAGGTGGCTTATATTTGCCTTCTTCACTGAATGGAAAGTTAAGTTTTTCAGCATGCCCGAGGGCTTTTGAAAAGCATCTACTTTCCACCCTGCAAATGACACCTTTACTTCATTCACGACAGGGTCTGGCTGTACAATGATAAAATTCATTACATTCTCTCAGAGGAGATAACTCTGATTAATATTTTTTACACCTCTACCTCTTCTGTTGTTAAATGCTTTAGTCATATAATTGCCTGACCATGTAATAAGAAAAAGAACTATTTTTGTAGCCCTGGAGCTAGCAGATCGAGTGCAAATAATTTAACACTCCACCTACCTGTTCTGGGCATCGCAATTTTATGTATAATTTTATTACAATCCATTCTATGTTAAGCCATTCGACCTTGACCAAAAAAAATAACAAGACACAGCATCAAAATCAGCAATGAAATATAATGTAAAATTTAATACAGTTGAAAGAATAAGGAGAAAGTTAGCGCGCTTTGCCGGACTTTTATTTAGTATTTCAATGAAGAGCATTGACCATTTAAGTCCTTTAGGGCCATATTTAATGTTTACAGTTTAGAACTGCCACTACACTATTTATCACAGATTATTACATTCCACCTAAGGAGACTTAATTTAATGAATTTCTTATTGTTATTTTATTAATTTACATTCAATTTGTTATGATTTACTTTGCAATTAATTAATAGTATCATTTCTAATCTTATAATAATAATAGTAGTAATGGAAAATAATCGTATAAATTGTTTACCGCTTCTTAATACTGGAGTAAAAGTGTCTATTGTTATTAATTAAGGTAAGGATCTCTGTCCATGACTCATCGTCACAGTTCATGACCGATCCATGGATTAAGGATGATTCAGTCTGAAATAATTTTGATTTAGGCAGATATCTAAAAATATTTAAACTTACTTTCCAATCTACGTTTCAGATCTAGAAATTTTAATTTTTTTAATATTAAATATTTTTAACCAACTTATAGATTCAATTTTGCTCATAACAGGCAGGTAGAGCGTGAAGTTTCCGGAAGGTAGAGCGTGAAGTATCAAGGATCCTTCAAGGGTCTTTCGTCCTTTCTCTCCTTAAGGTTTTGTTGTATTTTACTTTCTTGTTGTTTAGGTCAACAGCTGAAAGATTAGTTTGAACCTCTAGAGGTTTTACTAGGTAAAACGAGGAGAGAGGTGGTTTACTATTTATTGCCTTTTCACTGAATTGAAAGAGTATGGTTTCACCATGCCAGGCCCTCAAAAGCACCTACTTTCCACCCTGCAAATGACATCTTCACTTCATTCACCACAGGGTCTGTCTGTATAGTGAAATTCATTACTCTCAAAGGAGATAACTCCGATTAGCGTTTTTTACATCTCTCTCTCTCTCTCTCTCTCTCTCTTCTGTTCTTAAGGGGAGACTGTATGATGGTTTTGACTGCAAGTTTTGATTTTTGGTTTATGTTTGTCAATAGTTTAGACCTAGATCTACCACAAAAACATTAAATTAGAACAAAAAATTATTTTAATAACAAAAAATTAGTTTTTATCAGGTTTATCCTAAAAAATTAACATGTCACTAAAAACAAATATTTTTCATATCTTTATATTGCTCGTTTTAGTGCAAAAAGAATTTTAGTTTTTTTTTAAATATCTGCCTCACTATTTTTAATATTCTCCGCTGCTAGTGTGCAGCTTCCTAACCAACTGTTAATGGGAAATTAAACTTGTTTCTGTACATTTTGTTTCTCATTTGTGCCTTTTCCCGTAAATTTAGATTTTTTTTAGCACTTAGGTACGTTTTTGTCAGAAACCATATAACCTACCAGGCTGAAATTTTTACCAGTTAATTATTATGTACATGCACATTCACCGACATTGTTTTTACTTCTTCAGGAGCTCAAAAAATAGTAATATGCAAAAAACGTAGAAAAGTATTTTAAAAATTTTATGTTATTCTTTATTCTTTTAAAAACGTTATGGTCCAACAGATTAAATTGAAAAGATGTCAGTAGATAAAACCACTCTACAACTATATAAGTGTGTAAAGTTTCATTTTCGTAACTTTCACCAATCCTATGAAAAATATACCAAAAAATTGCTAATTTAACATTGGCGGGATACAAAGTACAGTCTCTCCTTAAATGATTCAGCCATTTAATAAGCTGATCATGTGATAAGATATAGAACTATTTTTTGTAGCCCTGGAACTAACAGATTGACTTTACTTTCATATCTACCTGAAAAAATTTGATTTAAAAAATACTGATTGAATTTTATTTAATACTTTAGAACGTATTCACATAATGCAAGTAAACTTAACCATATGAGGGTCATTATTAACCCTCCCATGAATTAGTTTGCCTCTTTGTAATGAATTTATGAACGACAAAAACGTTACCCTTATGTTATATTTAGACATCTGAATGTGTGTCTTTGTACGCCTTCGCTTGAATATACATTTCCGTGAATAGTAATTTTTCGCTTTACTGTAACAGTACTTGCTTTATTTTTTATTTTTGATGACCGTCAACGAGTTCGGTTTTATGAACCGTTTCGTCGTACCATCTTAATTAGCGGCTGCCATTTTCTGTTGGCGCCACAATTCTCTACTCTAATTATCCATACGCTAACTATATACATGTAATGCAGAAAGCCTATGTTTCATGGGCCTATTATTCGTATGTTTCTTTTCAACTTATTCTCAGTTAATACCATAGTAAACCTACTCGTCACCAAATGAATCGTTTGTAGTTTTCTATTTTATTTGCTACAAAATTTAAGGCGTATAATTATTTAACTTTAGATAAAACCATATGATTTCTCGTCCTTTTAAAATTCATTGTGTCATCCAATTATTCAAAACTTTTGCATCAAATTAATTTTTTACATTTTTCTGGACTTGATATTCACTGGGAGTATCACGTATATCCATTGTCATGTTTAATACGGTGAAGTATCAAACACGGTGCAATACCGCCTTAAAATATGACAGCAATTTTTCCGTCTTTCCTTTTTTAAAAATTGTGGAAAATTCTTTACAGGATAGGTTTCAAAAACAATTGACACGTCCGATTTCTGCATCTCTTTTTTTTCTTTTTTTTTAACGTTTGACTGTTCTGCAATTACTGCTAATGCAGACGGTGAAGGAATATGAAATGATTTTTGTAACGTATGAAAATATGCCGTGTCTGATGGGATTCGAACCCAAGACCGCATGATCAGAGGCGAGCACGTTACCAACTACGCCAACGCGGTCGGCGTTCTGCATCTCAGTACGCAGCATATTCGTAAAGTAAATATATGTTAGAAACTTTTTTATTGACGGTTTTTAGAGCCCAAAAACCTACTTCATATTTCTACACAGCCACAGTTTACTTTTAAGCACTTTTCGTAAGGCTGCACCAGTTTCTTCAGTCCTTCTGTACAGTATGTGAGTTGGCCGCCTGAGAATTTAACCAGTTTACAAAGGAATTCTTGAGTTCCTTGTCGTCTTCAAACCGTTGTCCACAGTTTCAAATTCAAGAAGAAGAAATAGTCGCTAGAAACAAGTTCTGAACTGTAAAATGGGTGATCAAAACGTTCCCAACCAAAATCTTAAATCGTCTCCTTGGTTCGGTCAGAGGTTTGAGGATGCACATTACCATGGAAGGTCTCTTTCATAACAACTTTAACGTGAGTAGTTGTGTTTTAATAAACGGAATAGTATTTATTCCGAATGACAGATTTCTTCGTCATTGATTTCGGATCACACGTCTCAGTTAGGTGAGCGTTTGGATTTTTACTTTCTCTTGCCTACATGAATGAACAGGAAGGCAAGTATTGTTTTCATGTCGAATTTTCAAAATTGAGTTTTCACCGGATATACACGTTTTGAGACCTCCTGAACCCAAAAAAATATTTTCAGCGATTGTTCTGTGTGTGTGTGTGTGTGTGTGTGCGCGCGCGCGCGCGCGCGTGTGTGTGAACAAAATATCTCAAGAACAGAACATCGTACGGACTTGAAACGTGAAACTTAAGTTAGATACTACTATCGGACCCGACTCGAACATTTTTATCAAAATCGGTCAACCGGAAGTGGTGGTTTATTCGTGTCTCATTTTTCATTTTTTTGCAATTTTCTCAAAAACGGCTCCTACGAATTTTTTTAAAAATCGCCTCATTTACTACATTTTTTATGTTCTACAAGATAGGTAGGCGCCATGACGATTGAAATTCTTGGAGAGGCTGGCTCCCGTAGAGAAAAAGGTTTTTTTAAGATTGCGGCCTTTATATGCTATTTAGCGCAAAAATGTATAAAATAAAAGTTGTAGAGAATTAAAAACCTACAAATTTTATTAAAAGTATTTCTTTGTACTAAGATTTTATGACGAGAATTAATTCCAGGAATTAGGAAAATTAATGGCAAAACTACCAGAGGTTCCCACGTCTAAGAATATTATAGTATAAAATGGATTGGTATATTTTAAACACATTTTAATGAATGTACTGAATTACAATAACAAGTTTAGGTAAAGGTTCTTACGGAGTTTAGTCATTACGATGGACCCTTCTAAAATTGAATTTTAGGTAAAGCAATAAACGGTCTAAACCTGCTCCCGGAAGTCGGTGTTCTCTTAACATTATTTTTGTAATATTGAACAATTCAAGAAAACTACTGATAGATTTCTCACAAAATGTTCAATTACCTACGTTAAATACGGTTATATTGCGGTTACATCCGCAATTCTTAACCAAAAATTTTACCTGACTGAAGATTTATGAATGAAATTTATAACTGAAAGGAAGTAGCGACAATACTACAAGCACTGGGTGTTTCTAAACTGCATAAATCTTTAGAGTTTCAATTTCCGAGATTCAATTAAAAATAAGAATAAAATTTCTTCTTACAAACAAATGTTTGAAAACGTTTCGTTAGCGAGTTATAAATGATGAAATAATTTTCCGTGATTATTTTACTCCAGTAAAATGAAGCCACGCTGAAATTTACTAGAGCAGAAATTATGAAAAAATCTTTGTGGTTTCCTTAGTTCTTAACCTAAGTAATTCATAAAATGGGTTTCAGAATTGCATTTACCGGACCTTCTTCTTTTTCAGGTGTCCATTCCGAAGTAGGCGACCAACATAGTTTCACTTTGTTTTCTGCATTGGAGAATAGCTCTTCTGAGCTTTCCTCAAACCAAGTTCTCAGACTTCGAAGCCACGATATCCTTTTTCTGCCAGGTTTTCTTTGTCCGTATATTTCCTCCTAAAGAACGGCTTAATGGAACCAACATCTGAATTTATTCGTCAAGATATGTCACAGGTACTGGAGCTTACAACACTTGCTGGAGTAAATGATTGCCACGTCTCTCTTCATTCTTCTCAGAACCTCTACAATTGCCATCCGAGCAATCCATAGCACATTAAATTAAATTAGGATAGAAAATAAAAAAAATTGTGTGAAACACTCGCACGACTTTCTCTTGCCAATGTAAAAATGGAACAATAACCTATGATTAAACATGTGTAAACTATATAAAATGAAAAACAATCTGATTTTAATCATGACTGAATGACGCTAAATCAACCTTTGTAAACTTTAAAGTACGGAAAATCTCTAATTGACGCTAAATTAGGCGTAAAATTGTTGTTCTGTAGAAAAAAGGCTTTAAATACAAGTAGTAGGTTTTTTAATTTCCTACAACTTTAATAAAAATATACGATTTTGTCCAAAAATGCATAGTAAGGCCGCAATCTTAAAAAAAATCCCATTTTTACCGATTTTAATGAGAAAGAACAGGAAATCACATATCATCGTTTAAGAAAAAAACTTTGAAATAAAAGTTGCAGGGTTTGTTTTTCTTTAATTACATACTTTTGCCCAAAAACAGGTTAAAGCCACAATCATAAAAAAACAATTTTTACTACGGAAGCACAGCCCCCGAGAATTTCAGCAGACATTCCGCTTACCCTAATTTGTAAAGAATAGAAAATGTTGTAAATGAGGCAATCTAAAAAAACATGGTAGGAGTTGTTTTCGTGAAAATCATAAAAAAGTGAAAAATCGCACGAATAAACTACTACTTTCGGTTGACCGATTTTGATGAAAATGTTCTTGCCAGGAAGTTACCAGTTTAAACTTTGTACGGTATTAGTTTCTTGAGATATTTTGTATATACCTACAATCGCTGAAAACATGTTTTTGGGGTTAAGAGGGGCCTGAGAACGTGAATTTCTGGTGAAAACTCGATTTCGAAAAATCGGTATGAAAACAATACTACTTTTCTTTCCTACGTATTCATAGGTATAGTTCAAGAGAATGTAAAAAATAAGGTCAGAAATAATGCTTTTTCAGATTTATCATAAAATAAATTTGTTTAATTCCTGAATAGGCCTAAATCAACAATATTTCTACTTAAATTTATAGTAAAATTTTTATCTGAAAAACTGATAAAAATAAAGTCAGTAGTAAATAAAACAGTTTGTCACGCAGGTGCTGCGTAAACTAAGTACATTTCCTTCGCAAAATTTTTTGCATTTATTAACCTTAACGAAATTAACCCACCGGTTGTTCTAGTGGTAAAGTCGTCGCCGCGAATCAGCTGATTTTCGGAGACGAAGGTCCCGTGGTTCAAATTCTAGAGTGGTCTAAAAGTAATTTTAATTACTTTTTACGGATTTGATGGTTGGGGTTAAATTAACCACACTTAGTCAGAAATGGTCGACCTGAGTCTGCACAAGACTATACCTCATTACACATCATACTACATATTTATCATACTCATTTCAATGAGTCATCGGGCCGCTTATTGTTCTTAAATTGAACAGATCTCAACGTATACACACTAGGGATTCCAAGAAAAAACCAATATTAGTCAACACACTCTCTTACTTTTGTTTCTTTTCATAACTACCTCAAACTTCCTCTAGACGTTTTATTCAACTTTATCGAAACTTCCATAACAGTCCATTTCCAAAGGCGACTAAGGAAAAACTGGAACAGGGATCTGCTTTTAGGAACTGTTATCTATCGCTAATAAATAAATAATTAAATGAATTAATAAAAAATAAATAAAATGTCGGAGACCACGCAGTATGATGCTCTCCATCCACGTTACTCATGTCATTTCATTCATTCTTTCAAAACCCACTATCATGTTACGTTCACTGGTTGTTTAATTTTTAACAGTTGTTAATTTCACTAATAATTTTTTTAAAAAAATGCACTTTAAGATCATGTCAACAGTTTTGTCATTAAAGATTTTGGTGCGATATGGAACAGTTTCGGTGGTTTTTAAGGGGACCGTAACTGGGAAAACTAATTTTTCCAGGTTTTTTGTTTTTTCATTTTATGAAACTGCATAGTATTTTGAGTGTTTTGATATATTATTTACGGTGGTAGTGAAATTTTTGCAAATATAAACATTATATCATTGTACGAAGAACTGGGGTTGAAACCTGGAAAGAACATGTTTCGTGCAATGGAACAACTGGATTCAGAATATAACAGGATTCAACAGAATAGAAGATGCTGAAAGAGAGATGTCAGAATTTGAAAAACAAATACAGGAGAAGAGGAGTTTAAAAAGAAAAACAATTTGAAGATTTGTATCTTCAAGAAGAGGATCCAGACCAACCATCTTACAGCGTTGGACGTTATTAAAAAAGTATAAGTTACAATTTATAGCCAGTTTACGGAAAATCATGATTTTTGTAAGTTTACGCAATTTTTCTAAGGAACGGTTAAAGGTATTAGTATGAAATTTTTAGAACACATTATACTCATTATGGGCTAGTTCCGTACGCAAGATTATTTAAGAATTGTCCATAGAAAATATTTTACAATTTTTTCATTATTTTTTTCGGAATTATTTGTACTTTTTATAAAATTGAATAAACAATTTTTAATACTTTATTCAAAAATAAGCTCCCGTGTGGAACTAAATAAAAAAGTGAAGTTTAATTTTTTTAAAAATTAAGGTTCTAATTTTTATAGTTTTTTATGAAAAATTGTGAAAACTTAACATGTAGTTATACAGGCAGTTGCAATCTCCTTAACTTGTAAACTTTTCCAGACTCTGCCGGAATTTGAAAACCTTATATTTCGAAACATAAGGTTTACATAATTTTTTAGTTAGTTGTTGAATCCGCACCTGAAAGTTATGAATGAATTTCTGAAACACTCTGTAGAGTATAGCGGTACAGTATTCAAGAATGAAAAAGTAATTGTTATATGAATTGTACAGGTGACGAACATGTTTGAAAATGTCGGTGGGCTGATGAATTTATTGCCTTCATTTCTTATATTTTACATAATACTCTAGTTATGTCTAAAAATAGATAAAAATAATCAATAGTTAATAATACAGTCGTTACAGTATCCAGATTGTTTTCTATAACCACCTTAAAAACCTTTGCTAAAAACGCGTGTATCGTTATGTTTCATAAATTCTCATAAACCTTTCAGTAACTTGTACGAATGAACAATGTCGAACATCGGTCATAAATTACTATAAAAATAGATTACAATCATTTCATTTTTACCGCCTTTATAGAACTGTGTTAGAATCTTGGATTTCAGAACGGAATTTTCCGGGTTTAGTTCCTGGATAAGATCTGAAAAATTTTCAAATTTTTTTCAAACACAGTTATGGTTCAAATTTCACGATTGTCGTTAATCAAGTAGATGATAAAACAATTTTTTTTAAATTACCCTCCCTGTATCTTTAAAGGCGGAAAAATACTTGTCCAGCATTAAAACTTGGAGGTGTTGATTACCACAAACTGAAGTTGTGAAATACCTAGGTATGCATCTTCATAGGCGGTAAACTTGGAAAACCCTTGTGAGAGTAAAGAGGACAGAATTGAACCAAAAGTATTGAAAGATGTACTTGGCTGTTTGGCAGGAATTCTTCTGTTTGTGTCTCTAATCAAACTTTTCGACGTTGCCGCGCTCTGGTGGTCAACAGACACAGTTGTTGTTGAATCGCCGTCGAGTACTGGTCAAGATGCAACTTTTTTAGTCGTTGCTGCTGTTACATTCCCTTTGCCTGGTTGTACTGTTAGAACAAGAATTATACCAAGTGTAACAGCTAATCCTGTTGTACAAACATACCACAATATTGCTCTATAACCTATTTTCTTTGATAAACTTCAATCAAGTGAACCAACTGAAGATACAATTGATGCTACTAATAATGGAATAATAAGTCCTTTCAACATTCTGAGGAATAAATCTCCTGGAAAGTTGATACATAATTTCCCTCGTTTTCCATTTATCTTCTCTTGATGATCTTAAGATGAGGCCAGAAAATGTACCACCAAATACTGCAACTATTGTAAGAATTGTAAGCAAGTTTTCTCTAACAAATGATCTTTTCTGTCTTCCTTTCGCCATATTGTTTGTAATAGAAAGAACGTTGCCGCGCTCTGGTGGTCAACAACAACTGTGTCTGTTGACCACCAGAGCGCGGCAACGTCGAAAAGTTTGATTAGAGACACAAACATCTTCACTCTCTTAAAAATAAGTTACTGATTTACAAGATGTTGCTAAAACCAGTTTGGTTGTGTTGTTGTTTAGATCATTAGCCGAAAGGCTGATTTGAACCTCTAGGGGATTTACTAAGCAAAACGAGAAGTGAGGTGGTTTATTATTGCCTTCCTCTCTGAGTTGAAAAGCATGCTTATCAGCATACCAGGCCCTCCGAAAGCATCTACTATTTGTCAGTGGAAAGAAGAGAGTTGGCGGAAAGGCGCAAAACTGGGAGATTTTTACCATTTAATTGTTTTTTAATTTATAAAATGTATTGTAAATTGACTTATCATCATCATCATCATCTTACAAGGATTAGGCTTTATTGGCCTGTTCCGGCATCCATTTTTTCCTCGGCCTTCCCACATCTCGTTTTCCTATAGGTTTGTACTCCCATGCCTGCAATGGAAGTCTATTGGGTGACATTCGGAGTAGATGACAAGACCAGTTATCACGACTTTTTTTCAAAATACTCAGTAGAGGTTCCACTTGTAATTCAGCTCTTATGTCTTCATTCCTTATCTTGTCTAGTCGAGTGCAACCTTTAACCGCTCGTAAAAACCTCATTTCAGCAGCTCGTATCCGAGACTCAGTTCTCTTCATAGATACCGTATGCTATTAGCGGTACTGCCATTGCTCTATAAAATTTCAGTTGGGTATCATGTCTTGTTCTCCTACCCAAGGCTCTCCTTATACTACCACCAACAGAACTGAATCTCGCTATTTTTTCACCAACATCATCATTTACATCAAATGAAATGTGGCATCCCAAGTAACTGAAACTTCTTACTTGATCCAATGTGTGGTTGTCAAGCACAATTTTCGATCTAACTGGCCACTTCCCTCTGAATGCCATTATCTTGGACTTTTGGGGTGAGATCTTCATGCCAAAGTCTGCTCCAATTTTGTTAAGTTTGAATATTCCATATTGTAGTTTCTCTTCTGTGTCGAAAATGATTACAGTGTCGTCTGCATAAAGTAAAGAGTTTACAAAGGCATTATTGGAAAGTTCAATGCCTGAGTCAACATATCGATTCCAAATATCTAGAATCTCGTCAGCATATATATTGAACAAAGTCAGGGACATTGGGCAACCTTGTCTTACACCTTTATTTATTATAATTTTCTCTGTTTTCCTATTGTTTCCAAATGTGATTATAATGTCTGTATTGATGTATGCCCCCGCAATTGCAGCAACGAGATGTTTGGGATATCCTTTTTTGAGCATTATATCCCACAATTGGGCTCTTGAAACATTATCGAATGCTTTCTGCCAATCTATAAAAGCCATGTGAGTTTCGCAATTATAATAGACTTTAATATAGACTTATAGACTTTTATGCTAATAGAATAAATGGAGCCGTATATTTTTTGTTTAGTGGAATTTTCAGGTATTTACATGGAATCGTTGAAAATTTAATTTCAAGTTTTTATGAGGCCTTCAGGCCAGCCCAGTCAGTTGTCTGGTAGTAAATTGCTACTATTGTTAAGTAACATCGGTTGGACAAGCGACTTTGTATGGTGACCTGCTGACAGCCATCCGTGAACAAACTCTACTGGGGGTCCCTGTTCAAACTCATGCCTAATCACGTCAAATAATACAGCAAAGTAGCGATCAAATTGGGTAGTTGTTAATAATGTACAGTTCCCGATAACAAATAAAAGCTAAAAAAAAAGTTTTTCTGAAGGCTAAATGCAGTAATTAGTCTAAATGCACATAAAAATTATAATGTGTAAATGTGTCAATGTTTAAAATGCTGAGTAGACCTACATAAAACTTATAGTGTATGAAAAATTAATGTAGTTTACAATGTTACTAAGTTTGTAGTATTACGGTATATTAAAGTTATAGAAAATTAAAAACTTACAACTTTTATTTCGAATATTTTTTTCTACAACGTTTAGATTAGTTGTCATTAGTGATCTTCTGGTTTTTTTCTCAAGATCAGTAGAAAACTGAAATTTTAAGACTGTGGCTTTAGAATGCATTTCACGACAAAAGTTAATAAATCAAAGTTATAAGAAAGAAAAAGATATTGTTATAACTCGTTGTAGAAAGAGTAAAATTGTAAACTTTTTGTACAATGCATCTTTATCATTTAATTAATTCACATATAAACACAACATATTTAACACAGACATGAACATATTTAACCCAAACATGAACATCTTTCACACAACAGTTTCTTTTTCTTTTTTTTCTCACCAGCTGATCTCTTTTCGCCACACATTATAACACCACCTCCCTCTCAAGGGTGTTGGTCCCCAACACCTTCCAGCTCTCCTTTGTACGGTGTAAGGCGATCTAAATGAACCACCTTCGGCTTGGAGCGTTTGCCAACGCATTGCACTCGATACACAACATCATTAATCCGCTTCACTACGACGTAGGGGCCTTCCCACGGAGCCCTTAACTTCGGACTAATTCCCTTCTTCCGTGCAGGATTGTATAACCACACCTTGTCTCCAACGCAATATCCCGATGATGTTGCTGCTAGATCGTAACGGCTCTTCATTTTTGTGTAGCACAAATTCAAACTAGTTCGCGCAAGTTGGTGGATAGTTCGTAGTCGTTCTTCCATATCCCTGACGTATTCCACTGGAGCATTTGGTCGATCTGGAGGGGCACCAAACACTAAATCACAGGGCAGTCTAAGATCTCTTCCGAACACCATTTCTGCTGGACTCCAACCAGTCGCCTGATGGGTTGCTGAACGATAAGCCAACAAGAATATAGGCACTTTAGTATCCCAGTCCTCCTGGCTCTCTGATACAACTTTCTTCAGATACTCTACAAGAGTACGATTGTAACGCTCCACCATACCGTCTGATTGTGGATGTAACGGCGTTGTCCTGGTCTTCCTCATCCCCAGCAACTGACAAATATCCTGAAGAAGTTTCGACTCAAAATTCCTACCTTGGTCACTATGAAGCTCCAAAGGGACACCGAAACGACAGATCCAATCTTTTACCAGGTGCTCCGTCACTGTAGCAGCTTCTTGGTCTGGAACTGGATACACCTCCGGCCATTTTGTAAAGTAGTCCATTACCACAAGAAGATAACGATTTCCGGCTGCAGAACGAGGGAATGGTCCAAGAATATCCACGGCAACCCTTTCAAATGGTGCACCCACAGTGTACAGCTGTAGTCGACCCCTGGAACGAGTCTTCGGACCCTTGCTTGCAGCGCACGCATCACAACGTCGACACCACATCTCCACATCTGCCCTACAGTTCACCCAGTAAAACCGCTTTCTTATTTTCTCTAACATCTTGTTGACGCCCAGATGACCACCGGATGCCCCACCATGGATCTCTTCCAAAACTTCGGTCGCTCTGTTCATCGGTAGTATCTTCTGCAGTATACTACTCTTGCCATCGGCTGACTCCCACCGCCGGCTTAAGACTCCATTCACCACTAGCAAAGAGTCCCACTGAGCCCAGTAACTCTTATATGCCGTACTCCTCATCGAGATTTCACTCCAGGCAGGTCGAGAATCTCCTTCCTTTTCTTCTAGGATGTGGCGAAGATCTTCTTCCGCTATCTGGTCTCGGCGCAAAATGTCGTCGTTCCAATCACAGGATGACTGAATCTGTGTTCGGTTCACGGTAATACTTTTATGTCCCTCCAGCTTCATGCAATGCTTGCAGCCTTCTGGACACGGTCTTCTGGATAGAGCGTCAGCGTTGGAATGCATTTTTCCTTTCCGATGTTCAATTTTAAAATCATACTCTTGCAACCGCTGCATCCAGCGTGCCGTCTGTCCTTCCAGGTTCCTAAAACCGAACAACCACTGCAGAGCAGAGTGGTCCGTTCTGATAGAAAATTCTTGGCCATACAAGTATTTATGAAAATGCTCAACAGTTTTCACAATAGCCAGTAACTCCTTGCGAGTGACACAATAATTTCGTTCTGCTCGTGATAGAGTCCTGCTGAAATATGCAATGACCTTCTCTTCACCATCTTGCATCTGAGACAGCACTCCTCCAATACCAACATCACTGGCGTCTGTATCGATGGTAAATCGCTCGCCCAGCCGTGGATACGCTAACACTGGGGACGTACATAATGCCTCCTTTAGAGCACAAAATGCCTGTGTAGCTCGGTCACTCCAATGAAAATGTCTTCTTTCCTCAGTCAACTCAGTCAACGGCTTTGACAGATTGTGGTAATTACGAACGAATCTTCTGTAATACGTGCATAGTCCCAGGAAACTCCGAAGTTCGGTTTTACTAGTTGGTACAGGCCAGTCCTTAACGGCATTCAACTTCTCTGGATCCGTGCTGACGCCATCCCTGGATACTACGTGGCCCAGAAACTTCACTTCAGTCCTAAAAATATTGCACTTTTTAGGAGTCAATTTCAGGTTTGCTTTTCTTAACCGGTCAAACACCTTCTCCAAATTCGCCTTATGTTCACAAAATGTTTTACCCATCACGATGATGTCATCAAGATAGACCAGGCATACCTCATACGAAAGACCATGTAAAACCATTTCCATTAATCTCTCAAACGTAGCAGGTGCATTGGTAAGACCAAACGGCATCACTGTAAATTGCCACAAACCTTCACCAGTAGAAAACGCTGTTTTCTCTTTGTCCTCCGGGTGGACCTCCACCTGCCAGTAACCGCTCTTCATATCCAGTGTTGAGAACCACTGCGATCCTGCTACAGTATCTAGAGTATCATCGATCCTCGGCAAAGGGTAGCTGTCTTTCTTCGTTACGTCATTTAGTCTTCTGTAATCGACGCAGAATCTTAACGAACCATCTTTTTTCTTTACCAAGACTACCGGCGATGACCACGGGCTACTCGATTCCTCAATCACTCCTTGCTTTTCCATGTTTTCCAGCTGGTTCCGAACTTCCTGTTGCTTTGCGAAAGGAACTCTCCTTGGCCGCTGACGAATAGGTAGTGCTTCGCCAGTATCGATTTCGTGATAAGTATAATTTGTTCTCCCTATATCCGTTTCACTTGTAGAAAAGATGTCCATATACTTTACCAACAACTGCCGAGCCTTCTGTCGTTCCTTTTCCGTCAGTTCACCAGCTCCCTCCAGCAGTACATCAAGGATTTTTCTTTTCTCCTCGTTCAGTCTTGGTTGAATAACGGGTCCCTCGTCGTTTTCGGCTACCCATTCAACTGGTTCGCAACGTCCTATTACTTGCCCCGGCTTCATCACTTTACTTTCACTAGTCACATTCGCGACCCGTACCGGAATGCAGGCAGTCTCCTGGACGAGACTTCGACCAACCAACAATCCGTCACATTTTTCCAAATTATCTGGCTCCGTGATAAGAAGTGATGACGTGACTTGCTCTTCCGGAAACGTTTCAATTATACGCTCAGTCATAGGTGGTACTACTTCTTCCCTTCTAACCAACAGCCGAACCAGTTTATTCGTAAACTCACGAGCATGCCGATTAGGTTGCATACATACACTCTCGTTTCCGATATTAATTAACTGTCTTTTAACATTGATAACAAAATTATAAACTCTCATGATGTCCAGCCCAACAATAAATTCATCCGAGATCGGTGCGACAAACACCACAGCCCTAATTCTACGACGGCCGAAAGCGATGTCGACCTCCGCTTCACCTTGTACTGGGACTGTCTCCCCACATGCTGTCTGAAGGACAAAACTTCTCGTTGTTTGTCTAACAATATCTGCTGCCACCATATCTGGCCTGATGACGGATGATGTCGCACCGGTGTCGATAGTTAAAACACATGACCGTTCGTTCACGCGGGCGGGCATCATAAGACTATCACCATCACTTTTCAGTAGGGTAACGCTTACAACAGAGTCTGGGGCATTTGGTTTCACTTCAGCCGACATACGCCCCGCCGTGCCAGCTCGACTTAGTTTTCCCGACTGCGTACTTACTGAAACCTGACGACCTCCTTCAGCCGGCTTTTTCTCTCGGCAGTCCCGTCTTAAATGGCCAGACTTGCCGCAGGTCCAACACTTATAGTCTGCTTTCGGGCTCCTTTTCGGACAAGTTGATCTTACATGGCCGGCCTCTCCACAATTCCAGCATTCAATTTCCGGGCTCCAAGTTTCCGATCTTCCACGGGTCGCTTTCTGTCGAACAGTAAGCTCGCGAACTGGTATCGAACGTGACGCTATCGTGGCCGCCTCCAGCGTCAAAGCCTGCACTATAGCTGCAGCCACAGTTCGATGATCACCTAGCAGGAGCAGTTTCTTCATCTCTTGATCCCGTAGACCGTCCACAAATGCCTGCGTAGCAAGTTGTTGTTGGATGTCTACCGGTGCCGAGTGATAAGCCAGCTGGCCTAACCTTTCCACTTCCGCAGCAAATTCTTGAACAGACTCGCCTGGTTTCTGGATTCGATGTTTCAGTTGGCAGCGGTACACGCTTTGTAAATGGCTGTCACCATACCGCTGCTCCAGAGCTGTTACAATACACTGGTAGCTGGCATTTCCCGCGGGAAAAGTTCGCAGCAAGTCCGCTGCAGATCCCCGTAACGATACCGTAAGGTTGGCCGCCTTCTCCGACTCGGACCAGTTATTAAATTTTGCAGCTGCTTCAAACTGCAACTGATAAACGCACCACGACACACTCCCATCAAATATCGGTACTTTTACTCTATGCACCGATTTTTCGAACGATGATGAATTTCCGAAACTGCGCTCGGTAACATCTACGGGCATAACAACATCCGTAGCAGTTGCATTTATTTCATTAAATTCCGGAATTTCTTTCCGTAAATCCCTTCCAATCTCTTCCTTAAACTTCCTAAATTCTTCATCTATTTCCTTTCTAATATTTTCCCTGAACTCACCAGATTCCTCTTCGACTGTTACAATTTTTTCACTTATTTTGTCCACTCGTCCTTCAAACTGTTCCATTTTTCCTTTTAAACGATCAAAATTTTGATTTAGGCTAAGCTGTCCGTAAAATTTTTAAATTTAATATTTTGTTCTTCAAATTTAGAATTTAATTTGTCCGTTTTTAAATTTAAATTTTCGTTTAAACTGGTAATAAGAGCTTTTAATTCTTCCATCTCTCTCAGTTTTGTTCGCGTCTCCATAAAAATCAAAACAAAGGTTTGTTTACCAAAATTATTCACAGCGAGTTATTAAAAATTTATCCCACTTCTGACACCAGTGTTATAACTCGTTGTAGAAAGAGTAAAATTGTAAACTTTTTGTACAATGCATCTTTATCATTTAATTAATTCACATATAAACACAACATATTTAACACAGACATGAACATATTTAACCCAAACATGAACATCTTTCACACAACAGTTTCTTTTTCTTTTTTTTCTCACCAGCTGATCTCTTTTCGCCACACATTATAACAATATTTTTTTTATTTCAAGCGGTTTTTTTCTAAAAGCTTAATTTAGTATCAATCAGTAATTTTCGTGTATTTTAGTCTTCCAGAAGTTAATTTTTATTTTGCTTCATTCACTCATGATTAAAATTAGATAATTTTTCATATTACATTGTTTACTCATGATTAAACATAGGTTATATGTTTCATTATTAACATTGTCAAGCGAAAGTCGTGTGACTGTTTCACACTCACCTCAATCATTTTTTTAATGATCCACAGATGTTTACAAAACCAATTTTTTAGGCTATCCCTTTGATGCTAGCGAAATCCCTCACGCAGCGCGGGCGCAGTCTATTAGTACATTTTATATATTATGTATTTTTTTGAGATTACACATATAATTATACAGGGCTGCCAAATAAATAAAAATTAAATCTAAAAACAGAACTTACGTCACAAACACATTTTTCAACATTTTCCGAGTTTTTTCTTAGGTTTTAATTGTACTAATTAACGACAATGTAAAAATTACAAATACAAGTTAAACAATAAAAGAAAATTTAAGTATGTTGTTTTTGTAGGAACAAAGTCTGCACTTATTAAATTAAACTTATGTGAAGCCCTATTTAAATGATACTGATGCTTATTAACAAACTACTTTTGAGTTTAGGCTTACTTAAAAAAAAACTAAGTATGTATTTAACTTGACTAAAGGTTTAACAAGAGTATGGTTTAACAAAAGACACCAATTTGTTTTTATTACACTTTATGTAACACATGACAAAGACTGACAAATTTTTATTTATTGTTAAAGTCAAATTAGTGGAAGCTTTTGTTTTTACGCATTTAAATATCTTTATGCCAATTTTTCTTTGCCTAACATGCTTACGCCTTTTCGTAGGCTAAATATAAAATATTTCCTTGTTATATTATCATTAGAATCGCTTTAATATTTTTGTTTTAATTATTGAATTTAACCGAACGGACTGGTCAAGTGCTACAGTCCTCACCGCGAGTCCAGTACTCCTATCCATTAATGGCAGGTGGAGAGTTACATTACAATCCAACCTCGATTATCCGGAATTCGGGTTATTCGGGATTCGGATTAACCGCGGTCATGATCATCCGGGATCGTGATAATGGGAACACTGCATCGGCGCCGAAACAAAAGTAACTTTCCGGTCGCGACAGGGAAAATATCTTTTTTCTTTTGATGTAACATAATTGTAGGCGTGGCCGCAACTCTTGTATACCTGATTTTCTTGAAAAGTCATTATATATGTTTGTATGTATAATGTATATTGGAAGAACCCATAATATGGTGCAATCAGTACTGGATTTCTTGGGATTTTCCACGGTCTTACAAAGATTACGGGTTTAACGTGTCGTAAAAAATTACCTGTATTATGTGGTAATATCTGAAAGTAAGTTCTATGCACCTATATAATATACATACATACTTATATACATACATATATATGATAATGAACAGCCAAAACAAAACAAAATTAAATATAAAACTCACCTCAAAGTATTATATTCATTCAAGATCTTTCGTCTCCCTCGGAGACATCATCAGGAATTCAAAAACACACTAATCACACAAAACATAAAACATTAAAACAATTATGGTCGCAGACCACGTCAATTGTTCAAAAAATAGATTCCTACATCGATAACCATTCCGCGCGCGGTTATTCGGCCGAAACTTATATACATATATATTGGCATTCATAGGCACAAATGTACTATGTAATATTGTGTATTCGGATTAACCGATTTCGATTTTCCGGGGTGGGTGTAGCCGGAGGTCAGCCCGGATAATCGAGGTTGGACAGTATTTGCATTCGATCTGTTAGTTCCAGGACTACAAAAATAGTTATGTTTCTTATCACACGATCAACCAATTATATGACTGAAGCATTTAAGAACAGAAGAAGTAGAAGTGTAAAAGACTACTCAGAGTTATCTCCTCTGAAAGTAATGAATTTCATTATACAGCCAGACCCTGTGGTAAATAAAATGCAGGTGTCACTTGCAGGATGGAAAGTAGATAGTTTTCAAAGTCCCTGGTATGCTGATAAGCATACTTTTTCACCCAGTTAGGAAGGCACTGGTAAACTACCTCATTTCTCGTTTTACTTAAATAAAACCTTTAAAGGTTCAAACCAACCTTTCGGCTGATGGCCTTAACAACAACACTTCAACGTATTGTACTAATTTTTTTACGCTGAATAAAACGATTGTTTGCTCGAGCTGAACGATTGAGCGGTTACCGAGATAGGAAGGGTTCAGAATATTGATAAAAAATCAAAATTTAAGTAACGTACAAATTAGAAATTTCGTACACGCTGTAAGAATATAATTCGCTATGTTGTGTTAAAATTTCAAACTTTTCGGTCAAATAATTCTTGAGTTATATTATGTCTGTAAACGAAAAGCAAAAAACCGTGTATTTTTGTCTTCCAACCTCGATATGACAATTTTTAAACAACATTAAAAACATAGATTTACTACAGGTCAACGCAGAATAAAATGCGCTAAATTTTGATGTAAAGTATGTTGAAATTCGACTTATCGTTTCGGAGATGCAAGGGTTCAAACTCGGATGTATAAGATTATGAAACCGATAGTAGTCAGAGGCATTTCCTCTGAGAGTAATGAATTTCATTATACAGCCAGATCTTCTGGTGATGAACTGAAAGTTTCATATGCAGGGTGGAAATTAGAAGATTTTCAGAGAGCCTGGTATGCTGATAAGCATACTTTTCTATTTAGTGAGGCAAGAATTGATAAACCACCTCACTCCTCGTTTTACTTGTTTTAAAACCTCTAGAGATTCAAACCAGCTTTCCGGCTGATGACCTAAACAGCAAGAACATGCTCAAAATGTTTTTCAAATAAATTACGTTAAAAATCTTTCTGAAATTTTAAAGAATTAATTGGTAAATCCCACAAAAATTGATTTTGATTTTGTTTTTAAATGAAATCCTTACATACCTATAAAAATTGCGCGTTATTAGTCTGTTTATAAGAGATTATTCATCAAATAAAATATTTATACTTAAATACCTTACAATAAATAATTTCATGAGTGTATGCTGTTCGAAAACATCCTGTTTACATTAGTGATGCATTTATTACCCAATTAAAGGTATTGGGACAATTAGAATGTTATCTATCTTTCTTTTATAAATTGATAAATTATTAATTAGAATAATTAACCGACTACTGAGTATTTCACCACCTGGTTAATGTACAATACAACACTAGCTGGTATAAACAATCGTCATAGCTTTAAAATGTTGAATTATTCATCTTTGTTTTGTACTATAATATATTTGTACAATTTATGAATCATCAGGCCTTATTTTTTACTTTCTCTTGTCCAGTATGAATATATAGGGAAGAAAAGTTATGTTTTTCTGTCGATTTTTCACCAGAAATATAACATGTTTCAAGCCCATTTTTAACAGAAAAAAATGTTTAGCAATTTGTTTAACAGTTGATTTTCGGAGACGAAGGTTCCTGGTTAAAATTCTAGTAAAGGTTTTATACTTTTATACGGATTTGAATACTAGGCAGTGGTTACCGGTGTACTTTGATAGTTGAGGTTCAATAACCATTCTTTTTCAGGAATGGTCGCCCTGGGTCTGTACAAAACTACACCTCATTTACACGTCATACAAATCATCCTCATCTCATTTTTTGCGTCCAGGAGACTCCAGGAGGAGTACAGGACATGTCAGTTATAACACCTGAAATACATATAACATACAATGGTATAACATACACAAGATACATACAATGTATCGCTACTATCAAGAAAGAAATTCTTGTGTGCTATAAAAGTTTCACCGATCAAGTAATTTTTCAGATTTTTTTTAAAGGAATGCAAATTATCACACATTTTAAAAATTGGGGTAATTTATTCATGAATTTTCTCCCTGCATAAGTAGGTTTTTGTTCAAACAATTTTGTGGAGTGATTAGCCACATAATAATCATTTCTGTTTCTCGTGTTATTATTGTGAATATTGAAATTCTGCATAAAATTATTTGGCCTAACATACACAATCACCTCAAAAATGTAGAGAGAGGGAACTGTAAGCAATTTAAGCTCCTTAAATAGTGGCCTGCATAAGGTTAGCTGGTTAGCTTCCTCCATACTAATAGCTTTCTTTTGAATTTTAAAAACCCTATTCATATTATCCATGCTAGAATTACCCCATACTAAGGTACCATAACGGGTATGAGACAGAATGAGGCAATGATATGCTGCCATTAGCAATTTTTTTTTCATTTAATCTGGCAAGTTGTTTTAGTACAAATACCCCAGATGATATTGGGTCATGGGGTTGCTTATTGTTCTGAATTCAACAGATTGCAATGTAGGCCTACACATAAAAAGGATTAAAAAGAAAAAAACAATTGGTAGACTATGTATTTAAACAAAATATCTCAAGAATGGAATATCATACAAAAATGAAAACTTAAATTAGGTACCACAAGGAGACTCGACACGAAAATTTTCATCTAAATCGGTCAACCGAAAATAATAGTTTATTCGTGCAATGTTTCATTTTTTTGCAAATTAAAAACCGGCTCCATCGGGTTTTTTTTAAATTGTCTCATTTACTAAATTTTTTACGGGGCGTTCTCTTGCAACGAAAATAGTTTGGAGCGATTTAAAACCGGTAAATGCTTTTGCCGGGGATGGTCGGTAAGGTCCAGATTTGGAGGCGCGACCTCCACTTTTTATGCTCTACAAAATAGGGTAAGCACTATTTCTGATGAAATTCTTGGGGGGCAAAGCTCTCATGATAATTTTTTTTACAATTGCAGCTATAATATGCATTCTACGACAAAAGTGTAGCCTATATAGCCTACAATTAAAATTATAGCCTATATAGAAAATAAAAAATACAACATAAATTCAAACATTTTTTCTACAGCGCTTAGTTTAGCGTCAATTATAAATGATTTTCCGTATTCTTGAGTCCTATAGAAGTTGATTTTCATTTTGCGTCATTCAATCATGATAAATAAACAAATTAGATGATTGTTGTTTAGGTCATCAGCCGAAGGGGTGGTTTGAACCTCTAGAGGCTTTACTTAGTAAAACTAAGAGTGAGGTGGTTTATGGTTTACCATGCCTTCTTTACTGAGTGAAAAAGTATGCTTATTAGCAAGCCAGGCCCTCTGAAAAGCACCTACTTTCTACCCTGCAAATTAAACCTACCGTTCATTCATCATAGGGTCTGGCTGTGTAATGAAATGCATTATTCTTAGAGGAGATAACTCTGAATAGTGCTTTTTACACAATTACGTTTTCTGTTCTTAAATGCTTCAGTCACATTGAAGAACCATATAATAAGAAACAGAACTATTTTTTTGTAGCCCTGGAACTAGTAGATCGATTGCAAATAATTTAGCACTCCACCTGCCTGTTATGGCCGTAAATGATTATTATAAAAAATTACATTTTACATAGTTTACTCATGATTAAACAAGTTATATTGTTGATTATTTACATTGCAGGAGAATGTCGTGTGAATGTTTCACACCATATTGTTTTAGATAAAATTACGAATTTATCAGTAATTTTGTATTTCTGATAGTATTTTGGGTTCCTCAGAACTATCTTTATTTTTGAAAAAGTAAAGATATTTATTCCCACTAAATCAAATAAAAAAAAAAAAAAAAATGAACAACCGGGAAACGAGAAAGCACCGTGATATATGCTTCTGTCAAATTTATATAACAACCTACCAAATTATTTAAAAGATCTTACCATATTATTTTAAAATAAACTCAAATAGTTCCTGCTGGATTTTTTAAATTTTTTATTGAGTAATTTAGGAATACGATAGTCTTACACGAGTTACTTCTTTAATTTTGTTTTGGCTAGAGTTATTATTTTGGAGCTTGAGTTTTTACCATTAATTCCAAAAATGCTTTCCTTCTTTCAACACTCCACTTTGGTATGTTGTTTTTCTTAACCTTTTCGTCCGGAAAACCTTAATGTTCTTCAGTTATTATATTTCTGAATTTAATTCTACCTTTTATTACGTATTTATGTTCAGTGTCATTAAACAACTAAACAATTAAATAATAGTGTTAAAAATAATTTTATAATATGTATGAATTCTTTAAACCCGCTGAAATTATTTTTGAAAAACTGGATCAAACTGACTCTTTCGAGTGTATATGTTCATCAAATAGGCCTAATTCAGCGTAATGAAATATTTCTTTCTGACGAAATAAAAAAGTAACTTATCTTGCACATTATTAAAATAATTTATTTTTATTATTATTCCATCTTACATTTTATGGACCGATCAGACTTTACGCCCACAACAGACAGGTGGAATGTCAAATTGTTTACACTCAATCTGTTCGTTGCAGGGCTAAAATAAATAGTTCTGTTTCTTATCACATGGTCAGCAAATTAAATGACTGAATCATTTAAGAACAGAAGAGGTAGAGGTGTAAAAGACATTAATCAGAGTTATCTCCTTTGAAAGTAATGAATTTCATTATACAGCCAGACCCTGTGGTGAATGAAGTGAAGGTGTCATTTGCAGAGTGAAAAATATGTGTTTTTCAGTGGGCCCGGCATGCTGATAAGCTTACTTTTTCACCCAGTTATGAAGGCATTGGTAAACCACCTCATTCCTCGTTTTACTTAGTAAAACCTCTACAGGTTCAAACCAGCCTTTTGGCTGATGACCTAAACAAACAACAGACCGAACTTATTACTTCACGATCAAAATTATTCAAATTTATGTTCAAAATTTGCATCAATTTATGTTTATTCGGTTGTTTACATAAGTAGCCCTACTTCGTATTGTTTTATTACATTATTGTATTAGTTTTTTTTGTTAATGAGAGTAAAAACTGCTCATAACCGTTAATTAGTCAACTTGTAATTACGAACACAGTAAACAATTACGAATTAACTTATAGGCCAAATAAATTAGTTTTAGTATAATGGTTTGGGTGTACTGGTCAAGATTTTCGCGCACTTGTCCTTGACTGCTCCAAGTAAATGTCTGATCAGTCTTCCTTTTTGCATCAATAAAATAGTATTACCCATTTCGTATTCTAAATGTTTAGATTTGTCATAATTATACGATGTATTGTGTCACTAAAAAGAATGTGTGTTCACGAGAATTTTCGAGAACTAAGATTTTAAAAATATTAACGTACGCCCTAAATAATAAAAGTGATAAATAGGATTTCTAAGAAAAAAATATAACGAATAAATGGTTATGTATAATAAAGGAAGGCCTTTCTATTGTTGTACGGCTATTGTGAAAGAGCCGGATACCTATTTAGATAATTGGCCTTTTTGTAAGACCTTTTATTCAATCCTATTTGTTTACAGTTTGTTAAAATTTGAAGCCGTCAGAAGGATTTTGTATTTTTATTAGTATATCGAAAATCTCTGTTCTTCTCGAAAACTCCATCGCTTCATCTATATAACGGAGTATACGCGTTTAGGGAGTCAGTCTGTTTAACAAAACAGACTTTTTAGTTTTAACAAAAAGATTTGGTTTTAACCAAAATCAGCTGTTTAACAGCTGATTTTCGGAGACGAAGGTTCCTGGTTCAAATCCTAGTAAAGGTAGTTACTTTTATACGGATTTGAATACTAAACAATGGTTACCGGTGTACTTTGATGGTTGGGGTTTAATTAACCATACTCTCTCAGGAATGGTCGGCCTGGGTCTGTACAAGACTACACCTCATTTACACGTCATACACATCATCCTCATCTCATTGGGTCATGGGGCTGCTTATTTTTCTAAATTGAACAGATTGCAACGTACACAAATTAGGAATAAAAAAATAAAAATAAAAAAATAGGGAGTCGGTCTCGATTTGTTGGGTATTCAGGGAATGAATTGGTAGTGCTTAACGGTTACGTTTGGAAAAGGCTAGCATTTCTGCGTATTGTTTAACGTTATTTTTGTATCTTTTTGTAAGCAGATTTAGTAAATTGGTTAAGTTTATTTATAGTTATTAGTTAATTAAGTAGTATAGTTTGCTATTTATTATAAGTAAATTTATTGCAACCTACTGGTAGATTTTAGACACTTTGTTGTTGTTTAGGTCATCAGCCGAAAGGCTGGTTTGAACCTGTAGAGGTTTTACTAAGTAAAACGAGAAGTGAGGTGATTTACCATTGCCTTCCTCACCGAGTAGAAAAGTACGCTTATCAGCATGCCGGGCCCTCTGAAAAGCACATATTTTCCACACTGCAAAATGACACCTTCACTTCGTTCACCACAGGGTCTGGCTGTATAATGAAATTCATTACTTTCAGAGGAGATAACTATGATTAGTGTCTTTTACACCTCTACCTCTTCTGTTCTTAAATGATTCAGTCATTTAATTGACTGACCATGTGTTAAGAAACAGAACTATTTATTTTAGCCCAGCAACGAACAGATTGAGTGTAAAAAATTTGACACTCCACCTTTCTGTTATGGACAGTTAGACACTTTATTAATTGTAATTTTTAGTTGTAATAAATACTGTAATTTTAAACTTTAGTATGTAAATTATTTATTTTACTCAGATCCCGAAACGTAGTCCTCTCATGGTAAAAAAATATGTTTTTTAAGATTGTAGCCGTAATATGCATTTAAGGGGAAAGTGTATATTGTTTAATTAAAGTTGTAAAAATTTAAAAACCTACAACTTTTATTTCAAATATGTTTTTGTACAACGATTAGTTTAGCGTCAATTAGTGATTTTCTGTATTTTTCTCATTAAAATCGGCAAAAAGACGTGATTATTAAGACCTAGTATATGCATTTTACGACAAAAGTGTTTATAATCAAAGCTGTAGAAAATTAAAAAAGTTACAACAAAAATTGAGCTATATTACTCGGTTTAGCGGTCCGTGGGTACCGATGTCTCCAAATCGGTTTCAGAATGTAATGTTATAGTTTTAATACCTGAAGGGAGAGAAGAATGTCTACCAATTAAACCGACTAAGCATTTTGTTGGTCAGTGACAGCGAGAGGGGAATTAGGAAGAAGACACTGAATTAGGGATTAGTACTGTCAGCGGGGCATGGAGTTCCCTTCCATGCCCCGCTGACAGTACGTAAATTTTTTAACCCAACATTTCCCTTGTAGTATCTATTATATAAACAATTCCGAGGGAGGTGGAGGGTTTTTTGCTGATGTCGGATCAAGTGGCCAGGCGGCGGGTTTTTGGTTGGTAAGGCGGTTGCGGCCTCCTTGGAGCTGGACGAGGAAGCCTGAGTTGAGTCCAACACTTCTTTCCCCATCGTGAGGGAGTGAACATAAATTTTTCTCACCGCCTCAGATAAAAAAAGGTATTTTGTTCTGTGAATGTTTGTTATTTTAGGGAAATGTGAGATTTCCATGAAAATCTTTTGTCATGAGTTATCCTAAAAATGTAAAGCCTATTAAGTATTTTGGATATGCATTTTTATATTTTACAAGAACTTTAATCATTTAGGAAGGCTTCAAATTAATGATTTTTTTCTTAAAACAAAACATTTGGCTATATATTTCGAAAAGTGCTGTAACATAAAAAGATAATATGAAGAGAAAAAATAATTAGGGTATATATTATATTCTTTTATACCTACTTTTACGGTGATTTTTAAAAATGTTAACGCTTTTTAAATGGTCGATTGGAAATGGTTTAGTTTCTTATTTATTAACTAAAAAACAAATCTACCAAATTTCAGTTTTTTGTGTTTTATCTGAAATTTATAAAATTAATAATGAATCAGTTAATGAGGGCTTTCGCGTTTATATAAACAAAAATTTAATCTTGTAACTTAAATTGTTTAAGCAGTAAAATTAATATTACAATATTTAATTAATTTTTAATATTACAATATTTTACAGATTAAATTTGATAATAAACATGATTGTTTAATATTTTTTCTTTAAAATGATAAGGAAAACAATACAATTTACATAATATGATAGGTAAGTAATAGATTAGACGCAGTTGATGAAACTTGTTACTCTGTGGTAAGAAATGGCACCCTGTTAACAAATCGACCAATGAGAAGCCGTTTCCAAGGTCACATGACTAATGCCACTGGCAAGTGCATGTACAACACGACGGGGTGTTCGAATACAGTCATTCTCTGATTGCTCGTCTTCGTCAGTCGTTTGGTTAATCCTGTCAAACGCGGATGGTAGAAATTCAGAGCATGGTATAAAATTTATCGAGTTCATTATTTTACTTTTTATTTCTCAGTTACCTTTTATTTGGTTTGTTGTTATTTACAAGAAGTGTTTAGTGTTAATATTGGAATCGTTTTACAAGTAAGTGATATTATTTTATAACTTATAGATTTTACTGTAGTAATTCGATATTTTTCGCCGATTTTCATCTAAGTTATTACATTTCGATAGGCCCTATTCTTATTACTGTATTAACCGAATTAAAAAATACATTTATTTCTCTGTATTAAATATAATTTATTCTAAAACTCATTTTTCAATATATTATTTTACGTGTTTTGAATGTAGAAGAACTTTCTTGATTCAGGTTTCGGTTTTACGGATTACAGTGTTCATAAATTTATTTCACTTTTACGCGAATATTTTACTAAAGACCGTTTTAATTTTGGTTTCATAAAGGCAAAATTTTATATTCACTGTACCGTATTCGTTGAATAGATAAATCTGTAGAACAACTTAAATTAATTGGAAAAGGTTTTAAATATTTTAATCGACCATGGTAAAAAATATACCTCTTGGTGACATTATAATGAAGTTGAAAACAATTTATATGACCTTATAAAAGATGAAACTTTAAAAGAATTTCTCGGTTTGAGAAATTTAAACATCTACTATAAAACTAGTCGGCGAATCGGTTGATCATGAGGCTGGAAGAAAATCTTCAGCGTTTTGTCAGATTTTAATTCGTTAGTTAATTTAAGATAAAACCATTTCTCAATTACATCAATCGTTTTTAAAATATATTTTATATTTTTATTTATAATTCAATTTGATTAGTACCGTAGTTTCCCGTTAATAAAAAGTAAACACGCCGGCCGCATTGGCGTAGTTGGTAACGTGCTCGCCTCTCATCATGCAATCCTGGGTTCGAATCCCACTCTGGCACGGCATATTTTTATACGTTACAAAAAATCATTTCATCCTCATTACGGACAGTTACACCCCAACGTCGTCGCTAATGACCTTGCAGTTGATGCGACGTTAAACAAAAAAGTAAACAATGTTTTTACAAAATTATACTTCTTTCTTAAATTTTCTTTGCAACTAGTTTTTTTAATGTTTGATTCCCATTATTACTGCATCACCACTAAGAAAGGTGAGATTTACATTTAATTTCTGTATTTTGCTTTTTGTTGTTCTGGAACATTTTGCCTATTATTTTCATTATATGTAACATGTTTTGTCCATAGAGGTTTTGCGCTTCGGGTTGTCCCATAGAATGCACTTACCGTGGTCGGGAAATTTAGGTATCAAAATGTGAAAAATTATCTAAATTTTTAACAAGTTCTAACTTAATACTTGTTTATAAATTTTAGTTCCGCTTAATATTTTGTGTAAATGATTGATTACATACAACTATTAGGGCCTACAGGGTTTTTGATGCGTAAAACCTTACATTATTTGATTTGATTTAATCCGGGAAATTTAACTTTACATTCCAGTACTTTACTAAATGCGGACGCTAAGCAATTTAATTTGTTATAAAATAAAATATAAAAACAACAATTTGAAGACATCGAAATTTAAAACTGTAGATACATATTTTGAGTATTTACTTTCTTATTTTTTTTAAGTTTATTTGAAGTATCATCAACAGCTTGGTCATTAATGACTAATTTAGTAAACTGTAGGCATTTATAAACTGTAGGTTTTTACTTTTTATAATTTATAGACTCTAGCCGGGAATGGAACCTGGACGTTTCCGCTTTGCAGCGTCGCAAGCTAACCACAGGGAATTTATTTTTATTATTGTTAGTTTCATTTTATTATAAATACAATTATTAAAAAACTTCTAGAAACGGTCAAAGAATAAGTAAGGACACATACCAATTGCGAAGTAGGCAACTTTCGTGGCTTTACCACATGTCAGCTTATCACAACACCTGAAAAGTAAAGAAAAATATTATTTGAGCTATTATGCATAATTCAAATTTCATGGTACAGTAGACTCTCAGAAATCCGGACTAATGTGGCGTACGGCCGGTCCGGATTTCGAAAAATCCGGATTTCCCAGAGGTTGGCAATTTTGTCTTTATGGCGAATAATTATGACAATAAGCATTAACGTTTATCTGCTAATATAGGCCCCCTAAGAGTGAGCTTCTGTAAAAACTTTAAAACACTGTAGGCCTAATAAATTACAGTAGGCTACTGGTACTGTAATTATTCAATATACGAAGCACAAACATTGACTAAACTTAACGCTACTGTACCGTAATAAGATTCGATTGCACTCTTTGTAAGATTTGCAAGTTACGGATTTCGACTATGAAACCATGAATGTCATATATGTCTCAATTATAGAGTAATTACACGATCAACTAAATGAAATCTAAATGTACTGTAGTACGGTACTGTGCTTAGTAAAGTACGGTTCTGGGATTAAATAAAATGCCTCGTAAAATCATAAACATAGATTTTACTGAAACACAGAGCTCCCGACGACGCAAACTACTGTGGGCCCTAAATGACAAAAAATGTCATTTACATTTACATTTACATTTTATATACGCAATTATTATTAAAAAGTACATACACACAAATTATAGTGCTAATCGCATGATCGTTCATCGGGCCAATCCCATGAAAACTTTTTACTGGTTGTTAATTTAAAAGTTGTAAATTTTCAGAAAATAAAGTAAAAAAAAAATCATCGTCCGGACTAGCGCGATCCGGATTTTTGAGAGTCTACTGTATTTGATAATTACTCAATTATTATCATTTATTATATTTGTTTTTTACTTTTTTTGCCTATATGAATATGTAGGAGGGAAAGTATTGCTTTCACATCGATTTTTCGAAATCGAGATTTCACCGGATCTACACGTTTTCTAACCCCCGAAATCCAAAAAAACATGTTTTTAGCTATTGGTTTGTGTGTGTGTGTGTGTGTGTTTGAACAAAATATCTCAATAACGGAACACCGTACGAACTTGAAACTTACGTTAGGTACTACCACCGGATCCGACACGAACATTTTCATCAAAATCTGTCCACCTGAAGTAGTAGTTTATTCGTGTCATTTTAAAGTTTTTTGCGATTTTCTCAAAAATGGCTTCTATGATTCTTTTTAAAATCGCCTCGTTTACTACATTTTTTATGCTCTACAAAGATAAGGTAGGCGCCAAGTCTGCTGAAATTCTTAGGGAGGCTGTTTTCTCGCAAAAAGTTTGTTGTTTTTGAGATTGCGACTTTAGTAGGCTATGCATTTTAGCGAAAAAAATGTATATAATAAAAGTTGTAGAGAGTTTATAATCCTACAACATTTATTTCAAACATTATTTTGTGTAAAGCTTAGTTTAGCGGTAATTAGCGATTTTCTGTTTTTTTCCACGAAAACGTGTAAAAAATTGATTTTTTTAAGATTTCAGCCTTAGTATGCATTTTACGACGAAAGTGTATACACTTAAATTTATAGAACATTAAAAGATCTGCAATTTTTATTTTCAGTATTTTTCTCTACATAGTCTAGTTTAGCGTGATAGAGTGATTTTAAGCCAAACCGAGGTTGATTTTTCATTTTGCGTCTTTCACTCATGGTTAAAATGAGGTTATATTTTTTGAGGTTAATTTTTTGTTTATTTCTAATGTTAGGTTATATGGTTAATTATTTGCATTGGCAAGAGAAAGTCGTGTGAGTGTTTCAAAACATTTTTTTTTTTTTTATTTGGTTTCTTAATACCGTAGACTTTTGGAACTGTTTTGTTCCTTCATCGGTACCCAATCTCCAAACCAGTTCCCGCAATTCAGAATTCTGATAGAGTTCTGAATTCAGAAAAGCTTACGGTTTTGTTAAATCAAACACAAGTGAATCAATTTTTTTTAATTTTACGAACTAAAAAGTTCAATTTGATATTCTTACATGAAGTAATCACTTATAAGCAACCGCATTGGAAGCGTGTCATCTGGATACGCTTTAACACCCAGATGACACGCGTTAGACAGTTGGATAACCGACATTTGACTGCAATATTGTTCACTCATAAGCAGATAATTTCATCTGGCGCCCTAGACAAAGGAAATTTACGACCTGGAAGTAATAACGTATAATTGAAGTTTATTAAGGAACATATGGTCAGAAAATCATTGTAATCAAAATCGTTATAAATATTGTTCTTCCGATCTTTGTTAACCGAATTAATAATTTTATTTCTCTAAAAATATTCTGAAATTCACCTAAACAGGTAAAATCAGGAAGTAGGCCTACGTCTCTCCTGATGACTTAATGAGATTATTTTTATGATGAGGTACAAAAAGTTTTTTTTCAGATATAGAAGCCCTACATTTTAAGATTTTATTAATAGAAGTTTACCCAAGCTAGAAAAGCCTTTAAAATTAAATAGCTTATTGACTACACACATTAATTTACAGATAAGGAAAAATTTCTTAAAACATGTTTGGGGTGTAGCATTATACGGAAGTGGAACGTGGGTGATAGGGGCTGTAGAAAAGAAGAGGATAGAAGCTTTTGAAATGTGGTGTGTGGGAAAATGTTAAAGGTTAGGTGGGTGGACAAAATAAGTAATTTAGAGGTTCTTAGGCAAGTAGATGGAAAAAAGTATATGGAAGCATCTTACCAGAAGAAGGGATAGACTAGTGGGGCATATTTAAAGACATCCAGGTATTGGTCTATCAATAATCTTTATTATTAATAATAATAAATAAAGATCAATCACTCGTGAATGACCCGTTACTTTATCTTTGCCTACATGAAATTATTGGTAGGGAAAGTATGCTTGCGTAATAAATTTTCGATTTTACATATTATATTGCTCGAAAAAATTGAACCTTTTTACACTGGCAAGAGAAAGTCGTGTAAATGTTTTACATCTTATTTTTGTAAAAATGTTAAAAAACCGTCTCTGTTGTTAAAAAAAAATTAGCGAATTTCTTTATCATAGTGACGTAAAATTGAAAAAAAAAAATAGTCAAATAATTAAAATACCAAATAACCGTCCTATTTAGGCCTAAATAATTTTTGTCATAGGATATCGTAACACGATTTTGCGTGAAAACAAATGTTAACTCGGTTAATTACAATAACAAGATATTTACGTTTAAAATTTTTACACAGGCATATTAGTTATCGTTTAATCTATTTACTGTTATTGTATAAATTTGTAACTAGGTACAACTAAACCGCGATTATCCGATCTATTGTGAACTGGGCCTTCTCGGATTATTAAAAATTCGGATAAGAGTTTAATTCAAATTGAATTCAAATTTGTTTTCATATCCTTACGTTTTTTTCTCATACGATTACCCACGTGTTATATTATTACTTTCTCTTGCCTATATGAATATATAGGAAGGAAAGTACTGGTTATATCGACTTTCGAAATCAAGTATTTATCGAATACAGTATACACGTTTTCAGACCCCTTGAACCCAAGAAAACATGTTCTTAGCGATTGGTTTGTGTATGTGTCAGTGTGTGAACAGATTACCTCAAGAACGGAACATCGTACGAAGTTGAAACTTAAAACTTAAGTTACTTAAGTTAGGTACCACTAGAGGACCCAACACAAATATTTTCATCAAAATCGGTCAATCGGAAGTACCTAGTAGTTTATTTGTGTGATTTTTCACTTTTTCGATTTCCTCAAAAACGGCTCAAAAAATAATTAAAAAAAATTTACAGCAGATGGATTCGACCCACCTATCTTTACATTTCCACCCCGAACGTTACCATTACTCCAAACATATGATGGCAAAAGTTGATAAATTTTACAGTACTTAAAAAGAAAACGGTTACGAATTTCTGTATTTAAGCTAAAGTACAGCTTAAAACGTATCAAAATTGATTATATTTTAAAAGGTTTAAACATTTTCTAATTATTCCTGATTATAACAAGTTGTCATTTATTCGTGGGAAGAAAACATTAAAAAACTAATGGAAATCAATGCTATTTCCCTGTGGTTCAAATTGCGTGGGACACGCGGTATAGCCAGACCCTGTGGTAAATGAAGTAAAGGTGCCATTTATAAGGTGAGAAGTACATAGTGCTTTTCAGAGGGCCCGGTATGCTGATAAGCAAACGTTTTCATAAAGTGAGGAAGGCATGGTAAACCAGCTCACTCCTCGTTTTACTTTGTGAAGCCTGTAGAGATTCAAACGAGCCTTTCGGTTGATGACCTAAACAACAGCAGAAACACCAGAAATTGAATAAAACTTAATCACAAAATAATACAAGAAATGACAATAAGAGCAGATAGCATCATTGCACCTTTCTCAGGTAGCAATGCTAGTGACATAACAATACATTTTTTTCATGCAATACTATGTCCGCCTTTTAGCCATTTTAGCCATTTTTAGTCTAATTTTTTTTAATATTTAAGTATAGACTATACTTTAGAAAATTTATGGAACATGAGTATTTAACAGTATTAAGAATTTCGTTCAGTTAAAATCTAAAATTCAAGGTTATATTCAATTTAATTATAAAAATTATTATAGTTTTTTAATCCGTGATGTAGAACAAGAAACAACATAAATTTATTTTAAACTGTTAAAAATTTAAACGCTTACAAAACGAAATATTGTCCGACAATGTTATGTAGTAGATAATTTCTACAGTTTTCCGTTTACAAGCTGTCAACTTAAGTGTGTTCAATAATTATCCTAATTTTACTTCTTTATGGTTGAATTTTTACGAAAAAACCAAAAAACAATCGTTAAAATATACAAAAAGTTAAGTTGTTGTTTTTTGCCAACTATTTAATAGCGAATAGGCATGTAAATTTACAACTACCACATAAAATACATATCTAAACAAATTATATTTGGCATTTTTCTGTTAAAATTTATTATACCGGTTTACTATAATTTACTGTAAGCAAAAACTGTTGGAGTGTTAGGTATATTTAAACTTGTCAAGTAGTAGAAAGGAAATGTTTGCAGATATTTTTAATTGTTGTTTAGTTTATCAGCCGAAAGGCTGTTTTGAACCTCTGGAAGCTTTACTAAGTAAAACAAGGCGTGAAGTAGTTTACACTTGCCTTCCTCACCGAGTGGAAAAGTACGCTTATCAGCATGCCAGGGCCTCTGATAAGCATCAATTTTCCACTCTGCAAAAGTTACTTTGACTTCATTCCCACAGGGTCTGGCTGTATAATGAAATTCATTATTTTCAGAGGATTACTTAACTCTGATTAGTGTCTTTTTAGATCCCGTGAACCAAAAAAACATGTTTTTAGCGACTGATCTGTGTCTTGTGTGTGAACAAAATATCTCAAGAACGAAAATCGTACAAAGTTTAAACTTGAAACTTATTAAGTTAGGTATTAAAAGTAAACCCGGCACGAGCATTTCATCAAAATCAGTCAACCGGAAGCAGTAGTTTATTCGTGCAATTTTTCACTTGCAATTTTTTCAAAACCTGCTACGATTTTTTTTAGATCACCTCATTTACTACATTTATTATGCTCTACAAGGTAGGATAGGCGTCATGTCTGCTAAAACTCGTGGGGAGGCTGTGTTCTCGTAGAAAAAAATGCCTTTTTAAGGTTGCGGCTTTAATATGCATTTTAGCGTAAAAATGTATCGTATTATAGTAAAAGTTATAGAGAATTTTAAAACCTACAACTTTTATTTCTAACATTTTTTTACAACGCTTAGTTAAGCGGTAATTAGCGATTTTCTGTTTTTTTTCACGAAAATGTGTAAAAAAATCAATTTTTTTTAAGGTTTCAGCCTTAGTATGCATTTACGACAAAGTATATTATCAAATTTGTAGGAAGTTAAAAGATGTATAACTTTTGTTTTAACCATTTTTCTCTACAGATCCCAGTTTAGCGTGAAAGAATGATTTTTCAAATTATTAAGCTTAACTAAGTTGGTTTTCATTTTGCATCATTCACTTATGGTTAAAATTAGGTTATATTTTTTGAGGTTAGTTTTTTGTTTATTTAAAGTCGCATCAACAGCTTGTTCATTACCGTCTACGGTTGGTTAAAAAACTGTACTAACGGGTTTTGTTGGCACGTAATAATTAACACGCCCTAGCCGGAATTTAAACCCGGTTCCTCCGCTTAGTAGGCTAGCGCGCTTTTCACTCCGTTACGGAGGCGGCTATCTTTCCGTTTTATTACTTTGGTTAATAATTTTAGGTTATACTATTCATATTTGCATTGGCAAGAGAAAGTCGTGTGAGAGTTTCATAGCAGATATTTTTTAATGTGTTTACTAAGAAGAATAAAAAATTCTGAATACTTGTAAAATTTGTTCTAAATGTATGCTTCACCATCTGAGCCAACGGTTGGGGTTACTTGGTACATGTTGGTTGTTAAGAACGTTTGTTATGTTTAAATCAGTGATGAGCCTGGTGAATTGTTTCATTTTTGTAGGTAGGGATCATGCGCATGACCGGCCGTTATGAGTAGGCTACATACCGTCACTAGCAAATGACGTCACCGGTGCGGAAAGCATCAGTTTTTTTACTTTCTCTTGTCTATATGAATATATAGGAAGGAAAGTATTGTTTTCATGTCGATTTTTCGAAATCGAGTTTTCACCGGATCTACACGTTTTCAGACCCCCTGAACCCAAAAAACATGTTTTTAGCGATTAGTCTGTGTGTGTGAACAGAATATCTCAAGAAGGAAACATCGTACGAACTTGAAACTTAAGTTACATACCACTACCGGACCCGACACGAACTTTTCATCAAAATCGGTCAACCGGAAGTAGTAGTTTATTCGTGTAATTTTTCACTTTTTGCGACTTTCTTAAAAACGGGTCCTACGATTTTTTTTAAAATCGCCTGGTTTACTTAATTTTTTATGCTCTACAAGATAGGGTAGGCGCCATGTTTGCTGAAATTCTTGGTAAGGCTGTTGTCACGTAAAAAAATTGTTTTTTTAAGATTATTTTTTATTTTTAAGATTTCAGCCTTACATTTTATATACATTTATATACATTTTATATACATTTTGTATACATTTTACGACAAAAGTATAACAATCAAATTTATTGAAAATTAAAAAATATACAACTTTTATTTAGAGAATTTTTCTCTACAGAGCCTAGTTTAGCGTGAAAGAGTGATTATCCGTATTTTGAAGCTAAACTGAAGTCGATTTTAATTTTGCGTCTTTCACTCATGATTAAAATAAGGTTAGTTTTTTGTTTATTTCTAATCTTTGGTTATATTGGTCATTATTTGCATTGGCAAGAGAATTTTTTTTTTTTGTTTAACGTCCGACTGTTTTGCAAATTGCTGCTAATGCAGACAGACGGTGAAGGATGAAATGAATTTTTTGTAACGTATGAAAAAATGCCATGCCCGAGTGGGATTCGAACCCAACATCGCGTGATGAGAGGCGAGCACGTTACCAACATCGCCAACGCGGCCGGCTGGCAAGAGAAAGTTGTGTGAGTGTTTCACACCAGATTTTTTTTATATGTAATTAAAAATAATCTAAATAAATTAATATAAATCTCAGGATTTAGCGTTAATATTTCTGATTGAGCTGAATCGAAATCACCCTTTACAAATCCATCCAGAATCCCACTCATATTTCACATTATCTCTCTAGATCACATCTACAGTTGTAACTCGGGAATTTATTCCCACACAGGGACTCTGAAACTCCCTCGACAAGTTCAGAATATACGGACAGTCTTTCAGCAAAAAATACTACTCCCTTGGTCGAAAAGTTTGCCATCGGATTAGGAGGGCAAACAACTGAAAGATAACGACGAATCGGAGTGTCGGAGAACACAGAAAACAAAACAGAAGATCGTGTATTCCGACAAACAACGCCAGAAGAGATAAAAAATACTGAAGGAATACTGGAAAATGTTATAATTCCATTTTGTGTTTAAGTATTAGTCAATAGATAAACACAAATTTTTTTTATCGAATTGGGACTAAGCCCCATGCATATAAAAAGAATGAAATATTGAGAGGCCTCACAATGAAGTTTTACCCCGGGGCCTCAAAGTTTATAGTTACGGACTGAACTGTCCTCGGCAGTTTTCATTGAAAACCTGTTGTAGTTTAGTCGAAACTGAGGGTTTAGCTAAACTATAGATCTGGTATTTATAGATCCATAAAAGTACCATCTAATTTTTTTTTATCTCCACTGTGTGTACGTTGCAATCTGTTCAATTCAGAACAATAAGCAACCCCATGACCCAATGAGATGAGGATAATGAGTATGAGGTGTAGTCTTGTACAGACTCAGGCCGACCAGTCCTGAGAGAGTATAGTTAATTGAACCCCAACCATCAAAGTACACCGGTAACCACTGTCTAGCATTCAAATCCGTATAAAAGTAACTACCTTTACTAGGATTTGAACCAGGAACCTTCGTCTCCGAAAATCAGCTGATTTTGGCGACTACTTTACCTCTAGACCAACCCGGTGGGTCATCATCTAATTGAAGTTGATTTTACTCCAAGATTGTTCTGGTTGGTAACAATACGTATATCTTAAATATTACTTTCAATAAAATTTGTGTTTGTATACAGTAGATCTACTAACCACAGTATAATGTTTATTATTGATTATATTAATTAAAAAATACATCTCTCGCGTAGCATTAACGTGATGTGCCAAATTGCGTACATGACAAATTCTGTTTTGTTTTCAAATAGGTTATCGCAATAAGCGCATAAAATTTGTTATAACTAATGAACGTTTTGAAATAAAATTTACATTTTTATATACGTTTCTTGGAGGTAGCTTTTGATAGAATATTTTATAGATGTATCTCATTCATTTTATCCAGGATTTGATGTTCTCCAATCAAGTATTCCCATCTTGGTAAAAAGTACGTGATATGTATATATTTTTTGTTTGTTTTAAAGTTATTTATTTGACGCTCAAAAAATTACATTCGAAATAGCCAGTGTACAAATTTATTGCAAAATATATTTAGGAAAAATTTTCAACCACAACTTATGGATACGACAAAAAAGAAAAGCATAAGCCACGATTTAAGCAAATAATACCGAATGTATTGTTACTCTCTCTTGTCCTTTATGAATGTATAGAGAAGAAAAGTATTGTTTTCATTTCGATTTTCGAAATCGTGTTTTCACCGAGCATAGTACACGTTTTCAGAGCCACCGAACACAAAAAATAATATCTTTGATTGGTTTGTGGGTGAACAAAATATCGCAAAAACAGAATAGCGTACAAAGTTGAATATTTTCATCAAAATCGGTTAACCGAAAGTAGTACTTTATCGTGCGATTTTTCACTTTTTTAAGATTATCTCAAAACGGCTCCTACGATTTTTTAAAAAATTGCTTCATTTACTACATTTTTAATGCTCTGCAAGATAGGGTAAAAGTCATGTCTGCTGAAATTCTTGGGGAGGCTGTGCTCGTAGAATTTTTTTTAAGATCGCGGCTTTAATACGCGCATTTTAGTGCAAAAGTGAATAAAGAAAAAGATAATTTTAATCAAAGATACAAAACATTTATAACTACGCCGGCCGCATTTGCGTTTATGGTAACGTGCTCGCCTCTCATCATGCGGTCTTGGGTTGGAATCCCATTCAGGTACGGCATATTTTCATAAGTTACAAAAAAAAATCATTTCATCCTTCACCATCTGCATTAGCAGTAATTGCAGCACAGTCGAACGTTAAACAAAAAAAACATTTAAGATCCCACAACTTTTACTTCAAACATTTTTTTTACACAACGCTTAGTTTAGCAGCAATTAGTGATTTTCTGATTTTTTTTATCATGAAATCAATAAAAAAAAATTATTTTTTAAGATTGAGGCCTTAGTATGCATTTTACGACAAAAATGTAGCTATATAATTAAACTTATGGGATATAAAAAATTATAAATATTTTTTGTACAACGCTTAAAATAGCGGCAAGTAGTAATTTTTTGTTTTTCCGTCACAATCGGTAAAAAAATTGCATTTTTAAAGATTTTTTAAGATTACGGTATGCATTTTATTTGAAAAGGGTATACATCAAGTTTATATATATGAATTAAAAAACCTACAAATTTTATTTTAGGCATTTTTTCTAGAGCCTAGTTTAAAATCCATTACTGTATTTCCGTATTTATAAGTTCTACAGAGGTTGATTTTCATTTTGCATCATACACTCATGACTAAAAAAAAGGTTATATTGTTCATTATTTACACTGGCAAAAAAAAATTCGCGTGAGTGTTTCACACCAGAGTTTTATTGTAATGTATCTCACATAGAATTATTATTGTTACAGTTTATATAAAATAAGTGGAGAAGTAATCGAACTGCTTAATTGATGTGATATTATCACCTGAACTAAGTAATGTTTTCTCCGAACTTCTGCATGATGTAGTTGGGATGACGCAATTCGATCATATTGTTTACTTGTTTATAAGCAATAAGAACAATATATACCTTCAAAATTCGATAACAATATTAAGAAATTTATAAAATAACAAATGAAATATATAATGTTAGTTACCTGCAAGATTTTCAAACATCATTTTATAAAATTTTGTATGCGAGTTTTAACTGTTGTGAATTGTGTTAATAATTGTGTAAAAGTGTGTGTTATATATTTTTGATTAATAAAGTTTTCAAAAGGAAAACGCGGTAAGTAAAAGAATGTTTAAATACTTTGATCGTAGTGAAATTATCGGATACTTTTAAATTTTAAAAATTTGGTGTGAATCACTTACACCCGACTTTATCTTGTCAATGTAAAATAATAAAAAATAAAATCTGGTGTGAACACACACGACTTTCTCTTGCCAATGCAAATAATGAACAATATAATCTAACATTAGTAATGAAACATTTGGTTTTAACAAAAAAAAAACTAACCTCAATAAACATAACCTAATTTTAATCGAGTGAAAGACGCAAAATAAAAATCAACCTCAGTTAAAAATACGGCTTAAAAATACGGAAAATCACTCTTTCGCGCTAAATAGGCTGTGTAGAGAAGAATGCGCTAAATAAAAGTTGTAGATATTTAATATTCTATAAATTTTATTATATACACTTTTGTCGTGAAATGCATAATAAGGCTGAAATCTTAAAAAAGAACATTTTTCTATACAGAGCTTAGTTTAGCGTGAAAGAACGATTTTCTGTATTTTTAAGCCAAAATGATGTTGATTTTCATTTTGCGTCTTTCACTCATGATTAAAATTAGGTCATGTTTTTTGAAGTTAGTTTTTTGTTTATTTCTAATATTTTATGACTAATGTTAGGTTATATTGGTCATTATTAGCATTGGCAAGAGAAAGTTGTGTGAGTGTTTCACACCAGATTTTTTCCTGTGTCAACATAACTGTTAAAGAATAGCTTCTTCACGTCTATAATTTCTTTTTTTATTTTTCCAATTGTGGAAAGAGAAACATCACAGTAGTTATCCACTCGCTCATGGCTTTTGTTAAGAGGCAGGGAAAGGCATTTTTGTTTAGCTTCAACTTCAGAGCATTCTCGTAATACTGCATATTAGATTTCGTTTAGCACTTTTGAGTAGTCTGCCCACGTTTTCGAAAAACTAACATTTCTGTTTAAGGTAACAAAAAGTTATATTCGTACAGTTACCCTACAAAAGGTTCCGCGATAAACTGTATATGCTCTGGGCATAGTATGAGTATAAGTGGTATTTGTTGTACTGAAATTAAAGCAGTCGCGCATGCGCACTGATGCTTTTCTCCTCTGTCCCTGGTTGCAAACAAAGGCAAACTCGTGACTCAAGTAACTATATTGTTCAGCTCCTGAGGTAGATACTAAAAGTATAGTAGCTAACGTTATTTAACTAAATATCTGTATAACCCATAATTTCAGAGTATTAAGTTCCTATCTCTTATCACGCATCAAAACAAAATAATGTTGCTAACGATTAAATCTCTTGTTTGGTTCAGTAAAACATATATAGTGCAGCAGTTGTTACAGTATGCCGGCCGCATTGGCGTAGTTGGTAACGTGCTCGCCTCTCATCATGCGGTCTTGGGTTCGAATCTCATTCAGGCACGGCATATTTCACACGTTACAAAATATAATTTCATCCTTCACCGTCTGCATTAGCAGTAATTGCAGAACAGTCAGACGTTAAACAAAAAAAAAAGTATCGTTGCACCTCATGACTGTACACAGCGTTAGTTCCTAATTCCGCCGTTTAAAATATATTTCTATTGGTTTAGTTATACTATCAATTTTGTAATGAATTTTTATTACGTTTGATTTAAAGTAAAGAGGAAGCTTTAGATATCAGTACTGTGAAGGTACAACCTCATAAATAGTTAAAAATTAGGTTCGTTTTTATTTTGTTATTGGGAATTCTTCATTTTAGAACAACACTTAAATTTCATTACCGGATTTTCTTTCAGTTTTTGGTGTTTTTTATGCACAACTGTCAGCTGACCATTGTACAAAGTAGCCCTTTCAACCGTGTTACTTAATGTATTTAAAGATATTCTGTTTCAGTTATTTGACTAAAATTGTTTTTACACCAATAAAATTATAAAATTACAGTGAAAGCGTTCAATTAGGTTTAATTTCAAAATTAACATGTTAGTTAACATGTAATGTGTTTGTACGGCCGCCAAGTCAGCTCATTCATTTAGCTGGTAGAAAGGCACTGTAAGAAGTTAAGTAACATTGGTTGGGCGGGGTAATTTGTAAGGTTATCAGTACACCCGGACGTGGACACACACCAGTGTGAGCTGTTTAAAGTCTAGCTAAATCAAGTAAAAAATTACAGTAAAAAATAGCGAAGAAATTTCAATAACACGAGTATAGTTTAGGTACATTCTTTTCAAGAATTGAGCATGATGTCAGTACCATCCCTTTTGTTTTAAAGTGCACATTTTTTTAACACTTAAGTCACAGGATTTTTCAATGTATTGCTGCATTAGAGATAAAAAATGTTTTTCTTAATTACCCTCAACCCGCTAACCAACTAGTGGACCAATCGCTCGACAATTTGCGGAAGTTGTAGTTGAGATGACCTTAAGCTATAAAAATTTAAATTTTTATGCTTCGTATGTAACTTGTTACACATCAAAAAATGTTTTACGTTCGTAAATTTAAAAGTTATCTGTTTATCTCTAATTTGTGTACTGTTTGTCTATGACTTGATGGCCTCCCGCAGAGAGGAGCAGAATCGTCTCGCTACTAGTCTTCTCAATAACACTTCATTATGTACCATTCCAGTTTTTTTTTTTTTAACGCCCGACTGTTCTGCAATTACTACTTATGCAGACGATGAAGGATGAAATGATATTTTGTAACGTGTGAAAATATGCCGTACCTGAATGGGATTCGAAGCCAAGACCGCATGATAAGAGGCGAGCACGTTACCAACTACGCCAATGCGGCCGGCACCATTCCAGTGTACTAGTTTGTAGTAGTACATAATGAAATGTTATTTATAAGGCTAGTAGCGGGCCGATTCTGCTCCTCTCTGCGTGAGCCCATCAAGTTACAGACAAACAGTACGTTGCAATCTGCTTAATTCAGAGCAAAGAGCAACCTCGAGACCCAATCAGATGAGGATGACGTGTTAATGAGATATAGTCTTGTACAGACCCAGGCCGACTATTCTTTAAAGAGTATGATCAATTGAACCCCAACCATCCAAGTACACCGGTAATCACTGTCTAGTATTCAAATCCGTATAAAAGTAACTATCTTTACTAGGATTTGAACCAGGAACTTGTTAAACAGCTGACTCGCGGCGACGACTTTACCTCTAGACCAACCGGGTGGGTCAACATTTTTACTAATTATGATTCTTTGTTTGTATCAGGACAGAAAATAATAGTTGTGTGGTCAAGAACAGAATAATGTGCGAAGAAGGAGGGTCTTGTCACCCTTCAATGGCCGGAATTAAGGTTAGGTTACAAAATGAAGATATTTGGCAACAATTCCACGAGCACACCACAGAAATGATTATCACCAAATCAGGAAGGTAAGTCACCATTTTTTTATTCGTTTCTCTACATAATATATAATTAATTTTAGGTTTATACATGAAAAGTTTCTTATTACATAGTCAGCCAATTATATGACTGAAATATTTAAGAACAGAAGAGGTAGAGGTGTAAAAGACACTAGTCAGTGTTATCTGCTCTAAGAGTAATTAATTTCATTATACAGCCAGACCCTGTGGTGAATGAAGTGAAGGTGTCATTTGCAGGGTGGAAAGTGGGTGCTTTTCGGAGGGCCTGTCGTGCTGATAAGCATACTCTTTCAACTCAGTGAGGAAGGCAATAGTAAACCACCTCAATCCTCGTTTTTACTTAGTAAAACCTCGAGGTTCAAATCAGCCTTTCGGCTGTTGACCTAAACAACAACATGAAAAGATATTTATTTGATTTTGCATGGTGATAACTGATAAAACCATTAGCTACTAATTTGATGAAGTCAGATGATCTTACGCTGGCAATGTTCATTTGTATAAATTTAGCATTACATCCGTTTTTTGTTGAAGAGCACATTTCTCAATACAGTGTAACCCTTTTTGACTGAACTCGAGTTAACTTCAGGAAAACTAGGTCTACCGTTTTCACGTCAATTTTTCGAAATTGAGCGTTCACCGGGAATACACTTATTCATCCTTGTTTACATTTTTTTATGCTCTACAAGATAGGGTAAGCACCACGTCTGCTAAAATTCTAGGGGGGCGGTACTCTTTTGTGGTAAAAATTATTTTTTTTTTTTAAATTACGGCTGAATATGCGTTTTAGGGCAGAAGAGTATAGGGCGTAATGAAGATTGTGAATTAAAAAAGCCTACAATTTTTATTTAAACATTTTTTCTACAACGCTTAGTTTACGTCAATTAGTGATTTTCTGTGTTTTTCTTTTGTCTCATCGAAATCGGTAAAAATCGGGAATTTTTAAGATTGCGACCTTATTGTATTGAACACAATTAAGGCCGCAATCTTAAAAATCCCGTTTTTAATGTTAAGTTAATTAACAATTAATGTTAATTTTAAATTTTAACAGCAAAAGTGTGTATAACCAAAGTTATAGAAAAGTTAAAAAATCTACAACTTTTATTTAAATTTTTTTCTACAGAGCTTAGTTCAGCGCCAATTATTTTATTTCCTATAAGTATTATTTATTTTATTTTCTAGTATTATTTTTCTAGTATTAATATTATTATTAGTATTTTTTATTTTTATTTTTAGTATTTCTTTTCTTTTCTATAAGTTCTACAGAGATTGATTTTCATTTGCGTCAATCACTCATAATAAAAACGTAAATTAAATGTTTCATTATTTACATTCGCAAGAGAAAGTCGTGTTTCACACTAGTTTTTCTTTTATTTAAAGGTTGTTGTTGTTTTGTTCAACAGCCGAAAGGCTGGTTTGAACCTCTAGAGGTTTTACTAAGTAAAACGAGGAGTAAGGTGGTTTACCATTGCCTTCCTTACTGAGTTGAAAGAGTATGCTTATCAGCATGCCAGGCCCTCCGAAAAGCACTCACTTTCCACCCTGCAAATGACACCTTCACTTCATTCACCACAGGGTCTGGCTGCATAGTGAAATTCATTACTCTCAGAGGAGATAACTCTGACTAGTGTCTTTTACACCTCTACCTCTTCTGTTCTTAATAGTTCAGTCATATAAGTGGCTGACTAAAGGTCAGTCATATTATAGTTAGTCAGGCTGACTAAAGACTCAGTCATATAAGTGGCTGATTTAAAGGTGTAGGTTCATAAAACCCAACCGACTCTTACATGACGAAAGGAGAAAAAAATCGGCGAGTTATATTTTGCCAACTGTAAGTCGCTAACGAAGCATTTTTGGACCCATGTTTATACAATTTTTTTTCATAAATTTTACTTGCAGATAGAGTTTAAAATATTTCGATTAAAAATAATCGATTTCAATGAAGTGTTCCAATTTTCTGTTTTCACCAGTTTTACCCACAAATTTAAATAATTAACGAAAAGAATCAACTATTATTTCGTTCTACTTTTCACACTAATATTTAATAACCTATCAAGAATTCCAATTTTTAATTTGTCACTTTCATTAAAACTGAAATTTATAACAACAATAATTATCAGCGTAATGCAATCTAACATATAACGTTATATTTTTTTAAATGTGAGAAAAAGTGTGGTGGACAATAAAAAATTCACAATAATGTAATTACATGGTAGAGTAAAACTTAAAAGGGTAAAAATAATGGACTTTCGAAATTAAAATAAATGTAATTAACTACGTAAGTTTTCCGGTTGATAAATTACAATTACTTACGCAATTAAGTAATTACTTAACCCTTTCAGAATAATTTTTACCAAAAAAGTTTTAAAATTTTAAATGCATATCAATCCAATAAACTTTTTCACTAACGGCATAAAAAACAATGTCGATGAATATAGGCTACATTATTAACCTGAATGTTTAAACGTATCTACTACAGTTATTAAAGAAAATTGAAAAAATTAATCACAATTTTTTTAAATTTTCTAGTATGTACGAGGTGTGGCTATTAAATAACGAGACTGACATTGTAAAAAAATTTATTTTTATTTTATATACTCGTGTAATCACTCATTGTCACCTTCAATGTACACTCCTTCTTTATCCCTACAACTCTTCATGCAAATTTTCCATACCTAGTTGGAAACAGTGCGGGTAGTCATCTTCTGTCAGCTCCTTCAGGACACGTGCCGCTTTCTCTTTTACAGCTACCACAGACTCAAATCTTGTCCCTTTTAATGCAGATTTTACCTAAGGGAACAGGTACAAGTCACATGGTGCAAGATCTGATGAATAAGGTGGATGTTCTAACACTGAGATGCTGCACTTGGCTAGGAACCTCTTGACAGATAACACGGAATGAGCTGGCGCATTGTCTTGGTGGAGAACCCATGATTTGAGATTGATTTTTTATTTTCTGTCATTCACTCATGAATAAAATTAGGTTATGTTTATAATTTTACAATGTTTACTAATTATTAAACATAGTTTGTAGTATTATTTACATTGTCAAGATATTTTCATGTAAGCGTTTCACACCACATATTTTCGTAACTTTTATTGATGTTGCCCGTAACAGACAGGTGGAGTGTTCAATTATTTTCACTCGATTTGCGAGTTTCAGGGTGACTAAAAATAGTTCTGTTTCTTATCACATGGTCAGCCAATTATATGACTACCATTTGAGAACAGAAGAGGTAGAGGTGTAAAAGACACTAGTCTGAGTTATCTTCTCTGAGAGTAATTAATTTCCTTATACAGTCAGACCCTGTGGTGAATGAAGTAAAGGTGTCATTTGCAGGGTGAAAAAGTAGATGCTTTTCACAAGACCTGACATTCTGCTAAGCATACTTCTCTACTAAGTGAGGAAGGCAAAGGTAAAGCAACTTACTCCTCGTTTTACTTAGTAAAGCCTCTAGAGGTTCAAACCAGCCTTACGGATGATGACCTAAACAACAGAACAACATGCTTTTATAATTACAGAAACGGTTCTAGTATGTTTACGTTACTTCCATCCGGAAGCCGGTAAAAATAAAAAGAAACAGAAAAGATGAAAACGCATTAATTTCATTAAAAGGGCAATTCGTCCACAGACCTAAACTATTGCTTTTGAGTGATGATACGATAAGAAAGGTAAAAAGGTCCATCCAGGCAGAAGGTGACCAAGGTTGTTTTGATAAACACCGTCGTATCGGAGAAGAAACAGGAGTCGGAGGCAGGAGAAAGCGTAAGGACAGAAAATAGAGAGCATGCTTGTGTCTACATCTATCCATCTCTTTTTAAAAATAAATATAGTATGTGTTTTGTTAATTCCCTGGCGCCGGACAATTCATCAGGGCGAAACATAATTTTGAAAAATAGTCCATACGTGGGGTAGTAAGTTTCAAAAATCACGAAAACATTTGTTCTCTTTGATGAAATGTATAAGTAACACCTGTTTGTGTGTGATGTTAACAAAATTACCGACATGCTGACGCCTTTAATTAAGTCTAGTGACGTTGGAGAAAATAATAACAATTATAACCACGTGACTATTGTAGTAATTTTAACAATAATTCTGTAGCTGGTGATGACCCTTCGTCAATTTTATCAACCCACTATTCCTCATTTCTTCCTACGATCTCGTCAATAATATTCGCGGTCTATTTACAAAAAAAATCTGGTGTGAAACATTCTCTAGACTTTCTGTTGTCAGTGTAAATACCGTACTTTCTCGAATATACCGCACACCCGATTTTCAAACGTATTTCCAAAAAAATAATCTGGTGTGAAATACACGACTTTCTCTTGCCAATGCAAAATAATGAGCAGTATAACCTAACAATAGTATTAAAACATTAGAAATAAACAAAAAATTTATCTAAAAAAAACAACCTCATTTTAATCATGAGTGTATAGTGCAAAATGAAAATCAACCTCAGTTTGGCTTAATAATACGGAAAATCACTCTTTCACGCTAACCTAGGCTTTGTAGAGAAAAAGCTTAAAATAAAAGTTGTAGATCGTTCAATTTTCTATAAATTTGATTATTACGCTTTTGTCGTAAAATGCATACTAAGGCTGTAATATTAAAAATTTAATTTTTTTACTGAAATTTAATAAAAAATACAGAAAATCGCTAATTAACCCAAAACTAAGCGTTTTTAAAAAACAATGTTTGAAATGATACTTGTAGGTTTTAAATGTTCTATAACTTTTAGGCTCTATATAGAAAAATGCTCTAAATAAAAGTTGTAGACCTTTTAATTTCCTATAAATTTGATTATACTTTTTTGTCGTAAAATGCATAATAAGGCTGAAATCGATTTTGTACACGATTTCGTGAGAAAAAATACAGAAAATCGCTAATTACCGCTAAACTAAGCGTTTTACAAAAAAAGTTTGAAATAAAAGTTGAAGAATTTTAAATTTTCTACTACTTTCATTACATACATTTTTGCGCTAAAATGCATATTAAAGCCGCAATCTTAAAAAAACAATTTTGTACGTGAAAACAGCCCTACCATGAATTTCAGCAGACATGGCGCCTACCCTATCTTGTAGAGCATAAAAAATTTAGTAAATCAGGCGATTTTAAAAAAAGTCGTAGGAGCCGTTTTTAAGAAACTAGCAAAAAAGTGAAAAATTACACGAATAAACTACTACTTCCGGTTGACCGATTTTTATTAAAATGTTCGTGTCGGGTTCTTTAGTGGTATCTTACCCAAGTTTCAAGAAGTTCGTATGATGTTCCGTTCTTGAGAAATTCTGTTCACACATGCGCGCGCGCGCGCACACACACACACACACACACACACACACATAGACCAATCACTAAAAACATGTTTCTTGAGTTGAGGGGGTCTGAAAACGTGTAGATTCGGTGAAAACTCGATTTCGAAAAATCAACATGAAAACAATACTTTCCTTCCTATTTATTCATATAGAGAGAAAGTAAAAAAGTGTCAATATCTGTTTTTCTGCAGTAAAACAACAATGAACGACGTACAGATAGATACATGCAAGTGTAGTTGTTGGTTTTATTTTGTGAAATGCATAACCACCAGTCGCCAATCTGTCAGTTTCTTGTCTTATGTGATACGTACCATGACCTCTTCTTCTTCTTCTTCTTCCCACTGCTATTCATAAAGGCCACATATGTGTTAAACACCATGACAAAAACATAAAAGTGCATTGGCGCCTCATCGTAAAGGGAAGGCGCCAACTACATTTTCAACATTATAGGCAATATGCCTGTCCTTTTAGGAGTACCCTCTTAAGACTACCCCATTTTTCTATTATTTTTTCATTAAAGTAAGAATGGCAGTTCTGTTTGTATTTGCACTTGTCGGTCGGCAAAGAACTATAGACTGTACATTTAAACCTTTAAACACTTTCACACTGAATTGGTGATTTTAGTGTAGAGTAACTGTCAATAAAACTGATCAATATCAGTGTTAGAAGTTAACCTTAGATGTTATATATATTTCTTGTTCATAGTGGAAAACACAACAAAAAAGATCTGATGTGTAACACTCACACGACTTTATCTTTCCAATGTAAACCATTTAAAATATAAACTTGATAATTAAAATGTTTAATCATGAGTGAATAACGCTGAATTAAAAACGTTTAAAATAAAAGCTGTAGGTTTTTTAGAAAAAAAATGTTTGAAATAAAAGATGTAGGTTTTTAATTTTCTATAATTTTACAAATATAAGTATCGTAAAATTCTTTACTTTCATTCTTGAAAAAAACAACAGTTTTTTAAATTTCAATGAGGAAATAGAATAATCACTAATTGACATTAAACTAGGCTCTGCAGGAAAAATTTTTGAAATTATTTTGTAGAAAAGTTGTACATTTTAACGTTTTCTACAGCTGTGTAATGTCTTCATTCAAAACCAAATCCTTTATAATGCATCCTGCAGCTTGAAATTTATTCAATTTATATAATAGAATTATTATTTTATACATATAACTACTTAATATAATATTAATAATTCTATTTCATAATAATATAAATTCACTAACCTTTTTTTTAAGCTGCCTTTATTTTTTATTTATCATTTACAAGTGTTTCGGTGGATCCACCATCATCAGAGTATATACGATGTAATAAAATTGTTTAAAGACTAAGAAAACTAAGAAATCAACTATAAATGGTTAGTTGTCAGACATATTGAACAGTACTCTAATGCGTTCACAAATCGTTGACATACCTGTTTGTTACCTTTATTTATTACCTGCCCTCTCCTTGTGTGTAGTCTATATAGGTTGGTCTATTATATTCACTGTTGTTTAGTGATTTACACAGTGTCAAAAGACCCTCCCCTCTATACTCACCTTCTCTGTTATAATCGATCAACACCTTTTACGAGGTTGCTCAATCCTTGCATTATTTATCTCTGAACCTACCGGGTTGGTCTAGTGGTAGAGTCGTCACCTGTTTGACAGCTGAAGTACGGAGACGAAAGTTCCGTGGTTCAAATCCTAGTAAAGATGTGTTTATATAGATTTGAATACTAGACAGTGGTTACTGGTGTACTTTGATGGGTGGGGTTTAATTAACCATACCTCTCAGGAATGGTCGGTCTGAGTCTGAACACCTCATTTACACGTCCTATACATCATTATCATCTCATTGGGTTGTGGGGTTGCTTATTGTTCTTAGATTGAACATATGAAACGTACACACATTACGGATAAAACAAAATTATCCCTGAAACAGTATCCGGACAATGCGAGGGATTTATACTCACATCAGTATAAGTTTTGGGAGGAAAGTAATGTAATGAAGTAGGTAATTGTTGTTTGGGTCATCAGCCGAAAGGTTGGTTCAAACTTCTACAGGCTGTGTGGAAAAGTATTCTTATCAGCATGCCAGGCCCACTAAAAAGCATCTACTTCTTAATTATCACTTAATTCTCCACGGGGTCTGGCTGTATAAAGAAATTCATTACTCTCAAAGCAGATAACTCTGACTAGTGTTTGAATCAAATCAAATTCCTGTGTTTAGTATGAACCTAAAGATTTTAATTCAATGTAACTTCGTATTAAAAAATATCTGTTGTTTTTTGGGTCATCAGGCAAAAGGTTGGTTTGAACCTCTAGAGACTTAACTGAGTAAAACAATGAGCGAGGAGGTTTTCCCTTGCCTTCCTCACTGAGTGGAAAAGTATGCTTATTAGCATGCCACGCCCTCAGAAAAGCATCTACTTTACACCCTACAAATGACACCATTTCATTCACCACATAGTTTGGCTGTATAATGAAATTCATCACTCTCAGAGAAGATAACTCTGACTAGTGTCTTTTACACCTCTGCCTCTTTTGTTCTTAAATACTTCAGTCATATAATTGGCTGACAATGTGATAAAAAACAGAACTATTTTACAGAACAGTCTTTTTTTGTTTAATTTCTAATTTGCGTGCATTGCAATCTGTTCAATTTAGAAAAATAAGCAACCCCATGGCCCAATGAATGAGGACGATATGTATGAGGTGTAGTCTTGTACAGACCCAGGCCGATTATTCCTGGGAGAGTATGGTTAATTAAACCCCAACCATCAAAGTACACCGGTAACCACTGTCTAGTATTTACATCTGTTTAAATGTAACTACCTTTACTAGGATTTGAACCAGGAACCTTCGTCTCTGAAAATCAGCTGTTAAACAGCTGACTTGCGGCGACGACTTTACCTCTAAACCAACCCGGTGGGTCTTACAGAACAGTTAATTTTTTTTTTAGCTTTTATTTCTTATTGGGTTTCTTATTGGTACATTGTTGACAACTACCCAATTTGATCGCTGCTCTTTGCTGCATTTTTTTTTACGTGTATTAGACACAAGTTTGAACAGAGACCCCCAGTAGAGTTTGTTCATGGATGGCTGTCAACTGGTCACCATACAACGTCGCTGGCCCAACCGGTGTTACTTAACAAATAATAGCGACTTTCTACCAGCTGACTGAGTAGGCTGGCCCGACGGCCCTGAACAGTTAAATGAAAAAGTTAAAAACTGTTAAAAAAGACGAAATAGACTACAAGAAAATGTTCCAGATATTTCAGAAGTAATGAGCGTGGTTTAATAATGGCTAAACCCACCGGGTTGGTCTAGAGGTAAAGTCGTCGCCAAAATCAGCTGTTTAACAGCTGATTTGCGGAGACGAAGGTTCCTGGTTCAAATCCTAGTAAAGGTAGGTACTTTTATACGGATTTGAATACTAGACAGTGGTTACCGGTGTACTTTGATGGTTGGGGTTCAATTAACCATACTTCTCAGGAATGGTCGGCCTGGGCCTGTACAAACTACACCTCATTTACACGTCATGCACATCATCCTCATCTCATTGGGTCATGGGGTTGCTTATTGTTCTGAATTGAACAGATTGCAACGTACAAACATTAGGAATTACAACAAAAAAAGGCTCATAACTATTAAAAATAATTTATACAGAACGACTTCATTAGGAGTTAATAAGAGAAAGATTGGGAGAATTGTGCATAACCCATTTTAATGATAGGAAACAAAAATGGTGAATTTAATTGTCAAAGTTTTTTTTAGTTGGTTTATAAAAAATGATTTATGGTTCAATTAAACAGTTAAACTTATGGACAAAGTTTTTTTAAAAAAAATTTAATGTAATATCATCAGCTTCCGCTTTTAACTATATTTGCGTAGTATGAAAATTAACTTATAACGCTTACTAGTGGTAAGGAAGAACATATTGTAATAGGTTATGTAAAGAATAAACAGGGGAACTAGTGGCTATAAAAGAAAAAACGAAAACTTACTGTGGGGGAGATTAACGATGTAGGACTGTGTCACTTGGTATAAAGTGGTTGTGTGTGTCTTGTCGGAAGGACGACCACGGGACAGTTTGTCGGTCTCCTTTTCCATTTCAAAGAGCGGGATTGAATGGTCTTCACAATCTCTATGACTGCGAGATGTCTGGCGCCTCCTCAAACAGTCAAACATGCCGGGCGGCTCTTTATAGTATGTAACACGCCTTCCTACATTAACAGTTTTATCCTTATCCATCCAAACATCTCATCTTTTATAAGTACATAACATTTTTGTGTTTTCACTCGGCTACTTCGACTACGCATCCCTTGTTTTGCCATTTAAATGTACCTGACCTGACCTAACCTAAAATGTATATCCTTTATCTAAACCTCACTAAAATGGGACGTAATTTATCAGGATGCTGGTTACATACTTACAAAAAGGATAAAACGAGGGTCAATATGAATTAAACTTGATGTATCAACCTTTTCCGAGCTGAATTAATACTTATTTTTATCCTGTAAATTTGTAAAAATATTGTCAAATAGTCACTAACCTTATTCTAGATCTCATAAAATTTCGATTAAAATGGTTAACAAAGCCTACATTAACATACGTAAGTAGAAACATTCTAAAAACAATTTTTTACACTTGGTTTATCACCTCTTTCAAAATTAAATTTAGGTTAGTGCAGAAATTTCAGGTAATAGTTACCTACTACAATCGGTTGTCAGTCATCAATAAATTTAAGATTTTCAACTCAAAAAAATTTCAGATGAAATAAAGCTACATACAGTGAAATATTCTTAAAATTCGGGATAATCTTCGGTTGTTCAATTGTAAGGGTTTAAATTAACAATAATTACCTTAATATTCTATTCGGCTAGGAAATAACTAAATAGGCCTAAGTTACGTGTTCAAACCTACCGTAGTCGTTAATGGCCAATTTGTTGATAGTACGATTTTTAAACAAAAATCCTACATATAGGAATTTATTTATAAGCTATCTGAAAATAAATAATCACTATTTGTAAAACAATAAAACACCGTATAGGTTCGTTAAAGTACTTAAAGTTACAAAAAAGTAAGTACAAACTAAAGTTACAATAAGCAATAAGTTAAAATAAACTTACTCTGGCATTTAATTAGCTGTTCTTATCAAAATACAACAAACATTTTATGTAAAATTAATCTTAGTTTAAAAGAATACAAAACTTACTTTAAGAGATTATTTTAAAATTATTTCTTAAGTTGATAAATTTCAAGTTTTTGTAAAGTTTACATTAGCTCTCTGGAAATGTAAAACATTTGTACGGTTATTGTCTTATAATATTTACGCAGTAACAGTTCGTATGATCACCGCTTGAGTGCGTAACTATCCAATCCCCAGATGCTTGTCGACAAATTGAGAAGTAATACGGTTTCTATAAAGTGGCGCGAAATTATGATATGTTTTACAGTTATGAAAAAGTGTAAGATTGTCTTTTGAAGGTATTTAAGTACTACAATAAAAATATCACTCGGCAGTATTAATAGTCTAATATAATATAGCTGATGTAAATTTTATTATTTTATTGTTGTGTTTTTATATATTTTTATTTTTTATGGTCATTTGAAATTTCTTGTTACTTGTGGTGAATGTACGTATAATACCGTGCGTTCGGAAAGTCGCTGTGCACTGGAATTGTGACTATGGATTTATGAAAATATGTATAAAGAAATGACTAAGCATTTTGGAAAAAAATTTATTCAATACCTTAATTACATTGTTAAACCGTGATTACATTGTTTATAGAAGGTGTTCGAAATGACCTCCAATGGCATCAATACAGCATTGCACTCGTTTCATTTTGTTTGCAAACACCTTTCGCAACTGTATAAAACGTTATGCAACGTGTTTGGTGAACGAATAATTTCAAAGAATTTGTGGCCTGCAAGATCTCCTGATCTGACTCCCCCCGATTTCTTTTTATGGGGTGCGGCGAAACAAACTGTGTATCGGAACAGACCACACACGATTGACGAACTTAAAGCTGCAATAACGGCATACATTCAAGGAATCACTGTTCTTCAGTTGCGAAAGGTGTTTGCAAACAAAATGAAACGAGTGCAATGCTGTATTGATGCCAATGGAGGTCATTTCGAACACCTTCTATAAACAATGTAATCACGTTTTAACAATGTAATTAAGGTATTGAATAAATTTTTTTCCAAAATGCTTAGTCATTTCTTTATACATATTTTCATAAATCCATAGTCACAATTCCAGTGCACAGCGACTTTCCGAACGCACGGTAAAATGTATTTTATTTGTTTGTTTACAGGAGAATGTTTCCGTATTTACGATTAGAGATATCCGGATTAGATCCAGAAGCCAGATATTTTGTATTATTAGAATTTAATTTATCCAATAATAAAAGATTTAAATTCAATGGAGCCCAATGGACTGCAATTGGCAATGCAGAACCACAGTTACCTCCTTCTTCAAGGTTGTATGTCCATCCTGATTCACCAGCGGTTGGAAAACACTGGACTTCTCAGAGTATTCTTTTTCATAAAGTCAAATTAACAAATCACACTTTGGATAGAACAGGAAATGTAAGTTAATCTCTGTACCTGTAGCTAAGAAGTAAAAGGTGTTCAACTACATTTTGGTGATTTATCAGGAAAGCCAAAAAGTTTAAATATTTTCTTTTCATTATTTTAGCAAAATTTCTGTAATTATTAGAAAATTGAAATTTAACACTAAATTTCTACAGAAATTATTTTTATCTACAGATTTATTATTTCATAACTCTGTCAACTTTTATACTCCTTCCTGCCTAAACAAATCTTTAACTAAACCTTTACAGCTTTCTTTGTTTTGTCACTTTTTACGTGTAAACTCTAATGTAAGGTAATTTTATAAAAAAAACTTTTGTGAAATACCTAGTGGTAACACTACTTTTATAAAGAAGCAGCATTTTATATTTACGTTTGAAAACAATTCAAAATTTACACAGTAGTTACAGATGAATAAAATACCAAATTCAATAAAAAATCAAGAAAATTTTAATAGCCTATTAGTAAAACACATTCAATTGTGATTTTACCAACAATCTTGTACGTAAACTACAAAATCAAATTTAATACGGTTATTACAAGCTCTAAAATGGCATGTTAGGCAGGAAGGAGTTAATAATTTTAGTAACCTTTACAGCATTTCTCTTTGATTTTAAAGGAAGCTTTTACCCAATTTTGCCAAAATTGAAGTTAACACCCTTTACCTCTGTGGTACAGATCTGTATTAAAGTTTTTTTAAATTGTTATACATTAATATAATAATAGGTTACCAGGAGTCTGTAATTAGCTTGCATTGAGGTAGGACATTTATATAGTTAAAGCAATTGTTTAAATATTGTATTAAATTACTGTGCGTTTGTCGTTAATTTCTTGCCGGTACGTGTTTATTTTTAGCATAATACTACTTGCATGAAGTTTTTTTAAAATTGAAAAACGTAATTTGTCCTGATTTGTTTATTTCTGTTAAAATATGATTGAATAACAATTGTGTGGTAGTAAAATTTATGTGTTTGGTTTGCATGCCTAACACAGTTAAAAAATATTTTTGAAACAGCATAAGAGGTTATAAAGTTTACCAGAAAGTGACACACTGGACAAAAATATATAGCTTAGAAATTTCTTTTAGTGTGCTATTGACACCACAGAGTATGTCTGAAAACATGAAAAAGTTATTAAGTGAATTAGTGGACGAAACATTACATTGGCAACAAAAAAGGACATTTCTGACATAATTTTATTAATAGGTTATCAAAAGTCATACCTAATGGTTTATTGTATGGTGATGATTATTCGGTAATCAATAAAATTTTACTAGTAGAGAATCTTGAAGTAATTACACATGTTAACATAGAGTCCATAGTACAGTTCTTGAATTGAATGTTATTAACAGTCATTAGGAAAAATTATCAATACTTGCAGGTCAAAAACAAATATAACATTAAGGAAAGTTAAGGAGTGGAAATATTTATACATAATAATAGCTTAGAGCATGTAGAAACAGTTAAGTTCTTAGGCGTATCATTAGATATATATTTATCTTGGGATTTCTATATCGAACAAGTTTCAAAATCTCTAATATTGACGCTAAACTTAGTGCTGTAGATAAAATGCTTGAAATAAAAGTAGTAGGATTTTTTAATTTTCTATAACTTTAGTGGTATATGTTTGTCGTAAAAAATGTTATTTACTTTTGTTGTAAAATGTATACTAACGCCACAGTCTATAAAATCTTGTTTATTAACAATTTTAATGATCAAAATACAGAAAACACTAATATTGATGCTAATTGGTACATTGTAGAAAAATGTATTAAATAAAAGTTATAAATTTTTAATTTCCCACAACTTTAATAATATACACTTTTGCCCTAAAATGCATATTAAGGCTGCAATCTTAAAAAAAATTTTTACCATGAGAACACAGCTTTCCCAAGAATTCAAGCTTACACGGTGCTTACCCTATCTTGTAGAGCATAAAAATGTTGTAAATGAGGCAATTAAAAAAAAATTAAATGAAAACCTACTACTTTTCTAATAAATAAAATGTTTGTGTAGGATCCGCTAGTGGTATCAATGTAAGTTCCAAGTTTCAACTTGTATACAAAATTCCAACTTTTTATGCTACTCCGCTCTCAATTTTGTTTGCACTCAGACACAAACATTATACCAAATTGGTAAGAAACATTGTTTTTTGAGTTCAGTTGGCCTGAGAACATCCATTTCCGGTGAATACTCAATTTCGAAAAATCAACTGAAAACGATACTTTCCTTCCCTTCATAGAAAGTAAAAATGATGTAGATACTGAAGTCACGAGATTGCCTTTTGCGTATGGATGGGCTTTGAGGAAGGGAAGTGAAAATTTGAAGTGCTGCCAACCTTAATAGTGAGACACTATTTGTACATTTCACTACCGTGCAGTTTTTACGTACATTTTGTAATCTGTGGTTTATTCCGAGAAAATGTTTTCTTCATAAACCTTATAAGAAATAAATCTGACCTGTAGTATTGCCTATAGCTTAATTATATGACTAGAAATGTTTAATTTACTGTTGTTACCAGATACCTTATTCCATTGGAACAAAATTTTCTACGAATGAATCACCTTCTTTACTATCGCTGTCACCGGCATCTTCACTTTCATTCTCACTAGTTACCCTAATCTACCTAACCGTTTTCTTTTTTTACCAGGTGTCAACAAAACTGTTGATGAAGAATTATCTTCTTCACTGTCTTTAACTTTCTTCTTTATATTTTGAGTCGTGAATAGAGAAACATCACAGTAGTTAGCTGCTCACTCACAGCTTTTGTTAAGAGACACGGATAGGCATTTTTGTTTAACTTCTAAAAACCAACATTTCTGTTTACGGTAACAAACAGTTGTATTCGTGCAGTTAACCTAAAAAATGTTCTGCGGTGTACTGTATATGCTCTGGGTATAGTATAAGTTTTTATGTTTGTCGTACTTTTATGTTTGTCACACGGAAATTAAAGCAGTCGCGCATGCGCACTGATGCTGTTCTCCCTTTACCCCTTGTTGCAAACAAGGGCAAACTCATGACTAAAGTGACTTTAACTTTGGTATAGTCATTGATTCAGAAACAGATAAATTAAGTTGTACATTTACTAACAAATTATTTACATTACATTGACAAATATTTATTAAATGTATTTCTTTTTACAGGTTGTCTTAACATCAATGCACAAGTATTTACCATGTGTACATGTAGTTATGGCTTCAGATGTTTTAGCTGTACATTGGAGCCCAACTGTTACTTTTACATTCAAGGAAACTGAATTTGTAGCAGTAACTGCATATCAGGTAAATAAAATTCAAACAATTTATTATATATTTGAGAAAACTAGAATCTTTTGGTATCGCTGTGAGTTATAAAGTGCTATAAGATCTCGAAATTCTTAATCTCCCGTGGAATACAGTAGAGAGTCAAAAATCCGAACCAATTAGGATCATAAGTAGTTCGGATTACTGATTTGTTTGGATTTTTGAACATAACCTAGAAATGTCGCTGAGGCCCATAGTTAAATATTTTAAAAAGGTTGAAATAAATAAAAACAGACACTTCTCTGTACTTACTTATATTTAGTTGTTTTTAATGAATAAATATGTTAGCCTAGTGTGTAGTAATGCAGAAGTAGAGTAGTATTGTACTATACTTTCACGAAAAATTTATGAATTTAAATAATAAAGCTACAGTATGTACTTTACTATACATGCAGGAGGTGGAGTATACAATGTATATTAAATTGAAAACAAACAAAACACTACATACAGTTACACTACATCAACCAAATTCTTTGGCGCTTAATTTACTTGATAATAGCGAAGACGTAACACGACTAAAACTAATAAAATTGCTTCACCTTCCATTTAGATTTACAAACTGTTGTTTAGGTCATCAGCCGAAAGGCTGGTTTGAACCTGCAGAGGTTTAAAACGAGGAGTGAGGTGGTTTACCTATGCCTTCCTCACCGAGTGGAAAAGTACGCTAAGCATGCCGGGCCCTCTGAAAAGCACATATTTTCCACTCTGCAAATGACACCTTCACTTCATTCAACACAGGGTCTGGCTGTATAATGAAATTCATTACTTTCAGAGTAGATAACTCTGATTAGTGTCTTTTACACCTCTACCTCTTCTGTTTTTAAATGGTTCAGTCATTTTTAATTGGCTGACCATGTGTTAAGAAACAGAACTATTTATTTTAGCCCTTGCAATGAACAGATTGAGTGTAAAAAATTTGACACTCCACCTGTCTGTTATGAGCAGATTTACGAACTAACCTACATTGTAAATAATTGTGTTCCATATCAACATCAACATCGTCAACATCATCTCTATCAATATCATCTTCTTCCTCTACGCATTCTTCTATCACCGCTATTAATTTTGTTACTTTTTCTATTACTGTTATTTATCTTTTATCTAGTTAATGTTTTCAAAAATTATAAATAATTTTGTTTTTCTTTTTGAAGCAATACCATTGGGTATTGTCTTCATCATGTGAACACTTTTAGGCTATTTACTTATAGTTTTTGTTTTTAAACTGATTGTAAATAATCTCAGATGTTAGAAAAAAAACAATACAGTTAAAAGATAAATCCTTATAATGCATCCTGCATCTTGATATTTATTTTATTTTATAAATAAATTCACTAAACTTTTTTTTAAGCTGCCTTTATTTTTTTATTTATCACTTACATGTGTTTCGGTGGATCCACCATCATCAGAGTATATTATATCGTTTGAAATTAAAATTTTTTTAAATCTATAGAAGATGTTACTCTGATTAAAATATCGAAAAAATCCTTGAGTGGTGTTCAGATTTTCTGATGATGGTGGATCCACCAAAACATGTGTAAGCAATAAATAAAAAATAAAGGCAGTTTAAAAAAAGGTTAGTGAATTTATTATATAAATTAGAATTAAACAAAAGAATCTCTCCTGGGTTTGAATCCCACTCAGGCATGTCATATTTTCATACGTTACAAAAACTCATTTCATCCTCCATTGCATAAAGTTACACCCCAACGTCATCACTAATGACCGTTGGAGTTGATGCGTCGTAAAAAAAAAGAACCGCTATAAACCTTGCAAAATCACTGACTGCGAATTTAAAGTGTAAACATGCTTTACTTTTGCCGTTCTCATGGAAATTAAAATATCGAAAAAATCCTTGTGTGGTGTTCAGATTTTTGATTTTTCGATTATCGACACTATACTGTATCTGGATAAATTTAATCACGGAATCAAAAACTTATCATTTACTAGCAACCCCCCCCCCACCCAACACGCTGTGTTTTCTAACAAAATTAATTAAATGAAGATTTTATTTGACAATGTTATAAACAATGTTTATAACTATTATTGTTTTGTTGCCCTTTGGCAACAAAATAAATTGTTTTTCTGCACTTCCAGCTTTAGGCAATGTAACAAAAAGTTGCTAGTTGAAAAAAATAGGGGATTATGTATTAGAAGAAAAAGTAGGTATTATCTATTTTAAAAAAAATTGGTACAAACTCTTTGAATTTTTGGATATCTGTCTTGTAATGTAGCAATAATGTCGTAATGTAGGGCTTTACAGTTCCATATTTGGCTGCACGATACAGTACATTGTTTTTATAGACAGTGTAATACTGATGCATAAAAGAGCTAACTTCTTAAACTTCATACCAAACAAATAAAATAATAGATGACTTCATTTTCCTAATCACAGTGTTTTTCAGAATTTAATAATTTTACACGATGCCTCCTAATAGCTTATGTTATTCAGGAAGCTTTAAGCTTTCAAACAGTGAAAGATTTTTTGAAATTGGTCTGTTACTTTGTGAGATTATCACGTATAAACATGTTACTTCTTCATAATATTATTATATATATATTAAAATTTAAGATTTAATTAAGTCTTGATAATGTAAAAATCAAACACAAAGAATTTAATTTTTAATTTTTCTTCTTATTTTCAGAATGACAAAATTACAAAATTGAAAATAGATAACAATCCATTCGCCAAAGGGTTTCGTGAAACAGGACAGTCAAGACTTAAACGGAAACTATATCATATTAAAGAAGAAACAGATAAAGGTGTGTATTCAGAATGTCTATAGAAAACTATTACAGATGATGATTATGCTATTATTTTACTAAGTACTGTATTTTTACCTCAAAAGATACTTTCATTTGTATAAGAAAGGTAAAATTCTATCAAATTTTGTTGCCAACCAATAACAAAATTTTGTATCAAACCTACCGGGTTGGTCTTAGAAATAGAGCTAGTCATAGCTGCAAAACATCTGATTTTCAGAGATGAAGTTTCCATCGTTCAAATCCTAGTAAAGATAGTTTATACAGATTTGAATACTAATACGCTTTTCACAGTTGATGAGCTCTGCTGTTCCACACATTTAGACCAATCAGAATATTTGACAGCGTTGTCAGATTGTACGAATGTATCAACTTGAGAAACATTAGGCATGCATGCATATAAGAGCTGCAGTAGTTCACTTGTGTCTTACATCTCGTACTGAACAATTCGATTATAGAGCGCATTAACATGCAACACATTATTATTATAGTCAGGTAATTGCATGTTCATAGGTTATAATTGTTATTGAAAGACCAAAAAAATGGTTGACAAAATATCTGACAGAGCTATAAAAGCAAGTGTTGGCAACGATGCTGGCTAGTCATTGGCTAGCTATGAAGTGAGTAAGAGACAATGTGTACATTCAGGGCTCATCAGCCCTGAAAAATAGTATAGACAGTGGTTACCGGTGTACTTTGATGGTTGAGGTTCAGTTAACCACACTCTCTCAGGAATGGTCGGGCTGAGTCTGTACAAAACTACACCTCACGTACACATCATATATATCCTGCCATTGGATCATTGGATTGCTTATTGTTCTACATTGAACAGATTGCAACATGCATACATTAGGTATAAAAAAATATTATTTATTTATTTTCAAAAGCTGTATGTTATTGACTGTGATAGGATTACCGAAACTTTTTTTGTGGTAATTTAATGAAGTATTTTTTAACTAGTGTATTTTTGTTCAAACAATTAAGTTTTGTGATTACCAACATAGTAATCAATTCTGTTCCTTGTCTTGGGATTTTTATATCGATCAAATCTGTAGTAAAATATCATCTGGGTTGTTCGCATTAAAACACATTACCAGATTAAGCGATAAAAATCTCTAACAACAGCTGGTCATGGTTTAATTTTAACTCATATCTGGTATTTTATAGTAGTGTGAGGTATATTATTCATTGTGTAATAAGGAAAGAGTTTTTAAATTCAGATAAAAAAATTAGGTTTATGTAAGGAGTAAACCATCTAACCCAGCGGTTCCCAAACTTCTATCTTTTACGCCCCCTTTTGCCAAAAAGAAAACTTCTCACGCCCCCCCTTACACAATTTTATTGGGCAATGAAAAATCACGTATTACATTGAATAACCATACATTTATTTTTTTATTTTTTATAGCATTAGAAGTTGCAATTTAATTTTAACAAGAGACAAAATAAATCAGTGGATGGATGACCTTGCATTTTTTTTAAAAAAAAGGTTGATTATTAGAAAGTGCACAATGTAAATCATTGATAAAACCAACATTGCACTGATGCTTTGTTTTTATTGTAACAAGTGCTGAAAACACTTTTTCGCACAGATAGGTGCTTGATAAAGATAATTACAATTACTGCCGCTTGCTGTTATATACTGGGGTAAACTTGGTAATACTTAACCCAAAGTGATGTTTTGTCAATTTTATCGTTTTTCGCAGCAGAAACATTTTTTATTTCTAAAACTTGTTTTTTAAGTAATTCGGGCAGGAAGTCTATGGTGACACTGAAAGGATCCGTTATGGAGGGTAAAGTTATCTCGAAGTCCCGCGCCCCCCTTGACATGTCTTCACGCCTCCCTTGGGGGGCGCGCCCCCCCACTTTGGGAACCATTGATCTAACCTCTTGTAGACCATCATTTAAGAAGCTTCAATAGGTTACAGTTCCTTCTTAGTACATTGTTGAAGTGATGATGTTTGTACAGTTACTTGAGTCTAGAGTTTGCCTTTGGTTTTACCGAGGGGTAAAGGGGGAAAAGCATCAGTACGCATGCACGACTGCTTTGGTATCAATTCGCCAACACAACAACATAAACTATACTTAGAGGACGTACAGTACATCGCGGAACCTTTTATAGGTTGACTGTACGAATATAACTATTACGTTACCATAAACGGAAATGTCAGTTTCTCAAAAATGCTGTCGAACTGTTCATAGTGCTAAACAAAACCTAATATGCAATGAAATAATATGCTGTGAAGTTGAAGCTAAACAAAAATACCTTTCCATGCCTCTTAACAAAAGCCATGAACAAGCGGCTAACTACTGTGGTGCTTCTTTTTTCACAATTCGAAAATATAAAGAAGGAAGTTAAAGACAGTGAAGAAGATAATTCCTCTTCAACCGTTTTTTTGATACCTGGTAAAAAAGGTTTTGATTGAAAGACTAAATTTTAGTTGGAAACTTTGTATGTTAAGAAATATTTTGAAGGAAATGGGGTTTAAGTGGGAAAGTGTCAGTCATAACGAAGGTTATTAATTGAAAGGCAACGTATGTGGTTAACAAATGGTGCAATTGTATGGTAGTAAAATATAGTGTCTCACTGTTGAGGTTGGCAGCACTGTCAGATTTCTCTTCCCTTCCTCATAGCCCATCTAAGTGAAAAGGCATTCTTGTGACTCCATATCTATAAAGCAAATATTACTTTTCAAAATTTAAATCCTAACACAAGAAACAGATCGATTACTATGTTGCTAATCAAAACACTAAATTGTCATAAACAAAAAATCTGGTGTGAAACACTCACACAACTTTCTCTTGCCACTGCAAATAATTAACAATAAACCTAACATTATTAATAAAACATTAGAAATAAACAATAAAACTAACTTCAATAAAATAACGTAATTTTAATCATGAGTGAAAGACGCAAAATGAAAATCAACCTCAGTTTGGCTTAAAAATACAGAAAATCACTCTTTCAGGCTAAACTAGGCTCTGTAGAGAAAAATGCTTTAACTAAAAGTTGTAGATCTTTTAATTTGCTATAAATTTTATTATATACACTTTTCTCATAAAATGGATACTAAGGCCGAAATCTTAAAAAAATTGATTTTTCACACGTTTTTGTGAGAAAAAACAGAAAATTGCTAATTACTGCTAAACTAAGCGTTATACAAAAAAATGTTTGAAATGTTTGAAAAATGTTTTAAAGTTGTAGGACTTTAAATTCTCTACAACTTTTGTTACATAAATTTTTGCGCTAAAATGCATATTAAAGCCGTAATCTTAAAAAAATTATTTTTTTACATGAAAACAGCCTCACCAAGAATTTCAGCAAACATGACGCCTACCCTATCTTGTAGAGAATAAAAAATTGAGTAAACCAGGCGATTTTAAAAAAAAATTGTAGGACCAGTTTTTAAAAAAAACACAAAAAAGTGAAAAATTATACGTATAAACTACTACTTCCGGTTGACTGATTTTGATGAAAATGTTTGTGTCGTGTCCAGTAGTGGTATGTAACTTAAGTTTCAAGTTTCAAGTTCATACGATGTTTCGTTCTTGAGATATTCTGTTCACACACACACTCACAGACACACACACAGACCAATCGCTAAAAACATGTTTTTTGGGTTCAGGGGGTCTGAAAACGTGTAGATCCGGTGAAAACTCGATTTTGAAAAATCTACATGAAAACAATATTTTCCTTCCTATGTATTCATATAGGCAAAAGAAAGTAAAAACAGCATTAAATTTTAGAGGGGTATTGTATCTCATGCAATTTCTAAAATTGACAATGTTTACTTCCTATCTTATTTATTTTAAATTAGTTGATTAATAATTTAATTTAATACAAATAATGTAATTTTTATGTTCACCAGATGATTATAAAAGGGTATCGCCAACTCCAAGTACTCACTCTCAAATATCACCAGTTGTAATGACAACACAAGCTGACGATAGTGGAATTTCATCTGTAGGCTCTGTTACGCCACCAATGTCAGACCATGGCGAAGATATAATCAGACTAAACTTAACTAATACTAGTTTAAGCAGTTTGTTAGATCATCGATCTTCATATTTTCAACAGAAATATTTACATCAATATTCACCGATCACCCATCATACATCATGGATGGATTTACCTTTGCCTCCATATCCAATGATTCCTCCGTATTGTCCAAATCTTTGGCCTTATGGTCCGTTTATTCTACCTCCAGCAACTCCTCAAATGTATCCTCATCCATTGACACAATCTTTAACCTTAAATTTATCACCATATTTAACAGCATTTCAATCAAATAAAGATACAAATTCAACAAGTGATTCTTGTCTCATCGATTTATCAATTCGGAAAGATACGGCTACTTAACTATGATTGACCTAAAAAAAATAATCTTTATTATTATTATTATTTTTATTATTACAATAGTCTAAAGTATATAAATATACACGTTAAAAATAATAAAATATATTGTTCATAATTATTGATTGAATTTCTTTGTAAAGTTCTTTGTTTGGGTTATTTCATCTTTCCCATTTTTCAGTAATGTTTGCACGATAAATCTTATAAAGGATTTTTCTTCCCGTTGTTTCTAAATTTTGCGTTTATGTTTTGTTTGCACTTGTTGTTTCTATTCCGTAAAAAAATATCTGTTTAAAAACTGGGTGGTAATATCTGACCTTGGTGTTTTACAAAATATTTTTTTATTACTAAGATCTTTGGAACAAAAAATAAGTTTTCCATTTTCCTGAATCGCCCTTTAATTGCAGCAGAGATGTTACTCTTTTGTCTAATTCTCTGAAATACTTGAACTTATATGACGATTTTATTGTCAATTAATTTGTAGTTCTAATCTCTTTTATAAAAGGTTTAAGAAAATTTTTTAAGTTACTAAAAGTAATGAATTTCCTCAAAATGTTTTCTTGTATAATAGATTAAGTAAGGCATGTTTCTGATAATCAGTAATTTCTCGTTTCCAAATAGATTTGAAATTTTAACTCAAATGAATTTTTCGTTAACATTTTTCCGAAATTCTGCAACACTCCATCTTCACCAGGACTTTATGATTTTTAAGTGATTTTAAAATTTGAAAAATTTCTTCTGCTGCTCAAAATAAATGTATGGATAAGAAAAATTTTATCATTAAAGATATTTTGATAAAAGTTAAAAATGTAAATTCTACAAATACTGTTAATCATTAAAATTCACAATTATGTATTAACAAATAAACATCTCAAAAACTTATATAAAATATTTTTTAACGTGTATAGAATTTTTTATAAACATGAACAATCAGGATAAGTATAAAAATAAAGTTAGTACAATTTTTAAGATAATACAAAAATTATTAAAGAAGATAGAACAATAATATTTAAGTGTTATAATATAAAGGATGTTTTCATTTTGTTTATAATGAAACTGGTTTTCTTAACCTAACCTTTCATAATAATCATAAGTAAGGTTATATTCAAGCCATTGATATTTTTATTACAATGAATATTCATTTTATTTTACAAATAGATATTATAGGAGGGTTGATTTAAAATATATATTTTTATAATTGTAATAATTAAAAGCCTGATCTTAAATAAAAGTTAGAAATAGTTTTGTTATTAAGAAGATAATTTTTGTTCTCATTTATTTCTAGTCTTGTAATGTATATAAGAGTAAATTATTTTTATTGTTGTTCATAAAATTATAGTTTTATTAATACTGTATAATTAAAGTAAGTTAAATCAAGTCTGAAATTATTATTTATTTTATTTGTTAAATTAGTAAGTAGATATTTTTTATCTTTTGTAGTTATATGTTAGGTTAGTTAATATTTTTACTTTATTATTTGCACCTATTAATCCTAATATTACTAACAATGATGTATAATTTTAAGTGCCTTATTTGTATCTAAAGCAGAATTTAATGTTAGAAATTATGGTCATTTGATTTTACTTAGCAAGAAGTATAGAAAATATAATGTTACGTTGTATAATATACGATTACCCATTCAATTTGATAATTAAATTTAGTATTTTAGTAGCTTTGTCTTAACTCTACAACCATGAGTTTATTTCATCAATACGAGTCATAATACCTATCTTACTAAATACCAATATTTGACTCATTTTCCCAGCAGTTAATAAAGAAATTGGCTTCAAATTTTTAACTCATATTACAATTATCTATCTATCTATCTAATACAACTTTAGACGAAATTGCTTCATGCAAATAATGTTTTTTTTTTTTTGGCAAAGGTTATACAGTAAAATTTGGTTATAACAAACTTCAAAAGACCAGTATTATTATAACTGATTGGGCCTGAACACCGCAGTATCAATGTAGTACCTACTCCGATTACCAGAATAACGAATAAAATTAGTCTAAATACTTAATTTAAGTAAAAAATGATTTACACCACCTCCGCAGCCGAACGGTTAATGATGTTTAGTCATCAGCTTTTCTAGGCATAAAAAAGTAGCTGATTCGATTCTCAGTAGGTCTGGGCTGAGGTAATCAGGATAATACTACAATTTACCGATAACTCCTCAACATACCAATGTAGTGAAAAACACTAAGTAGTCACAAATGACTGCAGATGTTGGTATAACTTAAAAAATTTTTGAAGTATGCAAAGTACTTACCAAAAATCCTTGATGAGGTGATTCCCAAAATTAAACAAAAAGAAAATACGTATGGCAAAAATATTTGTTTATTATATCACAGAATATTTTTGTCTATTGTTATTATTTCAAGGAAGGTTTGTTACAACTGGATTCCATGTTCTTTTTTTCTAATTTTTTTCTGAATTTTCTATTTTCACACATTATTACTGGATTTTCGTTACAACTGAATTTTTTTTATTTCATATAAACCTGTTGTTATTTTACAGTGAAGCTATTACAGAACCTTATGGATCTTTTATTGCGAAATAAGTCCCAGTTAATATTAACCCATAATGTCTCCATGTATTATTTAGGAATAAAGTAATAAAAATGTACCAGAAAGTGTCTTATTACAGTAAAGTCACACTAACTTGACTTAGTGTGTAATGAGATATTGTTGAGGTTGTGAAATGTTGAGTTTTACGGACAAAATGGAAATTTTGAACAAATTCAGTCCAGAGTACTGTGATTATCATCTGCTTTATTCTATCCGATAGGTTGGTTCACTTTTGTGTCCCTTGTTTGGAAGAAATGTATTTTAACAATATGACTTAAACTCGGCATTTTTCATTTCCTTGTACGCAACCTGTTATTTTTTTATTAAAAAAAAAAGATGCTCCATGTTGTTTAAAGTAATGGTGTGCTCTTCCAACTGTTTTTAACTTTCAATATCATCTCATATTTTTTACTACCGATTCTTGATGTTTACTTCAGATTCCTTCTCATTATCTTCGTCTCTTTTCACGATTACTACTATCACATAATCTGCCAAAGCTACACCAGCTTCAAATCTGATTTTTCCAAGAGCAAACAAGAGTTTTTCGTTTAAGTTTGTTCCAGAACCAGGACCAATTCCTGGATAGTGATATGAAATGAACTCACTCTTCTCCACCAAGCTAATTCTAACAAATCTGTAGTGCGGTAATATCTGTAGAATCTGTAATATTGAGTGTCAAGTTTCCGAAGGTTGTTTTTAAGCTAAATTGTATCATGAAATTGCTCAATACATTATTGAATTCTTGTCAAACATTAAAAATAAATCATTCTTTTTATTTATATTTCTGCTTTGTCCTGTTGGTTTTTTACTAGTTATTATTTTGTATGTGAAAATGTTTGAATTACTTTTATAACTTGGTATTCTCTTAGGTTGTGGTTTTAATGAAAGCGTAAACATTTCTTTTTGGGTAAAAATTCAATGAATTTATCTTAATCTTTTTTTTGTATTATTCATGTATCTCATATTTTAAGTAAGATTTTATAAAAGATCAAAGAAAGTAAACTATTTAATTTTTATTTATATTTGACCAAAGATAATTTTGATTTATTTTGTTAGTAGGTATTAAAATAATGATGAAGTTTGTTTGCTTTTTGTTTTGTTATTATCAGTAGGCTTTAGTTGTATACTAAATAGTATTTGTAATTAATTTATCTTATTTTTTAATAATGTAAATCAAAACAAAGGCATTAATTTATTTATATTTGTAATTTTGTTATTAAACAGAATTAATTCTGATTATGAGAATAAATGATTTTTTTACAAAATCTGTTGTTGTTTCTGTTCAAGTAGTTTTCCATGATTGGGAAATCATTTGATTTAATTCCTTGCTGATTAAATGAATACCTAATTGATTAATCTTCGTGTAAAATTGTACTTTACTTTCTCTTGCCCTATATAAATATATAGGGAAGGAAAGTATTGTCTATCAGGTCAATTTTTTTTAAATCGAGTTTTCACCGGATTTACTGGTTTTCAAGCCTTCTAAATCCTCCTAAATTTTAACATTTGGTCTGTGTGAGAAAGACATATAGGTAGTACAAAGTTGAATCTTGGGATTTAAGTCAGGTACCATTACTGGACTACTAAACACTGAAATTGTGTAGGTACATTAAAAAAATGTATATAGGCGTACTCAAAGTTGTAGAACATTTTTAAAAACCTACAACTTTTATTTCAAACATTTTTTTCTACAACGCTTAGTTTAGTGTCAATATTAGTGATTTTCTGTATTTTTTCATTAAAATCTGTAAAAAAGGAATTTTTGTAATGATTGCGGCCTTAGTATGTTTTTTACGACAAAAGTGTATTAAAGTTATAGGAAATTTAAAAATCTAAAAATTTTATTTCATACATTTTTTTCTACAGAAACTAGTTTAGCGTCAATTAGTGATTTTCTGTATTTTTTAAGGCAAAAGAAGGATGACTTTCATTTAGCATCAATCACTCATGATTGATTTATAATTACTGTACCTTAATTGTTTAATTACCTTAATAATACCTTAATAATTAAATTACCTTAATAATTACCTTAATTTGGTAAGGTTTTTATTTTACGTACATTATTTACTATTGATTAAACATTTCTTAGTAAAGGTAGTTACTTTTATATGGGTGTGAATACTAGGCAATGGTTACCGGTGTACTTTGATGGTCAAGTTCAATTAACCATTCTTTCTCAAGAATTGTCGGCCTGAGTATGTACAAGAATACACCTCATTTACATGGCATACACATCATCCTTATCTTCTTGAGTCATGGGGTTGCTTATTGTTCTAAATTGAACAGATTGCAATGTATACCATAAAAAAATTAAACGTAGGTTATTTGGGTTTTATTTACATTGGCAAAAGAAAGCGTGTGAGTGTTTCAAATCAGATTTTTTTATGTTGCAATATAAATACAGCCATTATACATTGTAAAAACCTGTAAACAAATTACTAGAAATCTATTGATCGCTGTGCTTCATAGCAAACAAAAACTTAAAGTGCTTAAACTTCTCACGCGACCTTGTTTTAAAAAATACGAGTTATGTATGAGTAACTTGTATGTAAACGTTTCTCTTTTAGTAGCTCATAAACAGCAGAAGATGCCTTCTCCATACTAATGCTTGCAATTACTTAATTAACTCTTTAGTTAGTTCTAATTATTCCATATTAACCAATTCTATAAAGAACAGAGATAGAGATTCTATCAAGATAGAGATAGATGGAGGCATATCCTCCACTCAAATCCTACCCGGCCTGCTGGAAGGATACCCAGATGATGATGATGATGATGATGATGAAGTAAACTTTAATTTACCAATACTTTTATTATCTATCTATAAAGAATTAAGGCTGCCTTCAAATCCAAGTGATAATTAAAAAGAAGAACTCCTACTAAATTAAAAATTTTTACATGATTTTCTGAAACAATTCAAATAAAATATACCTATGTAAGGGATGGTACCATTTTCTTTCAATATGTTATTCTTTGTAATTTTTAAATCAATAGTAATCATGAAGGTAATTTATTATTCTTAAACTTTTCACTTTCTTACCTCCTGCATTTGTGTTATATAGCCATTTGCATAGATTACAGATTTATGAGTGGAAAAACTTACTTAGTCTGCTACCCTACTAGATTATGTGTAAGTAAACCATTTATGTTGTATTAACTGAATATATAATTTTATAGTGTATTATTATTATTATTATTATTATTATTATTATGAGGTAATATAAATTATGTAATTGAATCACATTTACATAATCAGATGAATGTTCAGTAATAACTGCATGGTTTACAGTTAAATGACCTTTCCTCACTGGCCCCACCTGAGAATGCAATGACATAGATTTTTACTTTTTCTTGCCCTTCATGAATATAATAGGGAAGAAAAGTATTGTTTTCATGTCAACTTTTTTAAATCAAATTTTCACCGGATACTCTTATTAACTCTTGTTTTCAGGCCCCCGAAGCCAAAAAAACATGCTTTTAGCAATTGGTCTGTGTTTGTGAGTGTGTGTGAACAAAATATCTCAAGAATGGAATATCGTACAAAGTTGAAACTTGGAACTTAAGTTAGGTACCACTAGAGGACACAAATATTTTCATCAAAATCAGTCAACCGGAAGTAGTTATTTATTCTTGTGATTTTTCACTTTTTTATAATTTTCTCAAAAACAGCTACTACGATTTTTTTTAAACCCTTAGTTACTACATTTTTATGGTCTACTAGATAGGGCACCATGTCTGCTGAAATTCTTGGGGGTACCTGTGTTCTCGTATAAAAAAATGTTTTTTTTAAAAAAAAGATTGCGGCCTTAATATGCATTCTATGATTTCAGCCTTACGATTTCAGCATTTTTCGACAAAATTGTATAATAAAAGTTATTTTTATTTTAAGCATTTTTTTCTACAGATCATAGTTTAGAGACAATTATTGATTTTTTGTGTGTTTAAGTTCTACAAAGGTTGATTTTCATTTTGCGTTCACATATGATTAAATTACGTTATATTTTTACAAGTTTAAAAGTGGGGAACCTCTTTAAAAATTTATACTCTCCTGGTATTCGCTGAACCGAAAACTGAAGGGAATGTGGTTATGAATCATAGTTATAATAAATTATGGTTCAATATTTACATTTTACAAGAGAAAGTCGTCTGAGTGTTTCACACCAGATTTTTTTTCATCTAGGTTTCCTAACAAGAATCGAATGTCAGACTTTCAGTGCATATTCAAACCTCCTCCTTGTATCCTCGGCTATGTTGTAGAAATATGCATCATGGTTTTGAACTCTATAGGTACTTGAGCTCTTTAGAATTTTTTGTTGTATCAAGAAGCTAGGCGTTAGTAGCTACTAGCTACTGTGGGTTATGGAATAGTGAGGTGCATATTATTATAATTTCCAGACCTTAGCCGGGAATCGAACCTTCTGCTTAGTTGTATGGGACGTTAACCACTACGGCACGTCTCTACAGAATTTTATTTTACTAAAAGCACAATCGAAAAGCACTCGTGCTAAATCTTTTAAGTAGCCTACTGTCTCCTACCAAAACGTAGAAATCAATATTGTTACTGCATAATTTCAAAAAGAACCATTATTTAGGCCCAACTAATATTTGCTTTGATAATACGCTCAAGCTTTGATAACACGATATGTTAAGTGTAGTTGAATTTCGTTACAGAAATTAGGTACTACTGTATATACGAATATTTTAATACTTAGGTATGACTATACTATTACAAAATGACGTAGTCTTAAATTGTATTAAATTAAATGTATTTATTTTGCATTTAACTTATGTAGTCCTCGGTAGTATAGTGGTAAGTATCCCCGCCTGTCACGCGGGAGACCGGGGTTCGATTCCCCGCCGGGGAGGCTTTTTTAGATTCATGAATTCTTTCATTTTGGATTTGCTGATTGTGAATTCTGATAAGTCTGCATCGCAGTAATCATGTGTTATTATTACACATTTTCTATATTATCCACTTTGGTGTATCATTTCAATCATTTTACTACCTTATTGCGTTATCTCGATTTACTGACGTGCTTTGCGTGTAATTGCGTCACTGCATTGATGCAGCACATAATTATTATTCATTCTACTAGTAATGGGCAGTTAATTTTAATGTTTAAAACAATTGCTTTAGTCACAAAAATACACGGAAAATGATTAATACTGATGTAAGTAATAATGATAATTTGTCAGCACATTACACTACCCATGAATAATCACAAAAAACAACACGTTTCATCAAAGGATTTAAGTGCTACTTGTTTCATGCAATCGTTCATAAGCATCGATGGTTCAGTGGTAGAATGCTCGCCTGCCACGCGGGCGGCCCGGGTTCGATTCCCGGTCGATGCAAATTTTTTTTAATGTAGAATTTTAAATAAATATTTTTATTGTGTCGTTAATTAATGTGTAAAATAAAATATTTTTGTTATTACGTAATTTTTTTATTCATGTCGGTATCGCGAGAAGTTATCCAGAGGAGAGGTTGTCATTTTAGACAACGTCCGTAGGTACTTGCAGTCCATTAGTTTTAACGAAAGAATGACTTCAGAAATTATGTACTTCTGGCACAGTACAAAAATTCGGTTAAAGTCCTTCCTTGAAAGTGTTTCAGTTGCTGCAAAAATCTGGAGATGTATTTAAAAAAAAGAAATGTAGTTTGGAACGTCTTTCTTGTTTGAAGTAAAAAAACCAACAATACTAAACAGATATGTCAAAATATTTTTGTTTTAACATGTATCCAGACCGAAAGTTTCAATATTTTTGTCTCTTACATCAAATAATTCTAAATAAAATAAAGTAAAACAAAAACGTTACACACTTTAAATTTGTAATGAACAAAACCTAACTAAACTACAAAAATTTGGAAAGCAGGACATTTACTCTGGTAAGGTATTATTTCGTTTTTTTAATTCTCGATAATTATAATAGACGTAATTCTGACACCAATAAAGAGAAAAAATTTCAGTAAAAAGATCTCTGAAGTTATAAAAAAGATATGGGAAAAGAATGCTGAATACATACCCTAATTTCAGAAATATAGCATCTAAAAAATAAATCTGAACACTTTTTTATAAGTTTTCGAGTAACCCTTAGATTAATTTTGAAAAAAGTAACATTAAAAAAAATTTCCCATGCCGGGAATCGAACCCGGGCCTTCTGGGTGAAAGCCAGATATCCTAGCCACTAGACCACATGGGATGTGAGGACGCGGGCTCTAGTTTTTAGTATATAAGTATTCTACAAACTACTGTTAAGTAGAAGTCAAATTATATTAGCCTATTTGCGCTCCCGCTCATTTTTGCTTTCTCTTGCCTATATGAATATATTAAACAAATACAAAAACAGTATTGGGTACTATGTGATACAAAGGGGTTCATGACAAGCCTTCTGAGTTAAGCAGTAGCGGGGAAAAATTATTGGTAAGTGATGAATTTATCATTGTGTTTCGCTTTTTTATTTTTTATTTTGTGTGATATTTGATTCAATGGGGTTCATGACAAGCCTACTGAAGTAAGCAGTAGCGGAAACAATTTTTTGGTGGTAAGTGATGAATATTTATCATTGGTGATAAACTTTCAGTTTATCAGTTTTATCTTGACATGTCCTATACTCCCTTTGGAGTCTCCTGGATGCAAAAAAAAATATATTGGAGACAAAGTATTCTTTTCATGTCAATTTTTCGAAATCAAGTTTTCGCTGGATATAGATGTTTTCAGACCCCCTGAACCCAAAAAAATGTTCATAGCGATAGGTCTGTGTGAGTGGGTGTGAACAGAATATCTTAAGAACGGAACATACGACATTAGGTACCACTGGAGGACCCGACACAAACATTTTCATCAAAATCGGTCAACCGGAAGTAGTACTTTATTTGTGTAATTTTTCACTTTTTTAAAAATCAGGCCAGAAAAAACATAAAGGCTTGCAGTTGTTCAATTGTTTAATTAAATACATAAAGGTACTTTAATATCTCAGCCCTGTTGAATAGAAATTTACAACGTACATTTATGCATTTCCAATTTTCCGATGTGTATTGATTTGTTATTACCTAGATTGTTTCTTTAATATGTTTAGTTACAGAAATTCATCGTCCATGATACCAATATTAAAAAACGAAATATTATATGTTCAAACTTCTCCATATTTTAATTTCTGGCAAAAAGCATTTTAGCAATTTTCATTTTTTGGCTAAATATATAGTCCTGACAGTTCTGAAAAAAGTGGTGTAATTACTTTGTTTCTACCCCACCTGGAAGTGTTAAAAAAATTCATAATATTGAACTGATTTCCACTTATGGTGCAACATGGAAGGCGTTTTTAAAAATCTGAAAGAAGCAATTAGATGTATGGTGGAAGCCAACCAATCAACCCCATGCAGACCTTTATTTAAGAAGCTTCAACTGCTTTAAGTTTCTTCTTCGCATATTTCTGAAGATGATAATGTACGCTTACATAAAGCAAAATATATATGCATTACTCAAGAAAAAGATTGATACCTACTATGTTGCTATTCACAACACTAAATTGTTGAACAAAATCCTACTTACAGGTAATACTACTTAATACAGGTTAGAGAATACATTAATAAATTACCACAAGCTTTAAAAAGTTATAGTAATTTAAATTTAAAAACCAAAAAAAATACTTGATTGATGAAACCTTTTACAATGTACACGAATTCCTTTCTAAATTATTGTTTTTGGTTGAAAAATATATACTTCTAAGACGTAAACGCTCAGGCAAATTTTGTGTTATTTGATATAAAATGGTTGGATGACAAGCATATTGAAGTAAGTAGCGGTAATAAATGAATTAGTAAGTAATGAGTCAACAATGTTAAAATTTAGACAAATCAGCTTTATCTTGACTTGACCAAGTTACTCTCTTCTGGAGTCTCCTGGTTACAGTCATAAAAAAAACTTTTTGGTTTTCTTTTGAAGTTTATTTACTCCATTGGCTTTAAACCTGTCAGATCTCTTGTTTCCTTACTTCCTGTGAAACCAGTCCTTTTCCTGTTGATCACTAGTTATTTTTATCTGTATTACAGTCTGTTTAAATTATTAGTCTTTAAGTGTACCCGGAACGAAAGAAATTGAAAATTTTCACATTTCCAGTAGTTTGCAAAATTATAAAATTTCAGAGTATTCTGCATCCAACAATATAGGTATAATTTGTTGGGGGATTGCAGTTTTTTTTTTAAATTAAAATATGTTGAATCGTTACATTATTTTTTAAATGTTACCATTTACATAACATCTCTCTTTGTTGAATGACAGCAGATAAATACATAATTTTATTTACATTGTGTGATATTTTTTGTTTTAAAACTTTAAGTTAGCACCAGACCACCTGTTAATATAATATATATTAACCTCTGAACTGTAAAAAATAATTATTGAATTATTTAACATAATAATGTTTTCTCTTTTAGTTTTTTCTTGTTTCCCTTAAGTAGCAATTTTTTGACGCATAAGGAACATTTTCTCAGCGAACTGTGAATTTGTTAAAATATTTATTTTCCACTTCAATAGGCAAAAAAATTATGATTTTCAAAAGTTGTAATTTCAAAAAAAAGTCATCTTCCTTACAATCAAGATGCTACTAACTCAATGGGTGTAGAATAGCCTGAAAAGTAACCACAAGAAAATTGGACAGGATAAATAACAGTTTTTGAGAAAATGTTCCTTACATTAATATTACGGAGACAGGCATTCTGCGTCACCTTAAATGAAAAGTTTTTATTTTTATAAATGTGGATGGCATTTATCGATTCGTGCTATCAAACAAACTGAAATAAGTTTCATAAAAACTCAACTGAATTAGTACACATTGTGTGAATAAAGCTTACAAGCAAAAAAGTTACTTTATATCTGAAGTCTTATGGGAATTTGGTGGGACAAAAATGTTTTTAGTCAAAGTTAAGCCCAGTTTCCACACGCATAGTTTACTGGCGCCAAATTGTATAATATGGACTGGCGCCAATTTATTTTTATTATCACTGGTGCCAGTTTGTGTTTCCACACATTCGGATATTGGCACGCCAGTCTAACGAGTTGTTTGCCGAGAAACTACTGTGTTGTACGTTTTTTAAGAGTTGTCGTTGTTTCTGAAATGGATTCAACAGTAGTGCAAGCAGGTATTAACGCTGTTGTGCAAATCTTTTCATTAGAACTATATGAAATATTGAATCCGCGAAGACATAGATGGTGGGTACGTAAGTGGATTTCTCGCAGAAGAATTATGGTTGCATCGAATTCATTAATTCGAGAGCTAGCATTTGAAAACCCGGAAGATTTTTTAAATCATTTTAGAATGTCAAAAAACAATTTTGATTTCTTGTTAAGCCGTATCTCTCACATACAAAAATCAGACACTCATATGAGAAATCCCGTGCCAGCTAAATTAAAATTGCAAGTAGTACTCAGATTTTTGGCTTCGGGCAATTCTTTGACATCGATATAAACATTTTAGGTAGCCTACACTTACTTGTTCAGATAGTAGGTTACACAAGCGCAAACAATTGAGCAATAGCAATAACTGGTGCCAGAAAGTACAACTGTCTTGTACTCCTACTGGCGATATGAAAAGTGGCGCCAATCGACTGGCGCCAGTTCATCTGCTGTGTTTCCACACGCCAAAAAGATGGCGCCAGTGGATTGGGGCCAGTAAACTATGCGTGTGGAAACTGGGCTTTACTTTATAATCAATGATCTTATAACTGAAGCTGACGGCATATGGTGTTGAGTAATGGCGATAAGCTTCAGGAATAAATGAACTCTGGAGGCCTTAGACTGTTTGTGAAGGTTGTACAGGTCTCCAGAGCAAAGCACATGAGAAATTAAAACAAGGAAAGTAGACTAGCTCTCAGTACATTATACTTAGAATAGAGAAGCACACAGTTGATTTCGTTAGGGCATATCCAAAAATAGCAGTGAACAGTTGGCCCCAAAAGGCATTCTTTTCAATCCAGAAAATTAAATGAGAAGTGTTCGCTCTTGGAAAACATGTGTTCTGGGAATAACATAGTAAAAATAAACTTTTATTATCACATCAAATAATACGCATTATGTTGTTGTTTAGGTCAACAGCCAAAAGGTTTATTTGAACCTCTAGAGGTTTTACTAAGTAAAACGAGGAGTGAGGTGGTTTACCATTGCCTTCCTCACTGAGTACAAAAGTAGCCTATGCTTATCTGCATGTCAGTCCCTCTGAAAAGCATCTACTTTGCACCCTGCAAACTACACCTTCACTTCATTCACCACAGGGTCTGGCTGTATAATGAAATTCATTACTTTTAGAGAAGATAACTCTGAGTAGTGTCTTTCACACCTCTACCTCTTCTGTTCTTAAATAGTTCAGTCATATAATTGGCTGATGTTGTGATAAGAAACAGAACTACTTTTTGTAGCCCTGGAACTAGACACATTATGTATGAAATGTCAAATTTTGGAATTTAGGGATTTGGAAGGTTATGCTACTACACACATTGCATATATGAGACTGACCAGGCATTCACTTGGAAAGGTCAAGGGAAACTGCAAAAACCCTGACCAGTACAGGCATTTCTGCATCATCAGGAAATCCAAGATGCAATGGTAGTAAGGAATCTCAAGGAGAGTGACTGAAGATGATGGACTGTAGGAAGCGGGAAGTGCAGAACCTGTGTAAGTCATAAATATAATAAAGTTTAATAAATAAGTAATAGAAGATCTACAAAAGAAAAAACCCAAAATAAGCAAAAATAATTTATACACCAAATAGCAATATTCTACAGAAAGTTAATTGTAAAATAATAATACTCCTTAACCCCTTACCGGTTTCTTTTTTTTTTAGAAAATGATACTAAGTTGCTCTATTTTTTTTATTGCATAGAAAGTTTTGTATATCCTAGTTATGACTTATTAAGTAACAAACACTGGTATTTTGCATGCAGTTTAGATGTTATTACAATAATAAGAAATGGATACCTAACCTGTCATAACTGCTTTTGGTGACTGAAGTTTTGCGTCATTTTGAAGTCATGTGTTATTTTCCCTATATTAGAAATTATAATAATTACACTACACTGTTTTACACTAAACTAAACTAAACACTAAACTCTTAACAATATATATAATACTCAACAAAACTACACTAACTCTTTACAATAGTAAACATGTGGGCTGGCTAACACTAACCTAAAACTGTCCGAGAACCGGTAGCAGAATAGCAACGTTATTTCGAAGATAGACTTCTACAAAAATATTTACTAGCGCTATATGTGTTAGAATATAGAACTAAAATAGCTATACAAAGAGATACGCAATAATTACGACGGAATAGTCCGACAACTGACGTTTTAAAACTGGACAAAATCTATCGTCGGAATATTCCGTCAGTGGCCCTTTTTATGCACTTCTCGTGCGCCGGAATATTCCGGCAAAAACCAGTAAGGGGTTAATATAAGTAATTAAATTATAAATAATTGTGTTTGTTTATTTAAAGTAGCATTATCTGCTATGGTTAATAGCACCTACAATGGGTTTCATTACAGAATCAATAGGTTCAAATCTGTAACACAGCCCACTCCATAGCCCAGTGGTTAGCGTGCTACGCCGCAAACCGGAGGTCCCGGGTTCGATTCCCAGCCAGGGTCTGGAAAATAATGTTCAAACCCACTGTTCCTTAACTTAAAGTAGTCGCTAATAACAAAGATGTTATTATGTATAAAACACAGTCGTGGACAAAATTTAACGCATCTAAAATCTTTTAAATGGTTTCACAGTTTCTTATGAAGTAGGTATTAACCGTATACCAGCCAACCACCCAAGCTAAAATTCTATTGAGCATGTTTTGGTTATACTTAAAAAAAGTAGTCAATGTCATGCAGTGAATCTTCAACAGCTATCTTGTGGCGAAAGAAGAATGAGAGAAAATCAATCACGAAGAAATCCAAAACTTGATTCAAGGAATGCCGAGATGGATGCTAGCTGTAATTAAGGCAAGAGGGAGCTGTAATTGTTACTCAATTATTAATTTGTTATAAATTACATAATAACTATTTACTTTCATTATTTATGAACTTTCTTTTTTCCATTATATATAAACTAAATATGGAGCACTTTCATTCAATACTGTAAGTAACCCTTCCGTTTTGTTAAATAAAACTGTGGTTTTTGAAGCTAATTTATCTTATTTTTACTTTCTCTTGCCTATATGAATATATAGGAAGGAAAGTATTGTTTTCATGTCGATTTTTCGAAATCGAGTTTTCACCGGATCTATACGTTTTCAGACCCCCTGAACCCAAAAAACATGTTTTTAGCGATTGGTCTGTGTGTGTGTGTGTGTGTGTGTGCGCGCGTGTGTGTGTGTGTGTGTGTGTGTGTGTGTGTGTGTGTGTGTGTTTGTGTGTGAACAGAATATCTCAAGAACGGAACATCGTTCGAACTTGAAACTTTAAACTTAAGTTACGTATCACTACCGAACTCGACACGAACATTTTCATCAAAATCGGTCAACCGGAAGTGGTAGTTTATTCGTGTAATTTTTCACTTTTTTGCGATTTTCTCAAAAACTGGTCCTACGATTTTTTTAAAAATCGCCTGGTTTACTCAATTTTTTATTCTCTATAAGATAGGGTAGGCGTCATGTTTGCTGAAATTCTGGGTGAGGCTGTTTTCACGTACAAACGTTGTTTTTTTAAGATTACAGCTTTAATATGCATTTTAGCGCAAAACTTTATATAATAAAAGTTGTAGAGAATTGAAAATTCTACAACTTTTATTTCAAACAATTTTTTGTATAACGCTTAGTTTAGCGGTAATTTGCGATTTTCTGTTTTTTTCTCACGAAAATGTGTGAAAAATTGATTTTTTTAAGATTTCGGCCTTAGTATGCATTTTACGACAAAAGTGTATATAATTTAATTTATAGAAAATTAAAAGATCTACAACTTTTATTTAAAGCATTTTTCTCTACAGAGCCTAGTTTAGAGAGAAAGAGTGATTTTCCGTATTTCTAAGCCAAACTGAGGTTGATTTTCATTTTGCATCATTCACTCATGATTAAAATAAGGTTATGTTTTTGAGGTTAGTTTTTTGTTTATTTCTAATATTTTATTATTAATGTTAGGTTTATTGTTAATTATTTGCATTGGCAAGAGAAAGTTGTGTGAGTGTTTCACACCAGATTTTTTCATTAATGATCATAAATCAAATTTGCAACTCTAATTTTTTGTTAAAAAATATTAAATACTAGCAACCCCCGCTCGCTTCGCTTCAAAGCAGCTAATGTAGGCCTCAATAAATTATTTTAAAACCTCTCTTATCTAAAATTTTTGTGGTTTTGTTGCCCTGTGGCAGCAAAATAAATTGTTTTTCTGCACTTCCAGCTCTAAAAAGTCCGACAGTGTTGTCCATGAGTGAAGGAAGCACTCTTGTCTCAAATTGATGCCCACAGTTTTAAATTTTTATCCCTGCGATTTAACATAATTGAATAGAATAATAGAATGCGTATAAGAATACCGATGGAAAAGAAAGACAGTTGATATATGGCTGAGATAAGAGACAGTAGTGGGTGCTGTACGCAGAGTAATTGGAAATATATGACTCATTCGCTACCTTTCGAATGAAAACAAATATATGAAATACAGTACAAAAATAAACATTTCGAATATTTCCGAATTTTTAATATTTTTTTGAATCGAATGTTATTACGTCATGTTTTTCTGTTGTTTAGGTCATCAGCCAAAAGGCTGGTTTGAACCTGTAGAGGCTTTACTAAGTAAAACGAGGAGTGAGGTGGTTTACCATTGCCTTCCTCACTGAGTGGAAATATACGCTTATCAGCATGCCGGGCCCTCTGAAAAGCACATATTTTCCACTCTGCAAACAACACCTTCACTTCATTCACCACAGGGTCTGGCTGTATAATGAAATTCATTACTTTCAGAGGAGATAACTCTGATTAGTGTCTTTTACACCTGTACCTCTTCTGTTCTAAAATGATTCAGTCATTTAATTGGCTGACCATGTGATAAGAAACAGAACTATTTATTTTAGCCCTGCAACGAACAGAGTGAGTGTAAATAATTTGACACTCCATCTGTCCGTTATGGGCAGTCCTTGTTTTTCTATGAAATATAAAAGTTTGAATTGTGCTTCTAGCCCAAAAAATACACCATCCAGAGGACTTAGAAAAAATAAAAGTGCTATGCACCTGATAAACAAAAACATGCGACATTGTCACAGTTTAAGTTGCTTAACTCACTCAATTAAAGTTACTTAAAGTTGCAAAATAGCATATATTGATCAGGAAGCTCTAAGCTATGCAACAATGAAAGATTTTTTTAAATTAGTTCAGTAGTTTCTGAGATTACCTCGTACAAACAAACAGACGTTTCTTCTTTATTGTATTAGTATAGATTGCTTAAAATATAATACAAAGAATAACAGTAACAGAAATAAACCTGGTACATTGAAGAAAATGATTTTTTTGCACTTAATACAAAATCTTACATGGTGCATTAATTTTGTCCAGGGTCTTAATAATAAAATAAACTAAAAAAAATATGTAACATATCCAGACCCTAACTGAGAATTAAATCTGGAACCTTCCACTTTGCAGTACAATGTAGTATGCTCTAATCACCGTTATATAGAGGCAGCCAAAATAATTCAATTATTATTAAATAAGTATAAATTAATTAATTTTGAAGACACAAATTTTATTATAAAATTTAAAATCAATACAAAATATACATACAAATGTTAAATTCTTATACACAATTAAAAACCATTTTAATTCAAATTTAAAAATTTTAAATATAAAAGTGTATCAAAATGAAACTGTTAAAATCATTATGTAAACAATCAGTTGTGTTTCCGTACAAAAAAATATATACAACTATAAAAATATAATAAAATATATATATAATATATAAATAAACCCATTTCTAAAGTTGTTTACTGAATGCAGATCAGACTGGTTCATAATTTCTAGATGTATTTAAAATAAAAATGTTTATGCCTATAAGAATACGTAAAGTATAAATAAATAAAATATATAAAAAAGGAATCAATGTATAAAAATATTATACATTGCTATAGAAAACCATTAGGTAATATTAATTAATTATTAAAATTAATTAATTACTCATTATGATTATTATCTAATATTAATAGGAGTCCATAAAGTAAACTTAACAAGTGCCGGGTGGGTAAGCCATGTTGAGTCTTCAATTAAACGATATAGACATAAAGCAAGATTCGGGAATGCTTGTAAAAAGAAATCTTTTATTTCATTATGTATGGTAGAGTTTGTTACACAGTAACTAATAAACTGTAATAGTCCACTTGGGTTTTCTTTATTAAAAGTTGCGCTTGTAAGTAAAGTTGGAAAGTTTTCACTCACTATAGACACCTGAAAATTAAAGAGAAAATAGATTAACACAATTGAAATGAAATTCTCAATGGTTAAGTAAAAAGTGGTGTTAGGTACAACTACACCAAAAATGTGTTCTTTATATTACATGACAGCAAGTAATCTATTTTTTTTGTCATCAGTCTCTCGACTGGTTTGAAGCAGTTCTCCAACCTGTTCTATCTTGCGCAAGTCGTTTCATATCTACATACCTGTAACACCCTACATCTTTTGTAATTTGCTTTATATATTCTAATCTTTGCCTCCCTCTACAATTTACTCCCTCAACTTTACCCTCAATTATTAATAGCCCAATACCTGGATGTCTTAGGATATGCCCCTGTTCAGTATTACAATAAGTTCAAATACCCCGCGCCGTCGAATAGGTATTCTAGAATATGATCTTCCCGCTCGATTAAATCCCTAATATTGATTCTGCATTGATTACCACACTAATTAGCTCAGCGCATGTGCGATTCTTGCTCACGTGCCCCGCTCTCCGCCAATAGCAAAATTCTATTAATTTTCACTCCCCGCCATATTCCTTTCTTTCCCGAATCCTTCTCACTGTAAGTCAAACTCTCGAACGTGCCGGTCGTGTAGCGCACCACGGTCTCAACGGACGCCGTTACGAGGCGTCAGTAACGCCTAACGTTAGTCGCATCTCTCAAGTGTTGTCGCCGTATAAGCATGCCTTTACGGCCCCGGTTAACGTGCGATTCGAAGCCACGGGCTTATTGCAATTAGCTAATCATTTCATTTAACGGGCGTACATTCAATTAACGAACTTAACAATTCATGTGTGAACTCCTAGCGATATCCTACATTTTACTAATGTGCCTTCCTAAACTCTATCAATGAACGATCTCAGTGCTAAAGTGATTTGTGTAAACTCTTATGTGTGACTATTCAAACAGGCTTGCAGCCGTATTAAGTGTCAATTTCATCAGTGTGTGTAATAACGAACCGCCGCAGCAATCTACGCACTCAAAACTTGTAAGTACCAAGTTAATACATGATAGAGTTATCTTCCTTCTTATATTTTGTGTATTCAAACATCCTTACCATTGTACCTATAAATAACGAGCTAAGCTATACGCCTAACGTGCGCGTCGAAGCCACATCGCGTCTTTATGTGTACAAGCTGTATTCGATCCAGCTAATTAACGTAATCAACCCCAAGGGATACAAGAGTTGTACTACCATTCAGCTGCTGTATCCCACAGCCCCACTAGCCAAGTAATCTATACTAATTTTATAAAGACAAAGCGTGTTTTTTTTGTGCAGGCTAATTTCCAAACTACCAAACGGATTTTCATGAAATTTTGACAGCATTTTCATATTTATATTCACAGCACAGCAACAATTTATATTTATCTTCTTCTTCTGCCTTTCAAGGATTAGGCATCTCTGCCTGTTCCAAACTTCTCAAATCTGCTCATCTCAGAGCCATCATGAGGTTTGCCAGTATTTAAGAAAATCCTGTGGCCGCATTACGAGCGCTGCACAGATTAAGCTCATTAGTGGGATTGCCACATCACTGCATATGAGCCTGCAGGACTGTTCCTTCGAGATGCCGCTCTAGGCTCTTCTGCCTCCTCTGCCGTTAGAAAAGTCTTCCATGTCCGCCTTTGGAGCCATTGACCATCTTCACTAGTTTTTGTCCATTTATATTTATATTTTCAAAAATGATAATTTTAAGGGCTCTAATGAAGTTTTCATAAATATGTATGTGTGTGTGTGTGTGTGTGTGTGTATATATATATATATATATGTGAGTGTGTGTGTATCATGGGTGGATTTATGGAGGTGCTAGGGGGTGTGCCACACGCCCAGATTTTTGGGATGATAATTTTTTTATAGATAAATAAAAATGTTTTCTGTTACAGTAATTTTATGAATTTTGTTTTAAAACATTCTTTATTTCTTAAATAATCTAGAATAAACTTCATTAATAGTATGTTAAAACTACGATAACACATGAGACGTAAGGCTCGCCATGTCATACCTTCTGGTAAGCTCGCACCCCCAGATATCAAGACCTAAATCCGCCCATGGTATGTACGTGTATGTATACATGTGAGTAGGTATTTTTGTTGAAGTAGATGAAGGGGTTTGATGATGGTGAGAGATGAACGCGGGGGAAATTATCAAAACGTTGTATGTGTGTGTGTGCACGTGCATGTGCGTGCGTGCGTGCGCGCGCGCGTGTGTGTGTATGTTGGAGTTTACGGTCGATGTAGCAGCTACACAATTTCTGTTACATATTTTAAAAAAAAATTGATTAAACCATTTTTTGAGTGCGAAGCTGCGACGGGACATTCTAGTATAAAATAATATAAAAGTGGGGCAGAAATGCTATATGGTAGAAAGCAATGACATGTATGGTGGGAGCTAACCAGTTCACCTCATGCAGGGCACTATACAAGGAACTTACTTACAGTTCCTCTTTCAAAACAGAATCCTCCGTAAAATTGCAAACTTCCACTACCGCATCCCTATTAAAGCCATACAAGAATACTCTTCCCTCCCTAGAGGACTATATCTATGCCACCTCCAGAAGACTTCATGACAGTGGGAAGACCTCCAGACTCCAGATTGTCAAAGAAATTTACACCACTCCACACTACCGTTCCACGACTTTCTCTAGTACCCCTTACCATTGTCTGTTCGCTCTGTTCAGTCGTGATTTTTCCGTGGTGATATGCTGAAGGGGTGTTCATGTATATTATTTGGCGTTCTTTAAAATATTTTCTAGTGATTCCTAGTACAGGTGAAATAGTTGGCCTATTAAATTAGTGAGCTATTGAAGCCAACCTAAAAACGCCTGTCTGTACAGTATTTGGTTGTAAAAACTGAATTGGTAAGACCTACTGTCTTTTTTTTTGCTTTACGACCTCAGTAATCGGTTCTTCTTATTCCCGAAGCGTGTAAGTTGTTTTAATCTGGCTTCTTTCCTTTTCGCCCACATTGATTTTAGAAGGATTAATCTTTTTTGAGGATAGGCACCTTTGGTGCTTATCCTCGTCCGAATACACCCTGTTGGATTCCATTCTAGTTTTAGGCTCAAATATTATCATATGAGTTTTAATTAGCTCTTCGTATTTTCCAGATTTTGCAATCAGATCCTCCCTTGAAATTTTCAACCCTTCCATCTCCTGTTGGATTTCCTTTATCCATTTCAGTTTTGTTCTTTCTTGGTAAAAGTTGATTATTTTGCAAGTCTGGTGTTTTCTGCTCTAAGTAGGTGACCCAAGAATGAAATTCTTTCCCTGAAGAAATTTGTTTTTGGGGTAACTATCTTATATACTTCTTCATTTGAGATTATCCTCCACTACTATTATTATCCTACTGTCTTTGTATTTAAATTTGTATTTGTGTTAATTTAATTATAATTAAATTATTATATTATAAATTTTATTAATAAATTTTCCCAACTGAGACATTTTTTTATAATTATTACATACGAGTACTTCCAAAATTTCCATATTATCTATTTTAGTTTTATAGAATGTTTATTTGAAACTAAATTAATGTTCAGCTACATTTGAAATATATATTTTTTATATGATCTAATTTGTTCATTGAATCAAATCTTAAACATTCTGTTGGCCTTACCTAAATATATTTTTAATCACTTTATGGCATTTGTTTTTATATATTTTAGTTTTTTTATTTTGCACAGTTTATTATTATTAGTTATAAATACTTAGTGTATTAGAATACATTAAACAGAAACTAAGAGCTACTGAGAGGTAAATTATTAGAATAACCATTTAAATAAACTAGAACAAAATTGTTAGTCAGTCCTAGTCTCAGTAGTAAAGGATAAATAAGTGACATATCAAATTTTTAGATAAATATTGGAAATTTTATGTTACAAAACACAAAATGGTCGCTAACCATACAATCACTTTGAATGAGCAAGAGAACTGAGGAGGTAATTTTTCAAAATCTCTTATTCATTTTAAAAACAATTATTTTTTTATTTACTCTCTGCCCAAATATGTTTATGCTTTTTTAAGTGCCATCTGGTATAAAACACAAAAATATTTTTAGATCTGTATTTACTAATTTTTTTATCAGAATGATAAGTAAAAAGCGAAAACTCTCTGCATGTTGTGTGATACTGAGTGTCCACATTAAATAGTAAAATACAAAAATTTTGAGAGAAAGGTGTCTTAATAATTTTAAATTCTTAACATTTTGTATTGGATTGTTACATAATACTAACCCAATCTCCGCTTGACTTTTCTTCATGGGCTCTCCTATTGATAAAATTGAAGAAATCATTTAATGGTAGACTGGATTTTGTTCTGTCATCGCTGAGACCAGAACAAGCCAAAATGAAATCCCATTTTTGATTTTTCGGCCAGAAACAAATGTGCCTTAAAAACAAAATGTATTAAAAAATTATTAATTTTTTTTAAGTACATATTGTAAAAAAGTTATTATAAAGTTAAACTGTAAATTACTTCACCTACAAATTTTCTTTACATTGATTTTATTCTATCTTTTAACATTTCATTGTTGTTATTCAGGTAATCAGCCTGAACAACAGGTCATCAGCCAGAAGGCTGGTTTGAACCTCTAGCTGGAGGCTTTACAAAGTAAAGGAAGAGTAAGGTGGTTTACTATATTGCCTTCCTCACTGAGTGGAAAAGTATGTTTATCATTATGCTAGGCCCTCTGAAAAGCATCTACTTTCCACCTTACAAATTGACTTTAATTTACTTTAATCACCACAGGAGTCTGCTGTATACTGAAATTCATTACTCTCAGAGGAGATAACGCTAAATAGAGTCTTTTACACCACTACCTATTCTATTCTTAAATACTTCAGTCATATAATTGGCTGAACAAGTGATAAGAAACAGGACTATTTTTTGTTGCCCTGGAACTCCCAGATTGAGTGCAAATAATTCAACACTCCACCTGCCTGTTATGGGCAGTTAACTTTATTATAATATTAAATTATACGAAGGATATCTATGCAAATAAAATTTGCAAAAAGTTTCCAGAAATTGTGGTTGCAAAATTTATCAAAAAAATTATCTTATCTAAGATAGAAATTTATTTTTAAGTTGAATAATCTGTACAGCCGAGTCTGTGATGTAGTAGTTAGTGTGCAAAGACTACAAAGTAAAATCTTATCGCTTCATTAGAAAATGAAGGGGTCTGGAAATTTTAGCAAATTATAATAACACTGTTCTATAAACCATAGTAGTAGTATTGAACCCATGTGGTTGATGTGACTTAAACACAAAAACTGTTCCTAATCTTGAGATCTCCAGAAAAATAAAAATGCAGTTTTAAAATGGATATGGAAATGAGTTTGTACCTATTGGAAGATACATATTCTTTTTTCTCTACATTGTTTTTAATTGTGAACTGAGGTGAAAATATCAACTTCAAAATATAATTTCAAACAGAAAACTCAACTACTAACAAACTTCGAAAAATAGGAGACTAACAGATACAACCATTAATTTCAAACACAGTACTCATGACAAATTGTATATAATTCTCATCAACATAGTTTTTATTGTTTTTTTATATTGTATTGTTTTTTTTTTGTTGTGTAATGTACTCCTTTTCCAGGCACATTAGCTGAGGCAACATTTTATGAATTATGAAAATTATAAAAATCTGAGAATTATACCAAACAGCTGAAATTGATATGGGAGTGAAAGAAGCAGTATCAACCCCAACTTCATAGCTTGAAGACCTAACAGTCATGAAATGACTTAAATGCTCCTATAGGGGTAAAAACTAAGGAAAAGGTACATTTAAAAATTTTTTCTATTACATACGAAACCAAAAATCAGTTTATTTTATTCAAAATGACCAAATTTTAATCTCAGTCCTTAATTATAATCTTCGCTTTCCTTTTTTCAAATTCTTATACGATGCAATCGGTTTCATTTAAGAACAATAAGCAACCCCATGACTCTGAGATGAGGGTGATGTTTATGACGCGTAAATGAGGTGTAATCTTGTACAGATCCAGGCTAACCATTACTGAGAGTATGGTTAATTGAACCCCAACCATCAATATGCACCAGTAACCAGTCTAGTATTCAAATCTATATAAAAGTAACTACCTTTACTAGGATTTGAACCAGGAACCATCTTTCTGAAAATCAGCTGTTAAAAATATTAGATATTCATGACTACAATACACGTAGCCGGGATGATCTAGTTGTGCCTTTTAGTAGGCTGAGTAAGTACCAAAATAATATTTATACATTGTTCTTTCTAATAGGCTTCCTGAGTCCCTTAAAAACTTAAATTATAACGAATTTGAGAAAATTAAGAATATTATTAACAGAAAAAGCTTATTACAAAATCAACAAATATTTAAATGATCACATCGACGTGCAGAGTGATGATTATTGATGGCCTTTGTTTTAATTTATTTGTTATTTGACGATCTATTCCAACTTTCATTGGCTAACAATTGAAAAATGTGTAGTACAGTTACTTGAGTCACGAGTTTGCCCTTGTTTGCAACCAGCGGTAAAGGGGGTAAAGCATCAGTGCGTATGCACGACTGCTTTAATTTCACTACAACAAACACAATAACTTGTAATATACCCAGAGCATTTATACAGTACATCGTAGAATCTTTTGTAGGTTAACTGTCCAAATATAACTGTTTGTTACTGTAAACAGAAATGTTAGTTTCTCAAAAATGAAGGCAGACTATTCATAGTGCTGAACGAAATCTAATGTACAGTGTAATAAAATGCTGTGAAGTTATAGCTAAACAAAAATGCATTTCCCTGCCTCTTAACAAAAGACATGAGCGAGTGGCTAATTACTGTGAAGTTTCACTTTCCATAATTCGAAAAATAAATAAATTAATTAAAGATGTGAAAAAGCTATTCAACAGTTTTGTTGACATCTGGTAAAAAAGGAAATGGTTAGGTATATACTAATCAGACTAATAGAGAAGACGCCGGTGACAGCGATACTAAAGAAGGTGATTCATTCATAGAAAATTTTGTTCCAATGAAATAAGGTAGCTGGTAATTGCAGTAAATCAAACATATCTAGTCATGTAATTAAGCAATAGGCACTATTGCAGGTCACATTTATTTCTTATAAAAGGTTTATGAAGAAAATATTTTCTTGGAATAAAACACAGCTTACAAAATTTATGCAGAAACTGCACGGTCGTGAAATGTATGAGTAGTGTCCGACTGTTGAGGTTGGCAGCACTGTTAAATTTTCTCTTCCCTTCCTCACAGCCCATACATATGCAAAAGGCAATCTCGTGACTTCAGTATCTATAATAATGTAATAAACAGCTGACTCAGGAGACAACTTTACCTCTAGTTCTAGACCAACCTGGTTTGCTTTCCTAAACACAAATTTTGTTCAGCTGATCTGTAGCAGTCAAAATGTCATGTGCTAGGTAAGGTTGTAAGGTACTATTGCTGCTTGAACAACATCTTAAATAGTTTATGAACTCTGAAACATATTTACCTAAGTACCATACTCATGTTCGGTCGATCAAGAGGCGAATGAACCAACATCCATGACAGAAGATCATTGATGTCACAATTAATTGTCGTATGAAGGGCAGGAAGTCCTGCTAATAAATTCTCTAAAATACTCGGCGAATCTCCACCAAATGGATGCATGCCGCCAGTCAGTACGTAATGCATTAACATTCCAGCAACTTGTATATCAGATTTAAGTGTGCATACCATCTAAAATTTTAAATCACACAATATGAAAAAAAGATTATGTTAAAGAATTTAAATATTTAGGCGAAAACTATCTGAAAAGATCGTTTGTATAAAAGCTTAATTAAAGAGAAAACTTTTAAATTAGAAAACCTCTTCCACAGAACTAAAAATATCTTAACATTAAGAACATTTCAATAAAAAAAAAATAGATTGTCATTTATTCTCTGAAAGGGGTCCATAGAATTTTAGTCTTAATTTTCTGATAGTTTCATTTTTCATTCATTTTTCCTGTACAATTCTTCTCCTATACTATTTTTCAGGGCTGATGAGCTCTGAACATATGCATTGCCTCCTACCCACTTCGTAGCTAGCCAATGACTTTGTAGCAACGTTGACAACACTTGTTCTTGTAGCTCTGTTATATATTTCGTCAGCCATGTTTTTGGTCTTTCAATAACAATTATAAACTATGAACATACAACCACCTGATTATTATTATTATTATTATTATTATTATTAGTCGTAAAGCTCCCAAAGTGGAAGACGCTAAGTAAATCTGGTTTGTTTTTGGGATTTCTTGTCCTTTTTATCCGCCCACCAGTTTTTCATTCTTTGTGAGAATTCAGCTTTTCTCTGTTCACTCCACTTAGTTCCGGTTCTTGGAGCTTTTGTCTCTGGTTTAACCTCCCATTTTTTAACTTTTGTTCTAAAATTGTCTCTTATGAGAATTTCTTCTTTGGTGATTTTGGCCAATTCTAAATCTTTTTTTTTAACACTTAGTATCCATTCCCCCCCCATTAACAAGTGATGATACATATTTTACTATTCTCTTTGTGAGTCTAGTGTCAGGAAGCCTCATAATGTGGCCATAAAATAGAAGGCGTCTTTTCCTCATGTCTGTCTCTATGTTGGAATATTCTTCAATTTTCGACGTTCTCTGTAATCTGTACCCGTTTTCGGTCCATCTAGGTCCAAGAATTTTCCTAATTATTTTTCTTTCTTCCTTCTTTAAGCCTTCCATGTCTGTTCCAACGTTGTTCCATCTGATTATATTATAAAGTATAACGTGTTAACGCGCTCTATAATCTAGTGTTCAGTACGAGATCCAAGACACCAGTGAACTACTACAGCTCTTATACAACTACTACTACAAATACAATACTATAAATTTGTACAATCTGACAACGCTGGCAAACGTTCTGATTGGTCTAAATGCGTGGAACAGCAGAGCTCATCAACTGTGAAAAGCATTATAACGGGTGATTCAAAAAGAGCGCCGGTTTTTAAACGGCTGGTAAATTTTTGTTTATCGGTTGGCAACATTGTTAGACCTCATTTCTATTTCGGAGAACATTCCGATTGACGATTCAGTTGTAGTTTCTCTTGTTCGCAGTGTAGTACTCTCGCAGTCTGTGTCTAACCATGGAGAAGTTTACTATTGCACAACGAATGTTAATCGTCAAAACATTTTACCAGAGTGGAGAGAGTTATGCGGCTACTGTCAGGCGACTTCGCGGTACTCTAGGACGTAATTAAGCACCGAATGAATCAACAGTTCGCAGGCTCATGAAAAAGTTTTTTGAGACGGGTTCAACAGTCGACCTTAACAGTTCTGGACGTCGTTCTGGCCGAACTGAGCAGAACGTTGCGTTGGTTCGTGACAGTGTGGCTGTTAGCCCAGCAAAATCAATACTTCGCCGTTCTCAACAATTGGGTTTACGATGTTCTTCTGTACGGAGAATTCTTCGGTACGATCTCCAATATCACCCGTATAAAATTCAGTTGCTGCACGAGAAACAATGTTGTTGCTCCGTGAACGGTTCCAGGATCGCATCATTTCTCGTAATTCCGACCATCAATGGCCACCAAGGTCGTGTGACTTGACGCCTTGTGACTTTCATCTTTGGGGTCATCTGAAGTCATTGGTGTATGCCAATAAACCCCGAAACATCAATGACTTGGAGGAAATTCGACGGGTTATCGGGCAAATGGAAGTCGAAACTTGTCGTGCAGTAATATCCAATTTCATGGACAGAGTTGATGCGTGCCAGCGCAGTAGAGGAGGACACATGCATGACATCATTTTTCATACATGAAATCGGAAGGTAAGATGAACTTGTTGATGTATTTATTTTCAGTTTTTCAATAAAATAAATCTCTCAATTTGATATATCAAAACCGGCGCTCTTTTTGAATCACCCTTTAGTAACATGTATTACAATGACTGATTTAGCTTGTTTCAAGAGTGCTTATAGATTGAAAATTCACTGGGATGCAGCAACCAGTTTTCTTTGCCTGTTGTTCATTTTCTTTTTAATGGTTTTCTGCTGTTTTATTTCACCATGAAGCTACAAACTTTTTAATTGATAGTTAATTCTTTTATAGCATAAGTTTTTATTATTTTTTATAGATTAGTACAAATTAATAAAAATTATAATTATGAAAAGATATGCAAATAAATCAGATATTTTAATATTTTCAGATGTACCTGCCATGTTGCTTGGTAAACATAGTACGTCTCTTGAGCCCACCAAATTGCTGTACTTCCTAAAGGACACATTTGCTTGTACAACACCTGTATAAATATTTCAAAAATTCACAAGTTAGAATGTGTAACAAAGTAATACAAAAAAAAATCTGGTGTGAAACACACATGACGTTCTCTTGCCAATGTAAACGTATAATATAATCTGTTTAATAAGAGTAAGCAATATAAAATGAGAAGCATAACAATTTTAATCATGAGTGAATGATGTTAAATAAAAATCAACTGCTGTTGAACTTAAAAATAAAGAAAATTACTAATTGATGCTAAACTAGGCTCTGTAGAAAAACTGATTGCAATGAAAGTTGTCGATTTTATAATTTTCTAGAACTTTACCCTTAAAATGCATTTTAAGGCCGCCATCTTAAAAAAAAACTTTTTTTACCACAAGAGCATAGTTCCCAAGAATTCAGCAACATGGCGCTTACGCTATCTTGTAGTAATGCTTAATTTCATGGCAATTTGTGATTTTCTAAGAAAACTACATTATAGAGGTTCTTCATAAATTAAAGCTTTTATGGGTATTTTAAACCAATAATACACATAATCAAAATTAATACAGGCGCCTCCGTAGCGTAAAAATAGCACGCTGGACTACCACATGAAGGTCCTGGGTTCAATTCCCGGCTAGGGTCTGGTAATTATAACAAGCCAACATTCCATAAACCACTGTTGTCACTAATGACCAAGCTGTTGCGACTTTAAATAAACTAAAAACAATTTAAAAAATTATTACAATTTTTACTTTCTCTTGCCTATATGAATATATAGGAAGGAAAGTATTGGTTTCAAGTCGATTTTTCGAAATAGAGTTTTCACCGGATCTATACGTTTTCAGACCCCCTGAACCCAAAAAACATGTTTTTAGCGATTGGTCTGTGTGTGTGTGTGTGTGTGTGTGTGTGTGTGTGTGTGTGTGTGTGTGTGTGTGTGTGTGTGTGTGTGTGTGTGTGTGTGTGTGTGTGTGTGTGTGTGTGTGTGTGTGTGTGTGTGTGTGTGTGTGTGTGTGTGTGTGTGTGTGTGTGTGTGTGTGTGTGTGTGTGTGTGTGTGTGTGTGTGTGTATGTGTGTGTGTGAACAGAATATCTCAATAACGGAACATCGTACGAACTTGAAACTTAAGTTACATACCACTACCGGACCCGACACGAACATTTTCATCAAAATCGGTCAACCGGAAGTAGTAGTTTATTCGTGTCATTTTTCACTTTTTTGTGATTTTCTCAAAAACTAGTCCTACGATTTTTTTAAAAATCGCCTGGTTTACTCAATTTTTTATGCTTTACAAGATAGGGTAGGCGTCATGTGTGCTGAAATTCTTGGTGAGGGTGTTTTCTCGTAAAAACGTTGTTTTTTAAGATTACGGCTTTAATATTCATTTTAGCACAAAACTTTATATAATAAAAATTGTAAAGAATTTAAAAACCTACAACTTTTATTTTAAACAATTTTTTGTATAACGCTTAGTTTAGCGGTAATTTGCGATTTTCTGTTTTTTTCTCACGAAAATGTGTGAAAAATTATTTTTTTTAAGATTTCGGCCTTAGTGTGCATTTTACGACAAAAGTGTACTATATAATTAAATTTATAGAAAATTAAAAGATATACAACTTTTATTTAAAGCATTTTTCTCTACAGAGCCTAGTTTAGAGAGAAAGAGTGATTTTCCGTATTTCTAAGCCAAACTGAGGTTGATTTTCATAGTGCGTCTTTCACTCATGATTAAAATTAGGTTATGTTTATTGAGGTTAGTTTTTTGTTTATTTCTTATGTTTTATTACTAATGTTAGGTTTATTGTTAATTATTTGCACTGGCAAGAGAAAGTTGTGTGAGTGTTTCACACCAGATTTTTGTATTTAATGTTTCCTCAATGATAAGTTTGGCGGCAATTTATAATATTAAGCAAAAAACTTTTTACAATAATTTTCCAAAATTACAGTCTTGAAATATTAAATAAAAAAATGCATAAACCAAAATAAAGTAGTTTTAGTAGTCTATTTAAAGTTTTGTCTAATAAAATTGAGTATTTTAAGTTACTTGGTCATTATACTTATCGTGGATTACAGAACTGGAACAGTTGGTTTTACCTTGTAATAATTTCAAGTTGGGAATCGAACTAGAGACCTTCCACTTAGTAGACTAGCGCACTAACAACTACCATAAAGGTTGCCAGAATGAATTTTGTTTTACAAGATTTTAGTAAAACAAAGTACACATGAATGTGGAGGGAAATTATTGGGGAACTAATTTCAAATTTCACTAATTTTTTAAAGTATTTAATAAATGTTTTGGTTTTAGTCAATTTTTTTACCTTATGCAGACCAAAATCAGCCACTCTTACATTTCCTCCAGAATCAACTAGGACATTGGTTGGTTTCAAATTCCCGTGGATTATGGGTTTCTCAAGTGAATGCAAGTAATGCAAACCTTCAAAAATCTGTAAACATATTCAATTATTATGGTCATAAGTAATTTTAAAAATAGGGAAAAATTACTTTATTGGAGTAAATCTAAAGTTACAGACAATCAAATTTACAATTAATCACTTGAACTCTGACAAAAACTTAGTTACTCTGTGACAAAGGATTCCTATGTCACATTTCTTCATATTTTGAATACTATTTTTAAATTTCTATTTTAGACATAGGATTCCTATGTCAATAAGCGGCTCAAACAAAGAAAATCATAGGGAGCTAGGTCTAGGCTGTAGGGAGGATGATCAACTTGAGTCCAGTGCATTTCTTCTAGTTTTAGAGTGTCTCAACTTCTCATCTGCGGTCAAGAGGTGAAGGACCCATCTAGCACACACTTTGCGGAACTTTAGGTTGTTTGTCATGATCACTTGACAGCTCCCATAACTTATTCTGACGTGTTCTGCAATTTCAGATGACTCACCCGTCCATCGTCTTCAAGAATATCTCAAACAGTGAGAACATTTTCATTCGTAATGCTGGTTCGAGGACAATGATCATGTTCCTGAATTTCCACTCATTTTCGTCCATCCTTGAACTCTTTATGCCAGGCAAACACACAAGTTCTTGACAATGTTTGGTCCCTGAACTGGCAGTCAATCTATGAAAAATTTCTGTCACTTGAACTTCTTCACGAAGATGAGGAAGAAATTTTATAATTATGCGTTAACAAAATTACATTAAATGTCTCGTTGAAAACGGTAAGTGAAATTGAAGATGGGATTGAACATTTCAATCTTGTAGCCTTCTCTGGAAGGCTACAAAATTTTTGAAATAACAAAAGAAGATGGTTCCACCACTTAATACCGGAGACGGAAACTGGGCAAGAACTCCAGCAGAAAAGGCTGATATATTTGCTAGGCATCTTGTGGAAGTCTTCAAGCCGAACGAACTTCATGATCAAAATCTTACTGACGAAATTACGGAATATCTAGAGGCGCCCTTCCAGATGTCTCCACCCATCAAACCATTCAGCCCTGCAGAAATTGGGAGGACTGTCAAAAATAATCTTAACCGGAAGAAAGCACCAGGATACGACTTAATAACAGGCGAAATCTTGAAACAACTGCCTAAAAAAGCGTTCTTGTTACTTACAGCGATTTTTAATGCTATTATACGTATCGGATGCTTTCCTGCTCAATGGAAATATGCCCAGGTGATTATGATCCTTAAACCAGGCAAGGATCCTTTACGACCGAGCTCCTATAGACCAATTAGCCTGCTTCCAATTACCTCTAAGGTATTTGAGAAAATGCTGTTAAATCGTTTAAAACCTTTTATAGAAGAGTTTAAACTGATTCCAGATCATCAATTTGGGTTTCGAGAACGACACTCGGCTGTAGAACAAGTCCACAGACTAGTCAAACTTATTCAGAAGAGCTTAGAATTGAAGAAGTTTACTTCAGCTGTGTTCTTGGATATTCAGCAGGCGTTCGATAAAGTTTGGCATCTAGGTCTGTTATACAAAATTAAAATGAAATTAGAATATCCATATATCTTGATTTTTAAAAACTATCTTTTAAATAGTTTCTTCCAAGTTAAATATGACAATGTCTTTTCCAAATTCTACTTATCAAATTCCGGCGTTCCTCAAGGCAGCATTTTGAGCCCATTCTTATATACGCTTTATACAGCCGACCTTCCAGAACATGAATCTGTAATGACGGCAACGTTCGCAGACGACACAGCGATTTTAGCGACGGACGCTTCTCCGACATGTGCCTCGGAGAAGTTACAAACCCATCTTGACAACATTCACGAATGGTGTAAGAAATGGAGAGTGAAGATTAATGAGGATAAGTCAACGCACGTAACATTTACATTAAAGAAACCAACATGTCCAGTGGTCAGCTTGAACGGTACAGTAATCCCACAGAAAGATGAAGTTAAATATCTGGGTTTCCATCTAGATCGAAGACTCACGTGGAGAAGTCATATATGGGCGAAACGAAAGCAACTTGGGCTGAAGTTATGTCAATTATTCTGGCTCTTAGGCAGTAGGTCTCAACTCTCCCTTGAAAATAAAGTACTCGTATACAAAGTAATACTCAAACCAATTTGGACGTATGGGTTAGAGCTATGGGGTACAGCTAGTTCATCAAATATAGAAATACTGCAGCGCTTTCAATCAAAATGCCTGAGACTGATCACTGCAGCCCCATGGTACGTAACAAATGAAATACTACACAATGACCTAAACCTGCCCTTCATAAAAGAAGAAATTAAACAACATAGCGAAAAACATTTACAAAAACTAGAAGACCATCAGAATCCATTAGCGATTAGCCTCCTGGACAACAGCGAAGATACTTACAGACTGAAACGCTTTAAACCACTGGACTTACCTCTACGATTTTGTTAGTCATTTAAATTTTTATTTTTATCTTTTCTACTTCAACTCCTAATCATCGGCGTCTCATAATTGGCGTCGTTTTCATCTCTACCATCGTCATTGTCATCTCCAGCTTCAACACTTTGTGTTTCGGGATGTTGATTCACGGTTCATCAAGTTTGGTTTTGTATAGATATATTTTTTTTGTTTCTTCACAGTTTGGTCTTTTTCAAACACACTACTGAGTGTCGTTTGTGTTTTAATACTAAGGACATTACTAAGATTTTCTCATATTTGCTTAAAGTTATTGTATTTATTAACTGATTGCAAAAGAAATACTATACTGTTAAAAAAAAAAAAATTATGCGTTGCACAATGGAGGGGTGCAACTGCTGCTCCAACATGTCTAAGGACATTACTAAGATTTTCTCATATTTGCTTAAAGTTATTGTATTTATTAACTGATTGCAAAAGAAATACTATACTGTTAAAAAAAAAAAAATTATGCGTTGCACAATGGAGGGGTGCAACTGCTGCTCCAACATGGTGAACGTTACTGGAGGATGCTACTGGGTGAACGCTACAGAGGAGACACATTGGTTGGAAGTGCGGATTGGCAGGCTCTTCCCACTCCTAATGAACTCACCACCCAAGCACCAGCCCAGTCCTACGAACTGTAGCTGCTCAGGAACAAAAATCCTGTTTATATTTGATTTACCCTCATATGTCGCTGTTGGTTAGGTTATCAGCCGAAAGGCTGGTTTGAACCTGTAGAAGTTTTAATAAGTAAAACGAAGAGTGAGATGGTTTATATTTGCCTTTCTCAATGAGTTTAAAAGTATGCTTATCAGCATGCCAGGCTCTCTGAATATTATTTATTTTCCACTCTGCAAATGAAACCTTCACTTCATTTACCACAGGGTCTGGCTGTATAATGAAATTCATTACTTTCTCAGAGGAGATAACTCTGATTAGTGTCATTTACACCTTTACCTCTTCTGTTCTTAAATGATAAACAGAACTATAATTTTTAGGCCTGCAACTAACAGATTGAGTGAAAATAATTTTTTATTCCACCTGTATGTTATGTGGCTATCAGCTGGTTATTGTACAAAGTTATTTTCTCAACCAATATAACTTAATATAACTATACAATATCAATTAATATAACTTATTGAAAGTTATTTCTACTGTACTTTGTCCAGTTGGAAGATACCATTGCTTATATAGCCGGAGCGTTGTTACTTACTGTGTTAAAAACATTGACTCACATTATGAAAATAAAAGTTTATCTTATTGTAGGCGTTTACAATTTGTACGTTTATAATTAAAAATGTTTATGTTATCTGAAATATATATGTTGTGACAGAATTGTTATTAAATTTGTAAATGAATATAAGTATTTATAGTGTAATGTACACCATTTTGTTTGTAAAAACATAAAATGTTATGAAAAGATAAAATTAAATTAAACATTATTTTTTTTTTTTTTAAAAATCTATATTTATCCATTTTATCGCCATAGGCCTAAAGGCTGCCATTCATTTATAAACATCATAAATACTACAGTATTATGTATATTAATCCACCGGGTTGGTCTAGAGGTAAAGTCGTCGCCAAAATCAGCTGTTTAACAGCTGATTTTCGGAGACGAAGGTTCCTGGTTCGAATCCTAGTAAAGGTAGTTACTTTTATACGGATCTGAATACTAGACATTGATTACCGGTGTACTTTGATGGTTGGGGTTCAATTAACCATACTCTCTCAGGAATGGTCGGCCTGAGTCTGTACAAGACTACACCTCATTTACACGTCATACACATCATCCTCATCTCATTGGGTCATGGGGTTGCTTATTGTTCTGAATTTAACAGATTGCAACGTACACATATTCGGAATCAAAAAAAAAAAAAATTATGTATATTGTATATATATACTCTTTTTCATATCTATGTTAGCTTTCAATATTTAGTATTGTGATACCATTTATCGTGTGAAGTAGTGTTGTTGAGCGTGTAAAAATTTAATGAGTATTGTTTGTTAGTATTTATTGGGTTCAGTGCTGCAGTTCTTTAATAATACGTGTTTATTATTATTATTATTTACGTTATGGCCTACAAAGGACCGCGATTTCTCAGTTTTTCTTCTGTGCTTTCCTCTTCGCCCAGTATTCTTTCATTTTCTTGGAAAAGTCACGTTTTCGTTCTTCCGACCATTTAGGTCTTGATCTTTTACTGTCCTCTTCCTGGAGCACTAGTTTAAGTTTATGTCTGAGAGGTGTTCTTTGTATGATGTCCGTCTCCGTTATCTGGAGTTTGTTGCAGTCTGTTTTTATCTCTTCGAGCCATCCATCGGGATTTTTCAATTTTTCTTTGTAGTTCAGGATTTGTTTTGAGAGCCTATGTTCGTTCATTCTTACTGTGTGTGCGTAGAAAGCAATTCTTCGTTTCTTCATGATGGATGTGATTTTTTCTGTGTGTTGGTAGACTTCTTCGTTGCTGCGGAGTCTATATTCTCCTTCTTTGTATTTGGGCCCTAAAATCTTGCGGATGATCCTTCTTTCTTTACGGATTAGTTTTTCTAATGGGGCCTTCTGTCTAAGCGCGAGGCATTCTGATGCGTAGAGAACTTCCGGTCAAATCACTGTATGATAATGTCTTATTTTTGCATTTTTGGAGATGGATTTTTTATTGTATATCTGAGACGTCAGTCTGCACGCTATTTCAAACTTGTTGGCTCGGTTTTCTATTGCATATTTTTCATTGTTGTTTGGTTCAATCCATTCGCCAAGGTATTTAAACCTGGTCATCCTCTGGATTACGTGTTTATTATTATTATTATTATTAATAAAATGGAACAAGTAAAACAAAGAAAAGTGTTTAGTTTAAATTATAATCGCAACTAAAACTTATAGGTTATTAATTAAATACTACGTATGTTTGTAGGACAGATAGTAGTGGAGAGCGTATTGCTCTATACGACCAATGTTAAATTGGAATCACCAATCTTTCCTACAGTCTCAAGTGACTGTTGGATATAGTATAGCTGCCTGAGTAGGTTGGCCGCGAGGTTTACAGTGCAAAACCTTTTTTTTAAGCATTATGAATAAATTGCTTACCTGTTTAACAATATCCAGTGCATTTGCTTGAAGATTATTAGACTCCTTCAATAAAGAAATATGTTGGACAAGATTTTTTTCACATAATGGTGTACCAATAAGTATTTGTTCTTCAGCATCCACACAAGTAACGTAAGGCACTATATGCCAGTGATGTAGATCTAACATATTGAGTACTAATGACTTTAATAAAGCACCTGTCATTTTTGTACCTTTTGTGTTGAAACATGTGAAGCGTTTTATTGCTAATGGATAACCTGAAATGATTCAATACAATAGTTATAAAAGTATACATTAAACATGCCTTTTTAAACATTATACATGTATACTTTTTCTTGCCTTATATGCAAATGCAGGGAAAGAAAATATTGTTTTCATGTCAAAATAAATGTTTTCTCAGTTTTCAAGCCCCATGAACGCCTAAAAAACAAGTTTTTACGATTGGTCTGTGTGTGCGCACACATGCGTGCGCATGTGTGCGTATGAACAAAAATCTCTAGAATTGAATAGGGTATAAAGCTGAAACTTAGAACTTTAACTTGAAAGTTAGATACCACAAGGGAACCCAAAACAAACAATTTCATCAAAATCGGTTTTCCATATTAGTTTATTCGTCCAATTTTTCATTTATTTGTGATTGCGGCTCCAACAATTTTTTTAAATCGTCTCATTTACTACATTTTTTATGCACTATAAGATAGAGTAAGTGCCAAGTCTGCTGAAATTCATGTGAGCTTTGCTTTCATGGTAATATTCAATACTAAGTGAAGCTAAACTAAGCTCTGTACAAAAAAAAATGCTTGATATAAAAGTTTTGGGTTTTTAATTTCCTACAACTTTAATTACGTATGCTTTTGCCCTAAAATTCATATTAAGGTTACAATCTTAAAAAAAATAATTTTTTATCAGAGAGCACCGTCCCCCAACAAATTTCAGCGCTCACCCTACATTGTGGAGAATAAAAAGTGTAGTATATGAGGCAATTTTAAAAAATAATCATTGAAGGCGTTTTTGAGAAAATTGCAAAAAGTGAAGAATCATAAGAATAAACTACTAATTCCAGTTGATCGATTTTAATGAAGATGTTCATGTTGGGTCTCCTACTGGTACCTAAATTAAGTTCTAAGTCATAACTTTGTATGCTAATCTGTTTTTCAGATTTTTGTAACACACAGACATACAGATCAATCGCACTAAAAACATGTTTTTTAGGTTCAGGGGCTTCTAAAATCTGTATTTCGGGTGAAAACTCAATTTTGAAAAATCTAAATGAAAACAATATTTTCCTTCCCATGTAATATTCAAAATATAGTGCAAGAGAAAGTAAAAATATAAGTTTGCATAAAACAATCTAAAAATTATTTAGATGAGCATATTTCTGAAGAATGTTTTTTGGGGTGTAAATTCTAGCCTATAGTAAGTTCACTTCTTCCAATAAGCCTTCTGCTTCAGTTAATTTTAAAATAGAAGTAGGCCTACTGCTAAAAAAATTGCTTTTTTATTATAATATGGTGAGTTCCATTCCTTCAGTTTAATAGTATTTTTATAACAGTAACCTAACTTTGATGTTTGGTACAGCAAATCTCAAATGATTTCAGTTCCATTTCTGGTGTTTTTTTTATTTCCTGAGTGGGTGTTGTATATATCATTTGCACAGACTTGATTCAGACTCTTGTAGGTAAATAGATGTAGTTGGTATTGTTCGTATTTAAGTTTTTTTTTTTAATTTTATTGCATACAAAACTCAAAAAGAGTATAGGAAGTCAATATCAAAAAGCATTAAAAAGAAACATCACATTAAACAAACTGTCAATATCTGTCACATACAATATATATTAAAAAAAATTTAGACCGTTTATAAATTTCTGGATTATAAATTCATAAATCACTTTTCAATCAGGTAAGACTCTTTTTTAAAATCTTTTCTCACATTCAATCACAAACAACCTTTGTGGAAGATAGGATATCAGTTTTAATCCAGTATATGATGGTATTTTTCATAGAGAGACAACTTATGAAACTCGGCAAATCAGACGATGCCTTCTTGTGCGATAGCCATGAGGCTTTACCATTTATTTGTAAGTTCACTGAAAAATATGAACACATTATGATTTTTTTAAGCAAAGTAAAGTTTAATTATCCACCCTAACAAACAAATTAGAATCTAGAAATTTGTTAAAACATTTTTCTTCCAACCAAGGATTAGGCTGCAGCCTGTTCTGAACTCATATACTATAAATCATCTATCTTAATCTTCTCCTAGGTCTACCGACATCCATTTTCCCTTCTGGAGCATACCAGTGTGCCTGCTTAGATATCCTGTGATCTGACATCCTTGCCATGTGTTATCTCCAACTTTGGCGATAATCATTTATCTTTTCGTTCAAGTTGTAAATACCCAATTCTGACCTTACTTCCTCATTCCTTATTCTGTCCAATGTACACCCCTTAGTCCTTTGTAGAAATATCATCTCTGTCATCTGGATTCTCCACTCTTGGGTTTTTGTTGTTGTCCATGCCTCACATCCATACAGAATAACTGGAGCTGCCAGAACTTTATAGAACTTAAGTTTTGTGACCTTTCTCGCTCTATTACCCAAAGTTCTGCTTCTAGTCCTGTGTATCCTCTGGAATTGGCTCAATTTCTATTCTATATCCAAATCAGAATTAAATCCCACATTACACCCTAAGTAATGAAAGTGAGATACTCTGTCACTTCTCTCTCATTGAACATTTTAAGTGTTATAACAAAACGCAAAATAGGTAAATTGTTCTTACCTTCCTTATCGAGTCCAAGTTCAACTGCACCAAAATTGCCTCCATCAAATAATTTAAATTCTGGGTAAGTATCTGGACACGCCACAGTAAGTGAACCACTATCAAAAGTTTGACATCTTGATGGTGTCATTGCTCGTAACTTTGACAGTTGATCGATGTGTCTGACTGAACCGTACATTTGCTTCCTGTTCAAAACATTTTGCAAAACGTATGTTGCTATTTTAATGTGAATTTATGTTTGGAAATTATTTTGACATTTGTAGAAAATTTGTTTGCCCATATCAGGCGGGTGGAGTGTTAAATAATTATTTGCACTCAAGCTGCTAGTTACAGGGCTACAAAAAATAGTTCTGTTTCTTATCACAATGGTCAGCCAATTATATGACAGAAGCATTTAAGAAAAGAAGAGGTAGAAGTGTAAAAGACACTAGTCAGTTATCCCCTCCAAGAGTAATGAATTTCATTATACAGCCAGACCCTGTGGTGAATGAATTGAAGGTGTCATTTGTACGTTGGAAGTAGATCCTTTTCAGAGAGCTTGCCATCCTGATAAACATACTTTTCCACTCAGTCAGGAAGACTATTGTCATCATTCCTTGTTTTGCTTTGTAAAGCCTCTAAAGGTTCAAACCAGTCTTTTAACTGATAACCCAAACAACAACAGATATTTTGTAATATGAAGTTGTCACCCAAATTTTGTAATACATTGAATTAAACATTTTAGCTTGTTACTAAACACAGGAATTTTAACTAGAATACAATGGGATTGCTTATGAGATGGAATCTTCATCATGCTGACTTGCCCAAAAAGTGCTAAAGAAACACTCAAATCGGGGCCACATATATTTTTGAAATGAATTTAAATAACTGAATTAAAAGTTTAAATGTTGCTGCTACTTAAATAAGTTAGATCTCCTGAGCAACGTACTTCCTGCTCCTGTGATTGTCCTTCATTTAATTTAACTACAGTCAAACTTCTTTAGACAGCTACTTCTATATAACATCCTCCCATTTATTTTATTTTCTGTTTGTCCATCAATTTTTAACCCTCAACTGACCACCCCACTTCCTGACCAACGACCATAATTTTTGTTGTGACCATGGAATATCTGAAGTTTAACATTTACTGACAACAATGATCAGAATTTTGTTAACAGTTTATGAGGTCCTTAAGGCAGCTCAAGTCAGTCAGCTGATAGAAAGTTGCTATTAGTTGATAAGTAACACCAGATGGGCAAACTGTTAATTTCGTTCACTGTTCAAAAAGAGTGCAAAAGATGTTTTTTTAAGCTTTTATTTGTTATTGGGAACTGTACATTGTTGACAACTACCCAATTTGATCGCTGCTTTTTGCTGTATTTTTTTGTCGTTGATTAGACAACGAGTTTGAACAGGGACCCCCAGTAGAGTTTGTTCATAGATGGCTGTGAACTGGTCACCATACAAAGTCGCTTGCCCAACCTGTGTTACTTAACAAATAATAGCGACTTTCTACCAGCTTGACTGGGCTGGCCCGAAGGCCCACTTCAATAAATACTGTAATAAATACGCACCTATCTTTTAGAGAAACCGGGAATTTCCATTTCGTTATGCTTATCTTTGTATTGTCATTATCATTTTCTTCTTCTTCTTCATCCTCATCTTCCACTAGAATGTTATTCTTTTTATCATCAAAATTTTCTTCAAAAACTTCATTTTTAATATTATTATAAATGTTATTGTTATTAACCAAACAATTATTATTATTTTTCTGATCTTCAGTATTATTGGTTGGTTGTAAAGGAAGTTGTAAAGGATGTGGAGGAAATCCTGGAGGTGGAGGAGGCAACGATAACGGTGGAGGAGGTAATAATGGCGAGTTTAAAGTTGGAATTGAATTTTTTAATACATTTAATGCTATATTATTATTTAATGAAATATTTGGTATAGGAGTTGATTCTGGTGGTGAATTTATTTTAAAATTTTCTTCGTTATTATTATTATTATTATTCATATTCATAGAGTCTTCAGTATCATTTCGTTTCAATATTGCACGATAACAATGATTGTTATTATTAGTATTATTATTATTATTATCACTGTTAATTTCATCGTTATTATCATAATGTTTTAATATTGCACGATACAATGCTGTCTGTGTTGTAATTGTCGTTGTAGTCATTATTTCATGTTTTGTTACTGTTTTATAAACATTTTTAGTTTCGTTAATCTTATGATTTTTATTAGTATTTTCTTCGTTGTTTGTTTCTGCGATATAATTCGTCGATTTCGAACTTACTGTCTGTTGTTTGTACATGTTTTCATCAGTACTATTATAACCCCAAATCCATTGACTTTCGTGGTATTTTTCATTTGTTAATACCGTCGATTTATTGTTTTTTAAATTTTCTATACTTCGTTCTTTCTCAAAATATTCATCTAATTGTTTTTCTAATGATGGTTTCATAATTTTATTATTATTTATTTCTTCGTTTTTATACTCTTCGTTCTTTTTTTCTTCTATTTTATCTTCAATTATTTTATAATCTTCATCTTTTTTAATTGTTTTTATATCATCTTTGTTATTAATATTTTCATAATTATCTTTCGATTGTTTTGCATTATGAAAACTAGTTTCTTTTATTGATTTATCTTTCGATAATAATTTTTTATTAATTTCTTCTATTTCTTTGATAGTTCGATCAATATTTTTCTCGATTTTATTAATACTCTCGCAATCACTTTCGATTGAATCGATTAGATTTTTATGCGATGCCATACTACCGATATCAAACCAACTCGGTTCATCAAAATTAATATTATTTACAACTTGTTCTTCTAACTTCCTTGAGTAACTCACTAAATAATTTTGTAATTTTTTAAAATCATCTCGTTTCATCAAAGTCATATTCGAAGATGTGTCTAATTTATTTTTATTCGATAACAAAAACTTTAAATGATTCCAAATATTAACTAAACGTTGTAAATGTATTTGTTCATAATACGGTAATTTAATCATTAACTCTAATAATATTTCAGGTCCACCTTGTACATTAATATAACCCTTTTCCCAATCACTTTTCCATAAAATTTCATAATGATTTATTATTTTTGACATTAAAACGTCGATGTATATAATCATAGTTTTACATTCTTCATTAGTTATATATAATAATGCCTGTTCATCATTTTGTTCATTATTTTTACCATTTCTAATATCCCCACCACCACCAAATTCACTATTATTATTATTTTTCATTGTAAATTCATTATTATCTAAACAGTTACCAAAATTTGTATTTTGTAATGATTCTAATTGATAATAATATGAATTATTCTCTTTATTTTCTCCTCGTAATTTTTGCATCGTTAATTTATCATCATATTCCTTCTCGATAATTACATCATCATCATTATCGCTGATATTACTATTACTACAATTCTTTAGATTTAAATTATGCGAATTCGCGACGAAAACGCTTTTTAATTTATTATTTTTACGATGATGATTCTCAGATTCGTTTAATAAACCAATTGATAAACTATCGTCATGAAGATATTGACGTTCTAATCTACCATTAGTTTTTTCTTCGCTTAATTTTAACACATCGTTATTAATACTATTATTAAATACACTGTTTGTGTTATTTCGATTTGTTACACCATCACCTGTTCCTGTATTATTTAATATACTATTTTGTTGTAATAATGAAGTGTCTGAAACATTACCGTTTTGTTTTAACATATTTGCGACACATTTAACTTTATTTAAATTCTGTTGTAATATTGAACTAAATGTTTCACCTTGTTTTAAACGATTCGGTTGTAATATTTTTGTGATTTTTATATTATTTTCTTCCATCGATGATGTTTTTGTTGGTAATGATAATGGATATGATGTTTGATAGCTCATGTCATCAATTCTTTCTATTTTATTCTCGTCTTCATACATTTCAATATTATTCATTAATCCTTGTTTATTAATATCGTGGAGTGTCATTGAAGATATTTTATGTGGTTGTTTTGTTATGTTACAGTTTTTATTATTGAATATTGAGGATGAACTTCTTGTTGCTGTTACATTAGGTGTTATATAATTATTTACTTTTGAATTATCTAATTTTAATGGTATTTCATTACGGTGTGACTTAATCAGATCGTCGGAATTATTATAACTTTTTTTCTTCATTGGTAAAAGAGACGGTAACGGAATTTCTATTTCTTCTTCTACTAATACTTCACCAGATTCAATTCTCTGTACTAAAGTTTGAAATTCTTTTATATTTCGTTTTAATAAACGTACATGATATTCATCTGCTAATATAACAAAACTAATTATACTTGTACGTAAATATTTCTGATAGAATGGTTGGATTTGTTCAATATTTTTTTGTAGCCATAATTTTCCTAGTTTACTTTCAGTTGTACAGACTGCCATTATCGGTATTAAAGCTGCATTCATTATGTTGTTACTAAGCGGTGCTAAACCATGCCTAAAAATGAAAAAAAAATTGTTTTAATTAGTATTTACAGATTCTGTTTCTCTAAAGAGATATTTTCCCACGACGATCAGGTGGAGTGTTAAATTATTTGCACTATCTGCTAGTTCCAGGGCTACAAAAAATAAATATGTTTCTTATCATATGGTCAGCCAATTATATGACTGAAGTTTTTAAGAGCAGTAGAGGTAGAGATGTAAGACACTAGTTAAAGTTATCTTTTTTGAGAGTAATTAATTTCATTATACTGCCAGATTCTGTTGTGAATAAAGTACAGATGTCGTTTGCAGGGTGGAAGTTAGGTGCTTTTTGAAAGGCATGGCATGCTGATAAGCATACTTATCCACACAGTGAGAAAGTCAATGGTAAACCACCTTGCTCCTCGTCTTACGTAGTAATCCATCTGGAGATTCAAACCAGCCTTTCGGCTGATGACCTAAACAACAACGATGAAGTACGCCACTGTGTTTCACTTAGATATACTACCCATTAACATATTTGAGAATCTGATAGAGGGGTTGCAAGGGTATCACAATGGAGGTGGCTACAAAAAAAGGAACCAACCCATGTACAGATTGTTTTGAGTTATAAAGAGTTTACACTTTTTTGTATTCTAATTCTGTGTTTTCTGGTTTATTCTGGTAATGTTGTTGTTGTTTAGGTCATCAGCCGAAAGGCTGGTTTGAACCTGTAGAGGTTTTACTAAGTAAATCAAGGAGTGAGGTGGTTTACCAATGCCTTCCTCACTGAGTGGAAAAGTACACTTAGCATGCCAGGCCCTCTGAAAAGCACACATTTTCCACTTTGCAAATGACACTTTCACTTCATTCTCCACAGGGTCTGGCTGTATAATGAAATCCATTACTTTCAGACGAGATAACTCTGATTAGTGTCTTTTACACCTCTACCTCTTCTGTTGTTAAATGATTCAGTCATTTAATTGGCTGACCATGTGATAAGAAACAGAACTATTTATTTTAGCCTTGCAACTAACAGATTGAGTGTAAATAATTTGACACTCCACCTGTCTGTTATGGGCAAATTCTGGTAATAACATTCAAAAACAAAGTTTCTTCAACCGAAAGGTGTTAAAATTTTCTCAGGGTCACTTAAAATTATAATTAAAATATTATCAACTTTTCCATACTATTTTGTATTATACAATCAATTTTACTTACTTTTTCAAGATGTTGAGACATGTTTCGGGTACGCCCGCTTCAATGAAATGTTTTACAATTCTCTCCTGTACAGTGTCACTGATACAACATTTACATGACCTGACTAATTCTAGAGTGACTGCTAATAATGCCATTACATATTCTATATCTTCTATATGACGTTCAGTTGCCTTTAAACAAAAAAAATTCAAATGTTAAATTAACTGTACAACAATTTTGTTGTTATTTTCAGATCAAAACCCAAACTAATTTGTGAGACGGGATCCAAAAAGGAAAAAAATTAGAAAAAGAAGACTTAAAATTTTATGGACACCTGTATAGAATGAATGTCACACTAGTGTCAAATAAATGGTTTAAAAAGTCAGAAAGGATATTGAGAAAACTTATGAACCAAACCAAATTCAGACAGGTGCCTTCCTCACTGAGTGGAAAAGTACTGCCCATAACAGACAGGTGGAGTGTCAAATTATTTACACTCAATCTGTTCATTGCAGGGCTAAAATAAATAGTTCTGTTTCTTATCACATGGACAGTCAATTAAATGACTGAATCATTTGAGAACAGAAGAGGTAGAGGTGTAAAAGACACTAATCAGAGTTATCTTCTCTGAAAGTAATGAATTTCATTGTACAGCCAGACCCTGTGGTGAATGAAGTGAAGTTGTCATTTACAGAGTGGAAAATATGTGCTTTTCAGAGGGCCCGGCATGCTGATAAGAGTACTTTTCCACTCAGTGAGGAAGGCAATGGTAAACCACCTCACTCCTCGTTTTACTTAGTAAAACCTCTAGAGGTTCAAACCAGCCTTTTGGCTGATGACCTAAACAACAAGTTTCGGACTTAACGGCTTCCATAAAGAGTAAAAACAGAACACCAGGTGGGCAGAAGAAAGGAGAAAAACCTATATTGAGTTAATGCTGGGAATGTGGGATGGAAAAAGAGCTTCCAGAAACGTCTAAAGTCACCCCATGTGTCTAAAATTGGCCTTATGCGAGGAAATTTTTTTTCATAGGTAAAAAACCAGGGTGGTTATCATCACCTGTTACTCCAAACAAGATACAAAATTGTTGAGGCCCCAAGTACAGAGCAAAGTTTTGTTATAACACTTAAATCATACAAACTAGTATTAACCCTTTATAGGGCAGTACTACGGGGAAAAATATACATGTTGTAAAATGTTAAATTTTGTTTAATAGGGACTTGAATAATGTATTTCTAGTGCCAGATCAAGATATTAATTTTTTTATGTTAAGCCCTAGTAAGTATACTTACCAAGGAAGTTTATTGAAATGGAAATCTAATGGTAAAATAGGAACTTTATATTAGCATAAATGCTTGCTTTCCCATAAAAAACTCGAATTTTCTAAGCACTGTACAAAAGTAACATCAAAACAACACGGTTGCGTACGCTGGTATGAATCTTTACCACAGTCGTGTAACTCATGAGGCAAGTGGTCGCTGCGCACTAATTTCAAAATGTGGATAGCCTACTTAACAAGAGAACATCTATAAAGCCATAAAATGCCAATAGGGTTCAACTGCATAGCTTATTCTTTAAAAAAATCAACCTTATTGCCAGTGGTAAGTATACTTACCACAGACCTATAAAGGGTTAAAGGCCAAGCCAATTGCTGTGAGCGCTGGGCTACCCATGCACATACTTGACTTGGACCCTGCATACCCCTCCAATCTACAGTTAGATGTACAATCAGAGTGTTGTTGAAAATTGACAACACCCATTGTATTTTGTAAGCATGCTGTTCCATTGTTGATTACATACGCTGCACTATTACAGTATATACAGGACTATACTAATGCAGACGCACATTTTTCCCAGTGCTTTCCTTACGAAAATCAGGCATAAGTTTCACATAACAAAAGAAGTAACTTCGCTGGCACAAAGAATAGAAAAATGCTAATTTACACATAAGGGATTATTATAGTTGTCATCACTTCCCCCTTTTTAAATCTCTGTCTAGCTCAATCCATCTAATCCTCCTCCCAAAATCCCCTCCTCTTCATGACCTTATCCAATTTGTTACCTGCATTATCAATCTGCTTCTACCTACTCTTCTCACATGTCCATACCACATCAGCCACTTTTCCTCAGCTCATGTGTATAAGCATTTATGTGCAAAACAGTCGCATGTAAAACAAAAAAATTTTCCTCAGAGTTACTCAAAACATTGCTCTCCACCCACATTCTTGTTCATATTACTCAATTAATCATTCAGTCCTAGCTTTTAGCCCCAAAGGAAATAACTTCTGAATGATTAATAAAGTAATGAAAAGTAATGATTGTAGTATTGTGTTGAATTTTACTATCATTATCTTTGTTAACTACTTGAAAAGAAATACAAGTGGGTTGACTAAAAAAATTATTAAAATAATAAATCTATTTTTTCATTGTGTAGAAACTTTTTTATAGTTAATTATTACACCAGTTTTTCCAATTAACTATTGGCAAATTTAAATAAATATCATAATACTTTCACTAACCTCTCGAACTCTAACAAAAACTTGCAATTCAAGAAGTAATTCCAAACCAGCTTGTATATATCTTACAAAAAATGTAACGATATGTGTTATCAAACTGTTTATAGTATTACTAAAGTTTTCTTCTGGAGGATACACTAACAAATCAAGACGCCTCTGTAAAAGATAAAATATATTTTAATTAACTTTTGCTAAATTCAAGTAATTGAGGTCTATGTAAGATGGCCGTATACTGGTATATGCCCTTTTTAGGGAGATGGTATTTTTAAACTCTCCATGATTTTCTCTACAGGACTGACAAATTTTATTTCGATATCTTTGTATTTGAGTTAGAAATGTTGAAATGAAGAAGGCAGTGCACTGAGCACTTTTTGCAAGTGAATGATGTTAAGTTACTTTTTTTTATTTGTATAGGCCTACCCAAGGACCACAATAGTTCACCAATTCAGAAGTTATCAACCATCATCGGCTTCCCTCTTTCTTCTTCATCTCTCCTTCATTCTTTCACTCTTTCACTTTGAGCCAACCTTCTTTCTCTAGATCATGTCGCTCTCTTTTGTTCCTCTAAGGAACACACCAACCTTCAATTTATTTCTCAATTCTATTCTTTGAAAGATATTTTGTTTTGTGACATTCAATTTTTCCATGTCTTTTTTGACTTCCATGAACCAACCGAATTTTGTCTTGCGGTTGTCAATCACAGTAAAAATCTTGTGTTTATGTTTGTTTGGGTCCATTTTGTATAAATGGCCGTAGAAAGCCAAGTCTTCTTTTTCTTATTGTATCTGTGAAATTTCTTCATTACTGCAGGTATGAATAAAGTTTTCTTTCCTGCTTCCAAAGAATTTCAGGATTTTCCTTTCTTCTACTTGCAGTCTCTGTAAGTCTCCCTTTCTGTGTAGAGTCAAACTTTCTGCAGCGTTTAGTGCTTTGGGTTGTATAACTGAGAGGTAATGTCTGGTTTTTGTGTTCCTGGAGATAGACTTTTCATTAATGCTTTTGATCAGATTGTAGGCTATTCTCATTTTGATGTTTCTCTGCTTATTGCATCTTTTTTGGAGATATTTTCTTTATTGCTTCTCCTAGATTTTAGAATTTTTAACCCTCTTTATTCGGCCATACTTAGTATTCAGGAATTTTTGAGCGTTACTTATGTTTGAAATTTACTCCGTTTTTTCAAATGAGATTTGTAAACCAATTTTCTGCACTTCTTCCTTGAGAATATTTTTATCTGATGTTCTGCTGTCTCTGGTGAGTCTGCCAATATTTCCAGGCCATCTGCAAATGCAAAACAATCAAAATGCAGCCCATCCTTTGGACTTTTAAGTTACTTTGTTGTTGTGTACTTTCAAAATAGGAACTATCTTATATTCTATTATATTATTAACAGTTTAGGAAGAATTTTGTTAGTAACTTTTAATAAAATCTTTGATTCAGCATGAAGTATTACAGTACACAGTATTATGGTTTTACAGCTAAACATTATTTATGTAAAAAAGGCATATAGAAAACATGACTGATGATACATATAAATCCAGCACCCATTCCAGCTATGACCGGGTCTGGATGTTCACCAAGCCTCTTCAACTTGTTCTGTCCATCCACCATATCTCCTCTAATCATTCCCAGTTGTATCCCTGTCCCTCCACCCTCCTCTTAACATCATCCTTCTGTCTTTTTCTTGGTCGTCCTCTTGATCTCATTTCTTCCACCCTGCCTTCTTCCATCATCCTAAGTAACCTTTCCTCCCCATTCTCCTCACATGGCCATATCATCTTATCCTCATTTTCTCTACCTCCTCTCTCTCTCATACATTCCACATTTAGCTCCACTCTAATCTCAGTATTCTTTATTCAATCTCTCCTTGTCCTACCCTATATTGCTCTTAAGAACTTTATCTCCGCTGCCTGTAACCTATTTCAATTCCTCTCATTCATCCCCCATGTTTCCACTCTATACACTGCTTGTGCATAATACAATGTATACATCATTAATTTGGTCTTCTCCGGTATCTTTCTGTCCCATAACAAGTGTTTTACCATTTGGTATATATTTCCTCCTTTTTGCAATCGCTTTGTTATCTTTCCATCTATCTTTCAGTCTTTTGAAATCTCACACCCTAGATATTTAAAATTTTTCACCAGCCTCAATGCCTCTCCTTCCAGTGTAATGGTCCCCTCGATACCCTGTCCCTTCCAAAAATTATTACTTCACTACTTGTTTGAAGTCCAAAACTCTTCATTATTTCATTCCAAGCATCCAGCTGAATTTGCACATCCTCTACTTTCTCTCCTCAAATCACCATATCATCCACAAAAATCATCTTATTATCCTTACATCCAACTATTTCTTTTACTTTTCTGTTCATTCCTTCCATGACTACGATAAACAGAATAAGGGACATGACTGATGATAATCTCCTTAAAAAGGGCGCATAATTCTAATATTTATTTAGTTTATTTCTTTATTAATTTGCCAAATTAGTTATATTCAGTACATTAGTTCAAATCATTAGCTTTATTTTGAAAATATTCAGTTAGATGATTGTTCCAAATCATCCTAAGTAACCTTTCCTCCCCATTCAATACCTTTCTCCCCAATATCATAGGAATGATATTGTACCCTACAGTTGAAGGCATGATAAAGTTTCAAACCTCGTTTTCTCAAAATATAAATTTCTAATGTACACCCCTTTTTATATAGATCTCCTTAATTATTCTTTTAATGGGAAATTTAGAATTTTTACTTTACCTTTAAGTACAGTTCTAATGTAAAGGGCGATGAAGTATCATTTATTTTTTCAATAAATTGTTGAAGTGATGGATTAGGTGTTTCAAGTCGCTTTTGGATCATGTATGCTATTGCATAACAAAGAGCAGTGCATCCTCTCTGAAAACCATAACATAACATTACAAGACAATTTTTAGATTTTTAGATGAATTTTTAGAATGAAACACTTAATTTGTTAATACCATGTAAAATTTACTGTCTTAGTCATTTTAATTTACAAAATTGCAAAGTGTATTCCTAAAGTAAGAGCCATTAGGTCATTTTACAAATATAAACTCGTGAAAAAAGGCTTCTATTGATAGTATTAGTTAACGACATTTTCCTACGTTACTTTTCCACAAAATTCATACTCAGTTCTAAACACTTTTCGTAACCCTGCACCTAGAAGTTTGCTGCCTGGAAATTGAACCAGTTGACAAGGGCAGTCTTGAGTTCCTTGTCACGTTCAAACCGTAGTCCACCAAGCCACATTATCAAATACAAGAAGAGGAAGTAGTTTGCCAGGTGCGCAATCGGGACTGTATGGAGGGTGGTCAAAAAGTAACCAACGAAAATCTTGAATCATTTTGATTAAACACAGTGGTGTAAGGACATGCATTGTCATGAAGAAGGATTACACAAGACGAGAGTTTCCTGTGTCTTCAATTTTGGATCACAAGTCTCAGTTTGGTTAAGTGTTTTGCAGTACACGTCAGCTGTAATTGTTGATCCACATTCCATGAAATCAACCAAATGACGCCCATCAATGATGTTGTCGATCTGAATACTGAGTCTGCACTCTGCTCTTCATCATGGACATTAGTAAGGCTGTTTGAAAGTCTTGACACCATTGTCAAACATGTTCTTTGATCACTACTAGGTCCATACACTAAGCACAACTCCCGATGGATTTCTTCAGCTCCTTTTCCACAAAAAGTTGAATCACAGCCCGTACCTCACAACTGGCGGGAGAGACAGTTGTCGTGGACTTTGGAATCTGCATTAACCACCTGGTAAACAACTACTGAATCAAAAAACATCTGCAGTGGCTTCATAAATACTCAATAGATGGCACTGCATGAATGAAACTGTGTTCAGACCTACCAATATTTAAGTATAAGTCGATGACCCTTACTTTAGGATTACGCCTTGTGTTATCTTAAATGAACATTTATACAAAATACTTTTGTACAAGTGACTGAAAGGTATATTTTTTATTAAGATTTGAATGAATAGTTTCAATTAAAATATTTATGCTATTTTATGCACTCTGATGATGGATCCACCGAAACATGTGGGTTTATTTAAGTAAGATTATAGATAAAAGAATATTAAAGTTAAAACAAGGTTAGTACAGGTTAGCAAAAATTTAAAGTAACTATACATTAAAATTGATTACAGAATGCAGGGTGTGCTTTTAAAGATTATTTTTGAATAATCTTAATTTGTATTGAATAAAAACATAAATTTCACAAACCTTTTCAGCTGCCTTGATCCTTACATGTGTTTCGGTGGACCCACCACCATTAGAATACACAAAATATCATATGAAATTTTAAAAACTTTAAAATCTAAAAATCATCTTCAGTCATCAATATAAAACTGAAGTCTTCTGTGGATTTCAAAGTTTTGTTTGATATTTTGTGTACTTTTGATGATTGTGGATCCACCAAAATGGCATCCAGGAGACTCCAGAAGGGAGTATAGGACATGTTAAGATAAAACTGATTAACTTACCTAAATTTTAACAGTTAAATTCATTACTTGCCAATTCATTACCACATCTTATTTTGCCTACTTCAATAAGCTTGTCAACCAACCATTTTATCAAATACATAATTTGTAATTTGTCTCAGCGTTTACTTAGAAGTTTAAAATATTTTCAACCAAACACTATTTAGAAAGGAACTCTTGTTCACTGTAAAATGTTTCATCAATCAAGTAATTTTTTTTTAACAAATTTTAATTAGGTACCACAACTATCATAAGATTTCAAGCTGAAGGATACATTAGGAAGATTAATTTTTGATTCATTTGTTTAAAACGCTAAAAATATAGTAGCTAATTAACACTAATATTAACTTGTCTTATACTCAATTTTTGAAATCTCCTGGATGCAGTTTCCGTGAGACTCATGGCTGGTGGAAATTTTTAAAAACGCTTACCTTTGATCTATGGCAAAAAAACCATTAGTGATTTCTGTATCTACTCTTTTAAGAGGATGAATGACAATATTTTTGTTTCAAAATTCCAACAGATTTCTTGATTTCCAGTTTTGGGACACTTCGGGCGAAACCGAAACTTCAAATTTAATCCTGGTCCACTAATTTTTGTGTAGGTTACAAATCCGAAAACAGTTTGTTGATATCTCTTGTAGTTTCTGTCTGATTCATTGACTTCCGATTTTGGGTCAATTCCAGTAGAAATCAGAAGTTCAAACACAATTTAGGCCCACTAACTTTTTGTGTACTTTACGAATTCAAAAAGATTTGTTGCTACCTGTTGTAGTTTCTGACATCTGGGTGTGACAGACAGATGGACATATGGAGAAAGGAAAATGATAGATGATCATTTTTAAAATTGCCACCAAAAACAACCATTTTATTCAATTTACAAATTAAGACTTTAAAATGACAATTCTCTTTACTAACCTTGTCTTCACGTGACAAATCAGCTTTGGCACGTAATAATTTTGACACAATAGCACTATCATCTCTAGAACCAGCCATCATCAGTGGTGTTACACCTCTTGCATTCACACAGTTCACATCAGCTCCTTCTTCTATAAATTCTTCCAATACTGAATCCCATTGTCGTTTTACGGCATAATGCAGTATTGTACATCCTGCCTGAATTTACAAACATTATTATCAGTAAATAAATTAGAGATAAAATTTACAACCTCATTACCTTAATTTATAAATTACCTAATAATTTTAATTATGCCTATTTAATTTAAAAAATTGGCACACAAAAAGTAGGTAACGAAGAAATCTATTTCAACAGACAACTGCCGGCATTTCACTAATATTTTTTCTTTCATTTAAGACATCAGCCGAAAGGTTAGTTTGACCTCTAGAAGCTTTGTTAAGTTAAACAAGGAGTGAAGTGGATTACCATGCCTTTCTCACTGAGTGGAAAAGTATGCTAATCAGCATGCCGGGCCCCAAAAAAAAGCATCTACTTTTCACTCTACAAATGACAACTTCACTTCATTCACCATAGGGTCTGACTATATAATCAAATTAATTACTCAGAAAGATAACTCTGACTAGTGTATGTTACACCTTTTCTGTTCTTAAATGCTTCAGTCATACAGAAACATATATCGCATAGAAACAAAACTATTTTTTGTAGCCCTGGAACAAAATTTTAGTTTATTGACATTTATAATATTTTATTTATTTTAAGTGTAGTAATTTTAATTTTCCCAAAACGTTTTTACATTTGGTGCCCCATAATCTTAAATTGGATGTAAAAATTTTGGACTGAATATATTTTTCTTCTTTTGTCTGTAATGTTAATTTTAAAGCTTTATTAATATGTAGACCCACCGGGTTGGTCTAGAGGTAAAGTTGTCGCCAAAATCAGCTGATTTTCGGAAACGAAAGTTCCTGGTTCAAATCCTAGTAAAAGTAGTTACTTTTATATGGATTTGAATACTAGACAGTGGTTACCGGTGTACTTTGATGGTTGGGGTTTAATTAACCATACTCTCTCAGGAATGGTCGGCCTGGGTCTGTACAAGACTACACCTCATTTACACGTCATACACATCATCCTCATCTCATTGGGCCATGGGGTTGCTTATTGTTCTAAATTGAACAGATTGCAACGTACACAAGTGCAAATTAGGAATAAAAAAAATTAATATGTAGAACTAGGATCTGTTGACACCTTAAAATTTTCATCTCATTATTTTATGGAAACTGAGAAAGATGAACAAAAATACACAAAAAATGATTTTGAGGAAACAATCCATAGAACAATGATTGTGACTCAGCATTAACTTATCGCTAATAACATCTAGGATGAAAATTTGTTGTCAGTCTTCCATTTCTTTAACATAAATATCTTCTAATTTTTTCATGGCAAGATTGCTTTTTCTGGCAATCTGAAAGAATCTCATGTTTACAGAAAGAATACAGAAAACTTTGGGGAGCCATGGAAATGTAAAGGTCCTTTTGACACTTTTTAACTTCAACAAGTGAATTTTAAGCCATCTTTTAAAGAATTATTATAGTTATTATACAGCCAAAAAAAACACAAAAAGACGTATAAAGATAAATTAAAAAATAATTTTTGGCCTGTATACAATTTTAGGTTTTTTCATCATAAGTAGGCTAGCTCTCATGACCGCACCTCTCCCAATCAAAACCCAAGTTTTTTGACTGGTTTCTTTTATGAATTGTTTTAAATTGTTTACTCAGAGAATTTTTTTAAATGAGAAAACTACAAAAAAATCTGGTGTGAAACACTCACACGACTTTCTCTTGCCAATGCAAATAATTAACAATAAACCTAACAATAGTAATAAAACATTAGAAATAAACAAAAAACTAACCTCAATAAACATAACCTAATTTTAATCATATATACATGAAAGACGCAAAATGAACATCAACCTCAGTTTGGCTTAAAAATACGGAAAATCACTCTTTCCACTAAACTCTCTCAGTAGAGAAACATGCTCTAAATAAAAGTTAACACTTTTGTCATAAAATGAATACTAAGGCCAAAATCTTAAAAAATCGCTTTTTCACACGTTTTCGTGAGAAAAAACAGAAAATCGCTAATTACCGCTAAACTAAGCGTTATACAAAAAAATGTTTGAAATAAAAGTTGTAGAATTTTAAATTCTCTACATTTTTTATTATATAAATTTTTGTGCTATAATACATATTAAAGCCGTAATCTTAAAAAAACGCTTTTTTACGTAAAAACCCCTCACCAAGAATTTCAGCAAACATGGCGCCTACCCTGTCTTGTAGAGAATAAAAAATTGAGTAAATGAGGCGACTTTTAAAAAAATCGTAGGACCAGTTTTTGAGAAAATTGCAAAAAAGTGAAAAATTATACGAATAAACTACTACTTCAGGTTGACCGATTTTGATGAAAATGTTCGTGTCGGGTCCGGTCCGGTAAAGATATGTAACTTCAAAAAAATATGTTCTTAAAAAAAACGAAATAGTTCAGGTGCTGCATAAGGAGGTGAACCACAGAATGTCCTGAGTAATTCCTCAGATGATACTTGTGTACTGAATCCAAAATCACCTAGCTTCACCGAGCCCCGTAATCCACAAAACACATTCTCTGCTTTAATATCTCTATGAATAATATCACGTTCATGAATGTGTTTGACAGCAGATACTATTTGAATGAATGCTGTTTTGGCTTCCGGCTCCCTCATTCTTCCCTCAAGAGTACAAGAGTTTTGGATTTAATTTTTTTTGTATGCATAATTTTTGTTTGCGCTGTTAAATTTTTTACATTTAGGCTGTGTGCATGCTGAGAGAAACTGATGATGTCAACATGACATATAAGTAAGTTTCTCTGAAGAAAGTTGTTATTCACTGGACACATTTACAGCCGCGAACAGGCTGAAAGCAACTCGTATGATAGTGCCGTGCTAGAAACTATAAAAAATTACAACTTATGTACACAGATCTACAGTAGTTTGAAACTGGTGGTACATTTTATTGTTCAAACCTTTTCAAACTCCACAGTTAGTATTAAGATTTGGCATGATTGTTAAATTTTTACAGTCAGCCAGATCCAAAATCAAACAAAAAATAAATTTATTTTTACAGTAGGTGACTTAAGTAAAGCGTTGGCACAACCACAGTCTCATAAAAATAAAGTTCAAGTTTCAAGTTCGTACGATGTTCCGTTCTTGAGATATTTTGTATACACACACTCAGACACACAGACCAATCGCTAAAAACATGTTTTTGGGGTTCAGGGGGTCTGAAAACGTATAGATCCGGTGAAAACTCGAATTTCGAAAAATCGACATGAAAACAATACTTTCCTTCCAATATATTCATATAGGCAAGAGAAAGTAAAAATATTAAAATTTACTTTGGGTTACTTACCTTATTTGATTGGTTAAGTAACTTTTTACTATTATCACGTATTGAATGCCAAAAATCAAGAAATGTATCCTGGTCCCAGTCATCAGATTGTATTGCAATTAATAAGGCATTATTTCCATTCGTATCTATAGCTTGAGTATCTGCCCCTCGTCTTATTAACAAATCCATCATTTCTAACCGTTTACATTTCACAGCCCACATCAGTGAAGTCATGTTTTCCTGTCCACATAAATCATAGTAAATTAACTGTTTATTATGCGTGTTCACATTCTATACTTGTTGTTGTTGTTGTTTAGGTCAACAGCCGAAAGGCTGGTTTGAACCTCTAGAGGTTTTACTAAGTAAAACAAGGTGTGAGGTGGTTTACCATTGCCTTCCTCACTGAGTGGAAAAGTACACTTATCAGCATGCCGGGCCCTCTGAAAAGCACATATTTTCCACTCTGTAAATTACACCTTCACTTCATTCACCACAGGGTCTAGCTGTACAATGAAATTCATTACTTTCAGAGGAGATAACTCTGATTAGTGTCTTTTACACCTCTACCTCTTCTGTTCTTAAATGATTCAGTCATTTAATTGGCTGACCATGTGATAAGAAACAGAACTATTTATTTTAGCCCTGCAACGAACAGATTGAGTGTAAATAATTTGACTCTCCACCTGTCTGTTATGGGCAGAATTCTATACTTACTGATTGAAAATAATGATATTTAAAAAAAAAAACATTTTATACTAATTTTTTTTGCATCAGTCTCTAGACTGGTTTGATGCAGTTCTCCAAGCTGTTCTATCTTGGGCAAGTCGTTTCATATCTACATACCTATAACACCCTACATCTTTTGTAATTTGCTTTATATATTCTATTCTTTGCCTCCCCCTACAATTTACTCCCTCAATATTACCCTCCATTATTGATAGCCCAATACTTGGATGTCTTAAGATATGTCCCACTACCCTATCCCTTTTTCTGGTAAGATGCTTCCATATTACCTCTTTTTTCATCCACTTAAGAACCTCTAAATTACTTATTTTGTCCACCCACCTAATCTTTAACATTTTCCTATAACACCACATTTCAAAAGCTTCTATCCTCTTCTTTTCTACAGCCCCTATCACCCACGTTTCACTCCTGTATAATGCTACACTCCAAACATAATGTTTTAAAAAATTTTTCCTAATCTGTAAATCAATATTTGTAGACAGTAAGCTATTTTTTGAGTTCTCTACACTAATATTATAAAGAAATAATGTTTGTTTGAACAAGTTAGTTTGTTGTTCGTTTTGTACCAACCATTTATGTCAACTAAATTCATGTTTCCAGTGCTGATTGGTTTTAATTGCTACTGTACCATTGTGATTTCATTTTCAAATTGTTAGGTTTTTTAAGTTAAACCATTTTAATAAATGTCAAAATACCAAGTTTTTTACTAACCTTCTTTGTTGCTGCTTTAATGTTCCTTTTATATAATTTTTTCTGTGTAGGGCCATTTTTAGAACACATGAGTAGACTTTTAGAAATTTCTGGAAACTTTTTGTTGCTCACATTCTCAGCATTCATTCACAGTAAGGTTTTTCTTTTTTTTGTACACCCAGTGTTCTGTTTTTGCTCTTCATTGAAGCCCTTGAAGTCCGTAATTAATTGTCTGGATTTGGTTTGGTTTATTAAATTTTCTTGGTTAATTCCAAGTTTCTCGATATCCTTTCTGATCTCTTTAATCCTTTATAGGGTAATACTACTGTACAAGGACATGAATAATGTATTTCTAGTACCAGAACAGTAAGATATTTCTTTGTTTTAATGTTAAGCCCTGGTAAGTATACTTACCATCGAATGTTTATTGAAATGGAAATCACATAATATTTAGTGGTAAAAATGCTTATTAAAACAAATTGTAGCACTATATAAAAAAATAATGTGTAGAATAATTTTTCTTAACTTGATTAGCATGAATGCTTGATTTCCAGTAAAAAACAAGAATTTTCTAAGCACAGTACAAAAGTAACAACGAAACAAAGCAGTAGCGTAAGCTATTTTGGATTCTTACCAGATTCGTGTAACTCACAAAGAAAATGTTTGCTGTATGCTAATTTCAAAATGCGGATAGCCTACTTACCAGAGAACATCTATAACACCACAAAATACCAATAAGGTTCAACTGCATAGCTTATTTTTAAATAAAATCGACCTTATTGATAGTGGTAAATATACTTACCAAAGACCTATAAAAGGTTAAACCTTTTATCCAACATTTAAGTCTATTGTTTAGTCTTCAAAATTTGTTTTGTCTACCGGTTGTCATCCTATACAGGTCTCCATAAAATTTTAGTCTTCTTTTTCTAATCGTTTCCATTAATTGTTCATTTTCCTTGTACAATCTTCTTGACCACATAACTACATTGTCCGTTATCTTTGGACCTATTATCTTGCAGAGAATCTTTCTCTCAAATTTCTTTGCTTCTCTTAGCCTTCCCAGTAATTCTAAGGTACTAACTCACGTACAGAAACAGAGGTTTCATTACGATATTATAATGTCTAATTTTGGCTTGTCTTGAGAGTGTTTTCTTCTTATACAAATGAGTTCCTTGGAGTGCACCACCATCTTTCCCCACCTACTGTCGTTCACTTCCTTTTCGCTGGCTATTATATAGCATTCTACAGAATTTTATTTTTTTATAAAACACTGTTTAGTTTACAGGGAAGCAAGAGTGGGTGGGTGGTGGTTAATGTTTTGTATGGGAAGGTCCTGGATTTACTAAGTATTATTAATCAATTTTTAACTTTTACAAAACAAAAAATTGCTTTTTATTTTATAAAATACAAATTAATTTCAGATTTATGACTCAATACTATTAGGTACTACAAAATTACATCTGTAAAATTATTATTTATTAGTTTATACTTACATTTCCTGCATAATTTATTGGAGACCCTTGTTTCAGTAATCTCTTAACAACATCAAATTTACCAAGTACTACTGCACCTAACAGCATGTCATTATCACTCTGTTACAAAGAAAATAAAACGCGAAATAATATAATACATAAATTACCAGAGAACATCCAAATATCTTCCTAACAAAATTTGCCAGGAAAAATTGGACTGACATATCATTTGAAAAAAAAACATAAATTATCCAAACAGATCCACCATTAGCTAACTAGGTACATAAATATAGGTGATCGAAAGATTAAAACAGTAAGAATTTTCATAGCCTAGGAGAATTATAATTATATATAACTTTATTGAAAATAAAACCTGGAAGAACAGAAGAATAAAATTGATGAGATGGAAAGAATTACAAAAACTGTGTAAAACAAGAAATGCTTGTCAATATGAGCAAAATTAAGATATATTACAATGGTTAAACCTATGATAAAAATAATCGTAACAAAAAGAATCTTAGATTGCTTCAAATGAACAAGTAAACAAAAATACAGAACAGATAACAAGAGTGATATGTCCATTTGAAGGACATGTAGTAATCAGAACACCTGAAAATAGAATGATAACATTGGTAGAAAAGGTGGACAAAATATGCTAATTTTTTGTTAGATGAACTAAAAGCAAACATGAAAACATTAAAAATATCATTAGACTATTTAAAAAAAAAAATTCAAAATTAGAAATAAAGTGAATAAATAATGGGTCCTTTTCCATTAATTCACTAAGTTACCACCCCTATGAATGAGGTTACCACCCCTTCGTGAATTCCGTTAATTCCGCTTACTTTATTATAATATTGTGCTTTCTTTTAGTTTAAATTTCGGTCGAAATGTTTGTGGTTATAGTTTGTTTAATACGGGCTTTTATCATATCAGTGACTGCAATAAATAACTGTGTACTTGATCATTGTTGATGTTCTATTCGACTAAGAAACATGAACTGAGAGTATTGCCAGTGAATTATTTAGGTTAGGTTAGGTTTTGGTTTGGTTTTACATTTATATCACTAAAAACTTCATAACGATTGTTAAGAACAAATTGTCAGAAATATTATTATGTGTGCTAATGAATTAACAGAAAAGAACCAAAAATGTATTTTCAGATTAGAAAAAGAATAGATCAGAGGGAATGAAAGAATTTTAGAAAAAATAAACTTAAAAAAACCTGAACAATATTGACTAGACTGGTTCCATGTTTGCCATAGAAACAAAAAAATTCCTTTAAATTTCTTCGAAGGATACCTTCATTCTTTACTCAGTCCTTATTGTCACATGTAAATAATATTTTTTTTTAATCCCTAATGTGTGTACGTTGTAATCTGTTCAATTTAGGAATAATAAGCAACCAATATGACTCAATAAGATGAAGATAATAAAATGTATGATGTTTAAATGAGGTGTAGTCTTGTGCAGACTCAGGTCAGTATCCAGTGAGTGTTTATAAAAACTTTTGCTTAAAAAATATTTCAGCAAAAGTAAACTACTTTACTTAGACATTAAGAAAAAACAATTTTGAAGATAAATTTTCAAGATATTATTGTTTAAAAAACACTCTGTGCAAAATATAAACATCCCAGAAAGGAGTATCTAAAAACTCTTTTTTGTAGGCTTTTTGGGGGCTGAGAAACAGGAACATGAATTTTGAGAAATTAAAATTGTTGAAATACATGGTACAGTGTCACTATTACCATTATCATATTGAATAGATGTTTAAAAATAAAACTAACTTACCAAAATTTTGACATTTAGTTTGTTACGTATTTCTTGTAGTTCATCCTTTTTGAAATATGATATTATCGCTAACATGGAATGTCTATCGTCAGTTTCTTTCACATTTACATCATCATCAGTCTTATCATTCTTGTCATTTTTATCTTTCTCAACGACCTTTTTCTCTTTCCTTTTAACCTTCTTACCTTTTGCCATTTTTTTATAATTGCTATTTTATTGGAGCGAATGTTAAAAAAAATTAAAAGAATGTTTTTTTAAGAAAATTATAGTATCAATTCTTAATTATAAAAACACGTTTATTTTGGTCGATTATTTATACCGGTTACGTATTTAAAATAATTAATGATAAATTATTTCTAAGTGGATATATTTTATTAAAATCGAATATATATGTTCATTTAAATGTCAATAAAATGTAAGCTTTAATAAATAAAACTTTCTAATTAAAAAAACCCTAATTAAAAGCACCGACCTCTACACTTAAAATAATGTCACATTTTAACATGATTAACAATAGTGTTTTGCTGAAAAATTAGAACAATAAAATCATATGGTAATATTTTGTTAAAATACAAATATAAATAACACGCGGTCTTATAAACAAAAAACGTATTTTTTATACCGAAGTAAATTAGTATTTAGTATCAAAGTAATGTTTAATAAGTTAAGGATTTTAACTCAAAATTTTGTTAAATTTGTATTATGCTGCCTATACGCTCTGTCTATATTACCATACATTTCTAATATTTATTAAAAAAGATCACAAACACCTTCCAAAAATACATTATTTACATATTTTATAATATTTCTTATTCTTCAATAAATTAAATTTATACTTTCTATGTCTTAAAGGGGGTACGGAGGTGAAATTATATTGAAACAATGTAATAAGACAAGCTATTCCTGAAAATTTCAACTTTATATAAATTATTTAAACTTTAATCAATAAATTTATAAAATTTTGTTTAATTTTTTTTTGACTAACAGTTTGAATTCATCGACTTTGATTTAAAAATTTGAGAAATTCCCAAATGTTACTCTTTTTTATGTATAGGGTGTACCGTTACATTTTGTGGTCTGATTCTAGAGTATTTATTTCTCTAGGTTGAATTATTTAATAGCGGATAATTTATTTCAAGCATCAAAATATATTAATAGCTTACTAATTGTGTAAATTTTAAAGATAGATTTTTATTTGAATTAAATGGGACTGATGCATAAGAAAGCGGAGAGTTGAAGATCATAACTTATAAACAGATCCAGATTATCATAAAAATAGAGCGTTGGAAAATAATATGATTGGGCGGATGAATCCGGGCAAGAATGGTGACACGGTCTGGAAGAGTGGAGTGTCCAGCGGCAGTCATTCATAGGCACTAGAGAGTGGTGCATGAGAGTGTGATAGAAACAGTTGTGTGTGAGACGTGAACAACAATCAATCCGGCCGCTTATTTTAAATATCTTTTTGGTTGTGGACATATATGGTGTGCTGAGAACTAAAACTGAATTTATTTATATGCTGAATTTAATAGAACATCAACGCAGTTATAGACAGAATATCCGCCTTTTTCTCCGATACCGTAAGATCAATACATAAAATCATATTTAAATTTACATTACATAACATCAGTTCCAAGAACTTTATAAATTTAATGATTAATAATTTTGCATGCTGTTTTATTTCAATAAATATTTGTTAATAATATATTTTGTGTCATTTTTATGTTAAGAGATCCTTTTATCCACAGATACAGGTTTTCGGACACACATACCACCTTTGGAAAATAAGTAGCAGCATATTGGGTATTAACATAGACCCTATACCATCCAAAATTTATTTAATTAAAAATTAACAATTTAAATTTACTAAAGTGAGAAGACTGTTACAAGGGCTAATTTTAAACCGTGTGAGGTGACTTTAGACGGATCTGGAAGCTCTTTTTAGAGCCTACATTTTCAATATTTCTTCACAGTAGGCTTTTCTTTTTTTTTTAGTCCACCCGTGGTCTGTTGTTACTCTTCATGGAAGCCCTTAAAGTCCATAAATAGTTGTCCGAATTTGATGTAATTCATTCTCAGTTAAGGTTACTCATGTTTCAATAACTTGTTTTTGACTTTATTTAGTAACAACTACAACCAACTGTATATTAAAACAACCTGTAATATTTATGATGTACCTCTGTAATGTCCTATTTTGGTCTTGATTAAGGAAATTACCCAGTGGCAAATCCTCATTGCTGTTTTATAAAAGATCCCTGCCCATAACAGACAGGTGGAGTGTCAAATTATTTACACTCAATCTGTTCGTTGCAGGGCTAAAATAAATAGTTCTGTTTCTTATCACATGGTCAGCCAATTAAATGACTGGACCATTTAAGAACAGAAGAGGTAGAGGTGTAAAAGACACTAATCAGAGTTATCACCTCTGAAAGTAATTAATTTCATTATACAGCCAGACCCTGTGGTGAATGAAGTGAAGGTGTCATTTGCAGAGTGGAAAATATATGCTTTTCAGAGGGCCCGGCATGCTGATAAGCATACTTTTCCACTCGGTGAGGAAGGCAATGGTAAACCACTTCACTCCTCGTTTTACTTAGTAAAACCTCTACAGGTTCAAACCAGCTTTTTGGCTGATGACCTAAACAACAACACAAAAGATCCCTATTCCAGCATCCTTTTAATCTCCTTTGTGGATCTTGTGATAGGTGTGGGCGTGACAATGTTTGTATCTCTGGATTTGTGTGATTTTGAAAAGAAACAAGTGTACAATTTGTTAATAGTTGAGTATATTGTGTCTGCTTGAGGTTTCAATGTATGACAGTAAATAAATATCAATAAAATTTACAGAAAATTAAACATACAAACTTAGAGAAAGAAATACTATCATCTGAGGTTTTCCATTCATTGCGATACCTAGCAAAAAATTCATTTTATAAAAAAATGATTTTATCTTATAGTATATATGGCCTGCACCAAAATAAGCAATCTAAGTTGTAAAGGTTCCAAAACAAGGTACTCAGGGACATTGTAAATGCTCCACATGGTATACCTATAAGTGACTGCCATTGTGATTTGCAAGTGACTTCAGAAGCAGAGGAAGTATAGGTACCAGACGAGCTAATGACCCATAGCCGAGCGAGGGAGAGGGAGATATGTGGCATAACTACGCATGCGCTCAAAGGTCTTTACCGTTGTAATCCAAATCTGAAAACATACTACAGTCGTTATCTTGCTTGTTAGTTTACTGCATGCATAAACGCTTGCTTACAACAATGAGTAAAATTATACGACAATGTTATTGGAACGGCGCGTATGGCTTGTGCGAGTGAGAGCGTTATGCATTCTCTCACTCCCACGGCTCGGGGACATTAGTTCATCTGAATATTATATGTAAGTGTGGCAAGAAACAAGATTATCATCATGATCACCATTAACATTGAAGTACTTTAACTGTTGGACAATGGTGTAAGTTAGGCAACTGAAAAGAATTAAGTCTGAAAATTTACCATGTTAAGAGAAAGACTAAATTTTAAAAAAACCACAGATTTAAGTTTTCAATAAGATTAAGTTGTGTAAAAAATACTAAAAATGCTGGTTAAGCTATAAAAAATGTTAAATCATGTTGTTATTTAGGTCATCAGCCAAAAGGCTGATTTGAACCTCTGGAGGCTTTACTAAGTAAAAATAGGACTGAGGTGGATTTTATTGCCTTCCTCACTGAGTGGAAATGTATGCTTATCAGCATGCCAAGCTCTTTGAAAAGCTCCTACTTTCCACCCTGCAAATGATGCCATATATGACACACATATGACTCACTATGGATAGTTCTAAAATCAGATTCCTATTAGAAATATGATGAGAATTTACACCAGATGGATGGAAGAAAGAAAAAGAGCCCACAGTGAAAAAATGCTGAGAGGTGAGCTGCAAAAAGAGCTTTCAGAAATTTTATGTAAAGTTACTTTAAGTGGTCAACAATAGCCTTTAATGAAAAAAATAAGCTAATACCATGGATTCCGGATCAAAACTAGATGAAAATTGATAAATTTTCTTATTTAAAAATGTAAGACCATTAAAAATCAGCAAAATGGATAAATAAAACAGTTTTGTTCTCCTGAAAGATTAAATGTTTGACTTGTACTCGGTTTTCCCCACCACCTATCTTATGAAAAATAAAATATTGCTATCGTCTTGGGGAACTGAATTTAAGAATGATCACATCATGGGCAATAATATACAAATATAAACTGTTGAAAGAACTCAGATTGTTGTATAAAATACAAAAAAAATCTATATTGAGTGAAATTTTACTGTAATAAATAATAAAATTGTACACCCACTGTTTTAAACATTTAAGGCTAATGCAGATAATAGGTTAAAAGAGTCACAAAAATGACTGAAATTATCAGGAATTAAAACTACATCACAGGCTAACCAATCCACTGAGAAAGACAATAGTAAACTGATTGGCCGTTTGGTGTAGTGGTCAGTGCAACTGGATTCGATGCCTGGGATCCTGGGTTAATTCCCGGTCAGCTCTGGCATTTTTTCATCTTACTGTCAAGTTAAAAGTATAATAAATTATTACGTAGGTAATTACGCAAAATAATTTACTACTGCACACTTTCCGTAGTGTTTCTTGATGTGCAAAAGATGGTAAAACAAATCGTACAAGGTGATAATAACACTAAACAGGTTCGCCAACCAGGTTTTATAATTTGACTGCTGCAATTTGATAATATGTAAACATTTATAATTAAATTTTTACTTTTTGTAAATTATTAAACTGGCTTATTATAATTAAAACCTTATTTCTAAATTATTAAATTAAATAACTTAATAATCTCAGCTAATAATTAAAAATCAAGTGTTTATTTTTATTTGATGGAAGTTTTTATGTTTAAATGAGTCAAAAGAGTGTTTAAAAGTTACAAAAAACATTTACTAAAATTTTAATATAAAGAAATATAAGAAAATATCTACGCAGATCATCAAATAAGTTCAAAATACATATTTACACTACAAATTTATATTTTTTTTTGAAAGTTTAAAAAGTTATCAAACAAAAAGTAATATTAATACAAGCGAATGCATATTTTGATTTGGAGTCCTTTTGATTGGGGCAGTTTGAAGAGAAGGGTTGTCTTTGTGCGTGGTTTGATTTATGAAAATGTATTAAATGAGTATAACAATTATTATTATTATTATTATTCATAATTTAAAGTCACAGATAGACTTATGAAACGAAAATTGAGTGAAAGAACGTTATTTAAATTAAATTACGGCGAGAAATAGATTAAAATAAGAACGGAACAGTGAACGATATTATTAACGCGAGCGACTGACTTCAGAAACGGTAAGTATAGAACATTAACCTGCAAAATATAAAATATTAATTCATTAACGACTGAGGTAGACTTTATGTATAATATATTTTAATAATAATAACTAAATGACTTGTAAGATTTTCTAAATTTCATTTTTTAAAAGCCAGTCAGATTGAATTAACGTCTAATTTAAAAACCGATTTTCTTTTGTTTTTTTATTGTAATTTTTTATGTGTTAAATAAGTAGAGTAAATAATAAAAATGTAACATTTTTCAACATTTATATTTTGCTTAGGTGCAATATTGGTCAAATTAGAGTATTTACACCTTTGACAAATACCACATGCAATTAAATTTTTAACTATTCTGTACATTCCTTTAAATGTAAATGATTCTGACAAAACTTTAAATACCTTTTTAGAACCTGTATGAGAATATTTTTTTTGTACTTGCCAGATCAAAGAACTTTGCATACGCTTAGAAATACTTTGTAAACAGTGCCAACTAATTTGTATAAGATACCATCTGAAATTTTATATACATTTTTTTATTATATACATGATTCAAATTTGTTAACATTAAATTGCCAAAAAACATATTTTCTGCCCTTTTCTGCGTCAGTCCGGGGACTACCCACGTTTGATAATTTAAAGGTTCACACATGTTCAGGGGAAGTGAACTGTTCTTGCAGAGCTGTTCTTTGTCAGCAAATAATAAAGTACTAGGGTATAAAATTTGACTGCCATCTTAAATGGACTGAGCACACTCAAGGTCTTTGTCAGCGTGTAAGAAAATTGATATTTACATTCGAGAAACTTAGAGGAGTTCTGAATGGGGATACATTAAAAATTGTTTACTTTGCTATTGTGCAGTCGGTACTAATGTATGGTATAATTGGGTGGGGTGGTACCAATTTGTCTTCTTTGGACTCCGTACAGAAGGTCCAGAAGTTGATCTTACGAATAATCAATAAAAGACAACCAAGGTATCCATCGGAACAGCTTTTTCAAGAATTCAACGTACTTGACATCTGCCAAATATTTGCAAGAAAAGCTCTTATTTTCGCATATAAAAATATAAACGATTTTACTACAAGAGCACACCATTATAATACTAGGAACAAGGATCTCTTACTTTTACAAAGGCCTAAAAACTTTATACCAAAGGCATTTCTGCTATTTAGCGCCCAAACTGCTCAATCTGCTCCCCCTACAAATTAAAAATATGCCGGACATCATAAGATACAAAAAAGCAGTAACCATTTGGCTATTGGAAGTAGGGAGAGACACTATAGAAAAAATGGTTACTCCAGGAAACATTAGTTTAGTGAGCTCGTCTACTGGTTTCAATTTTAGTTTTCTATTTTTAAATAAATTCTTTTGTCTTGCATATTATATTGTTTGTTTTGTTTTTCATTTGTACATGTAATTATATAACAGCATATTATTTTTTTAATAAAAATGTCTTAGTAGTTTAATTAGTATTTAAGTAACTAACATGTAGTTGTAATTACTAACACACTAATAGATTACCGTAGTACAGTAGTTGTTGCAGTAGTATAATGGACATAGAAGCACTGAATTGATCTACCCTTGAACATGGGAAACCATAGTTAGGTAAATTAATTTCCCCATCGCGAATTAAAATAAATAGTTTTTAGATTATCAAAATATAATTAAGGATATTAACATTTATTTTGTATTGATATTTATTTTTTGTAAGCAATGGGAAATAAATAAATAAATAAAATACTGAATTTAAATCTTTGGTTACAGAAAAATCTGGTTTATTTGTAACATTACTTATAATAACTGACAAGTACTCATCTTGTTCTTGGAGCTGCCTGATATTTTTAAACATGTGTATTTAGTTTGCATCTACTATGTACCTATAACTAGCCATTTTATAATAATTATTATTATTATTATTATTTCATTATTTATTATTATTTTAATTTAGTTTTGTCAATACTTTTATCTGCTATATTTCTACTTAAAAGATCAGCAATTCTATTGTCTTTACCCTTGATATGTTCAATCTCCAAATCATACTCCTGTTATCTTAAAATCCACTTGCTTAGTCTTGAATTGTGAATTTTACATGTATAGAGATGTGTCAAAGCCACATTGTCAACTCTTACACGAACTTTATGTCCAATAACATAGCTTCTCACTTTCTCCAAACACCATACTAAGGATGAACATTCCATTTTATATATCCCATAAGATTTTTCTGCTGGTTTTAACACTTTGCTCAGAAATACTATCACTCTATGCTGTCCTTCATCTATCTGGAATAATATTCCACCAAGACCAATCAAACTCGAATCTGTATAAAAGTTGTACCATAGTAAATGTACAATATTGTACAAAAAATGGATGTTATTGTAATTCCCAATTACTGATAACACAATATAAGTTAATGATTGTCAGCGAGAGTAAGATTGGACTATGCGGGGGGTAGAAGTGCTACTATATGTACTTTCCTAAATACATCATAACGACAGCTCTAACCATGATATCATGTTGTAGATTTACTCTTACATTGATTTATTATGTTTACAACTATGTCGTTTTATAAACATCCCATTTTATCATTGATTTTCAATAATTATCCTAAATAATAAACATTCATTCTAAATATGCCATAATACTAAGCCTAAGCTATATTTAGTATCCTTTTTGGTCATCAGCAGTAAACTAAATTACTGTACTCTGACATTTGTAGTGATAGAATAGTTAGTCCGAAAGTTCCGTCAATGCGAGCTTATTATTGTGAGTAATACTAGTTTTACGGTAATTTACAGTACCTAATTTCAAAATGTTATAGTATTTTTAGGGTTTTCATGTATCATTATTTTCAGTAAAGTTATGTTAAATTGCAATTGAATTTTAAGCAATTCACTTTCTTTAAATAACTCCTTAATTATTCAGTGTGACGGGTTATGAACTGAATTTTATTAAGTGTTTGTGGTGGTTACATTTTGAGTTACACGTTTGATACACGTGTTATGCTTTCGGGTTGACCGATGTAAGTAGGGTAGATGGTATACTGTCCTCCACATGATAGGAGCAATCGTCAACTTATAGCGCTTTACCAGTACTATAACTTCCATTACTCAGTTAAGACATTATATAATGCCTGGGAAAACCCTTATTGTTAGATTAAGTTACATTAGAATAGTAGTAAGACAATAAGTTGTAAATGTAGCCAACGGTCAATCATCTGAAATTGTTTAGATGGGTATATTTCTCTCCCTGTGTGTTTTTGGGCCTTTCTTCCACCTACCAACTTTCAGCCAATCATTGGGGTAGTTCTTCTTCCCGTTTGCTCTCCAGGTTGGTTGATCGGTTGGTGGGAGAGGGAGGTTTGTCAACCAGAGGTTTCCTGGTTTGAACCCAGGAAATTCACAATCAGTTCCCTTGGGACTTAAAAGTGAATCGGTTAGTTAAGGAGGAGTAGAATGTAAAAAATATCCAAGGAGAAAATGGAGACTAGGAGAACGAGGGTGACCAGGAGAATGAAGAGAAGAAGAAGAAGAAAGGGGAGACATTTAATTCAAGGTAATTCATTCGTTTATTTAAAAAGGGTTTTTAATTTCTTGTTTTTATGTTAACGTCGCGGAAAAAAGGTTGGCTATATTTTAAAATAGGTTAGGGTAAATTAAGGATAATTTTGTTAGTAGTTAGGTGATTTAGTTAGTAGTTTATTATTCATTAAATATTTACTGTAAGTAAGGAGATTAATCTTTTTTATATTTATTTGTCATGCTCTGCTGACAGAGCTGGTGCCCAACAATTTTTATTAATCATTTTTTAGTTCACATTAAAGTCTTTGCCCACTGGTCGACGTTGAAGGTGGTGCAAGGTAATAATCTCTAACACTCATAGATTGATATAGCATTACTATATCAATAAATTTCTCCTAAATCAAATTAAACTGTTCATCACATTTGGAATCCCACTTCCAACTATTCTTGTGCTCGCCTCTCATCATACGGTCTTGGGTTCGAATCCCATTCAGGCACGGCATATTTTCATACGTTACAAAAATCATTGCATCTTTCACTATCTGTATTAGCAGTAATTGCAGAACAGTCGAATGTTAAACAAAAAAAAATTCTTTGTAGATGTTAAATGTAATAATGGCTGTATTCTATTTGAATATTTTTTAACAAAGCGTTGATAAACATTCGTAACCACAATGAAACTCTTTAATTGTTTAACGTTTTTTAGTGTAGGGTACTGTAATATAGCTTTAGTTTTTTTTTATGTGTGGTCGTTCCATCGCTGTTAAGTTTATAACCTAAAAATTTGACTTCAGAAGCTACAAAACTTGACTTCTTTAAGTTTATTCTCATTCCACTTTTCTTTCAAAAGACTAAATACCTTTTTCATCATCATCATCATCATACATTCCAGGATTAGGCTATTGCCTGTTCCGAACTCACAATTAAATAGTACAAAGTTAAACAAACACATAATGTAAATAAAGTCATTTAATCTATATCTAAAATTATTAAATCCATCTTGCTTGAGGTCTGCCTACTCTTCTTCTTCCTGTTGGGGTGTAACGCTGTATTTGTTGAGGTATCCGCTCCTCTGGCATCCGTTCCAAGTGTTGTCTCCATCTATCCCGATAGTCGCAGATTCTCCCATTCAGGTCGAAGATGTCCAACTCTGATCGTATGTCTTCATTTCTTATCCGGTCCTCTCACGAGCATCCCCTTATCCTTCTCAGGAATCTCATCTCTGCAGCTTGTATAGTTCGCTCCTGCCTCTTTGTGGTTATCCACGCTTCGCTTCCATATGTGACCACGGGGACTGCCATGACTTTATACAATTTCAATTTCGTCTCTTTCCTAGCTCTATTGTTCATAGTTCTATTGTTGGTGCCACATATCATTTGAAACCTATTCAACTTCCGTTCAACATCTAAGTCATGATCAAAGCTCACGTCACATCCCAAGTAATTGAAGTTATTCACTCGTTCCAATATTATCCCGTCCACTACTATCTTCGACCGGACTGGGTATCTGCCTTTAAATGCCATTATTTTTGATTTCGCAGCGGAAATTTTAAGGTTGGCATTGCTACATAATTCCTGTAAAGTATGGACTGCTCTTTGAAGTTCATCTTCTGATTCTTGCACAAGCCACACGTCATCCGCAAACAGCAACGCGTTCAAGTAGCGATCGTCTTTTAAATGAATACCCGGGCTCACGTTGCGTCTCCATATTCGAAAAATGTAATCGATATATATGTTAAATAAAGTGGGTGATAGGGGGCACCCTTGTCTTAAACCTCTATTGATGCTAATTTCTTCTAAACGTTTGGTCCCTGTATTTATTGTTATTTTGGTGTTCTCATATAAACATCGAATTATTTCAATCAAGTAAGGTGGATACCCAGAAACTTCCATGATCCCCCAAAGCGCTGTGCGATCTACCCGGTCAAAAGCTTTCTCGAGGTCGATGAAGGCCATATGCATTTCCTTGTTAAATTCTCTTTGTTTTTCTATTAGCCGTTTTACTGCGAAAACATTGTCCATACAGGATCTTCCTATTCTGAAACCGCATTGCTCTTCACTTAACATCATCTCAGTTATTACTTTAAGTCGATTATTAACTACCCTTGAGAACATCTTGTACCCCGTATTTAGCAGGCTAATGCCGCGGTAATTCTTGCAGTCGTTCCGCTTTCCTTTTTTAAACAACGGTATGACCTCCGCTGAGTTCCAGGAGCCAGGGATTTTGCACGTCGTCCAGCATTCATTAACAACATGCAGGAGTCTTAATTCCAGCAGCAAACCTCCATGCTTAAGAAGTTCAGCATTTATGCCATCTAACCCTGTGGCTTTTCTGTTCTTCATGCCTTTCAAGGCTGCTTGAAGCTCTTCCATAGTGATGAGGTCAATAGACTCATTCCCTCTGATCTTATACATATCCCTATTTACCTCCTCTATTTCGTCTTGCCACAGTTCCAAATAATGACTTCTCCACTCCGAATTTCCAATAACATTTAAGGCCGCTCTGTCTTTCTCCCCTGCATTCATCAACTTTAGTATTTTGTAAGCACATGTTTGCCTGCCGTGCACATCCTCTTCCAACATATTCGTAAATCTCTCCCATGACTCTTGATGAGCTATCCTCACCAATGATCTCAAGGCATTTCGCTTCTGCTTATACTCTATCCAGGATTCAGGGGTTCTCTGTTGTAGAAAGTTCAGGTATGCCTTTTTCTTTTTATTGACTGCTTCCTCGATGTCTTTATTCCATATCTTTAGTTGCTTTTTGCCTCTGCCGCGTTTCCGCTTACCCAAAGCCTCGTGTGCTGCCTTCTCTATGCCGTTCTTGATATTTTCCCATTCCGTTCCGACATCGTCAGCTGTTTCTATGAGAGACATTTCCCTCTGCAATCTGTTCTGATATAGGTGGCGGACACCATCTTCTTTCAACAGGTGCACCTTGAAAACTTCCTCCTCTTTCCTTCCCCTTCCTTCTCCTCCTCTGCTATTCCTCACCCATTTAGCGAGGATATTCAGTTTCCCTTTTAAAAGATAATGATCACTATATATATCCGATCCTCGGTATATCCTGACATCCTGAATCACATTCTTTAACTTGTCATTTACAAGTATATAATCTATAATCGACCTCTGCCCCCTCGCGCTCCAGGTGTACTTATGATTGTCTTTTTTTTTTTGAAAAACGTGTTGGTAATTTTCAAGTTATTAAATGTGGCGAATTGTCTTAACTCATGCCCATTACTGTTTATCGTTCTCTCCCCGCAGTTTCCCATTACTCCATCAATTGGCATATTTCCTACCCTGGCATTGAGGTCCCCTGCAATAATTAAATTATCTCTTTTATTAATTGGGTTCACTACTCGTTGGAGGCGATCATAGAACTCTTTTGTTTCCTCTCTCCTACCTTCTTCTGGAGCATAGACTCCAACTACTGTCAAGTGTCCTCTATCCACCTTAAACGTGGCAGTCACTATTCTCTCACTGATAAAGTTATACTCCTTGATCCTTCGTTTCCATTTTTGATTAATCAGGATCGCTACTCCCGCGCCTGCTCTACGGTTCTGCGGAACTCCACTGTATATCATGGAGTAGTCCTGTAAGTCCTTAGTTCCTCTTAACTTCTTCTTTGTCTCCGTTATTACTGCGATATCCACCCCCTGTTCCTTGAACAAGTTGTTCAGCTCCCCTTCCTTAGTTGAGAGACCTCTCACATTCCAAGTTGCTCTAGCTAATTTATCCGTTATCCATGAGCCCTTTTTTGGTTTCCGATTATTTTGATTTCCGTAAAGTCCTGTCCTATTTCCGAGGCTGTTTGTGAGTTTGCCAGTATTTAAAGTTTCCCCCGGCCGAGTTACGAACCCTGCACGAGGTTAGACCAGTGGTGGGGCTGCCACCTTAGAACATCTGGATGTGCCCTGGGTTTCTTTCGGAGACCCACCTCCTAGGCTCTTCTGCCCTCTTCACCGTTGGGAAATGTTTCCTCTTCCGCTGTCGAGACCATTGACCGGTTTTCACCTGTAACCCTAGGTAAAAATACCTTTTTTATATGTTAATAAGTTGAAGTAAATTTATAATGTTACAAACTGTTGAGGGACACAAATTTTGTTAATTTTAAATTCAACCCAACTTTCACTTTTTGTTAGGTAATTCTTTATTTTTGTTAGTTCATCGTCACTTTCCAGGTTTGAATGGTAAAGGAATAATGGGGAAGCTAGAATACCTGTATCGTGAAATTTCTTTTTCAAGATAAAACGTGATCGATTTAATCTGGACATAAATAATCGAATTAATATATTTTAGATACTATCCTTTTTACTTTCTCTTGCCTATATGAATATATAGGAAGGAAGGTATTGTTTTCATGTCGGTTTTTGGAAATCATGTTTTCACTAGATCTACAAGTTTTCAGACCCCCTGAACCCAAAAAAACATGTTTTTAGCGTTTGGTCTGTGTGTGGGTGTAAACAGAATATTTCAAGAACAGAACATCGTACAAACTTGAAACTTATAACTTAAGTTAGATACTACTACCGGACCCGACACGAACATTTTCATCAAAATCGGTCAACCAGAAGTAGTAGTTTATTCGTGTAATTTTTCACATTTTTGCAATTTTCTCAAAAACGGCTCCTACGATTTTTTTTAAAAATCGCCTTATTTTCTACATTTTTTATTCTCTACAAGATAGGGTAGGCGCCATGTCTGCTGAAATTCTTGGAGTTTTTTCGTAAAAAATTGTTTTTTAGGATTGCGGCTTTAATATTCATTTAAGCGCAAAAATCGATATACAGTAATAAAAGTTGTAGAGAATTTAAAATCCTACAACTTTTATCGCAAACATTTTTTTGTATGACGCTTAGTTTAGTGGTAATTAGCGATTTTCGTCTTTATCTCACGAAAACGTGCAAAAAAATCTTTTTTTAAGCTTTCAACCTTAGCATTTTACGACAAAAGTGTATATAATTAAATTTATAGGAAGTTAAAAGATCTACAACTTTTATTTAGTTTAGCGTGAAAGAGTGATTTCCGTATTTTTAAGCCAAACTGAGATCGGTTTTCATTTTGCGTCATACACTCATGATTAAAATTAGGTTGTGTTTAAAGAGGTTAGTTTTTTGTTTATTTTTAATGTTTTATTACTAATGTTAGGTTATTTTGTTAATTATTTGCATTGGCAAGAGAAAGTTGTGTGAGTGTTTCACACCAGATTTTTCAGAAATTAATATGTTGAGTATTGATTTAGCAAATATTAAAGAATAAACTGTTTTTTTAAATTTGGCGCAATACTGGAGAATAGTATCATGTAAAGTACTTAATTTAAATGTAACTATTTTGTCTGAAATTGACGTAGTCCTCGGTAGTATAGTGGTAAGTATCCCCGCCTGTCACGCGGGAGACCGGGGTTCGATTCCCCGCCGGGGAGGTAATTTTTTTTATCACGTTTTTTCTCAAATATATTTATTTTTTTTATTTTTTAAATATCCGTTGTAAAGTAAGTTGTCTTTACGGTTCATTATTCTTATCTAAAAAAATTTAATTATCCAATTATTCAATTCTTACGTTATGTCTTTCCTCAGAAGTTAAATTGTATTATTAAATTAAAACAATTTCAAGTTTTATTATTATTATTATACTAATTAATAAACTTTACAAAGAGTCTCGTATGTGCCACACGAATCATTAATATAATTTGCATTAAAATAATGTCACTGCGGCGCGGCATACTCTAAACTTAAATTTATTTACGTAAATAATCAATTATTTTATTAATTGATCATGAAGTAATTTTTATAAAACCAGTTTGTTATTTTTTGAGTAGAGATTTTTAAGAGAAAATAACTAAGGCGTGAAAACACGCGTGCAACTTATTTTCAGAAAATTCAAGATGAGAAGCAGACAATTCAATGGAGGATTTAAGTGTAGTTTGTAATCTGCCGTCTCTCATCAGCATCGATGGTTCAGTGGTAGAATGCTCGCCTGCCACGCGGGCGGCCCGGGTTCGATTCCCGGTCGATGCATATTTTTTTTAATATGGAATTTTAATATTATCAATATTTTTCATTTTTCTTTGTTAAAATTATTATATTTACTTTACAAAAACGCGTTTATTTCACCACAATACTTTATTTTAAATTTTAATATCTGTGTTAGTTGCTTGGTAAATACATTATACATCTTGTAAGCCAGTCAAGAGCAAATGCCTAATTATTTAAAAGCAGCAAGATTTTGCTGAAAATCTAGTAACTGAGACAGTTTTATTTTTAAATGCCTAATTATTTAAAAGTAATTATTTAAAAGCAACAAGATTTTGCTGAAAATCTAGTAACTGAGACAGTTTTATTTTTAAATAATATTTGGAAACGTCTTACAAATGAGAAGAAACAGATTGTTAGAGGAGGTAACATTGTTAGAGAGAATCGAACCCGGGACCCCGGCGTAGAAGCCAGTTGCGCTAACCACTACGCCAACTGGTAGGATGTTTCATCTTGTAGGATATTTCAATTTCAAATGAATTTCTGTGTAACGATTTTAAACATTCAATACACTGAATTGTCAAAATTATATGATTTGCATTTAAAGGGCCCTGCAGATAAAATTTTAAGTAATTTAAAAACGTATCTCGGAAATTAGTTGAGTTGGTCAGAAGTTATGATGTATGAAAAAAAAGGTAAAATATCTCGATTACTGAACGAGATACTGTACTCGAATTTTTTTAAATTCGAAATTTTCACAAAAGAATTCGTTGATTTTGCTGATGTATAGCTTTTTATAAATAAAAATTAATACAATTGTTCAAAATAATTTACTCTACAAAATCTACGAATTTTTTTTACAAAAATAAAATAATTATTGTTTGAAGGTGAAATCCTCTTAATAAAAATATTTTAAAAAGACTAAAAAAATATTCCCATGCCGGGAATCGAACCCGGGCCTTCTGGGTGAAAGCCAGATATCCTAGCCACTAGACCACATGGGATGGATGCGTTTGTGGTGCTAAGTTTTCCTACATAAATATTTTTCTTCTTTTGTGTTCTGATTAATTCATCATTTCGTGTTCCACTTTTCATTTTTTTTATTTAAAACGAAAGTACAATATTTGTACTTTTGTCCTTTTAATTTTGCATAATTTCTGTTCTATTTAAGTAGTTTTATTTTAAAGATTGAATAATGATGCGGAAACAAACTACGCCAGTTCACTACTTTAAAATTCCATCGAGACTGTTAACAGTTTTACAATGTACTGTAGTACTAAGTGATACATTGCTAATGGATTTTACTACTTTTGGTCAGAAGAACGTATTTTATTTTTCATACAGTACATTAATATTACCAGGATGTACTCTATATCCTAGGAAATAGAGTATACACCCTGATATTGCTTATCATTATAGTCAACCAGTTTTCTGTGTTCACTGCAGGAAATAGACTCCGCATTTTCCAGTTATTAGCTCCCTGGATCCAGTTGCCAGTCATTCTTTTGACCCCACCTGTCCAACGTGAGGAAAGTCTTCCTTCGAATAGCTTACGGTGTCCATTCAAGTAGTCTCAAAATACATCTTGGGTCTTTACCGTTTTCTGTATGCCACTATCAAACCGAATTCCCTGAAGTTGCACACTTGTTCATTTCTCCCACTCCCTGCCTTACTGAATACTCTTAATGAGACAGCCACACTCACGCACGCGTACACACGTCCTTCCCAGTTTCAGTATACAGTACTGTGTTACCCGTTCCGTCATATTTTGATTGTTTTATTTTTTTCGTTACTACATCACTATTAAGCTGTATTTTTTAATTAAATATTTTGCTATTACTAGGCTACATTATACTTTCACGTTATATTTTTTAATTATATACATTGGGAAGAGAAAGTCGTGTGAGTGTTTCACACATACTTTTTTAGTTGTCACATCTTCTGGGATTATGTAATAACCCCTTTTCCTGAAGTAACTCGGCAGCATCTTCCTCCGTCCGAATATTATTAAGTAACTCTACAAAATTCATGGCAGACTGTAAATATTGCTAGTCAGATTGGCGCGCTAGACGCAAGAGTGGGAGAATTGTGTAACCTTCAGGGAATTCGGATTTTATAGTGGAATACATGAAACGGGAAAGACCCTACATCTATCTCTGATATTCAGATCGTCTCGGTAGTTAGTTCTACAGTACTGGATTTTATGCCAGGGGTACGATTCCCGGTCATCTCTGGAATTTTTCATTAGTCATATTCGAGCATCACACACTCCACCGTCTACATTTTTAGTCGTTGTGTAATTATAAAATACAGTACATTGATTTTGTTCGTACGGTAAAATATCAAACTATCGTAAGTTTTCAGCCGAAGAAATAAGAACACAGTTGGCGCATTTGCACACCATCGAATCTTATCGAATTCTGTTCTTCACTTTTATTTCTGATTACTTTCCTACTGTCTGCCTGTAACTTGTTGGCCTCCGGCAGAGGGGAGCAATATGCGGATTGTTAAACCATTTAATAAAACGTACCTAAAATACATCTAAATTATTTTAGGAACTGAAACTTGTCGGAAATTTTGTAATTTTATGAAACAAAGTATGTCGCATGTTTTTTGTTCTACGAGGTGTGGCTATTAAATAACAAGACTGACGTTGTAAAAAATTTTATTTTAGTATTATACATAATCACTTCTTGTCATCTTCAATATACACTCATTCTTTATCCCTACAACGTTCCATGAGAATTTTCCATTGTTGGAAACAGCGCTGGAAGTCAGCTCCTTCAGGACACGTGCCCCTCAAAAATGTTTGAAATGAAGCTCGCAAAAATGTTTGTACTGACACTTTGTACGCGATTGAAAATGACCCAAATTTTTTGGAAACGATAATAACACGTGATGAAACGTGGTTTTTTATTTATGATCCGGAAACGAAGCGCCAATCCATGCACTGGATGAGCCGAACTTCACCGAGAGCCAAAAAAGCTCGAACGAGCAAGTCAAAATTTAAAGCAATGATGGTTGTTTTTTTTATATCCATGGGATTGTGTACCTTCACAGGGTTCCTGAAGGTCAAACAATTAATCAATGTTACTACCTTGAGGTACTTTGTAAACTACGTCAAAGAGTAAGGAAAAACGCCCCGAAATGTGGGAGGACAAAATCATAGGTTCTCCACCAAGATAATTCGCCAGCTCATTCCGCGTTATCTGTCAAGAGGTTCCTAGCCAAGTACAGCATCTCAGTGTTAGAACATCCACCTTATTCACCAGATCTTGCACCATGTGACTTTTACCTGTTCCCTAAGGTGAAATCTGCCTTAAATGGACAAGATTTGAGTCTGTGGAAGCTGTAAAAGAGAAAGCGGCACGTGTCCTGAAGGAGCCGACAGAAGATGACTTCCAGCACTGTTTCCAACAATGGAAAATTCGCATGGAGCGGTGTAGGGATAGAGAAGGAGTGTATATTGAAGGTGACAATAAGTGATTATGTATAAAATAAAAATAAATTTTTTTACAACGTCTGGCTCGTTATTTAATAGCCACACCTCGTATAAAAAAAATTATTTCGAAAATACACGCTTAATGAGATAATGTATAATTTAATAAACATTTTTTTTCAAGAAAATTACGGCCTCTTCGGTTCGTCCAATTTAAATAATTCGTACACTAAAAATTAATTGATAATTTTCTCTATATTATTTCGTAAAAGTGTACAGTTATCTGTAAAGACAGAAACGTTTCTCGAATGCTGACTTTTTTATGTCGTGTTTTGCGATTTTACTAAATTTATTTATGAAAATACCTCGTAACTTAAAAAGTAATGATTTTCTGTTAAATTTTATTGCATCATCGTTTTCCATAATTATTACAGAAAAAACGTGCCAAATATTATGTTAAACCGTTAAATAGTTGTTGAACAATGGCGATGTAGGCCTATTTGAAAAACCCGGTTTTTTTCTTCAAAAACAAAACTTTGGGTAGTGATGTTTTAGTTGTTACTACTTAAACAATACAAAAACTAATTCTAATCCCGTAAGAAAACTAACGTTTATCCTATAATCCTAAAATAAGTGTTAAGAAGTAATTAAAGAGTTTAATGGACGAAGGTGTTATGTAACATTCGTAACTCAATATTGCAAGCTGCAAAACTAAATTCAAACAAAATATATTGTAAGTAAATACATTTTTTAACGTCAAAAATACATTAAGCATATAATTTTGGAAAAACTATGATCTTGAAAAGAAAATATTAGATTTCGGTGGGCTGATTTCCTTACTTAGGAAAGAATTATGATAGTTTATATTAATTTTGGGCAGGTTTCAATCGAATGGTAGGTCTGCATCTTTAGTTTCGCCAAAAGATGTTTGAAATTACATAACTATTCACTTAATCTACCCTATGTGGTCAGTAAAACAAATGTTGTGAAGGACGAAGAAATAGATGAGGCACTGAAAGATTTTAAACCATATATTTATAATAATTATGAAACATTTATCTTGTCTTTTTATTATATAAAATTAAACAAACAAATTCTTTTTGTGTCTATATGGTTGGCTAGTATAATATTAGACATGAACATGTACTAGTATTATCCCATATAATTTTGAGGGATTCTAAAGAACCCCCACTGAGAAAATAACAGCGGGATATCTCGTTATAAGAGTAGAAACAGGAGACGAACAGGACGTGATATTGCTGGAACTGGATAAGAAAAAACTCAGCAAAACTTCTTGACACGACAACAAGGCGTCAAACATAGTTGCAGACTAAAAAAATAAATAGGACTGAGTGATAGAAAAACTACACGTGCCTTTTTGATAAATTTATAGCTTTTTTATCTTTGTATATATATACATTTTTTAATTAATCAGAGATAAAAGAAAAATGTCCTATTTAAATTATAATATACTCGTAAGTTACTGAGAATTTAGATTTGAAATTCCTATTTACTATAAAGATGTTTAAAAATATGCAAAACAAATTTCAGGGTTACTTTATCTAAATCAGGAATCTCACTTGGAGTTGGTTTCTTTGAATTAACTACTGGTTTAAACCTTACAATTAGGCTACTTTCCTCACTGAGTTCAAAAGTACGAGGGGGTACCCAAAAGAAACCGGAATTATTTTTTAAAACTATTTATTTTTAATTTTTTTACAAAAGAACCTTATCCCCTTCAAAATACTCTCCATTACAACTAATACATTTGTCCCACCGGTGCTTCCACTGTTTAAAACATTTTTTGTACTCCTCTTCAGTGATGGCTGCCAGCTCATCCGTCGTTTTTTTCTTGACATCATCAACGTTGTTAAATTGGAGACCTTTCATGCCCCTTTTCATGCGTGGGAACAAGAAAAAATTACACGGAGCCAGATCGGGTGAGTACGGTGCGTGTGGTAGCAAAACCATGCCGTTTTTCGCCAAAAACTGGGTAACCGAGATTGCCGTGTGTGCAGGCGCGTTGTCGTGGTGAAAAAACCAGTCCCCTGTCTGCCACAAATTAGGTCTTTTACGACGAATGCTGTTTCGTAGTCTTCTTAACACTTCAAGATAAAAAGCTTGATTTACCGTCTGGCCTGGTGGAACGAACTCTGAATGGACAATTCCCCTCACATCAAAAAAACAAATCAGCATTGTTTTGATGTTCGATCTGACTTGACGACTTTTTTTTGGTCGGGGTGATAATGAAGTCTTCCATTGACTGGATTGTTGTTTGGTTTCTGGGTCGTACACATAGCACCAAGACTCGTCACCTGTAATGATCTTTGACATGAAATCTGGATCAGTTTCAAGCTGTTGTTTCAAATCACTACACGTTTCAATTCGACGTTCCTTTTGAGTGTCTGTCAGAACCCGAGGCACAAACTTGGCAGCGACTCTTTTCATTGTCAAGTCTTCTGTTAAAATGCGTTGGACTGAGCTCCAAGATAACCCACTAACCTGTGATATTTGGTCAATGGTCTGTCGTCGGTCTGTTCGTACAATTTCTTTCACTTTCACAACATTTTCGTCTGTTCGGGAAGTCGACGGTCGTCCAGAACGAGGTTTGTTCTCAATCGACATGTCGCCATTTTTAAAGCGCAGAAACCACTCGTACACTTGGGTTTTTCCAATAGCGTCGTCTTTGTAAGCTGTGTTCAACATTACAACTGTTTCCGCGGCGTTTTTACCGAGCAAGAAGCAAAATTTCACAGCCGCACGTTGTTCATTAAAACTTGCCATCATGAAAAACGACACGAGCACAAAACAGCACTAGCGAGAACAATCACTGCACGAGAACAGAACAAGCTAGATCAACGAACAAAATGGCATTGAACTGGCAATGTGTAGCGCTACAAGCAGCCTAGTGGCGGGAATTTGTACTGCACAAGCTCCGCCCACAGCAGATATATTCCGGATACTTTTGGGTACCCCCTCGTATGCTTATCAGCATTCCAGGCCCTCTGAAAAGCATCTCTCTTTCTACCCTGAAAATTACACCTTCACTTCATTCACCGCAGGGTCTGATTCTATATTGAAATTTATTACACTCGAGGAGATAACTCTGATTAGTGTCTTTTTCATCTCTAACTCTTCTGTTCTTAAATGTTTCAGTTATATAATTGGCTGACCAATTGATCAACTATCGATTCATGAATTTAAAAAATTGGTGTGAAACACTCACACGACTTTCTCTTGTCAATGCAAATAATGAACAATATAACTTACCATTGGTAATAAAACATTAGAAATAAACAAAAAACTAACCTCAAATAACATAACATAATTTTAATCATGAGTGAAAGACGCAAAATGAAAATAAACTTGTTTGGCTTAAAAATACGGAAAATCACTCATTCACGCTAAACTAGGCTCTGTAGAGAAAAAAGCTGTAAACAAAAGTTGTAGATCTTTTAATTTCCTATAAATTTGATTATACACTTTTGTCGTAAAATGCATACTAGGGCCGAAATCTTAAAAAAATAGATTTTTCACACGATTTAGTGAGAAAAAACAGAAAATCGTTAATTACGACTAAACTAAGAGATATACAAAGAAATGTTTGAAATAAAAATTGTAGAATTTTAAATTCTCTACAACTTTTATTATATTATACATTATTGCGATAAAATACATATTAAAGTCGCAATCTTAAAAAAAAACAATATTTTTTACGTGAAAACAGCCTCTCCAAGAATTTCAGCAAACATGGCGTCTACCCTATCTTATAGAGCATGAAAAATTTAGGAAACCAGGCGATTTTAAAAAAATCGTAGGACCCGTTTTTGAGAAAATCGCAAAAAAGTGAAAAATAACACGAAAAACTACTACGTCCGGTTGACCGATTTTGATGAAAATGTTCGTGTCGGGTCCTCTAGTGGCATCTAACTTATGTTTCAAGTTTCAAGTTCGTTCGATGTTCCGTTCTTGAGATATTCTGTTCACACACACACACAGACCAATCGCTAAAACATGTTTTTTGGGTTCAGGGGGTCTGAAAACGTGTAGATCCCGTGAAAACACGATTTTGAAAAATCGACATGAAAACAATACTTTCCTTCCTATATATTCATATAGGCAAGAGAAAGTAAAAAAAAAACAATAAACTAGTTTACTTATTAAACACTTTTAGTCTAGTAAAAATCTCGCGCACAGTGCGGACGCAATCGCAAGTACATGAACGTAATAAACTTTAATGAATGTCTTTCCTCGATTTTTTTTCTATAACAATCATTATCCTGTCATAAAATAGGCTTAAATCTACTTTTCAAAAGCAAAGTATTGGTACCATGCAACTTTGCGTACGTGATTCCGCATGAATTAAAGGACATCGCACACTATACTGCATACATTTGCATAAAAATCATTTTATAATAAATTGTTATTCATTTTGTCTTTAGTACGCTATATTTTCTTATTACTACACAAAAAAAACTTTGACATTTTCAACTCGAATGATTTATGTCAACAGTTTACTATAAAATAAAGTACTAAAAATTATCTTTAATATTATTATAATTATAAAATAAATATCAGTAATAATTCTCAATATTAATAAAAAGAATACAAAACTTTAAAAAAAGCTCAGTTAATGATGTCTTGCGGTACTCCGGAAGAGTGGAAGATGGAACAGTTACAATAAATTGAATTTCAAATGAATATGTTTAACGAAGCATGAAGCAAGTAAAATGCACTAATGATAATAATAAAAATAATAATGGACTAATAATAAAGTATCTAATACAAAATGAGGTTTACGACATAAAATAAATAAATAGAATAAATAACTTGATATCGTTTATTAGATAAACTGCTTGAAAGTATAAAGATCTTCTTTCACCAGTTTTGTTTCTGCTCCCACTTGTAGAAATCATTTGTTCGGTAGAATTTTCAAAATTCTGATAAATTTCTATAATAATTTTTGATCACCTGATAGTAAAATTTATAAAATTACATGTAAAATTATTTAACTAATGAATTTTTTGTACAATGTATTTTTATTTTCTCTTGCCCTATATGAATATAAAATAGGGAAAGAGAGTATTTTACTCATGTCGATTTTTCGAAATCGAGTTTTTACCGGATATACACGTTTTCAGACCCCCTGAACCCAAAAAACATGTTTTAAGCGATTGTTCTCTGTGTGCGCGCGAGCGCGTGTGTGTGTGTGTGAACAGAATATCTCAAGAATGGAACATCGTACGAACTTGAAACTTAAACTTAAGTTAGATACCAGTAGAGGACCCGACACGAACATTTTCATCAAAATCGGTCAACCGGAAGTAGTAGTTTATTCATGTCATTTTTCACTTTTTGCGATTTTCTCAAAAACGGCTTCTACAATTTTTTTAAAAATCGCCTCATTAAGTACTACATTTTTTATGCTCTACTAGATAGGGCACCATGTCTGCTTAAATTCTTGGTGAAGCCGTTTTGTTGTTCAAAAAAATTGTTTTTTTTAAGATTGCGACTTTAATATGCATTTTAGCGCAAAAATGTATAAACAAAAGTTGTAGAGAATTTAAAATTCTACAACTTTTATTTCAAACATTTTTTTTATAACGCTTAGTTTAGCGGTAATTAGCGATTTTCTGTTTATTTTTCTCACGAAATCGTGTAAAATATAGATTTTTTTAAAGATTTCAGCCTTATTATGCATTTTACGACAAAAAGTATAATCAAATTTATAGGAAATTAAAAGATCTACAACTTTTATGTAGAGAATTTTTCTCTACAGAGCCTAGTTTAGCGTGAAAGAGTGATTTTCCGTATTTTTAAGCTAAACTGAGGTTAATTTTCACTTTACGTCTTTCACTCATGATTGAAATAAGATTATTTTTTTTAGTTTAGTTTCTTTGTTTTTTTCTAATGTTTTATTACTAATGTTATGTTATATTGTTAATTATTTGCATTGGCAAGAGAAATTCGTGTGAGTGTTTCACACCTGATTTTTTTATGTATTCTCTTGCCCTATATGAATATAAAATAGGGAAGTTAAGTATTGTATTCATGTAGATTTTTCGAAATCGAGTTTTCACCGGACATACACTTTTCAGGCCACCTGAACTCAATAAACATGATTGTGTTTTATTTAACTTTTGATTTTTCTAATTATTTAATAAATTTCTGATATTAATTCTACAGTTTGTTTGTTAAGACCAATTTTATTAGACCTCGTGAAGTGTCTAGACGTGTCTGGTAGCTCTTTTTGCAGCCTACATTCTCAGCATTCGTTCACTCTTGGTTTTTCTCCTTTCTTCTGTCCACCCGGTTTTCTGTTTTTGCTATTCATGAAAGCCCTTAAAGTCCGTAATTAGTTATCTAATTCATTAAGGTTCGATTCATTATGTTTTTTTTTTGGTTTATTCCGGTTTTCTCAATATCCTTTCTGACTTCTTTAAACAATATTTTTTATCCACACACAAATTTCCAAGTTACAATTTTTACATTGGTTTTTGAAACAATAAAAAATGTTAATTACTTATCCACACCCAATACATTTTCTAAACTAATTTTATAACACAATAATTAACCAAACGTACAACAACATTATTATAACACTAACTGGGGAAAAATGTGGTTAGGTACCTCATTGAAAATCGCGTTGAGGCACCATCGAGCTCCGAATTACAAAGAAAAGCCTAGAGCCAAGCAAAAAAATAAAATTTTTTAATTTAAGTCTTAAATGAATGGATAAAAAAACAAATAAGAGTACTTTTTAAAAATATATATATGGATAAGGACCACATAATAAAACTATTAATCCGACACATTAGGTCTATTGTTTAGTGTCTTAAATTGTTTTTGTCCAAGGTTTTTGTAGAGAAAAAGGTTAAAAAAAGGTTTTTGTCAACTATTCTATTTTATGTTCATAAAATTTGAGTCTTCTTTTTCTAATCGTTCATTTTTCCTTGTACAGTTCTTCTCGACCTTGTAACCTACATTGTCCATCTACTATCTTCGGACCCATTATCTTGTTATTATTTATTCATTCTAAATAGTAAACTAATATTTAAAATAAATTTTTAAAAAAAATTTTAATTATTTTTACTAAAAATGTATGTCAAAGATCAAAATAAAACTAATATAATAATACAAAAGGCTTGTCAAATTACGAGGTGTGGCTATTAAATAACGAGACTGGCGTAAAAAATTTAATTTTAATTTTATACATAATCACTTATTGTCACCTTCAATATACACCCCTTCACTATCCCTACAACGCTCCATGCAAATTTTCCATGGTTGGAAACAGTGCTGGAAGTCATCTTCTGTCAGCTCCTTCAGGACACGTGCCGCTCAAAAATGTTTGAAATGAAGCTCGCAAAATGTTTGTACTGACACTTTGTACGCGATTGAATATGAGCCAAATTTTTTGGAAACGATAATAACATGTATTTAAACGTGGTTTTTTACTTATGATCCGGAAACAAAGCGCCAATCCATGCACTGGAAGAACCGAACTTCACCGAGAGCCAAAAAAGCTCGAATGAGCAAGTCAAAATTTAAAGCAATGATGATTGTTTTTTTGATATCCATAGGACTGTGTACCTTCACTGGGTTCTTGAAGGTCAAACAATTAATCAATATTACTACCTTGAGGTACTTTCTAAACTACGTTAAAGAGTAAGAAAAAAACGCCCCGAAATGTGGAAGGACAAATCATGGGTTCTCCACCAAGACAATGCGCCAGCTCATTCCGCGTTATCTGTCAAGAGGTTCCTAGCCAAGTACAGCATCTCAGTGTCAGAACATCCACCTTATTCACCAGATCTTGCACCATGTGACTTCTACCTGTTCCCTAAGGTGAAATCTGCATTAAAAGGGACAAGATTTGAGTCTGTGGAAGCTGTAAAAGAGAAAGCGGCACGTGTCCTGAAGGAGCTGACAGAAGATGACTTCCAGCACAGTTTCCAACAATGGAAAATTCGCATGGAGCGTTGTAGGGATAGAGAAGGAGTGTATATTGAAGGTGACAATAAGTGATTATGTATAAAATTAAAATTAAATTTTTTACAACGTCAGTCTCGTTATTTAATAGCCACACCTCATGTTGTGACACTATTCCAAACGGTCAATGGGATAGGTTGTTTATTGTTAGAATTGTGTATTGTATGGGGTGGAGTGTGTTGAACAAGGATAGTGAATTGTGTTCATGAAACGTTTTTGTTGGAAATCGAAAATAGTAGAATTTTTTTTAAAATTTTGATTCCTTCTACAATGTTCCACTAAGATCTCGTAATTTTTCGAAGGATCTAAAAAACTGTCAGATCTCAGGTATAACAACAGTTGGCGCCTTTGTCGTATGAAACACTTGAATCGTGAAGAGAAAATGTCTGATCGTTCGAAAAAGTGTTGTAACGGTACCAATTAGCTAACGACCTGACCTTAAAGATTTTGCCATTTTAAAGACAAAAAATTGAAGATCACAATCAAATAATATTTCAATTATATTTAAAAAAAAAAGTAAATTATCACAACATTTTAAAAATTGGGGTAATTTATTAATGTATTTTCTCTCCTCATAAGAAGTGGGTTTTTGTTCAATGTAGTGTTGTTGTTAGCCACATAATAATCGTTTCTTTTTTTGTGTTATGATAGTGGACATTGAAAATTTGGCTAACATTATCACCTCAAAAATTTAAAGTGAGGGAATAGTAAGAAATTTAAGCTTCTTAAATAGTGGCCTGCATGAGACGAGCTGGTTAGCTCTCACATGCTTCTAATCCTAATAATGCTTTCCTAATTCTTTCTTACATGCTTTCTTAATCGCTTCTTTTTGAATTTTAAATATCCTATTCATGTTACCCATACTAAAATTACCCAATAAATCTGCAAGCTCCGCAATCGGAGGAATCTTACATTCCAGTGATTTCTACCATAGGCATTAACCGTGCAGGGAAACTACTGATAAACCTGTGAATTCAAGCCATCATACACCACGAATAATAGTAGAAAGCGTATAGTTTCCGATAAGAGATGAAGGATAACAAATATAACGACATATTTATTTAAATCTAGATCGATAGAAATCAAAATAGAAATTAATGAGCAAAAATATCGGATTATAAGACGCTGATAAGTTGATTTAGGTTATGTTAATCTCATAGATATCTTCTAAAGATTAAAGGACAAGTTGTCGTCACCTGATATTAAAAAAAACTACACTATTTTTTATAGGCTCATGTATCTTTGTGACGGTTTAAGTAACACCAAGAAAGCTCTTATAGGCTTAAATTGAACATTAGAGATATTCTGCAATATATGGCATTAAAGTATTTACAGGGTGTAATGAAAATTAAATCACTACAATCTAATTGAAGGTTTTAACTTAAAACAAGCAACTACGAGTTAAAATTGTGACAATTACAATAGGCGGGACATTGGAAGCGGCTATTGTATGAAGTTTTTACAGGTGAAATGTATTGCCATTCGGACTAGCTGTTTGTTTCATTTTTTATTCTGGATTCACTTGTTATTCTCATTTCGTATCTAATTTTCAGAATATACATTAAAAATTTACGTACTCATAACATTTTCTTTAACTTTTCGTTTTCACCCTTTAATTTATCGTATTGGTTACGTTTCGGTTGGAATAATATGTTATTTGTGTGATCTTTATTTCTGTCCATTGTTTTGTTGGAATTGTTTTGGCGTTTTAATTACTATTCTACGTTTTATTTATTTTTTCTTCTAATATATGCCTAATAAAAAGAACCCTTAAGGGTTCTTGAAAAGTGTTCTTAAATCTTAATCTTAATAAACTTTTTCTTAGATCTTAATAAACGATTCATATTGTGTCAAATAAACAGGCAATAAACAGACCTGTGGTGAATGAAGTGAAGGTGTCATTTGCAGGGTGGAAAGTGGGTGCTTTTCGGAGGGTCTGGCATGCTGATAAGCATACTTTGCATTCAGTGAGGAAGGCACTAGTAAACCACCTCACTCCTCGTGTTTACTTAGTAAAATCTCTAGAGGTTCAGACCAGCCTTTCGGCTGTTGACCTAAACAACAACAATGTATTGGCAAGAAAATCTTTTTTATTACGTTTAAAAATGTGTAATTTCTCAGTGCGGGCGCACAAGCCTACCCGCCTTCAGGGTTCTTGAAAATTGTCCTTTTGATTCATGTTGTGCTAAATAAACAGGCAATAATACTCGTATATTGGCAAGAAAAGATTTTTAATTACGTTTAAAAATGCGTAATTTGTTACCCTACCGGCGCACTAACCTTTATAGAAATTGCTGATTTCTTCAAGGCTCAGAAACATCCGTCAGACGTCTACAATAGTTTAATGAACCCCTTTGTTATCAACAACCCCTGCGCGGCGCAGGCGCAATAGTTAAAATAGTGTATTAAGTTGTTTATTTTAATTTCACAATGTTAGTAAATGCCCAAAACGGGCAAGTGGAGTATTATTTTAATTGTACTCTATCTGTTTGGTCTAGGGCTAAAAAAAAATAGTCCTGTTTCTTATCACATAGTCAGCCACTTATATGACTGAACTATTTAAGAACAGAAGAGGTAGAGGTGTAAAAGACACTAGTCAGAGTTATCTCCTCTGAGAGTAATGAATTTCACTATGCAGCCAGACCCTGTGGTGAATGAAGTGAAGGTGTCATTTGCAGGGTGGAAAGTGAGTGCTTTTCGGAGGGCCTGGCATGCTGATAAGCATACACTTTCAACTCAGTGAGGAAGGCAATGGTAAACCACCTTACTTCTCGTTTTTACTTAGTAAAACCTCTAAAGGTTCAAACCAGCTTTTCGGCTGTTGACCTAAACAACAAATGTTAGTGAGTTACGTATAGTACTCACACTTATTTGACATCCTATATCAAACGACGCATTATTTGCTACACTCTATTTATTTTACACTTTATACATACATAATTAACAGATAGATCTTTGAAGAGATTGTAAACGATACGCCAAAACTATTGAAGCGGGAATAGTGAATGGATTCTTGTGGTGAGACAGCGACAGTGTTAAGTAACGGATATTTTCTTAACAGTTATAAAAAGTAAAATATTGCTTCAATTGTCATAAAAAATTGAGTTTATATTAATTAAAATAATCAGTAATATTTTTCCAGGTCAATCTTCTCTAAATTCCTGATTGGGATTAACAATCATGGATGAAATTGGGAATCATTTAGAAAATTTAAATTAATTTTGTGTTTTTGTAATTTTATCACAAGCAGGTCTGCAACTCTAATCAGGCGAAGTAAACCCAGAATAGCAAATTTTTATTACTGTGTTAATTACAATATCGTAGCTTATTGTATTAACAAGGTAACAAAGTAAAAAAAACTTCATAAGAATAAATTATTACGCGTAAATTTAGCTACTGAGATTTAATTGATTATAAAACGTTACTAAACTTATAACTCATAAACTCAACTTATTAAATCCCTTAAACTTACTCCCTTAGATTATTATTCAGCCCTTTTATTATCATTTGCTCCCTTAGATTTTTCACTTAGATTATCATTCAGCCCATGATTATCATTTGCTCCCTTAGATTATCATTCAGCCCTTGATTAATCATTTACTCCCTTAGATTTCTCCCTTAGATTATCATTCAGCCCTTGATTAATCATTTACTCCCTTAGATTATCATTCAGCCCATGATTATCATTTGCTTCCTTAGATTATCATTCAGCCCTTGATTAATCATTTACTCCCTTAGATTTCTCCCTTAGATTATCATTCAGCCCTTGATTATCATTTGCTCTCTTAGTATTTTCCCTTAGATTATCATTCAGCCCTTGATTATCATTTGCTCCCTTAGATTTTTAACTTAGATTTTCATTCAGCCCTTGATTATCATTTACTCCCTTAGATTTTTCCGCTCTGTCCGAAGAGGAATTTCTCTTCTGGATCGAGACCATGAAGAAATGTAGGAGTTGACAAAAAGAGGTAAGATGATTATTGGAGCCGTGCAGACGGATTTCTGAAGAAAACTTTGTTGGATCTTTAGGTGGGATCATGAGGAATGAAGAAATATGAGAGGCTAGACTGTAGGGGGTAAATGCTATTCAGCTTTACTGGTACATGACTAATTTTTTTTATTCATTTCCTAAAAGGACCAGGTTGGATCCCTGTGGTAAATGCTATTCAAAATTATTGGTAAGAATACAAGACAATTTATTAGATTAAATCGAGATAACCCAATGTTTGGGTTAGTAAACGTAAATAGGGCGAATGAAGACAATGATCCAGTAGAGTATGGAACTGAATCTCAAGGGAAAGAAGTAAAAGAGGACTCCCAACAAAGTAATCAATGAATGAAATAAAGAAGGCAATGACCAGTGGAGGTTTTTAAGAAAGTGACTGGGTGTATAGAGGGACTTGGCGTTTCGGATGTGAAGGAACGGGATAAATAGTTATAAAAAGTCGTAAATAAATTTAAATATTTTTGGATTATTGGACATAATATCGTCTCGGTATTCTAGTTTAAAAACATTGAGGAAACAAAGGATCAAAAATATTCTTGTATATAAATGAATACAGAAAACAGTACTTTCATTTCCAGGCGCAGTCGGATGAAAAGAGATTGTTTTTTTAAGTATTGCAATAAAGTACATACCAGTTTTAAGACATTAAAAAGACAGGTGCTCGATGTTCAACTCGGCGTATACCTGGCACTTCATTTCACATGTTAGTAAAGGTTGTTTTATGTGGCTATCGGTCTGGCTGCTTTTAATCCGTCTCTCTCTCCCCCTCATCTTCTCATTCGGTCCTCTTCTAATCATCATCGTCTTCAGTAAAAGACTGCTACTTTTTTTACTTTTTTCTTTCTTTTACTTTTACTACTTACGCAATTAACAGTAACTCTCTGAAGCCTTTCGAAAAGTTTTAAAACTTTTTATGTTGAAATTCTAAAATATGTACAGGCCTACATTTTTTTCAAAATACTTTTATAATGACATTATCATATAAGTTCAATGACTTTAGTCCGTTTTCGTGAATCTTTGTGTTTAAACAAAGAGTGGATGGAAGTAAGAGCGTTCTGGAGCAAGTCATTCCACGCACGAAGACCAAGGAAGACCAAGGAAGAAGCGTCAAGAAGACCATAGAGAAGATTCGTCAGCGCTGCTACTGGCTCCATTTACGGGACGACGTTGAGAATTTCTGCAAACTGTGTGACACCTGTGCGGCTAGTCGAGGGCCCCGAACGCAAAGTAGAGGACAAATGCGACAGTACAATGTGGGAGCTCCGTTCAAGCGCATCACCATCGAATCGCCCTCACTGATTGATACACTTTCTCGTCTTGATTTTCTTAGTCCCTGATGAATCAGAGAGCTAAAATTCAGCAATTTTTTTCCTTAAGGGTTGAACAGAAAAATTAAAATATTTGAATTTCGACCAAAATGAACGGAATATCGTACAAATCTGAAACTTATAACTTAAGTTATAAGTTTCATGATTTGTCCTTCCACATTTCGGGGCGTTTTTTCCTTACTCTTTGACGTAGTTTAGAAAGTACCTCAAGGTAGTAATATTGATTGATTGTTTGATCTTCAGGAACCCAGTGAAGGTACACAATCCCATCGATAAAAAAATAATCATCATTGCTTTAAATTTTAACTTGCTCATTCGAGTTTATTTTGGCTCTCAGTGAAGTTCGGCTCTTCCAGTGCACGGATCTGGCGCTTCGTTTCCGGATCACAAGTAAAAAACCACGTTTCATCACATGTTATTATCTTTTACCTGTTCCCTGAGGTGAAATCTGCATTAAAAGGGACAAGATTTGAGTCTATGTAAGCTGTAAAAGAGAAAGCGGCACGTGTCCTGAAGGAGCTGACGGAAGATGACTTCCAGCAGTTTCCAACTATGGAAAATTCGCATGGAGCGTTGTAGGGATAGAGAAGGAGTGTATATTGAAGGTGACAATAAGTGATTATGTATAAAATTAAAATAAAATTTTTACAACGTCAGTCTCGTTACTTAACCCTTTCAATCCCAATTTTTTTTAACTATACACAAACAAATATATGTAGTTTAATTGTTTCATACATTTTACTGACATTTAAGTGTAATAAAATCACTTTTAGACCCTCAGCCTTTTTGATGGCTTAACAAAAAAGTGTGACTCATAGGCGTACGTCACATTGGGACTTGATATCAAAGGTCCCAACAATATGAATAAGTAAAATCTTGTTCAGGCTTCCTAAACAATATTCTCTTAACTTTAATTTGTAGCAAAAAACTAAATATGATTTTAATACCAAAGCATTATTTAAGACTTAAAAAATGTTACAATTCAAAAATACTGGTAAAATTGATAAAATCATTATTTACAGTCTAAAAAATATGCTTGTATGTACATTCAACATACTCGAAGAAATGCTACTTTATTTTAGTAAATGAACACGAATATTTAAAACTAAACTTAACTTTAAAAAGAAACTAATGGTCGCCTGCGTGGCGTAGTGGTCAGTAACTTACACTGCAAAGCGGAGGTCTCAGGTTCGATTCCTGGCTAGGGTACAGAAAGTTATTACACTTCACATTCAGTACTCTTTAATCCAAAGTAGTCGCTAACAATTAAAATTTTTATTTCTGTTATTTCACTACAATATGACTTCTATGTCACACTGGGTTAGAAAGGGTTAATAGCCATACCTCGTATATATTACAAAGCACCAGGGTATCAAAATAATTAGGTACAGCCCTATGATCTTCACAATCATCATATCAGAAAATAATAACATAAAATTAATTATCGTTACATAAGTTACTATATATTACCAAATTTTGTCATAAAAGTCATAAACAAAACAAGAATATGAAAAAAAAGAAATCGTAATTTATTATAAAAAGTGAAAGTATCTTATCGGACCGTAACCCGTAAAAAATCAGGTAAGGTTATGTAACAAAAGGTTAGGCTAGATGATAGAGTAAATGGTTGTAATTTAAATGAATATTCTTATTCAAATGGACAACGTTTTGGTTAGAATTTGTGCGTAGGTTTTGTCAGCCGGTTAGAAGCACCCACACATCGTCTGTTTACCTATATATTATAATATCTATTAAATCTTTGCTTTGCATTAAGTTACAATCGGACCGCTTTCATGAAGTTACTTTCCTTGATAAAACCCACCTAATTTTTGCTGTAAAATCTGTTTAAATGTAGAGCATTAATTTGTTAAAGTGGTGTGCAGTTTAAAAAAATTACTATATTCTAAACTTACTTAATTCTTAGAATTAGTTTCTTGTAGGCTACTATGTAAACAAATACATTTTTACTTTCTCTTGCCTATATGCATGTATAGGAAGGAAAGTAGGTATTGTTTTCAAGTCGATTTTTCGAAATCGAGTTTTCACCGGATCTACACGTTTTCAGACCCCCTGAACCCACAAAATATGTTTTTAGCGATTAGTCTGTGTGTGTGTGTGTGTGTGTGTGTGTGTGTGTGTGTGTGCGTGCGTGCGTGTGTGTGTGTGTGTGCGTGCGCGAACAGAATATCTCAAGAACGGAATATCGTACGAACTCGAAACTTAAAACTTAAGTTAGATACCACTGGAGGACCCGACACGAACATTTTCATAAAAATCTGTCGAACGGAAGTAGTAGTTTATTCGTGTAATTTTTCACTTTTTTGCGATTTTCTAAAAAAACGGCTCCTACGATTTTTTAAAAAATCGCCTCATTTACTACATTTTTTATGCTCTACAAGATAGGGTAGGCGCCATGTCGGCTGAAATTCTTGGAAATGCTGTTTTCTCGAAAAAAAGTTTTTTATGATTACGACATTAATATGCATTTTAGCGCAAAAATATTGCTAGTAAAAGTTGTAGAGAATTTAAAATCCTACAACTTTTGGTTCAAACATTTTTTTGTATAACGCTTAGTTTAGCGGTAATTAGCGATTTTCTGTTTTTTCTCAAGAAATCGTGTAAAAAAATCAATTTTTTAAAGATTTCAGCCTTATAATGCATTTTACGACAACAAAGTATAATAAAATTTATAGAAAATTAAAAGATCTACAACTTTTGTTTAGAGCATTTTTCTCTACAGAGCCTAGTTTAGCGTGAAGAGTGATTTTTCCGTATCTTTAAGCTAAACTGAGGTTGATTTTCACTGTACGTCTTTTACTCATGATTAAAATAAGATTATGTTTTTGAGGTTAGTTTTTTTGTTTATTTCTAATGTTTTATTTGCTATATTGTGTCTTTAGGTTACGTTACGTATTCACGTTTCTCGCAGGAAATCTGTAGTCCTGCTTTTTCTGCTTGTTCTAAAGAAAACGTTAAGTTAAATTAAAAATAAATCAATCCCGAAAATTAATCAGAAATGGAAAACGGTTGTATTTTTGTAGTGTAATTTACTTTTTGATGATGGATAGACATTATTGTATTTGCGTATGCGCGCGCGCGTATTCGCGTGCGTTTGGAGGAAAAGAAAGAGTGAGAGAGATTCATGTACAGTATAATACATGTAGAATACAATAAGGTAAGTAAATATGTATGTAACATATAGAAGAAGGCTATGCGGACTTCTAGAAGACTATAATTACCATTGGTCTAACGCAGGTTACCCTTGGCCGTATTTTATTTAGTTTACGTTTGGGCGTAAAAAACGGATAACAAATTGGTTAATTGTATGCTAAATTTAAAAGTTCCTAGCTATTGCCAGTTTTATGCGTGAAAAAAATATTGCCATTCCTAATAGTCGGTTCCATGGTTTTGTCAAACTTCTTATACTAGTGGATGAGTTTTGAGAATTAAATTCATTTATGACTTTTTTTTTTTAATTTGTGTACGTTGCAATCTGTTCAATTTAGAACAATAAGCAACCCCATGACCCAATGAGATGAGGATGATGTGTATGACGTGTAAATGAGGTGTAGTCTTGTACAGACCCAGGCCGACCATTCCTGAGAGAGTATCGTTAATTAAACCCCAACCATCAAAGTACACCGGTAACCACTGTCTAGTATTCAAATCCGTATAAAAGTACCTTTACTAACTAACTACCTTTACTAACATTTGAACCAGGAACCTTCGTCTCCGAAAATCAGCTGTTACACAGCTGATTTTGGCGACGACTTTACCTCTACACCAACCCGGTGGGTATTTATGATATTGGGTCTTGGGTTCACGCGGTCTTGGGTTCGAATCCCACTCGGGCATGGCATTTTTTCATACGTTACAAAAAATTCATTTCATCCTTCACCGTCTGCATTAGCAGCAATTTGCAAAACAGTCGGACGTTAAACCAAAAAAAAAAAAAAAAAAAAAAAAAAAAAAAATTTTATGATATTTGATGGATTTGTTTTCTTCTATTGTCACATAATAACTTAATAGTAATCTAAGTTGTTTAGTTAGTATTAAAATTTTTTATTAAAAGACAGGTGTTAGTATTAAAACACTCACAGAACTTTCTCTTGCCAATGCAAATAATTAACAATATAACCTTACATTAGTAATAAAACATTAGAAATAAACAAAAAACTAACCTCAAAAACGTAATCTTATTTTAATCATGAGTAAAAGACGTAAAGTGAAAATCAACCTCAGTTTAGCTTAAAGATACGGAAAATCACTCTTTCACGCTATTTAGGCTCTGTAGAGAAAAATTCTCTAAATAAAACTTGTAGATCTTTTAATTCCTAGAAAATTGATTATATTACTTTGGTCGTAAAATACATACTAAAGCTGAAATCGTAAAAAATCGAATTTTTACACGTTTTCGTGAGAAAAAACAGAAAATCGCTAATTACCGCTAAACTAAGCGTTATACAAAAAAAATGTTAAGAATAAAGGTTGTAGGATTTAAAATTCTCTACAACTTTTACTAGCAATATTTTTGCGCTAAAATGCATATTAAAGTCACAATCTTTAAAAAAGATTTTTTTACGAGAAAAGAGCCTTACCAAGAATTTCAACCGACATGGCGTCTACCCTATCTTGTAGAGCATAAAAAATGTAGTAAATGAGGCGATTTTTAAAAAAATCGTAGGAGCTGTTTTTGAGAAAATCGCAAAAAAGTGAAAAATTACACGAATAAACTACTACTAGATACTGATCTAACCAGTAGACCGATTTTGATGAAAATGTTCGTGTCGGATCCTCTAGTAGGACCTAACATACTTTCAAGTTTCAACTTCGTACAATATTTCGTTCTTGAGATATTTTGTTTACATACACACGTACCAATCACAAAATCATGTTTTTTGGGTTCAGGGGGTCTGAAAACGTGTATATCCGGTGAAAAACTCGATTTCGAAAAATCGACATGAAAACAATACTTTCCTTGGGTCTTTTCTGTTATTCCCCCCCCCCCCTAGCATAAATTTTACATTTTGTGAATATTTCGTATGCAATCTTACAGTATTTTTAACGGGAAAAATATTTAAAAAAATCCTACACCAATATTCTTCAAGTTAAGGTTAAATATAGGTAAATACATTGTTTTTTCTCAATATTGTTATTGTATATATAAACTCATTGAGTAAATCCCATCATTAAATAAATTATCATTAAATTAATTTAACATAATTAAATTAAATATTATTAAATAATTTAATAATTGCCAATAAATAGTCTAATGTTAACTTGAAAAAGGAAAAACACTTTAACGTTAACTTGAAAAATATTGATATAAGATTTTTTATCGTTAAAAATACTGTAGAATACCTACATACGAAATATCCACAAAATGTGAAAAATTATGATGGGCAGGGTGGAGGGAATAAGAGAAAAGACCCAGAGAACGTAAAAATATAATATAGTATCTATTTTTAAATTCTGTAAAAAAATGGAAAAATTATGCGGGAAAATAATATTCAACCCGCGATATATCCGTAAGCACGGGAAAACTGACGGTGTATAACTGCGGTGCTGTATTATAATGTAAACAGTACATTAAAACAGTTTAGTTCGAAATTAAAAATTCGGTTTTTTACACCTAATTTATTAAATTTTTTATCATTAGATAATAGTTAATATCTCTTGTTCATTGCCCATATTGTAACATTGAGGGTCAAGGTTGCAATTTATAGTACATACACGTAACAATGAATCGAAAAAACGTTGGAGAAAAAAAGTAGACAGCAGTCCTTCCTTATTATAATTCTATCTCTTTTTATTTTGAAAGCAAATTGATCGATGACGCGACAACACTCGAAATTAACCGAACAAGAACGAAGCGTTGAGAGCGCTATCTGGTGTTATTTTTATCAACCGTCAGTCTTGTTGCAACTTCGTGCACGTTTGGTTGTATTAGTATTTCCACTCGTTGTGCGGTCTCGGTGACGAGTATCTTTCCGTATTTGACGCCGTTATTTTTATCCGTTTAAATTTCCCGTAATTTTTGTTAAGTGTTTTTATTATATATTTGACAGTACGTGTTTGTTTCGTATTACATTAAATTTTGTACACGTGTCATCAGATTTTCAATAAAATGTAAAATAAATTGAAAAATGAATTTCATAATCAAATGATTTATTAATATTAAGTATAGTAACCTATAATGTGTTTTGTGTTGTGTTTTTATTTCTTGTGGTGGATCTGAAAGTGTCATCTTTTGTAATATTGGTATTATTGTTACTTCTTCTAGTCGTCCTCATGTTGGGTGTACTTAAACGCCGTTGGAAACCCAAAAGGTAAATAAATTGTTTACAAAATTTTTACGTGCTAAGTTAAAGAACATCAAATGAAGTAGCACTTAATTACTATATTATTTTATTAATGTTACTCGTTTTAAATAACGTATTATTTAACATTATCATTAACTAAATTTAATTGTTCATTATTTAACCAATATAAATGTTATTTACCTTGTTAATTAAAAGTTTAATTAACATCCTAAATTATGAATTATCCATGTGTGAAACCAACTGTAACTTGGACATTTAACTAACTACGTAGTCTTAGCTTCCTGGTGCAGGAAAATAAAAAGAAACGGATGTTTCAAATTTACGATATATCCCAAAAATTTAATTATGTACACTCTTTGTTTTATTTGATAGTATTTTTAAAATTTAACTGAGAAACTTGCTTCTCTTGTCAACGTACTGCATTCAGTAGCTTCGTGGTTTGTTGTTAGATCTTAAGTGTTCGAACCTTATTTCTACAGTATAAATAAAACTGGTGTGAAACACTCACTCGACTTTCTTGCCAATGTAAAAAATTAACAATATAACCTATATTTAATTTATTAGTGAATAACGTCAACCTTAATTTAAATCAACCCCTGTAGGACTTAAAAATACGGAAAGTCACTAATTGACGCTAAACTAAGCTCTGTAGAAGAAAATGCTTGAAATAAAAGTTGTAGGTTTTTATTTCCTATAACTTTAGTCGTATACTCTTGTCGTATAATGCAACCTTTAAAAAAAATCCCATTTTTACCGATTTTGATGAAAAAATACAGAAAATCACAAATTAACTAAATGTTTGAATTAATTTTGTAGGTTTTTTTTACTTTTGTATAACTGTAATTAGGTACTTACTTTTTTGCCCTAAAATGCATGTTAAGGCCGCATTCTTAAAAAAAAAAACACTTTTACCACGATAACACAGTCTCTCCAAGAATTTGAGAATACGTTGTGTTTACCCTATTTTGTAGAGCATGAAAAGTGTAGTAAATCAGGCGTTTTTAAAAACAAATTTTTAGAGCCATTTTATCTCTTCTCGGGTCACGCGTCTCCTAATGGTACCTAACCTAAGTTACAAAGTTTAACTTCGTACGATATTCCGTTCTTGACATATTTTGTTTACATATATACAGACCAATTTAAGAAAACATGATTTTTTGGTTTCAGGGGGGGTATGAAAACGTGACTTTCTGGTGAATACTCAGTTTTAAAAAATTGAAATGATACTTTCCTTCCCTACTTATTCATATACGGCACGATAAAGTATTAAAATAGCTTCAAAAATGTACTATTAATTGTATTTTTCTTGTTGACTGTTCATGGTTATTTAATCGAACATTATTCTAATTAGGTCTAGATGAAGCTCATTAGATTTGAAAAAACTAATTAATTACATTATCAATTTGTAATGCTTTTGTGTACAATGATAATACAAATGTCAACATTGTGTTTCGTATTCGATGTGCCGGTGTCCATTGATATCAACAGATTGGTGCATGCTTGACGTTTCCGATTTCTTACTTTCTCTTGCCTGTATGAATATAATTATAGGAAAGAAAAGTAGGCCTATTGTGTTCATGTTGATTTTTCGAAATCGAGTTTTCACCGGATATACACGTTTTCAGACCCCTGAATCCATAAAAACCATGTTTTTAGCGATCGGTCTGTGTGTGTGTGTGTGCGTGCGCGCGCGCGCGTGAGCAAAATATCTCATGAACGGAAAATCGTACGAAGTTGAAGCTTAAAACTTCACTTAATTACCACTAGAGGACGAGACACAAACATTTTCATCAAAATTGGTCAATCGGAAATAGTAGTTTATTCGTGTAATGTTTCACATTTTTGCGATTTTCTCAAAAACGGCTACTACGATTTTCTTAAAAATCGCCTCATTTACTAAATGTGTTATGTCTAGTAGACAGGGTAGGCGCCATATCTGCTGAAATTCTTGGGGACGCTGTTCTCTCGTAGAAAAAAACGGTTTTATTAAGATTGCGGCCTTAATATGCACTTCAGGACAAAAATGTAATAACATAATTATAAGTTGTAGACAATTTAAAATCCAACAACTTTTATTTCAAATATTTTTAGTAGGCTATATTATTTTAGTGTAATATTTAGTATAATATTTTTAGCGGTTATTAGCAGTTTTTTTGTTTTCTTTTTCATGAAAATCTGTAAAAAAAGGATTTTTTTAAAGCCTTTGGCCGCAGTATGCATTTTACGACAAAAGTGTACTATACAGTATAATCAGATTTATTGGAAATTAAAAGATCTACAACTTTCTATTTGAGCATTTTTCTCTACTGAGACTAGTTTAGCGTGAAAGAGTGATTTTCCGTATTATTAAGCCCAACTGATGCCGGCCGCGTTGGCGTGATGGTAACGTGCTCTCGCCTCTCATAATGCGGTCTTGGGTTCGAATCCCATTCAGGCACGGCACATTTTCATGCGTTACAAAAATATAATTTCATCCTTCACCGTCTTTGCAGTAATTGCAGAACAGTCGGACGTTAAACCGAACAAAAAAAAAGCCAAACTGAGGTTGATTTCATTTTGCATCATTCATTCATGATTAAAATAAGATTATGTTTTTTGAGGTTAGTTTTTTTCGTTTATTTCTAATGTTTTATTACTAATGTTAGGTTATATTGTTCATTTTTTGCATTGCCAAGAGAAAGTCGCGTATGTTTCTTACCAGATTTTTTTTTAGTTTATTTGGTATTTAAATATAATCAGGGCTCCTCATCAATTTTAACAATTTTAATATATATTTATACATTTATGTGTGCTTAATCCGAATTTGACGTTAATTTTACGTGCAAATCACTCTAAAATTATTTATGATCTTTTTAACTGAACCTCAGTTTTCATAATAAGTTATGAAATAATAAGTTATTATTGAATTCGATGGTTTTCCGTAACTATTTAATTTACCCACTATTTACTATTTACTATTTAACTATTTAACCCACCGGGTTGGTATAGAGGCAAAGTCGTCGCCAAATTCAGCTGTTTAACAGCTGATTTTTGGAGACGAAGGTTCCTGGTTCGAATCCTAGTAAAGGTAGTTACTTTTATACGGATTTGAATACTAGACAGTGGTTACCGGTGTACTTTGATGGTTGGGTTTCAATTAACCATACTCTCTCAGGAATGGTCGGCCTGGGTCTGTACAAGACTACACCTCATTTACACGTCATACACATCATCTTCATCTCATTGGGTCATGGGTTTGCTTATTGTTCTAAATTGAACAGATTGCCACGTACACAAATTAGGAATACAAAAAAAAAATTTAATTTACGCCGTTATATTTAGTAGACTGCCCATAACAGACAGGTGGAGTGTCAAATTAATTTACACTCTATCTGTTCGTTGCAGGGCTAAAATAAATAGTTCTGTTTCTTATCACATGATCAGCCAATTAAATGACTGAATCATTTAAGAACAAAAGAGGTAGAGGTGTGAAAGACTCTAAAAAGAGTTATTCTTGAAAGTAATGAATTTCATTATAAGTTATAGCCAGACCCTGTGGTGAATGAAGTGAAGGTGTCATTTGCAGATTGGAAAATATGTGCTATTCAGAGGGCCCGGCATGCTGATAAGCGTACTTTTCCACTGAGTGAGGAAGGCAATTGTAAACCACCTCACTCCTTGTTTTACTTAGTAAAACCTCCAAAGGTTCAAACCAGCCTTTCGGGTGGTGACCTTAACAACAACATATTTAGTAGACGATACTTACAAATTTTATGATGCAGATTAATTAATTTTGATCGAAAATAATCAAATATTGGTCAATAAAGAGGAATTGATCAATCCTGACGCAGTAAATGATATAATATATTGATCAATACTCTTTAAGAGGAATCGAATGACACTATTTTTACTTCTCTTGCCTATATGAATATATAGGAAGGAAAGTATTGTTTTCATGTCAATTTTTCGGAATTGAGTGTTCACCGCATCTACACGTTTTCAGACCTCCTGAACCCAAAAACATGTTTTTTTTATAACGCTTAGTTTAGCGGTAATTAGCCATTTTCTGTTTTTTGCTCACGAAAACGTGAAAAATCGATTTTTTTTAAGAATTCAGCATTAGTATGCATTTTACGACAAAAATGTATATAATAAAATTTATAGGAAATTAAAAGATGTACGATTTTTATTTAGAGCTTTTTTTCTCTACAGAGCCTAGTTTAGCGTGAAAGAGTGATTTTCCGTATTTTAAAGCCAAACTGAGGTTGATTTTCATTTTGAGTGTTTCACTCATGATTAAAATAAGGTTATGTTTTTGAGATTGGTTTTTTGTTTATTTCTAATGTTGTATTACTAATGTTAGGTTATATTGGTCATTTGCATTGGCAAGAGAAAGTTGTGTGAGTGTTTCACACCAGATTTTGGTTTCTAAATTTCTACTTTGATTTCTAGACTTCCAGTTTTGGGGCCACTTATGGTCGAAACCGGAACTTCAAAATTAATTTAGGCTCGGTAATTATTTTCTCTTGTTTGTATGAATATATAGGAAGGAAAGTATTGTTTTCATGACGATTTTTCGAAATCCAGTTTTCACCGGATATACACGTTTTCAGACCCCCCTGAACCCAAAAAACATGTTTTTAGCGATTGGTGTTTGTGCACGTTAAAATTTTTATCGTGCAACACGCAAAATAAGTTTTTGACACTTTTCTTGACCGGTATTAACCTTTCTTAAAACGTATGATTTATGTAGTACAGTATAGGTGGGTCAGTTAACATCATTGGAGTTATATTTGTACAGTTTATATTTAAAAAAAGTTGACCCCTTGATGACAAAATATCGAACCTATGAAAGAAAATAAATGTGACAGAGTAAAAAGATATTTATATCTCTTTTCAAAAAGAAACATCTTGATGTCCTTTCATCGTTGTCTTCCTAATTTATTCTTGTCTCTATTTATATATAGACGCCCGCCGCCAAGTCTTCATTTGTTTGTACGAGGCATGCGTGGGTTTTAAAATGCGCACATGTTTTTCTTTTTAACATAATACTGTAATATTTAAATGGCTCTCTTGTGACCTGATTTTTTCCTATTCTTATTGCATTTTTTTTATAGAATTCTAATAGACTTGCAGATGTTTTTTTTACTTTTCCTGATTTTTTTTAAATGTAGTCCTATAACAGGTCTATTTTTTCAGTGGTAAAAATATTTATGTTTCTTTTCGTTCATAATTATATTCCTTCTTATGAGACTACGATATATAAAGGCACCCTCGATGGGTTACTAAATAAATAGTTCCATTTTAAGCTCTAGGATTTGATTCCCGAGTACGATCTGGAAAATAATGATACGTACCTGTAGCTAATATTCACCTAAGTCTAGGTTCGTTCGAGGTCTGGGTTTAATCAATAATAAACAAACTTCTTGTTGTTTAGGTCATTAGCCAAAAGGCTGGTTTGAACCTCTTGAGGTTTTATTTAGTAAAACGAGGAGTGAGGTGGTTTATAATTGCCTTCCTCACTGAGTGGAAAAAGTATGTTTATCAGCATGCCAGTCCTTCTGAAAAGCATATACTTTCCACCTTTCAAATGACACGTTCACTTCATTCACAGAAAGTCACGATGTATGATGAAATTCATTACTCTTGGAGGAGATAATTCTGACTGGTTTCTTTTACACCTCTACTTCTTCTGTTCTTCAATGCTTCAGTCATAATTGACTGACCAACTATTAAGAAACATAAATATTTTTTGTAGCCCTAGAACTAGCAGATCGAGTGCAAATAATTAAACACTTCACTTCAATTACACCTTCACTTCATTCACCACAGGGTCTAGCTGTACAATGAAATTCATTACTTTCAGAGGAGATAACTCTGATTAGTGTCTTTTACACCTCTACCTCTTCTGTTCTTAAATGATTCAGTCATTTAATTGGCTGACCATGTGATAAGAAACAGAACTATTTATTTTAGCCCTGCAACAAACAGATTGAGTGTAAATAATTTGACACTCCACCTGTCTACTATGGGCAGAGTTTAGTTTAGTAGAGTTTTTGCAGTTTAGTTCTGGTAATATAATTTAAAATTTTACTGGGACAAATTAAATACATATTTTAAAATGAAATAATTATTTGTATATTTGTACTTTGAAATAAGGTTGTAGGTATTTGTGTACATTAAAATTTTTAGACCTTGTTGAAAGGATAGGTTATGGATACACTTTATGCGGAACTGTTTGTACTCATAGAGCACGAGTTGTGCCAGTTCCAATTGTCCACAGTATAGTACATTTATATTTTTCAAAATTCCTTTTTTTGAAATTAATAATTTTGTAAATAATGATTAAACTTATTCTACTAACAAATAAAATTACATAAATTAAATTAATTACATAACTTAAGCATAAACTGAACTTGGTAACAGAATACTGGAAGATTGGGGCCATAGTAGTCTATGGGTATTACGACAAACATTTATAGAATTAAAGTTCCAGAAAATTTAAAAAAACTACAACTTTTATGTCAAGCATTTTATTTTGCAGACCGTCAATTAGTTATTTTCTGTATTTTTAAGTTTCACATTAGTAGATTTTCAATTTTCTTGTTTCTCTCGTGATTAAAATTAGGTTATGATTTTCATCTTACATTATTCACTCATAATTAAATAACTTACATTGTTAATTATTTACATTGGAAAGAGAAAGTAGTGTGAGTGTTTCACATCAGATTTTTACTTTCTCTTGTCTATGTGAATATATAGGAAGGAAAGTGTTGTTTTCATGTCGATTTTACGAAATCGAGTTTTCACCGGATCTACACGTTTTCTGCCCCCTAAACCCAAAAAACATGTTTTCAGCGATTGGTCTGTGAGTGTGTGAACAGAATATCTCAAGAACGGAACATCGTACGAACTTGAAACTACTAGAGGACTAGTTTGATACCACTAGAGGACCCGACACGAACATTTTTATCAAAATCGGTTAACCGGAAGTAGTAATTTATTCGTGTCATTTTTCACTTTTTTGCGAGTTTCTCAAAACTGCTTATACGATTTTTTTTTAAATCGCCTCATTTACTACATTTTTTATGCTCTACAAGATAAAAGACGCGCCATGTCTGCTGAAATTCTTGGGAATTCTGTTTTCTCGTAAAAAAGTTGTTTTTTTAATATTGTGGCTTTAATATGCATTTTAGCGAAAAAAATGTATATAACAAAAGTTGTAGAGAATTTAAAATCGTACAACTTTTATTTTAAACATTCTTTTGTATAACTCTTAGTTTAGCGGTAATAAGCGAGATTTCTGTTTTTTCTCACGAAAACGAGTAAAAAAATAATCTTATTTTTTTTTAAGATTTCAGCCTTAGTAGGCCCTATGCATTTTACGAAAAAAGTATAATAATAAAATGTATAGGAAATTAAAAGATCTACATCTTTTATTTTGAACATTTTTTACAGAGCCTAGTTTAGCGTGAAAGAGTGATTTTCCGATTTTTAAGCCAAACTGAGATTGATTTTCATTTTGCATCATTCACTCAAGATAAGCTTGTTTTTTGAGGTTAGTTTTTTTGTTTATTTCTAATGTTTTATTACTAATGTTAGGTTATATTGTCAATTATTTGCATTGGCAAGAGAAAGTTGTGTGAGTGTTTCACACCAGATTTTTTATATTCTATTTTTTTTATGTATATTTATTGTCTGCCATAATTGGTCGATATACTGTTACAGACCATTAAATTTAAATAAATAAATAATATTTATTTGTTGTAATACTGTAATTGATAAAATAATAATTACAATTACGTACTTTGTCGTGCTAGACTTACATTTTGTAGATCAAGTTAACAACAAAGTAGAATAAACCTGCTCTTGTTATAAGCAGGAGTATTTGATCACGTGACGTCTTAACGCTTGTTCAGTCAATTATGTATGGTATTTTTTATGTAACGTTTTATCGCTAATTTTATACGCATACTTTTCACACGATTTTGCAAATTATGAAAAAATAATCCAAAAAATGTGATAAACACATTACTATGGGACATTACTATCTTGTTTACTACACATGAATATAGCGTTTGTTTATTTTAAGAATTGCATTTTGTTTACGATAGGCTTGCTTGCGTATGCAAAATGTGTTTATGAAAACGTGATGATGTTAGACAATTATTTAATTGTACAGTATATACTATTCTCATTTGTCTTCACGGTAATTATAAAATTATAATTACAATTATTTTGACATACTTCTGGATTGTTATCGTGAGGTTTTCTATTCTTAGATCCCTTGCACCATGTTGGTCTCCAACTTGTACTGTTTTCGACCAGCGTTTGTATTTCTTGATAACTCATACTTCTTCTAAATTGTCTTTCTTGTAACACTTCATCTATCATCTTTCTCACCGTCTCCATTAGCAGTAATTGCAAAAAAGTCGGAGGAAAAACAATCTGGTGTGAAACACTCACAACTTTCTCTTGCCAATGCAAATATTGAACAATATATAACCGAACATTAGTAATAAACCATTAGAAATAAACAAAATACTAACCTCAATAAACATAACCTAATTTTAATCATGAGTGAAAGACGCAAAATGAAAATCAACCTCAGTTAGGGTTAAAAATACGGAAAATCACGCTTCACGCTAAACTAGGCTCTGTAGAGAAAAATGCTCTAAATGAAGGTTGTAGATCTTTTAATTTCCTATTAATTTGATTATACCCACTTTTTTTCGTAAAATCAATACTAAGGCTGAAATCTTTAAAAAATCGATTTTTTACACGTTTACGTGAGAAAAAAACAGAATATCGCTAATTACCGCTAAACTAAGCTATTTACAAAAAAATGTTTTAAATAAAAGTTGTAGGATCTTAAATTCTCTTTAACTTTTATTATACCTATACAATTTTTGCGATAAAATGCATATCAAAGTCACAATTTTAAAAAATTAATTTTTTTCGAGAAAACAACCTCCCCAAAATTTCAGCAGGCAAGGCGCCTACCCTATCTTGTAGAGCATACAACATTTAGTAAACCAGGCGATTAAAAAAAAAACGTAGTAGCAGTTGTTGAGAAAATCGCAAAAAAGTGAAAAATGACACGAAAAACTACTACATCCGGTTGACCGATTTTGATGAAAATGTTCGTATCGGGTCCTCTAGTGGTATCTAACCTAAGTTTCAAGTTCTTACGATGTTCCGTTCTTGAGATATTCGGTTCACACAGACACATAACACAGACCAATCGCTAAAAACATGTTTTTTGGGTTCAGTGGGTCTGAAAACGTGTAGATCCGGTGAAAAGTCGATTTCGGAAAATCGACATGAAACAATACTTTTCTTCCTACATATATGTAGGCAAGAGAAAGTAAAAATCCATTTTTCTGAAATTTTTGTTATTTTTTCAGAACTGGACTTTTTCTTAAAAAAGTTCTAAGTAAATTAAACTTTTTTGAAACAAAACGTCCCGTTCTGCTCACACTTGTAAATAAAATTCTTCATTATTCATTACGTTAGCCTTCTTGATATAAAACAGGCACGCTTACAAAATACACGACGGTCAAACATTTTAGAAAAATGGAATTTTCAGAAAAACGGTTCCATTTACGTGAAAATTTCACTGGGGAAAAACTATACGCCTCCATTTTTCTATCATATAATTGCATTTAAAATTAATTTTATGAATTAAATAATGGAAAATGTTTTTTGAAATGGCAGTATACACCCAGTTTTGCGCCTCTCTTCTTTCCACAGACTAATAATACACACATTAGGGATAAAAAAAGTTAAATTATTAGATAAATTAAAAATATTTGATTGTATTACATACATAATTTTATGTAATCTAAAATACGACAATTATTTATTGCTGTTTATGGCACGATATTCATTGGGGGACGAAAAATCTACATTTTACATCTCTAATTATGTTGTTTTGAATGAATACGAATTTTATCTTATTATAACGGACATGTGATGTAGTACTTCTATGTGTGAATAACAGCCATTAAAAATATAAAAAATGAAAAAAAATAATTCAAGTTTTTATCTTTAGTAAGCAGCTGTTTGTTGTTTTGGTACTGGGGTAAAGCTGGAGCAGTGGGGAGATGGGGGAGTGAATCAAAAAAGGAGAAGAGGAGACACAACCTGGTGAAGTTGGCGCACCGGCCGGTCTGGCTACCAATTTCCTCTTCACTATCCATCTCAAAAAAGAACTTCCTCACTTCAGCTGTCCCACGTGATCTCATTTTTTAATTTAACAACTAATAGATTTATTATTTACCGTCTTTATTTATTTTTTCTTCTTCTTCGTTTCCTTACCTCGGTTAAGCGCATACAGAAAAAATAAATTAAAAATTTAATTTTCTTGACAATCGTTTTAAAATTAAAATAACTCTACCTTCTTAAATGCAATTAAATTTGTAAATGATTTATTTTAGTAGCACTGTATTAAATATATAACTGGCTCGGTTTTAATTTATTCATTTATCTTAATCGCGTTGTTATGTATATTTTATTTTTACTTTATTAATAACAATGATCTTATTAAAAGTTAAAACGTTTTATTCATTAATTTTTTTTGTATTTTTGTTCGTATTTCTTGGATGTTTCTTCTTTGGTTACCTTTTTAGCAATTTAATGTCTGAAAAAAACAAAAATAATGAGCGTTATTGTCAGAACATTAACATTAATTATAATCATAATTTATTTATTCTCATATATATATATATAACAGTAAAATTAATAATTCTCATATACCTATATTAAATTGCTTGCTGTTCCCCTCTCTTTACATTTTTGAGGTGATTATGTATGTCAGGCAAAATAATTTCATGCAAAATTTCAATGTTCACAATCACAACACGAGAAACATAAATGCTAATAATAAATAAATAAATAAAAATAAATACATAAATAAATTAAATAAATAAATAAATAAAAATACGAATAAATGATAATTTATGTGGCTAATCACTCCACAAAATTGTTTGAACAAAAACCTACTTATGCAGGGAGAAAATTCAGGAATAAATTACCCCAATTTTTTTTAAATGTTGTGATAATTTGCATTCCTTTAAAAAGAATCTGAAAAATTACTTGATCGGTGAAACTTTTTATAGAGTACATACAAGAATTTCTTGATAGTAGTGATATATTGTGTGATTCTTATATGTATTTCGAAGTTATAACTGACATGTCCTATACTCCTCCTGGAGTCTCCTGGACGCAAAAAAAACATATTACAAAAAAATTTCTTAGATACAAAATTTCTTACATTGTACTTCTATACTATTTCGCTAGAGGTGGTGGAAATTATCCCATCCAACTATGGACAAAACCATGTGCCTGGATGGGTTGGAAGTTTTTAAATACTTATAAAAAAATGAAGTATTAATTTTTTTTATTTATATTTATTTAACGTCGCATCAACTGCAAGGTCATTAGCGACGACGTTGGGGTGTAACTGTGTGTAATGAGGATGAAATGAATTTTTGTAACGTATGAAAATATGCCGTGCCTGAGTGGGATTCGAACCCAGGACCGCATGATGAGAGGCGAGCACGTTACCAACTGCGCCAATGCGGCCGGCAAAGTATTAATTATTAATTAGTATTATTATTAATTATTAATTATTATTAGTATTAAGTATTAATTATTAGGCCCCTAGTAATAGCATTCAATTAAAATATCAATACCTACTATTTACTAAGACTACGAGTATAACAGCCAATTAATTATGATGTAATAAATATTAATAATAATTATTAAACTTACACTATTTTTTAATAAATTAAAGTTAATTAAATATAACCTAGAATTATTAATTAAATTTAAAAAATGAATAAATATACTATCATGATTAACATTTTATTTTTCTCTTGTCTCTTTGATTGTATACCTACATTTGAATATTACTGACCATTCTCGCAATTTTCTCTACCTGTTTTGGCTCTCCATTTTTGTAGTTCTTTATTAAATTTTTGACATTACACTTTTTAGCCTGTTAGAATGCCGTAAGGTCGCAGGGCACCTCACTCACTTCAATCTCACTGGGGTTGTTAAATAATGAAAGTTTTGATTTTAGGGAGTCAAAATCATGGAATCTGTCTTTGAACTCTTTCTTGATATCAGTTATTATGTCATGGAACTTACTAAAATTTGTGTTATTTTATTCCTCTTTCAACTGGTGACATGATGAGATGTGTGCTGTATTGGGTTCAGTGCAATTAGCATTACATCAAGTTTTTTGCGGAAGCCCTCAACACGTTCATAAAGCTGGGAAATATTTTGTTTTCTGCCATGTACTTTCAACAAAGTGCCAACAAAATGGGTAGTAGGACCGCATTGCTCTACAAGATTGGTCGCCTAAAAAGTAAAATTTGAAGAAATTTGCTAGAACAACCATCAGACTTGAGGACATTTACACCTTCTAAATCACCTGAGGGTGGAAACTTTGGGGCGATAAAACTTCATGTTTCCCTGTCAAAAAATTATAAATCATTGGGTATTCCGTGAATTCTTGACGATCGATATAACAGTACTTTCTTAGGTATAAGTAAAAATTTATAAAACATAAATATTTCTGATTATAAAGTAACATTAGAAATAAAAAGTAATGATATAATATTATGGGAAACTGATGTAGGTTTTCATAATAAATTTATTATTAATAAATTTGAAATTTATTTGTTAAATTATTGTAATAATGATTATTACGATATTTATTTAAATAAACATGCATATATGAATAAATTATATATTATTTTTCTTTAAAAATTACCTTTTTATTATTAATTATAATTGTATCTCTCTGTGTTTGTTTCTTTTAAAATAGTTTTAATACTTGGAGATAATTATTATAATGAGAGTAATAATAAATTGAATACTATTTAAATAATGTATCCAAGTATAAATCTTTTGATAATTTTAAAGAAATATAGTACACCTACATTTTCTCATTCGTCAAGGTTATTATTATAACTGCGTTATTTTTGTTGTTGTTTTTTTTAAAGTTAACAACGTTATAATTTACGGTAAATAAACTGAAAATAGACGCATACTGCGTTTTACTTCGTAATTAAAATTGGGATTTGTTCGTTAAATCATTTTTGTTTTGTTTTTAGTTTATTTTAAGTCGTATCAAAAGCTTGCTCATTAACGATTATTGTGGGTTTCGGTACTGTAACGGTGGGTTTTAACGTGTTAAAATTTCAAGACCCTAACCGGGAATCGAACCCGGGACCTTCCGCTTTGTAAGCTAGCGCTCTAGTCACTACGCTAGGGAGGCGGACAAAAAAAATCATATTTTTCGTTTTAATAATTTTTTTCTAATGTGTGTGTTGTAATCTGTTCAATTCAGTACATTAAGTTACCCCCTTGACCCAATGAGAAAAAGATGACGTATAAATGAGGTGTAGCCTTGTACAGACCCAGACTGACCATTTTTAAAGAGAGTATGGTTAATTAAACCCTAATCATCAAATTACACTGGTAACTGCTGTTTAGTATTCAAATCCGTATGGAAAGTACCGTCACTAGGATTTGACGTTTTCAGTCAAAATTCTTGCGGCGGGCCCTCCAAATTTCGTGGTACATCAAAAACACTTATATCTATGCCGATCTTAATATTGACTCAGTGAAACAAACTATATCAAAATTCAACCGTAAATATGAAGAAAGACTCAATTATCATCCAAACTTCTTGGCTCTGAATCTGCTAAATAATATTGATACCGGGTTTTCAAGACTGAAAAGACATAGTGTTTTTTATTTAGATTATAGGTTTTGAAGAATATTTTTACATGTATTATCATTTTTTTTTCTAATTAATTTATTTTTAATTTCATTAACATTATAATGAAACTGTAATCAATTTAACTAACATTTATATCAAATTTGCTGATTGTTCTATTTCATGTGAACAGATTGTAATGTTTCAGACTTATCAAAAAAAAACTAGGATTTGAACCAGGAACCTTCATCTCCAAAAATCAGCTGTTAAACAGCTGACTCACGGTGACGACTTTACCTCTAGTCAACCCGCTGGGTCAATAATAATAATAATAATAATAATAATAATAATAATAATAATAATAATAATAATAATAATAATAATAATAATAATAATAATAATAATACGTTATTATTATAATAATTATTATAATCCAGCTTGATATTTACCAATAAGGGGCTCAATCTGTTATTGTGTAAAAAATTATTATTTATCAAGTAATTATGAAGGAGTACTGGAGAACTGGAGAAACAAGAGGAATGGCGGCAACAGTTCGTAATTGACTTTATGTGATCCTGAATGGGTCTAAACAATCTAAATAAATAATACGTTATTTCCGAAAAAAAATTTTCTTTACATTTTATATTAATTTTTATACACACATCCATTCCTATTACCATATTCATTATACAATAACTGAGGCGGTGGAAATTAACATATCCAACTGTGGTTAAAAAACCATGTTCCAGGATTTGTAAAAAAAAGAAAAATTATTTCACTAATCTTTAAACTATTTACCACAAATAAATATGGTAAGTGAGCTCACAGTTAACTTTGTGTTTTACTTAGTATCACTTCGATGTTGACCCTTTCGATATTTTATCCATTTCTGTATTTCATCTGTTCAGTTATTTGTAACCCACCGGGTTGGTCTAGAGGTAAAGTCGTCGCCGTGAGTCAGCTGATTTACAGAGACGAAGGTTCCTGGTTCAAATCCTAGTAAAGGCAGTTACTTTTATACAAACAGATTTGAATTTTAGACAGTGGTTGCCGGTGTACTTTGATGGTAAGGGTTCAATTAACCATACTCTCTCAGGAATGGTCGGCCTGGGTCTGTACAAGACAACACCTCACTTACACGTCATACACATCATTCTCATCTCATTGGGTCATGGGGTTGCTTATTGTACTCAATTGAACAGATTGCAACGTACACGCATTAGAGATAAAAAAAAGAAGTTATTTGTTTAGGTAGCGGGTCATAAAATTTGGGAGCCAGTTGAGAGGAACGTCACTCATACAGCGCATTTCTCGCTTTATCTGAAAGAAGTACTGTGTGTGTTTCTTTTATTATTGTCGTTTTATTTTTGTATTATTCTTTTTAGTTTAATTAAAGTCGCTTTAACATTGTGGTTGTTAGCGATTACTTTTGGATGAAATAACGGTGGGTTTAAACGTGTAATAATTTTCTAGATCCTAGCCGGGAATCGAACACGGGTCCTCCGCTTTGCAGCGTAGCACGCAGACAAAACTTTCACGAATAAACTACTACTTCCGGTTGACCGCTTTTGATGAAAATGTTCGTGTCGGGTCCTCTAGTGGTACCTAACTTAAGTTCCAATTTCAACTTCGTACAAGATTCTGTCGTTGACATATTTTGTTCACACGCAGACCAATGACTAAAAACAAATTTTTGGGTTCAGCAAACCCCCTGTAAACCCCTTCCCCTTTAAACAAAAGTTGTAAATTTTTACATTTTCTACAACTTTAATTAGGTATACAGTGTGTTTCAGGAGGAATCTGACATACTGCACAAGCTTATTCCTCTCATCAAAATAATGAAAAAAGTTCGTGGATTATAAAAACATGGGTCCGGAAAAGCTTCGTTGGCGAGTTATACAGGGTCAAAGATTTCACCTGAAATTCAGATCCCTCAGTGAAATTAACTCACACTGTAATTTTTAGGGTGTTAATTGAGTTTGTTAATTAGATAAGTTTTATGTAAAATGAGCTGACAAATCGTATAAAACCTCTCCCAGAACTCTATTTTTAATAGTTTAGGAGAAAATCGGGGTAAAGCAAAAAAGGTTAGGGTCGAAAACACACTTTTTTTGCGTTTGGACTACAATAACTCCGTTGAATTGCCTATAAACAAAGAAAAATGTTCAAAACAATTTGTAGTGAATTTTATTTTCAAAAAATAATGTAAATAAAGTCAATAAAAACGGAATAGTTTTCTTTTAAATTTAATTTTATTAAGTGTAACACTCTGTATACACTTTTGCTCTAAAATGCATATTAAGGCTGCAATCTTAGAAAACTTTTTTTTATAAGAGAGAACAGCCTTCCCAAGAATTTCAGCAGACATGGTGCTCATCCTACCTTGTTAAGTATAAAAAATGTAGTAAATGAGGCGATTTAAAAAAAAAAATCGTAGGAGCCGTTTTTTAAAAAATCACAAGTTATTGAAAAATCGCACGAATAAACTACTACTTCCGGTTGACCGATTTTGATGAAAATGTTTGTATCGGATCCTCGAATGATACTTAACTTAAGTTTCTAGTTTCAACTTCGTACAATATTCCATCCTTGAGATACTATTGTTCATACACAAACCTATCACTAAAAACATGGTTTTTTGTTTAACCCCCAAAAAATCAGGGGGATGAAAAAGTGTATGTGGATGTGTGGTGGATGTGAAAAAGTGTAAAAGTGTATCCGGTGAAAATACTATTTCGAAAAATCGATATGAAAACAATACTTTTTTCGAATATATTCATATAAACCAAGAGAAAGTTAAAATAATATATTATTCAAAAATCATAGCGTGTAAATGGAACCCACAGTAGCGTATTGAACAGTAGGCTATGTCTCTAATTTATTCAAACGCGTGTAACTGGAATCGGAGTAAAAACATAACGCATAAATTTAGGACCTACTGAATTAAAAAGTATAAAAAAAAATCTGGTGTGAAACACTCACACAACTTTCTCTTGCCAATGCAAATAATTAATAATAAACCTAACATTATTAATAAAATATTAGAAATAAACAAAAACTAACCTCAAAAAACATAACCTTATTTTAATCATGAGTGGAAGACGCAAAATGAAAATCGACCTCAGTTTGGCTTAAAAATACAGAAAATCACTCTTTCACGCTAAACTAGGCTCTGTAGAGAAAAATGCTTTAAATAAAAGTTGTAGATCTTTTAATTTCCTATAAAATTGATTATATACACTTTTGTCACTTATATACACTTATATATACTTACATACACTTATATACACTTTTACGCCCATAACAGACAGGTGGAGTGTCAAATTGTTTACACTCAATCTGTTCGTTGCAGGGCTAAAATAAATAGTTCTGTTTCCTATCACATGGTCAGTCAATTATATGACTGAATCATTTAAGAACAGAAGAGGTAGAGGTGTAAAAGACACTAATCAGAGTTATCTTCTCTGAAAGTAATGAATTTCATTGTGCAGCCAGACCCTGTGGTGAATGAAGTGAAGTTATCATTTACAGAGTGGAAAATATGTGCTTTTCAGAGGGCCCGGCATGCTGATAAGCGTACTTTTCTACTCAGTGAGGAAGGCAATGGTAAACCACCTCACTCCTCGTTTTACTTGGTAAAACCTCTAGAGGTTCAAACCAGCCTTTCGGCTGTTGACCTAAACAACAACAACACTTTTGTCGTAAAATGCATTCTAAGGCCGAAATCTTAAAAAAATCGATTTTTCACACGTTTTCGTGAGAAAAAACATAAAATTGCTAATTACCGCTAAACTAAGCGTTACAAAAAAAATGTTCGAAATAAAAGTTGTAGGATTTTAAATTCTCTACAACTTTTATTATATACAATTTTACGTTAAAATGCATATTAAAGCCGTAATCGTAAAAAAACAATTTTTTTACACGAAAACAGCCTCACCAAGAATTTCAGCAAATATGGCGCTTACCTTATCTTGTAGAGCATAAAAAATTTAGTAAATCAGGCGATTTAAAAAAATATTAGGACCAGTTTTTTAAAAACTCGCAAAAAAGTGAAAATTTACACGAATAAACTACTACTTCCGGTTGACCGATTTTGATGAAAATGTTCGTGTCGGATCCGGTAGTGGTATGTAACTTAAGTTTCAAGTTCGTACGATGTTCCGTTCTTGAGTTATTCTGTTCACACACACACAGACCAATCGCTAAAAACATGTTTTTTGGGTTCAGGAGGTCTGAAAACGTGTAGATCCGGTGAAAACTCGATTTCGAAAAATCGACATGAAAACAATACTTTCCTTCCTATATATTCATATAGGCCAGAGACAGTAATGATAATAGATTATTTTAAAAATATCATAGCGTTTAACAGTAACAAGAAAAAATTAAATGTAATACCTAATTGAATTGGACTAGGAAATAAAAAATAAAAATCTGGTGTGAAATACTCACACAACTTTCTCTTGCCAATATAAATAATTAACAATAAACCTAATATCAGTAATAAAACATTAGAAATAAACAAAAAACTAACCTCAATAAACATAACCTTATTTTAATCATGAGTGAAAGACGCAAAATGAAAATCAAACTCAGTTTGGCTTAAAAATACGGAAAATAACTTTTTCACGCTAAACTAGGCTCTGTAGAGAAAAATATTTTAAATAAAAGTTGTAGATCTTTTAATTTTCTATCAATTCTATTATATACTTTTTTGTCATAAAATGCATACTAAGGCTGAAATCTTAAAAAATAAATTTTTCACACGTTTTCGTGAGAAAAAAATCAGAAAATCGCTAATTACTGCTAAACTAAGCGTTTTACAAAACAATGTTTGAAATAAAAGTTGTAGGTTTTTAAATTCTCTACAACTTTTATTATATACAATTTTGCGCTAAAATGCATATTAAAGCCGCAATCTTAAAAAGAAAATGTTTTTACGTGAAAACAGCCTCGCCAAGAATTTCAGCACACATGACACCTACCCTATCTTGTAGAGAATAAAAAATTAAGTAAACCAGGCGATTTTTAAAAAAATCGTAGGACCAGTTTTTGAGAAAATCACAAAAAAGTGAAAAATTATACGAATAAACTACTACTTCCGGTTGACCGATTTTGATGAAAATGTTCGTGTCGGGTCCGGTAAGGGTATGTAACTTAAGTTTCAAATTCGTACGACGTTCCGTTCTTGAGATATTCTGTTCACACACACAGACCAATCGCAAAAAACATGTTTTTTGGGTTCAGGAGGTCTGAAAACGTGTAGATCCGGTGAAAACTCGATTTCGAAAAATCGACATGAAAACAATACTTTCCGTCCAATATATTCATATAGGCAAGAGAAAGTAATAATAATAGATTATTTTAAAAATATCATAGCGTTTAACGTCTGATATCTGCCCTTTCCGTCTCCCCTGAAATCATAAACTAACCCCTACCTTAAATTATACCTTTAGTCCACGTTCAGTAAAATGCATGCCTTCCCCTCACCAAGATAATAGGACTCCCACAAAACTGAAAAAAGGCCACTGAAAAATAAAATAAAATAAAAGAGCCGCTCTTAAACCCACTTGTCCCTTAATTTAAATTTTCCACAGATAACTTCTAAAAATAAATTACCTCCTTTCAAGTCCCAGTTCCAATGTCCCACGAACCAGAATCCTATTTCCTATTTAAACTATAAAATTCCCCCTAAATTTCTTGAGGTTGCAATTATTCTGTTATATTGTTCCCCGAGCGACCAGGTGTTCCTTAACACGATGTCGCCATCATAGGGCTTCTTAGCCCTCTCAACCAGGATTCAGGATTCAGGATTCAGCGTTTAACAGTAACAAGAAAAAATCCAATGTAATACCTAATTGAATTGGACTAGGAAATAAAAAAAACTGTAAAAAAACAGAAGCTGTTTTTATTCATTTATTTCTTTTATTCTTTCTTAGTTCAATTTAACTTGCCAGACAAGTGAGGTAACTTAAGTCAAGCACCAAGTTCTTTTTTCTTTATTTTTTTTACTGGGTGTTGTTTAAAAATAAATTTACGCTGGTTGTATGTTATTTAGCCAATCTACGCTGTAAACCGGTTCATACTATTAAATAAAAGATAACGCAATACGATTTATATGTTCACCTGAAGAAATATGATGAATCCAAAGAAGAACTTGATTATAATTTCACTGAAATAAACGAGCTGAAAGATCTCAGAGCTGGAACTCATGCATTTATTTTATGCAATTGCTTTTGGTGGTCCTATTATGCAATGAACTTTGGTTAAATAAAACCATTTTTAAAAATCTTGTGTTAAATACTCCCACGACTTTCTCTTACCAATGTGAATGTTGAAAAATGTAACCTATTTTTAATTATTAGTAAACAATATTAAATTAAAAAAACATAACCTAATTTTTCTGCTCATAACAGGCTGGTGGAGTGTTGGATATTTGCACTCGATCTGCTAGTTCCAGGGCTGCAAACAATAGTTCTGTTTATTATCACATTGTTGTTATTTAGGTCATCAACTGAAAGGCTGGTTTGAACCTCTAGAGGTTTTACTAAGTAAAACGAGGAGTGAGGTGGTTTACCTATGCCTTCCTCACTGAGTGGAAAAGTACTCTTACCAGCATGCCGGGCCCTCTAAAAAACTTCTACTCTCCACCCTGCAAATTACAGCTTCACTTCATTCACCACAGGGTCTGGCTGTATAATGAAATTCATTACTTTCAGAGGAGATAACTCAGATTAGTGTCTTTTACACCTCTACCCCTTCTGTTCTTAAATGATTCAGTTATTTCATTGGTTGAACATGTGATAAGAAACAGAACTGTTTATTTTAGCCCTGCTAAATCTTATCTCATGGTCACCCAATTATATGACTGAAGAATTAAAGAATAGAAGAGGTAGAGGTGTAAAAGATACCCAGACAGAAATATCTCCCAAGAGAGTAATGAATTTCATTATACAGCCAGACCCTGTGGTGCATGAAGTGAAGGTGTCATTTGCAGGGTGGAAAGTAGATGCTTTTCGGAGGGTCTGGCATGCCGATAAGTATACTTTTCCACTCAGTGAGGAAGGCAATTGTAAACCACCTCAGTCCTCGTCTTACTTAGTAAAGCCCCTAGAGGGCTTCAAACTAGCCTTTTAGCTGATGACCTAAACAACAACATAGTTTCAACATGAGTGAATGACGCAAAATGATAATCAACCTCTGTAGGACTTAAAAATAAGGAAAATCTCTGATTAAGATATATTATAATAATAGAATAATATTAAATTACGTAAATTATATAAATTTTCCATTTATGACAAAGTTTTGGGAAATGAGTTTCTGGAGAAGAGTTGTCAGTTGATTGTTCTAGATTAAGTTAGGAATGAAAAGAATTTAAAGAAAGTTTACAAAAAATTTTGCTTATTGACCAAATTGAAGAAAGACAATTGATCTGATACGGTCATCTACGAAGAGTGGTGGAAAACAGGTTTCCGCCGAAGATTCGGCTGTGGTTTCCATCTAAGCTGTGTAAGGGAGAACTACTCAGAAAGGAGTGGACTGATGGTGTTTTGAGGGTTATTGAGAGATGGGGTTTAAGAGATGAAGATGTGTTCATTAGAAATGATAGACGTTTAGGGTTGTGGTATATGACCTACTGCTGTAGAACAGCCGCTATATTAATGAAAACTGTGAACATAATCATAATACGAGTAAATTTCATAAAAATTCACTGACTATATAGAAAATAACTGCCCGTCCCGGCTTCACCCTGGTATAATTTTGTTTTATTTTAATAATATTTTAATTAGGGTTGTAAATAAATCACAAATAAGATTTTCTGATTATAGACCTATTAGTTTGAAATTTATAAACATTTATCGGTTTAAGAGTTGAATTTCCTTTTCAACTCCTTAGGGTTACATTTTTGAAATTGTTAGGAATAATTTATTTGTTGTACTATCGGTAACCTTTCCTCTGAGTTTCGTCCATCTACTTAGTTCGGAACTCAAAAACAAAAAAATTGGTTCAAGGGTTGAACAACGTTTTCAACCCCTCACGGGTATATTTTAGTAATCGTTAAGGGGTAATTGTTCTCCACCAAGTTTCAGTCGTCTAACTTATCCGGAACTTATAGTAAATAAAAATTATTGTTTAAGAATTGGACACCCTTTTCAACATTTTAGGGGTACATTTTGTTAATTATTAAGGGGTAATTTTTTTAGTTACACTATAAATAAAATCACCTAAATTCAGCCATGTTATTTGTCTAAAAGATAGGAAACAATAAATTTGATTTAAAGGTTGAATACCATTTTCATCACCTTAGGAGTAAACTTTTTAAATGGTTAAGGGGTGGTTTTTTGTAGTTATTATTCAGCCATCTTATTCTTATCCACCATTCGTATCCATCTTATTCGTCTAGAAGGTAGGAAACAATAAAATTTGATTTAAGAGTTGAACACCATTTTCATCGCCTTAGGAGTAAACTTTTTAAATGGTCAAGGGGTGGTTTTTTTTGTAGTTATTATTATCCATCTTATTCGTATCCATACATTCTTATCCATCTTATTCGTCTTGATATAGGAAATAATAAAGTTTGATTTAAAGGTTGAACACTATTTCATCTCCTTAAAAGTAAACTTTTTAAATGTTTAAGGGGTGATTTTTTTTGTAGTTGAACTATTAGTAACATTTCCACCGAGTTCCACCAATCTAGCTTGTCCAGAACTTAAGGTCAATTCCCACGACGCTTGTTTATTAGCAGCTAGTACGAGCGTTGTGGGAACGAACAACTAGCAGCTAGTTTAGTTAAAGCGCTAGTGACTTTGAACTTGTTTGATTTTACAAGCGCTTGTAAGGGAGAAAAGGTCTCATGATTGACTAGCACTAGTAAACTAGCTAGGTGTGAACGCTCCAACGTTACGTTGCTAGTAAGCTGTACTTTGTACAGCAATAAACAACATAACTCACATATGTTTTCATATGACGAGCTAGTAGGTTTTGCTAGTAAACTAACGTCGTGGGAATAGACTTTAAATAAACGAAGATTATCGGTTTAAGGGTTGATCACCCTTTTCAACCCCTTAACAGTGGAATATCAAAAACGTATTTATTTAACTTATCTATTTACCCTAAAGGGAATATTTCTTTCAAATTTCAGCTCTAGCTATTGTGTAAGTAAGAGAATTAGTGAAAAATGAGTCAGTCAATCAGCAAGGGCTTTTCCATTTATATAGGGTGATTCAAAAAGAGCGCCGGTTTTGATATATCAAATTAAGAGATTTATTTTATTGAAAAACTGAAAATAAATACATCAACAAGTTCATCTTACCTTCCGATTTCATGTATGAAAAATGATGTCATGCATGTGTCCTCCTCTACTGCGCTGGCACGCATCAACTCTGTCCATGAAATTGGATATTACTGCACAACAAGTTTCGACTTCCATTTGCCCGATAACCCGTCGAATTTCCTCCTTCAAGTCATTGATGTTTCGGGGTTTATTGGCATACACCAATGACTTCAGATGACCCCAAAGATGAAAGTCACAAGGCGTCAAGTCACACGACCTTGGTGGCCATTGATGGTCGGAATTACGAGAAATGATGCGATCCTGGAACCGTTCACGGAGCAACAACATTGTTTCTCGTGCAGCGTGACAGGTGGCACCATCCTGCTGAAACCACTACTCGTCAATATCCATTCCATCCAAATGACGCCACAAAAACTCCCTAATCATCGTACGGTATCGGTCTCCATTTACTGTCACGGCTTGTCCTTCTTGATTTTCAAAAAAGTAAGGGCCGATGACACCGCCCGACCAAAAGCCGCACCAAACTGTCACTCGCTGTGCATACAAGAGAAACTGCAACTCAATCGTCAATCGGAATGTTCTCCAAAATAGAAATGAGGTCAAACAATGTTGCCAACCGATAAACAAAAATTTACCAGCCGTTTAAAAACCGGCGCTCTTTTTGAATCACCCTTTATATTATAAAGACGAAAAATATTTATTAGATTATACTTGTTTTACTGCATTTCTATTGTATAAACTCCATATCGTGGTAGAATATTGTATAACACTAAAACGAACTATATAAACATACAATATAGATTATGAATTGTTGAAAGAAAAGGGTTGGGTCCCGGCGTTATTCCATTACAAATGTCGTGATATCGCCCACTGTGCCAAAGTGACTATTAATCAGTATAAATCTATCTCAACCACAATATATATAGCACTGTATTATTTTATTATTTTTACATTATAATATAGTACCTAGAGTCATAAATTTTATAAGTTTTATTCATTTTATTGTATTTTATTTTTGCAAATATCGTGCCTTTCTCTTCATATAATATACTACTACTCTTTCCATTTTTTACTGTAATTTGTTGTTATTTATAAATATTAACATATTTATGGTAATTGTACGTATAAATTGTGTTAATTAACCAGTGTTTTACTATTTATCTGTAAGATTTACATCCCTGAATATAATATCTTAACATGAAATATAATTTTTCAGTTTATCTTATTAATTCATATTTTAAAGTCAGCGTTTTTAAATGCTGAAATAGATCATTAAACTACGAAAAGGGTTTTTTTAAAGTTATCTGTTTGTTATTAAAATTTGGAATACTATGTTTTATTGAGAAAGTAACGTTCCATATTTATACTGATAGTATTTGAACTAATTTTTTGAGCTTCTGGAATCTCATCAATTTCTGAGTTATTATAATATATACCCTAGAATAGGGGTATATATCACCCTGATCACCCCCTCTCGTACCTATGCCAGCGCCATATAACACCATGGTAGTGTGATACCATACTGTATGGTTTTATCTATTATTATGATTTATTTGATTCACTACTCTATCCTGAAACGTTACTGACTGCTGTTACTTTAGCATTTTTACTTTCTCTTCCCTGTACGAATATAAAGGAAAGAAGGTATTGTTTTCATGTCGGTTTTTCGAAATCCAGTGGTCACCGGATCTACACGTTTTCAGAACCCCTGAACCCAAAAACATGTTTTTTGCGATTGGTCTGTGTGTGTGTGAGTGTGAATCTCAAGAACGGAACATGCTACGAACTTAAAACTTTAAATTTAAATTAGGTACTACTACCTGACTCGACACGAACATTTTCATCAAAATCGGTCAACCGGAAGTAGTTTATTGGTGTAAGTTTTCACTTTTTTGCAATTTTCTCAAAAACGGCTCCTGCGATTTTTTTAAAAATCGTCTCGTTTACTAAATTTTTTTATACTCTACAAGATAGGGTAGGCGCCATGTTTGCTGAAATTCTTGGTGAGGCTGTTTTCACGTAAAAAATTGTTTTTTTTTTTTAAGATTGCGGCTTTAGTATGCATTTAAGCGCTAAAATGTATGTAATGAAAATTGTAGAGGATTGAAAATCCTACAACTTTTATTTCAATCATTTTTTTGTATAATGGTTAGTTAAGCGGTAATTAGCGATTTTCTGTTTTTTCTCTCACGAAAACGTGTAAAAAAACCCGTTTTATAAAGATTTCAGCTTCAGCATGCATTTTACGACAAAAGTGTATATAATGAAATTTATAGGAAATTAAAAGATCTACAACTTTTATATTGAGCATTTTTCTCTACAGAGCCTAGTTTAGCGTGAAAGAGTGATTTTCCGTAATTTTAAGCCAAACTGAGGTCGATTTTAATTTTGCATCATTCACTCATGATTAAAATTAGGTTATGTTTATTGAGGTTAGTTTTTTTTGTTTATTTCTAATGTTAGGTTATTTTGTTAATTATTTGCATTGGCAAGAGAAATTTGTGTGAGTGTTTCACATCAGATTTTTCATTTCAATAAACTAAGTATTTTTAAAAGTTATTAATATATTTAAGAAATTATCATCCTTGTCTAGCACAATATGAACATGTTAAGCACATTTTTAATAATCGACACTTCCGTTAAATCCGATGTTATTGAATATTTATATTTAACCGTTGAGTCATCCATCTACTAGAAGAAACCCACCCTATGGTTGGGTACGTTGGCTACTAAAACAGGAAGGGTTACTGATGAGATCACCACTTACTGCCCTTCTTTCCTTCTTTTCAATCCCCTCTACTCCCATAACCATCAGTTGACAATCCATTTTTATCTTCTGAAGGGGCTACTACATTAATTAACAGTAGATATGCCACACGTTCACCAGCACGCGTTTATTTAGGCTTATTTTACGATTAAATCTCAATTCTGATTGGCTGTTTAATCGTCGTCAATGTTGTCATCAATCAAGTTCGTCATTAAATATTAACGTCGTTGGGTAACTCTTAAATAAAGTGTCAAATGTAATGATTTACGAGCTGTAACATGACTGTCAGTTTCATTCAAATTCTGATTTTAATGCTGAGAATACTCGATATAAAATTATTGATTTGTATACTATTTATTGACGTATTTCCGTTTCAATTGTATAGATATTAAGAAAAATTTATCTTCAGGTTTTAAAACTACCATGGCATAACATAAAACGTTTTGTAACAGAGGAAATAGCCATGGATAAGTTATTAAAATAAATTTGGTGTGGAATACTTTCAATACTTTGTCTTGTTAATGTAAATAATGAATGTAAATAATAACCTAAATAATGAGTGAATGACGCCATATGAATAGTCCAACTACTGTAGGACTTAAAAATAACGTAAAATCACTAATTGACGTTAAACTTAGCTGCGTTGGAAAAATGCTTGAATTAAAAGGTGTAGGTTTTTTTATTTGACCTTTTGTCATTAAATGCCGCTATCTTATCGATTTTGATGACGAAAATACAGAAAATCACTACTGACACTAACGTTGTAAGTAAGTTGTAAGTAAACGCTTGGTATAAAAGTTGTAGGTTTCTTAATTTCTTACAATGTTAATTGTAACTTAATATAAGTTAATTGTCACTTTTGCTCAGAAATGCGTTTTAATGCATCAATCTTAAAAACAAAAATTTTCCACGGGAGCACAGCCCTCCCCAAGAATTTTAGCATACACGGCGCTTACTTTGTCTTGTAGAGCATAAAAAGTGTAGTAAATATCGTTTCTGGGCCACTTGATATGTGTTGACGACACAAGATTAGTAAGAACACTGATAGAGTTTTTCTGGAACAAAACACATAGGTACACCAAAATGGATCAAGTAGGTCAAGCAGGACATGACAGAACTGAAATGACTTAAAAACTAAATCAGGAAACTATCACAAAATGAAAAACCTATTAATTAGATTCCAACAAAAAGCAAAGTTGGCAAGAAAAACAGTGTTTTCCTAAGCAGAAAGGCTCAGAAGATCAGAAGTCTTGAAGAAATATTTACGGAATAAGAGGGAAGCGAAAGAACTGGAAAAGTGCAGCAAGAAGATTAAAAGTAGAAAATAAGCTTATCAGGCTATGAACTTAAGTGGTACTTAAAAATTAAAAAACGAAATGAGGTGAATTTAGAAAAAAATCCTAGGAGTCCTGCGAGTCAGTGCTCAGTATAATTCTCTTTAGTGTACCTACTGATTGCGAGTCCTCAGTTGTATAATTTTTCACTGTTTTTTCTGTGTCATTCTTCACATACTACTTTACCATTAAGATCTAAAACAATCGTTATTATTAAAAGAATGTTTTTATTCCGTTAAAGTAATTATTGATGATTTTATATGAATCGTTGTATATAATATAACAGTTTTGATCTAACATTTAGATTTAATTTAGATCTACAATAAATGTAAGTAATGATTTTAGTGTTGTAAGCTCTGAAAAAAAAAAAAAATCGCTAATTTATTAATACTATCATCTTCATCTCATCCAGTAATTAAAATACTTTAGATATTATTAAAGTCCTACTCTTTTGAAACCCGAAGCTACTTACGCCTGCAAAGTTATTTTCAGGTTGAACACCTAATCCACACTGACAAGTCTCCAAAAAATTGATAGACGAATATTAAAAATTTTCTCAACTTTGAACATTAGTCCTTCAGGAAATGGTGGCTCGTGCCCAACAATATACTATACCACGAAAACGAACAGATAACAGACACAATAAGAAAAAGATGATTATCATTCTTCAGCCACTTAATCAGGATGCCAGAAACAACGCTTGTCAAGAAACTTCTCAATCGGCTCATGCAATACAAATCACAGAATGGCTGGCAACAGGAGATAAACAACGATTTTAACAACCTGAGGATAACGTACAACATGATTCTAAGACGAGAAGATGGATGGACTCAAGGACTCAATGGTCAAGAACCCAAAAATTCAAGCCAATAATAACCAGAAAAGTTCGACAAAATAACATAACTGACGAGCAGAGGAGGGTTAGATCTGAGAAAATGAAGAAGACATGGAACAGAAGAAAACAAATCAAACGATTCTCTAAAGACTGAAAGTTGACTATAGTGCTTCAATTGGGGCTTAAAAAAATCTTTACTTTGTAAATAAATAAATCGGATGTAAAACAAAGCTTATAAATATTTTTAAGTAGGTCATTTGAGCCTGTGTTAAATAAAATGTTTTCCCTTTTTTTACAGAATACTTTATTCTGTTCCCTGAGGCATAAAATATCAAATAAATGATAAAGATTTACGATTTAAATATAGGAATTTTACAGACCTTTAATTTTCTTTACATTAACGAAAGCTTTGAACAAATATATAAATGTTGTATATTTTAGAGATAGTACTAAATAAATAAATAAACATCGATTTAATACCCGACTTGTTTGTCAGACAATGATTCTTTAATGCATTTGCGTCTTAGTTCTTGTATGGTAAGTGTACAACAATTTGTACATGTTACCGACTAATTTACAGACGTTCAATAGAATGTAAATTTATTAGTTAACTTTGAAAGTAGGCGCTTAAAACATTTTTGCTTTCTTTTTTCATTACAATAGAAAGTATTTATTATTTTATTGTGCTTTTTAAATTGAAAATTTTACTTGTGCTTAATAAAAGTAAATGAAAAGTCTTAAAACTTAAAGGTTTAATGTCTTCTATTCGTGTTTCTTAATTAAACCATGAAATTAAAAAATTTCAAAGTCATTATATAAAATAAATAATCTTGTAAGTTATAGACTAAAATATATTTGTTGCGGAATTTTTTCTTTCAAATTTTGTAAGCAAATTTAAATTTTCCTAAAGACCTATTTTGAATCCTTTAAAATTTTCTTCTTTTAATGAGAATTAATTGAATGTACATTTCCATTTATTTCCTTGGGATTGAAAAAAGTGTAATAATTTCTCGTTTAAAAATATGCCGTTCATCCAAACTGATCTTTAATTTTAAAAAGTCATGAATGTCATGACTGTCAAGCAGCCTAATTTTATTTTAAACTTTTACTGTAGAAGATGAAACCAGCCAAAAAATTAAGCACCCGAATTTTCGCTATATTTCGATTGTTTTCCCATCCGATTTAAAAAAATTAAATATCTTTTTGTTCATAACAATAAGCCTAACATTTCAGACAATAAAAAGCCTTTCGACAAAACTAATGGTTTTCAAGAAAAACGGTTTTGAAAATTTTATTTAGCCACCATTTTGAACAATTTGGAACAGCATGGATCGTATTTTAAATTTTTTTAGAGTACATAGGTGGGCATATTTTACCAAATTTCAATAAAACATTTCAATCGTTTCACGTTATGTAATGGTTTTCGTGAAAAATACAAAATGGCGGATAGAATAAGAGAATGGAGTTTAGTCGACATTTTTTAACGTGAAATACTTAGTTTGTTTTGGTATACGAAAATGGAGCGTGCGCTAAGGCATTTCAAAAATCCGGGATAATACCGTCTGACTAATAAAATTAGTTTTAACGTACCAGTTATGAGATAATTCATAATTTTGTCGTTACTTGTATTAACGACCCACCGGGTTGGTCTAGAGGTAAAGTCGTCGCCAAAATCAGCTGTTTAACAGCTGATTTTCGGAGACGAAGGTTCCTGGTTCAAATCCTAGTAAAGGTAGTTACTTTTATACGGATTTGAATATTAGACAGTTGTTACCGGTGTACTTTGATGGTTGGGGTTCAATTAACCATACTCTCTTAGGAATGGTCGGCCTGAGTCCGTACAAGACTAAACCTCATTTACACATCTTACACATCATCCTCATCTCATTGGGTCATGGGGTTGCTTATTGTTTTGAATTGAACAGATTGCAACGTACACAAATTAGAAAAAATAACTTGTATTAACCATAATGTGACACATAGACTTAAACAATTTTTGAAGAATTTTTAAAATAATTTTAAATAAATAACGATTTTAATATTTGTGGGGGATTATTGGGGTGAATTGAGTTCTAATAATAAAACTGTTATTCATAGAAATAACCCAAATTCTTTGTGGAAGTCGGTCAAATATGTCAAATCACATTTCATTTCTATCCATTGACAAACAAACTTGATTATAAAAAAATCTGGTGTGAAACACTCGCACGACTTTCTCTTGTCAATGCAAATTATGAACAATATAACCTAACATTAGTATTATATATTAGAAATAAACTAAAAACTAACCTCAAAAAACATAACCTTATTTTAATCACGAGTGAATGATGCAAAATTTAAATCAACCTCAGTTTGGCTTAATAATACGGAAAATCACTCTTTTCACGCTAAACTAGGCTCTGTGAAGAAAATTTTTTTAAATAAAAGTAGTAGATCTTTTAATTTCTTATAAATTTGATTGTATACACTTTTGTCGTAAAATGCATACTACGGCCGAAATCTTTAAAAATCCATTTTTTTTACACATTTTCATGAAAATAAAACAACAGAAAATCACGAAATTCCGCTAAACTAAGCGTTGTACATAGAAATGTTGAAATAAAAGTTGTAGTTTTCTAAATTTCCTACAACGTGTATTATTATACACTTTTGCCTTAAAATCCATATTAAGGCCGCAATCTTAATTTTTTTTTAATTTTTTTTTAGCTTTTATTTGTTATCGGGAACTGTAGTCTACTTTGTTGACAACTACCCAATTTCATCGCTGCTTTTTGCTGTATTTTTGTTTTTTTTGACTTGGTTTAGACATAAGTTTTGAACAGGGACCCCAGTAGAAATTGTTCATGGATGGCTGTCAACTGGTCACCATACAAAGTCGTAACCGGTGTTACTTAACAAATAATAGCGACTTTCTACCAGCTGACTGACTGGGCTGCCCCGAAGGCCATTAAAAAAATAAAAAATTTTCTACGAGAGCACAGCCTCCCCAAGAATTTCAGCAAACATAGCCCTTACCCCATCTTGTAGAGCATGAAAAATGTAGTAAATGAGGCGATTTTTAAAAACATCGCAAACGCGTGAAAAATTACACAAATAAACTAGTACTTCCGGTTGACCGATTTTGATGAAAATGTTCGTGTCGGGTCCTCTAGTAGTACCTATCTTAAGTTTCAGGTTTCAACTTCGTAAGATGTTCCGTTCTTGAGATATTTTGTTCGCACACGCGCGCGCGCGCACACACACACACACACACACACACACACACGCACACAGACCAATCGCTAAAAATATGTTTTTTTGGGTTCAGGTGTTTTGAAAACGTGTATATCCGGTGAAAACTTAATTTCGAAAATTGACATGAAAATAATACTTTTCTTCCTATGCATTCATATCTGCCCATAACAGACAGGTGGCGTGTCAAATTATTTACACTCAATCTGTTCGTTGCAGGACTAAAATAAATAAGTTCTGTTTCTTATCACATGGTCAGCCAATTAAATGACTGAATCATTTGAGAACAGAAGAGGTAGAGGTGTAAAAGACATTAATCAGATGGAGTTATCTCCTCTAAAAGTTATGAATTTCATTATACAGCTAGACCCTGTGGTGAATGAAGTGAAAGTGTCATTTGAAGAGTGAAAAATATGTGCTTTTTAGAGGGCCCGGCATGCTGATAAGCGTACTTTTCCACTCAGTGAGGAAGGCAATTGTAAACCACCTCACTCCTCGATTTACTTAGTAAAACCTCTACAGGTTCAAACCAGTCTTTCGCTGATGACCTAAACAACAACATTCATGTAGGCTAGAAAAAGTAAAAATCAGTTTTTTTAATCAATATTGAACGTTTTTAGCTAAGAAAATGTCAAAACTGATTTTTTGATTGATTACAAATATTTAGTAAGGAACTTAAATTTATGTGTATTAGTTTTAGATTATTACAGAATGATATTTCAGATTAATAACAGCTTAGATAAATTTTTTTGGAACGTAAATGTATTTATAATGTAAGTTATGGTATTATGTTGTCGTGTTAAAAAATAAAACCATAAATTATATAATTCTGTATTCCATATAACATTTACGATTGGATTAGGATATTTATCTTTTTAGTTGTTTTGTTAATGTAGCCCATATTTAAAATTTAAATTCTAAAATTTAAAAATTTATCAAATTTTTTAATAGTTAACCTTGTTTAATAATTGGTATGTAACTATTTCTTAACCTTTTAACTACTGAGTTTTTTAAAGGAAATAAAGCTTGCACAGATTAGATATTTTCATTACACTTCATACCATGATGAAGCTACATTTCATGGTTTTTCTTGAATTTTTAGTTTTTAGATTTAGTTTTCAGTAGTTTTAGTTTTTAATTTTTCATGTTTTTTGTAATTTTTAGTTTTATGTGTTTGTTACAAAATAAGTTGTAATTTGAAATCTGCAATAATGTAACATCTTTTGGCCAAAGGCAGTTGACAGTGACAGAATTGTGTTCTATAGTCAAAGTCAATTCCTGCAAAATTCTTTTTTGTTATCCTCATTATCATTCTTCTTCGTCAGATTCTATTGTTATTGGATATTCACTTAATTCTTTCGTCTGTGTGCATTTTAGAAAAAAATCAGAACAAAAATAAAAAAACACCATCTTTTTGTTTAGTTATATAGTTTGGTAAAGAAACATTCTCTAATTCGTTATTTCCAATTTCAATTGGTCCAGATTTTATATAATTATAGAGTATTAACTTATTTTAAAGCCAATAGAATGTGGAACGTAGTACTTCTGAAAAATTTGAACATGAGTTTACATCACAGTTGGTTCTAGCCTTTGCATGTAACTGCCGTCGCATATACAAGACAACAGTACTCAAAGGGTTAATTTGTATTGGCGAATTGTAAATTGTTTACCTTCTACCGGGTTGTTCACAAAAAATGCTATATATTTTTTTACTGATTTGTTTTAACCAAAAAGTTTGTTTTAATTGACGAGAGCTCTCTTTTTACTTTCTCTTACCGTGTATGAATCCCGAAGGCGAATAAAAGTATTGTTTTCATGTCGATTTTTCATAATCGAGTTTTCACTGGATATACACCTTTTCAGAGCCCATGAACCCAAAAAAGATGTTTTTAGAATTGGCCTGTGTGTGTTCATGTGCGTGAACAAAATATCTCAAGAACGAAATAACACTAATTTAAAATATAAAACTTAAGTTAGGTTCCAATACGGGACCCGCACGAAGATTTTCATCAAAATCTGTCAACCAGAAATTATAGTAGTTCCTTCGTGCGATTTCACTTGGTCGGAAGTGGCTTTGGGCCACTTTTAACCTAAATCAAAACATCAAACCCAAAGCAGGCCCTCTAACTTTTTGTGTAAATTGTTGTTTAGGTCATCAGCCGAAAGGGTGGTTTGAACCTGTAGAGGTTTTTTAAGAAAAACGAGGAGTGAGGTGGTTTACACTTGCCTTCCTCACTGAGTGGAAAAGAACGCTTATCAGCATGCCGGGCCCTCCGAAAAGCACATATTTTCCACTGTACAAATGACACCTTTCACTTCATTCACCACAGGGTCTGGCTGTATAATGAAATTACTCTCAGAGGAGATAACTCTGATTAGTGTTTTTACCTCTTCTGTTCTTATATGATTTAATTTAATTTAAATGATTTTCTCATTTAATTGGCTTACCATGTGATAAGAAACAGAACTATTTATTTCAGCCCTGCAACAAACAGATTAAATATAAATAATTTAACACTCCACCTGTCTGTTACGAGCAGTTGCCCAACGGACAGGTGGGGTGTTAAATTAATTGCACTCGATCTGTTGGTTCCAGGGCTACAAAAAATATTTCTGTTTCTTATCACATGGTCAGCCAATTAAATGACTGAATAATTTAAGAAGAGAAGAGGAAGAGGTGTAAAATACACTAATCAGAGTTATCTCCTTTGAGAGTAATAAATTTCATTATACAGCCAGACCCTGTGGTAAATGAAGCGAAGGTGTCATTTGCAGGGTGGAAAGTGGGTGCTTTTCGGAGGGTCTGGCATGCTGATAAGCAATACTCTTTCAACTCAATGAGGAAGGCAATATAAACAATAGGCAATAGTAAACCACCTCACTCCTCGTTTTTACTTAGTAAAACCTCGAGAGATTCAAACTAGCCTTTCGTCTGTTGGCCTAAACAACAAACAACATGTGTAGATTACAAATCCGAAACCGTTTGTTGCTGTCTCTTGTAGTTTCTGACATCCGGACGGACGGACATTAGAAAATAATTGATAACAATTTAAAAATTGGCACCAATAAGGGAGAAAACTACCACTCCACCCTTCCAGGTAGTCTCATGACAGTATTTTTTCATACAATAACACTATCTCACCTAAACTATTTCTAGCCTAATATCACAATATTGTTTTTGTATCTTCCTATACTTGTAAACATATGACTGTGTATATTTTTTCCATATTCGATCACAATGACGTGTACACCGGTCGTTTAGACCTAATCTATAATAACGTTGTTATTATGCCTTAGGTAAAAATATACATACACTCCACTATATTTGTATTATGTAGTCTAGACAAACTGGTTGCCAAATTTAGAATGCAGCTACCTTATTATTATGTCAATTATTATCATTATTATACAATACTTAAACATACAATACCAATTTTTTTTATCACATCGTCGGCGGGAGTCAGTAATTTATTTAAATTTTACACTTTTTTGGTAATTTGATTATTTAATCGTGTTAAATAAATAGCTAGTTTATTTGGTAATAAAATTACAATGTAATCGCTTAGTATAAAAAGAACCCACCGGGTTGGTCTAGAGGTAAAGTCGTGGCCAAAATCAGCTGTCTTACAGCTGATTTTCGGAGACGAAGGTTCCTGGTTCAAATCCTAGTAAAGGTAGTTACTTTTATACGGATTTGAATACTAGACAGTGGTTACCGGTGTACTTTGATGGTTGGGGTTTAATTAACCATACTCTTTCAGGAATGGTCAGCCTGGGTCTGTACAAGACTACACCTCATTTACACGTCATACACATCATCCTCATCTCATTGGGTCATGGGGTTGCTTATTGTTCTAAATTGAACAGATTGCAACGTACACAAATTAGGAATAAAAAAAATTAAAGTATAAAAAGGTTGTGTTATTTTTCGTCATATGTTGTTTAGGTTATCAGCTGAAAGATGTTTTGAATCTCTAGAGGCTTTAATAAGTAAAACGAGGAGTCAGGTGGTTTACTATTGCATTCCTTATTTAGTAAAAAAGTACGCTTATCTGCTTCCCTCTGAAAATTATCTACTTTCCACTCTGCAAATGACACCTTCATTTTATTCACCACAGAGTCTGGCTGTATAATGATGAAATTCGTTACTCTCAGAAGAGATAACTCTGACTAGTGTATTTTACACCTCTACTTCTTCTGTTCTTTAAATGCTTCAATCATATAATTGGCTGACCATGTGATAGTAAAAATAATAATTTTTTGTAGCCCTGAAACTAGCAGATCGAGCGCAAATAATTTAACACTCCAGCTGTTATGAGTACATATGTCACATATGGACACCTTAAATCGCCTGGGTTATTGGTTTTCCCGATTTCGCTTTAAACATTACTTTGAAATATCTGTCCGGTAAAAATTCGGTGTTCTAGCCCGGGTATTTGTATATACTGAAGTCACGAGATTTCCTTTTGTGTATGGATGTGCTGTGAGGAAAGTGAAAATTTGACAGTGCTACCAACCTCAACAGTGAGACTACTCGTACATTTCACTACTGTGCAGTTTCTACACACATTTTGTAAACTGTGGTTCATTCCGTGAAAATGGTTTCTTCATAAACCTCATAAGAAATTAATGTGACCTGTATTGCCTATAGCTTAATTACGTAGCTAGATATGTTTGATTTACTGTAATTACCAGCTACCTTATTCCATTGGAACAACATTTTCTACGAATGAATCGCCTTCTTTACTATCGCTGTTACCGGCGTCTTCACTATCAGTAAATTTTTCTCACTAGTATCTATCTAACTGTTTCCTCTTTTTACCAGGTGTCAACAAAACTATTGAAGAACAGCTTCTTCACGTCTTTAATTTCCTTATTTATTTTTCGAATTGTGGAAAGAGAAACGTTACAGAAGTTAGCCACTCGTGGCTTTTGTCATGAGACAGGGAAAGGCATTTTTGTTTAGCTTTAACTTCACAGCATTTTATTACACTGCGTGTTAGATATCGTTCAGCACTGTGAATAGTCTGCCTACGTTTTCGAGAAACTAAAATTTCTGTTTACAGTAAGAAACAGTTTTATTCGTACGGTTAACCTACAAAAGGTTCCACTATATAATGTATATGCTCTGGGTTTAGTATAAGCTGTTGTGTTTGCTGTACTGAAATCAAAGCAGTCGCGCATGCGCACTGATGTTCTTCCCCCTTTACCCCTCGTTGCAAACAAGGGCAAACTTGTGACTATAATTAACTATACAATCTCCGTGCATTATAAGAAAACGCGTTGAATTGTAAATACATCATACTGTATTCGGTTGACCGTCTGCGTTCTTAAATTCCCCGATATATTTCGATTTTTATCAGTAAAATAACCCAATCGGTAATCCGGGAAAATCTGTAATCCGGCATCATCCGAGCTCCCGAAAGTGCCGGACGAAAGAGAGGTTACTTTACTGCGTAATATATTTTTGTTGACGCTTTTGTAGTTACTTGAGTCACGAGTGTGCCCTTGTTTGCAACGAGGGGTAAAGGGGAAAAAGCATCAGTGCGCATGCGCGACTGCTTTAACTTCAGTGCAACAAACGCAACTTAGCCTATACCCAGAGCATATGCAGTATATCGTGGAACCTTTTCTAGATTAACTGTACGAATATACCTGTTTCTTACCGTAAACAGAAATGTCAGTTTCTCAAAAACGTGGGCAGACTATTCACAGTGTGAACAAAATCTATTATTCAGTGTAATAAATTGCTGTGAAGTTAAAGCTAAACAAAAATGGCTTTCCCTGCCTCTTAACAAAAGCCATGAACGAGTGGCTAACTACTGTAATGTTTCTCTTTCCACAATTCGAAAAATAAATAAGGAAATTAAAGACGTGAAGAAGCTATTCTTCAACAGTTTTGTTGACACCTGGTAAACAGAGGAAACGGTTAGGTGAGACTGATAGTGAAGACGCCGGTGACAGCGAAAGTAAAGAAAACGATTCATTCGTAGAAAATTTTGCTCCAATGGAATAAGATAGCTACTAATTACAGTAAATCACACATTTCTAGTCATGTAATTAAGCTGTAGGCAATAATACAGGACACATTTCTTTCTTTTAAGGTTTATGAAGAAAAAATTTTGTCGGAATAAATCACAGCATACAAAATGCATGTAGAAACTGCACCGTAGTGAAATGTGAGTAGTGTCTCACTGTTGAGGTTGGTAGCAGTGTCAAATTTTCACTTTCCTTCCTCACAGCCCATCTATACACAAAAGGCAATCTCGTGACTTCAGTATCTATATAGATCTGTGTTAAAATCAAAAATTTTGGATTCCGTTAAATACTTTTGATATGAATCTAATAAATATTCTCAAATATTGTGTCGGAAGATTTTTAAAATCCCTAATTTTTTGTGATGCTACAATTGATAGCCCCTGCATTCATAATGACCGTATTTAAATTAGATATTACGAGAACCAGTTGTAGTATTTCATTGTATAATATGACTTTAATTTATGGGCAATTGTTTTTGTCTGTGAGTAAAGTTTTTTTAGTGTTCTTTTTCACTTTATCACTATTAATTCTTTTCTTTTAGATTTTTAACTTTCAAAGCACGTTTTAATAGTGAGTAATTCTAAAGAATGGAATTCTTCAAGGGGAACTACTCGTATTGTTGAGAGGAATAAGGGAACGTGTGTTGCTTCCGTGGGAAATATTTAATTAGGTTTAAGTATGCATCACAAACTACCCTATGTACTATTCCCTTTAATAAACACGTTTTAATATAACATGTGTATAAATGTACATGTTAATTTTTGTTAAGCCTATAAAAATGAGGAATGTTTTTAGGAGGAATTGGTATTCTACTCGGCTAGAATACTGCGTTATTTTTTTCTTGTGTTTTTATTCATTCTATTGTTTCAGTTTTATCGTAAAAATACATCGATTTGATATTTTACTAAATACTTCGTTTATTAACGTTCATGTTCTTTGAATATTATAGAATTTATGAATTCTGTATAGTTTTACCTCGGTCATTTCAGACGATCTAAAAATTATTGAGTTGTGCTGTTAGGTACGTCACTTGTTTTCAAAGTGTCTAAAAATTCTTTGCATATAAAAACTTCTTAATTTATCTGTGACTAAGAAGTTCCGTTCTCAATCAGTGTGTTACTTCCGTTCTCTCATAAGTTGCACAAGAATGGTCCTTAATAAAAGGCTTAATTAAACGATTGGCCAAGACATGAAGATCCTAGAAAGATTGAGGCAGAATATTAAATTGAATGACCTAGTAAGAAATGAAGATGTTCACCAGAAAACTAATTTATCTGTAGTCTAGTTGTGAATCAGCACGTTGCGTAAAAAACACACAGATGATCTAAAAATTGATTGACTTTTTATCCCTAACGTGTAGGCTATACGTAGCAATCTGTTCAATTCAGAACAGTAAGCAACCCTATGACCTAATGAGATGAGGATGATGTGTACGACGTGTAAATGAGGTGTAGTCTTGAACAAATTCTGGCTGACTATTCCTGAGAGAATTTGGTTAATTGAACGCCGTCCATCAAAGTACACCAGTATCCAAATCCTGTCTAGTGTTCAAATCTGTATAAACGGTCGTTAGTTACCTTTACTAGGATTTGCACCAGGAACCCTCCTCTCCGAAAATCAGCTGTTAAACAGCTGATGGACTTTACCTCTAGACCAATCCGGCAATTCACATAATCGATGGAACTATAGTAACGAAAGTAATTCACGAAAGAAAACACCTGACTTTAAACAGCAATGTCTTTTGAACCTTTGTATGTAAAAGCAATTACGATACATCAAATTAAAGCTTGTTTTATAGTTGGCTACAGGATATACATTAACAGTTTTGGAAATAAATATTGTATTAAATATAACGAATTACGCATAAAAATTACCCTGTTTTTAACCACTTTTCCAGTATACCCAACTTCAAGGTACTTTTACTTAGCTCACGCGTATTTCAAATGTATGGGGCTACAAAGTATTATATATTAATGTAATCCTGTAACAATGAAACGCGCTTTAATTTGATGTATCGTAATTGTTTTTACATTCAATGGTTTAAAAGATATTGCTGTTTAAAGACAGGTGGTTTCTTTCGTGAATCGGACTATAGACAATTCAGCAATGAATTTCCTGATTTTTTGGCTAAGATACAGAGGTAGAAGTCGTCCGCAGACACGGTGAAGAGATATTGAAAACCTGGTGCCAAGATTTAACTGTGCCGCAAAGGCGTAGAAAAGATAATTCTGGAGGCAAACAGGAGAGGCCTGTATCTGACCTGGATGATGGAAACAAAAAGAATTTTTCTATTAAGACATTCTTTCATTTATAAAGACAAAAACATAATTTCTTGGTGACTTCTTGGATGATGAAGAAAATGATTTCTTGGATGACGACAGGATGATGAAGAAATAAGAATTTGTGTATTAATATTTTCTTCTATTCATTATGACAAAAAAGTTATTTCTTGATGACTTTTTGGATTATAAAGAAAAGAATTGTCTATTAAATTAGACAAATTCTTTTTTCTTCATCATCCTATCGTCATCGAAGAAATCATTTTCTTTATCAACCAATAAGTCATCAAGAAATTATTTTTTTATGTATACTTTCCTCGGATCATTACTACAAAAAAATAATTTCTTTAGTCTGTAATTGGGACAGTAAACAATGCTACTTTTGGGTAATTAGGATAATTTAAATAGCAATAAGATGTGATTCTTGCAAACCCTTTTTACTTTCATTCCTTATAGGGAAGGATAGTATTGTTTTCATGTTGATTTTTCGAAATTGAGTTTTCACAAGTATACGTTTTCAACTCCCCTGAACACAAATTGTTTTCTCAACAACAGTTTGTTCAGTAACAATGGTAAATATATACATAAACTCGGTGTCTCTCTTCAAATTCACGCTGAAAATAACCAAATCCTGTGACTCTGCGATCAAACTAGACGATTTTTTGAGAATAAAAATAAAATAATTTTCGTTAAAAAAATAAAAAGAGTAGGTAACAATTTTTAATTCTATCTTTTTCAAAGAAAATTTGTTTTTAATCTGATATTTTAAACAATTTATTTATTATTCTGATAGTTGTCTGTACATAAAAGCATTAGAAATATATATAAAAGTGCATCCGATGTGTGTTTTTCCTGGTGGTAGTTAAGCAACACGCCTTTGAGTAATACGGTTGCAATTTCCTGCTATTGTGTAATTTGATGAATCATTGATACAATCGTTTCTCCTTCCTAATTGTATAAATTTTGCAATGTCGATATTTCAGGATGACATGTAAGTTGTTCTGATTGAAGGGTGTACAGAATAAGGGATGTATGTAGAATTGGAAACGGAAGGGATGATGTTGGGGGAGTAAAAAGATCAATACAAAGTTGGGAGTCCCACTGACCCGGTTGTACATTCCACCCTCCTGTATCCTTGGTTGTAATAAGCCTCCTACTGCAGCTTGGCTTCAACTTCCATACAGTGCTGAATTCTAGAAGCGCCTGACATTTATTGATTTTCAGTTTAAGTTGCTTTAAAACAACGCTCTACTTCTTTTTAAATTAGATAAAACAGTTTTAAATAAAACTTAAGGTCAGACGTTGACTTAAGGTCTTTTTACAATCATGAATGATGTATTAAATATGGTATTGGAAATTCTAAAATAGTTTGCGTGTGCTTTAAGTATGTGTTAAATCCACTTGGTTGGTCTAGTGGTAAAGTTGACGCCACGAGTCAGCTGTTTAACTGCTGAATTTCGGTTCGGAGACGGAGGTCCCTCGGTTCAAATACTAGAAATACGGATTTGATTACTATACAGAGGTTACCGTTGTACTTTAATGGTTGGTGTTCAATTAACCATACTCTCTTAAGAATGGTCGGCTTAAGTCTGTACAAGGCTACATCTACTTTACTCGTCATACACATCATCCTTATTTCATTGAGTCATAAGGTTGCTTATTGTTATTAAATTGAACAGATTGCAACGTACACATATTAGGGATTAAAATGAAGTTTATGTGTTAACTAAAATTACACGTCTGAAGTACGACTTTTATAATTTTCCAGATTTGTTCCTTAGGACTTTAAAAATTTCCCATAACAGGCGGGTGAAGTGTTAAATTATATGCACTCAATCTGTCAGTTCCAGGACTACAAAAAATAGTTCTGTTTTTTATCACACGGTCAGCCAATTATACGACTGAAGTATTTAAGAACAGAAGTGGTAGAGGTGTAAAATGCACTAGTCAGCGTTATCTTCTCTGAAGGTAATGAATTTCATTGTATAACCAGACTCTATGATGAAAGAAGTGAAAGTGTCTTTTGCAGGGTGGAAAGTAGATCCTTTTCAGAGGGCCTGGTATGCTGATGAGCGTACTTTTCCATTAATTGACAAAGACAATGGTAAACCACCTCACTCTTAGTTTTACTTAATAAAGCCTCTAGAGGTTCAATTTAGCCTTTCGGCTGATGACCTAAACAACACAACAGGAGTTTAAAAAATTAAAAACTACAACTTTCATTTCAAACATTTTTTCTACAATGCTTATTTTACTGTTAATTAGTAATTTTCTGCATTTTGCCCATTAAAATCGGTAAAAATTGGGATTTTGAAGATAGATTCCTTACTATACTTTTAACGAAAAAAGTAGTATATATAACTGAAATTGTAGAAAATTAAAAAACCTGTAACTGTTATTTCAACAATATTTTACGTCAGTTAGTGATTTTACATATTTTGAAGTGCTTCTAAGGCCGCGTACAATTTTGGGTCATTATTTCATGTTTAAAATTAGGTTGTTTTTCATTCAACATTGTTTACTATCTGCCCATTACAGACAGGTGGAGTGTCAAATTATTTACACTCAATCTGTTCGTTGCAGGGCTAAAATAAATAGTTCTGTTTCTTATCATATGGTCAGTCAATTAAATGACTGAATCATTTAAGAACAGAAGAGGTAGAGGTGTAAAAGACACTAATCAGAGTTATCTTCTCTGAAAGTAATGAATTTCATTGTACAGCCAGACCCTGTGGTGAATGAAGTGAAGGTGTCATTTACAGAGTGGAAAATATGTGCTTTTCAGAGGGCCCGGCATGCTGATAAGCGTACTTTTCCACTCAGTGAAGAAGGCAGGGTAAACCACCTCACTCCTCGTTTTACTTAGTAAAACCTCTAGAGGTTCAAACCAGCCTTTCGGCTGTTGACCTAAACAACAACATTGTTTACTAACGATTAAATGTATGTTATATTTTTATCTTTTTTTTTGTTGCAGGTATGTTTCAGCCAAGTTCAATCTGGATACTAAGCGTAAATATTTTCACATTATATTTCATGAAATTTAACTGATACTCGTTTTAAAATTTTAAAACTTTTTGCAACAAATTTTATAAGAAATAATTATTTCACTGAAACTTACCATTTATGCAAAGTTATTTTTCCTAGATTTTTCTGAAATTAAAATTAATAAAAAGCGTAGATTTTCATTGGTGATTTGTATAAATTTATCTTCAGACTGTTTTTTACTTTCTCTTGCCTATATGAATATATAGGAAGGAAAGTATTGTTTTCATGTCGATTTTTCAAAATCGAGTTTTCACCGGATCTATACGTTTTCAGACCCCCTGAACCCAAAAAACATGTTTTTAGCGATTGGTCTGTGTGTGTGTGTGTGTGTGTGTGTGTGTGTGTGTGTGTGTGTGTCTGTGTGTGAACAGAATATCTCAAGAACGGAACATCGTACGAACTTGAAACTTGAAACTTAAGTTACGTACCACTACCGGACTCGACACGAACATTTTCATCAAAATCGGTCAACCGGAAGTGGTAGTTTATTCGTGTAATTTTTCACTTTTTTGCGATTTTCTCAAAAACTGGTCCTACGATTTTTTTTAAAATCGCCTGGTTTACTCAATTTTTTATTCTCTACAAGATAGGGTAGGCGGCATGTTTGCTGAAATTCTGGGTGAGGCTGTTTTCACGTAAAAACGTTGTTTTTTTTAAGATTACAGCTTTAATATGCATTTTGGCGCAAAACTTTATATAATAAAAGTTGTAGAGAATTAAAAATTCTACAACTTTTATTTCAAACAATTTTTTGTATAACGCTTAGTTTAGCGGTAATTTGCGATTTTCTGTTTTTTTTCTCACGAAAATGTGTGAAAAATTGATTTTTTTAAGATTTCGGCCTTAGTATGCATTTTACGACAAAAGTGTATATAATTTAATTTATAGAAAATTAAAAGATCTACAACTTTTATTTAAAGCATTTTTCTCTACAGAGCCTAGTTTAGAGAGAAAGACTGATTTTCCGTATTTCTAAGCCAAACTGAGGTTGATTTTCATTTTGCATCATTCACTCATGATTAAAATAAGGTTTTTGAGGTTAGTTTTTTGTTTATTTCTAATATTTTATTATTAATGTTAGGTTTATTGTTAATTATTTGCATTGGCAAGAGAAAGTTGTGTGAGTGTTTCACACCAGATGTTTTATTTCTGTGGTACTATAGGAGTTACAGGACGACTATGTGAATTTCTTTAAACAGTCTTTAAACATTACTGAAGAATGGTTTTCATGATTGAAATTTCATAAAATCTTATGAACGTTACCTACAATATCGATTAAAGGCATTTTTTAACCTGTCGTTCGAGTGGGTACTTCGATGACTGCAGTCGGATTAAAGATTTCAATTTAATTAAGGATTTGGATTTAAACTTTTTAACATTTTATTTCCCTTTTCCGATTATTTATTCCATTTTGTTCTGTCCCTGTTCCGAGGCTGTTTGTGAGTTTGCCAGTAATTAACCTTTCCTCCGGCTGGGTTACGGGCCCTGCGCAGAGTAAGCTCAGTGATGGGGCTGCCATCTCACTGTCTCCGAGCCGACAGGGCATTTTGCTTCAAGATGCCACTCTAGGTTCATTCGCCCTCTCCGCCGTTCGGAATAACCATTTCCTCTTCCGCCCTTGAGACCGTTGACCATTTCCTTTTTCCTCAGTTGATCCGCGGGTGCTTATTTTGCAGACACGCTCGCATTATTCGCACCTGTCCTGCATATCTACAGGAAACGTTCCCTATCAGCCATTGGGACGCGCCGTGTCGGGGTTGAGGCCCCCCATCCCAGTGTCTCACACAAGGTGAAGTCCAGCTCCTACTCTATTCAGAATCAGACCCTCGTGTGAGCTGACCAGGCACGGAGTACAAGTACACCGTTATGAACCGGTTGGACGGAGAGATGTGGGACGACCTCGCAAGGCATGGATGTGAGCTGGGAGTTTCAAGTTTGTGAGTTCGGAACAGGCGACTGCCTAAACCTTGAAGGAAGAAGAAGAAGAAGAACATTTTATTTCCCTCGTTTACTAGGTTGTGTTTGGTAATAGGGCGTAAATAAAATGCATTAATTTCATGAGTTAGTGAGTTATATTATGAGGTTATATTATTTATATTAGTAATAAAATATTGTGTTGTTTTTGACAGTGATATTGTTAATAGTATGCTTGCATGGCTGTTATAACGACATTTGATAGGATGTTATCAAGTGTTATCTCTTTTCTGGTATAGATTATGTTTTATTTCTTTATGATGTTTACTTTATACTGGGTTTATTAAAATATTTGTTGTTTAAATCCAACTCGTAACATCTGATCCGAGTAGTTTTTATTTATTTATTTTTTGTTTTTATTTCTTGACACTCACTTTTCTTATATAATAATTTTATAACATGGTAGAACTTCTCATAATTTTATTAATTCTTAGATTACATCACTGATTTTGTTTTGTATCTCTTGTTCTTGGCCTAGGTGCATTTTTGTTTTCACCGGATTTATAAAAAAAATTAAGTTGTATTTTCTTTAAGGGGAAATCGATTTCAAAGATCCCGAAATCAAGAAGTATAGATACTGAAGTCACGAGATTGCCTTTTTCGTATGTATGGGCTGTGAGGAAGGGAAGGAAATATTTACAGTGCTGCCAACCTCAACAGTGAGACACTACTCGTACATTTCACTATCGTGCAGTTTCTAGATAAATTTTGTAAGCTATGGTTTATTCCGAGAAAATGTTTTCTTCATAAACCTTATAAGAAACAAATGTGACCTGTAATATTGCCTGTAACTTAATTGCATGACTAGAAATGTTTGATTTACTGTAATTACGAATGAATTGCCTTCTTTACTATTGCTGTCATCGGCGTTTTCATTATCAGTCTCTCAAGTATCTACCTAACCGTTTCCTTTTTATACCAGGTGTCAACAAAACTGTTGAAGAATAGCTTCTTCACGTCCTTAGTTTCCTTCTTTATTTTTCGAATTGTGCAAAGAGAAACATCACAGTAGTTAGCCGCTCGCTCACGGCTTTTGTTAAGAGGCGCGGTTAGGCATTTTTGTTTAGCTTCAACTTTACAACATTTTATTATATTGCGTTCAGCACTCTGAATAGTTCGACCACGTTTTCAAGAAACCGATATTTGTGTTTACGGTAACAAACAGTTATATTCGTACAGTTAACCTACAAAAGGTTCCGCGATTTACTGTATATTCTCTGAGTACAGTATACGAGTTATATGTTTGTCGTACTGAAATTAAAGCAGTCGCGCATGCGCACTGATGTTTTTCCCCCTTTACCCCTCGTTGCAAACAAGGGCAAACTCGTGACTCAAGTGACTATACAGTTCTTTTTTCAATTTCTGGACAGTTTAAGAGATTCAACATCTTTATAATTTATTTAAATAATTTCGGTATCTTTATGTTTTTGTCCTTATAACAGACAGGTGGAGTGTTAAATTATTTGTACTCAATCTGTTAGTTCCAGGGCTACAAAAAGTATTTGTGTTTCTTATCACATGGTCAGCCAATTAAGTATTTAAAATCAGAAGAGGTAGAGGTGTAAAAGAAACTAGTGAGAGTTATCTCCTCTGAATTTAATTACTTTTTTTATATAGCTAGACCCTGTGGTGAATGAAGTGAAGGTGTTATTGCAGGGTGGAAAATATGTGGTATCAGAGGTCTGGCTTGCTGATAAATATACATTTCAACTGAGAATTCGATTCCCGGCTAAGGTCTAGAAATTTTCACTAGTCAAAACCCACTGTTCCGGTTATATAACCTACCGCAATCGCTAATAACCAAGCTGTTAATGCGAATTTAAATAAACTTAAAAAGAATCCTTTGAAACGACGCGTCTCATGGCTGCTAGCAATTTTTAAAAGCTTACCTTTTAAATGGGAAAAACCATTAGTGATTTATGCATCTACTCTTTAAGACGAATCGAATGATACTATTCTTGTTTCCAAATTCCGACTTTGATTTCTTTACTTCCGGTTTTAAGCCACTTCTGTCGATACCGGAACTTCAAATCCAATCCAGGCCCTTTAACTTTTTGTGTAGATTACGAATCCGAAAACCATTTTGTTGTTGTCTCATGTAGTTTCTGAAATCTGGTGTGACGGACGAACGGAAGAAACAAAATTTTAGAAGATAATTTTACAAATCTGGTGTGAAACACTCGCACGACTTTCTCTTGCCAATGTAAAAAATGAACAATATAGCCTAAAATTAGTAATTAAAGATTAGAAATAAACAAAAAACTAATCTCAAAAAACATAACCTTATTTTAATCATGAATGAAAATAAATCTCAGTTCGGCTTAAAAATACGGAAAATCACTCTTTCACGCTAAACTAGGCTCTGTAGGAAAAATCCTCTAACTAAAAGTTGTAGATCTTTTAATTTCCTATAAACTTGATTATATACACTTTTGTCGTAAAATGTATACTAAGGCTGAAATCTATAAAATAGATTTTTTACACGTTTTCGTGAGAAAAAACAGAAATGCAAATCGCTCGCTAAACTAAGCGTTATACAAAAAAATGTTGGTAATAAAAGTTGTAGGATTTTTAATTCTCTATAAGTTTTATTATATACATTTTTGCGTTAAATATATATTTAAGTCGAAATCTTTAAAATAACTTTTTTTTTACGAGAAAAGAACCTCCCTAAGAATTTCAGCAGACATGGCGCCTACCCTATCTTGTAGAGCGTAGAAAGTTTAGTAAATGTGACGATTTAAAACAAAAATCGTAGGAGTTGTTTTTGAGAAAATCGCAGATAAGTAAAAAATGACATGAATAAACTACTACTTCCGGTTGACCGATTTTGATGAAAATGTTCGTGTCGGGTCCTCTAATTAGTTGTATCTAAATTAACTTTCAAGTTCGTACGGTGTTCCGTTCTTGAGGTATTCTGTTCACACACAGACCAATCGCTAAAAACATGTTTTGGAGGTTCAGGGGATCTGAAAACGTGTAGATCCGGTGAAAACTCGATTTCGAAAAATCGACATGTAAACAATAGGCCTACTTTCCTTCCTATATATTCATATAGGCAAGAGAAAGTAAAAATTGCCACCAGTAAATATCTTTTGTACCCGTTGGCTTTTATGATTTATTAGTTGTCGGACTACACATATAACCATTGTTGTTTTGTTATACTATAAACCTATTGTTACAATACGGTAGTTTATATTATTATTTTTTAAATAATAAAATATTGCTTATGTTTTTAGTCACCTTGTACATTTAAATGTCATAAAGGTACAGACAACCAAGTAATCGTTATTAGATGTTATGTCTTACGAATTTATTTAAGCTACCTTAAATATAATAACTTCCATGTTATCCTGTAATATACATAACAGAAACGCACGATCATTTTTAACTTGCGTTGTTAATATTATTTTTAAAACTTAGCGATATTATCTTCATCTTGTTTCTTTCTAACGTTCTCTAAAATAAAACAAGGCGCTTGTTTGTTAAATTTATGACAAGCCTTTCCACTTGTTAGTTCACAATTCATCTCATAGTGTTACATTGTATTTTATTATACTGTTTCTTAGTCGCGAGTTAATCTCCTTTTAGATTCTTTGGGAGGGACGGGGACGTAATGTTGTACGATATATTCACTCAGAATTGTTACTAATAAGATTACTCGTTTTAGTTTAGCACAATTCATGGTTCGGAACAAAGAAAGAAACATATTAGTTGCCACATTATTACAAATTTATATGATTCTTTTTTTAGAAAATACAAAGTACGTTCCTCTTGGGTTTATGTATTTCTTAAAGTATTGTGATCCTTTTTATGTAACTAACGCTGTCCTTTAGAATGATCTACATTATTATACGTAAATGACAATGTCTAATGATTTTATAGATTTTTTTTAACATATTCATAATCGACTAATACGTAACTTGTTATCTATACCAATATTATAAAGACCTAGGGTGTTTTTTTATTTTTGTGCAGGCTAATTTCCAAAACTACTAAACGGATTTTCATGAAATTTTGACGTTATACTCATACTACTATTTTTATTCACAGCGACATTTATCTTTTTAAATTTTCAAAAATGAAAACCCTAAGGGCCCTAACCAAGATTTTCATAAATGTGTGTGTATGTGTGTGTGCGCACGCGCATATGAGTACGTATTGCTCGTATTGCTGTTGAAGTAGATGAAGGGGTTTGATTGTGGTGAGAGGCGTACGCGAGGGAAATTATAAAACGTTGTGTGTGTGTGTGTGATATGCGCGCGGGCGTGAGAGAGAAAAGGGGAAAGTTGCGAGGGAGAGGGAGGGGAGAGAGATTAGGAGGTGGTGGTGAGGAAGGTGAGAGAGAGAGAGAGGGGAAGAGTTAGGAGAGAGGGAGAGATGGATGGTGGAGAAGGGGAGGGGAGAAGGAGGGAAAGGGCGAGAAAGAGTGGTAGAGGAGGAGATGGAGAGGACAGAGAGTACGAGAGGTAAATGAGGAGTGATAGAGAGAGGGAGAGGGAGGGAGACTACGTGTGTTTGTGCACGCGCGCAACAAACTATTGTTAAAGACAGTAATTTATCAAAACGTGTGCGTGCGTACGTTTTGGAGTATATAGTCGATCTAGCAGCTACACAATTTCTGTTACATATTTATTAATAAAAAATTGATTAGGCCCTACACATGTTTCGCGTGCGAAGTCGCGCGAGGTATGCTCGTCTAATAATATTTTTGGTAACATTTACGATGTTATTAAAGCGGATACCACAATAGGATATCAATTTTATGTAACAATCTTACCCATAACATGCAGGTGGTGTGTTAAATTATTTGCACTCAATCTGCTAGTTACAGGGCTACAAAAAATAGTTCTGTTTCTTATCACATGGTCAGCTAATTGTATGAGTGAAGTTTTGAAGAACAGAACAGGTCGAGGTGTGAATGACACTAAAATACTTGTTTTTTGCTATTTTCTCAAAATATTGTTTTTTTTTTGTTGTCATGTACCTCTTTTTCAACCTCCATAAATGATGAAATGGAAATTTAAAGGTATCAACATAACCTCGTTCTACATATATATTAATACAGCTTTAAAAATTAATATTACGTATAATACAGAAGAAAAAATGTCTAAAATTTTTACATCCAATTTACGATTCTGCAATATCAACTGTAAAAACTTTTTGGGAAATTCTCTTGAAATAAATAAAAAAATTAGTGTAAACTTCGATAAATTAAAAAAAAAATTCTAGGGCTACAAATATTAGTTCTGTTTCGTATCACATGGTCAAGCAATTATATGACTGAAACAGTTAAGAACAGAAGAGGTAGAGGTATAAAATATACTAGTCAGAGTTATCTCCTTTAACAGTAATGAATTTCATTACACAGCCAGAGCCTGTGGTATATGAAGTGAAGGTATCATTTGTAGGGTGGAAAATGTGTGCTTTTCAGAGCGCCTGGCATGATGATAGGCATACTCTTCCACTCAGTGAGGAAGGCATAGTTAAACCACCTCACTCCTCGTTTTATTTAGTAAAGCCTCTAGAGGCTTTCAAACCAGCCTTTCGGCTAATGACCTAAACAACATTATTTATACTAATGATTAAACATAGGTTATATTTTTTATTATTTACATCGATAAGAGCAAGTCGTGTGAGTTTTTCATACCAGATTTTTTTCTGATAGAATCTATCTAATTAACACGTGTCAATCGATCGTTAGTAACGATCTAATTGTTACAGCGTATTGTCCGTAGGAAAATAATTAGGAATTTACCCTTCTTTAAAAAAAAAACGTGTTTTATCATGATAATAAAATTTTCGTATTTCAAATAAAATAAATAAAAGGTTTGATGGAATAAACTGAATGTAAATTGTTTAAGTGTAAAGAAAACTATATAGGTCCTAAGAGACTGCGTTGCAAAACTCCAGAGCTCTACTCGTTGCTAACAAACCATACTAAGGTAGAACAATATAACGCATAATGTTGGATTCGGATAACGAGTTGTCTTGTATTCTACATAAAATACATAAATATAAAGGACGTAGTGTTGTACTACAAATAAATATCAGCTGCTGTTTCGTTGTAGCCATGACGAATACAGTCCCTAATGTAATACATTTACCTAGAAGACTTGCATGTCATGAAATACATATCTAGCATATAATCTCAAGTAACTTATAACCTTTTCTATAACAGTGTATAAGGGCTACCATATAGTTTATTAAATTATATCATACCGAATATGTACATTTCATATTTTCCAACCACCTATATTGTCATAATATTTGAGGAATGGTTCTTTACACTTCCATGTTCCCGGATCTTGTTTCGATTTCAATTTTATTCTTACATTTCCTTTTCTAGTTTGTTTGTTCATATTATGATAATTTTATTGGTGGTAGTTTTTAAAATTAGCTTCTATTGGTTTGTTTTGTCTGTCCGTTCGTCATACCCAGATGTCAGAAACTGGAAGAGATAGCAACAAACGGTTTTTGTATTTTTAATCTACACAAAAAGTTAGTGGGCGTAAATTGCTACCAATAATTAAGGCATAATTAGAAAGTATGAATGTTAATCAATTTCTTCTTCTTCTCTTCACGGGTTAGGCATTTCTTTCTGTTCCGGGACCCATCTTTTCTTCGGCCTGCCAATAGCTACTTCCAACTGGTTTGTATCTTCTCGCTACACTAGGTAAGCGGCTTTCTGGCATTCTATTTAAATTATTGACCCATTGGGAACGATACCAATAGTTGCCTTATATCTTCATTTCGGATCCTGTCTAGTCTTGTGCAACCCTTGACAGATCTTAAGAATTTCATTTTGGAAGTTTGGATGTTTCTTTGTTCCCTTTTCCTCATCACCCCATGCTTCACTGCTGTATGTCAAGGCTTGAAGTGCCACCTTCTTTTAAAACTTTAACCTTGTTTCGGGTGTTGTCTTTTGCCTCAGTGTCCTATGAATCGTCCCATATATATAATTAAATTTATATAGTTTATTTTTCACGTATGCCCATAACAGCAGGTGGAGTGTCAAATTATTTACACTCAATCAGTTCGTTGCAGGGCTAAAATAAATAGTTCTGTTTATTTTCACACGGGTCAGTCAATTAAATGACTGAATCATTTAAGAACAGAAGAGGTAGAGGTGTAAATGACACTAATCAAAGTTGTCTCCTCTGAAAGTAATGAATTTCATTATACAGCCAGACCCTGTGGTGAATGAAGTGAAGGTGTCATTAGTAGAGTGGAAAATATGTGCTTTTCAGAGGGCCTGGAATGCTGATGAGCGTACTTTTCCACTCAGTGAGGAAGGCAATTGTAAACCAACTCACTCCTCGATTTAGTTAGTAAAACCTCAACAGGTTCAAACCAGCCTTTTGGCTGTTGACCTAAACAACAACACGTTTTTTACATCATAGTCATCTTCATAATATGAGAGATCAGTTCCAAGATATTTATAATGGCTCACTTGCTAAAGTATGTGTTCATTAAGGACTATTTTGGATCTTACTGGGGTCTTTCCAAAGAATGTCATGACTTTTATCTTTTTACTTTCTCTTGCCTATATGAATATATAGGAAGGAAAGTATTGTTTTCATGTCGAGTTTTCACCGGATCTACACGTTTCCAGACCCCCTGAACCCAAAAAACATGTTTTTAGCGATTGGTCTGTGTGTGTGAGTGAACAGAATATCTCAAGAACGAAACATCACTTGAACTTGAAACTTAAGTTAGGCACTACTACCGGACCCGACACGAACATTTTCATCAAAATCGGTCAACTGGAAGTAGTAGTTTATTCGTGTAATTTTTCACTTTTTTGCGATTTTCTCAAAAACAGGTCCTACTATTTTTTTAAAAAAATCGCCTGATTTTCTAAAAATTTTATGCTCTACAAGATAGGGCAGGCGCCATGTTTGCTGAAATTATTGGTGAGGCTGTTTTCACGTAAAAAAATTGTTTTTTTTTTTAAGATTGCGGCTTTAATATTCAATTAAGTGCAAAAATGTATAAAACTCAAGTTGTAGAGAATTAAAAATCTAACAACTTTTATTTCAATCATTTTTTTGTTTAACGCTTATCTTAACGGTAATTAGCAATTTTCTGTTTTCTCTCACGAAAACGTGTGGAAAATCGATTTTTTAAGATTTCGGCGTAGTATGCATTTTACGACAAAAGTGTATATAATCAAATTTATAGAAAATTAAAAGATCTACAACTTTTATTTGTAGCATTTTTCTATACAGAACCTAGTTTAGCGTGAAAGAGTTATTTTTCGTATTTTTAAGCCAAACTGAGGTCGATTTTCATTTTGCGTCTTTCACTCATGGTTAAAAAAAGGTTATGTTTTTGAGGTTAGTTTTTTGTTTATTTCTAATGTTTTATTACTAATGTTAGGTTATATTGTTAATTATTTGCATTGGCAAAAGAAAGTTGTGTGAGTGTTTCACACCAGATTTTTTTTATTGCTATCTTTATATTAGTTAATCAATTTAAAAAATCGATAAGACAATATGAAGGAACACGGAACGACAGGTAAAAATAATTATATACAGTTATAAAGAAAACAAAATAACAATTACACAGCTGTACATTAAGATTATAGGTTCAGTAACGCCACACACATAGTACGGAATTATTTATTCAATAGTATTTTGTGTAGAGTCATTAGAAATACAGTATAACTTAATGTAACAGGTTCGGATGACTGGAACGAATAAAAAATCAAACTTTAAATATAGCTTTTATGATACCGTCAAAACTTATTGTTACTTTCACGGTATTGTAAATTATTTAAAATAACTACATACTCATTTAACAGTACAGTAAAACCCATTATACTGTGAATTCTACGCTATAAATAGTAATCAGTGTATACCGTAAGGGAAACAATATTACAGAGATGATGACAGGTTTTATAGTTTCAGTTTGGCGTTTTTATAATTCCACCGAACCGCGCCATAAGAACAGGTTACTATTAGATATAAAATTAAATAAAATTTGTTTTTAAATCTATTATTATTGATAAATTGGTTTTTTTCAGTATTTAAGTAGTTTTTGACCTTAGCTAAATGTTTATAAATGCAGATCAACCGTACGATCTGGATAGAAGATATAAAAGAATAGTTAAATCAGATAGACACGTGTTAATTAGATAGATTCTATCACCAAAAATATCTGGTGTGAAACAATTACATGACTTACTTTTGTCATTGTAAACAATGTAAAATATTATTTATGTTTGATCATTAGTAAACAATGTTTTTTTAGGTCGTCGAAACGCTGGTTTGAAACATAGAGGGTTTACTAAGTAAAGCGAGGAGTGAGGTAGTTTATTCTTGCCTTTTTCACTTAGTTGAAATGATGCTTATCAACATCCTAGGCCCACCAAAAAGCATCTATTCTAGTTTTTATTTAAAGTTGATAAGCTCTGAACGTACGCATTGCCCCACTTCATAGTTAGCCAATGACTTGCCTGCAACGTTGCCAATACTTGCTCTCGTAGCTGTTATATATTTGATCAGCCATTTTTTTTTTGATCTTCAAAAAGAATTATAACCTGTGAACATACAACCAGCTGATTATACGAGGTGTGGCTATTAAATAACGAGACTGATGTAAAAAAATTATATTTTTATTTTATACATAATCACTTATTGTCACCTTCAATATACACTCCTTCTCTATCCCTGCAACGCTCCATGAGAATTTTCAATTGTTGGAAACAATTGATTCCAGTCCTTTGGAATGGAAAAATAACAAAGAAAAATAAGATTCGCATTTACAGCACAGTCATTGAAACCATTGGAACATACGGTGCAGAAACTTGGGAGGTGAATAAAAGGTATGAAGCTAAGCTCAAGGCTTTGGAAATGGATTATTGGAGGCGATGTTGTGGATATACAAGAATGGACAGAGTGAGAAATGATGATATTCGAAGGAAGATGGATCTGACTGAGAATATTGCCGATTGGATAGAGGCAAAGAGTTTGAAGTGGTATGGGCATGTGAAGAGAATGCCTCCTGAGAGATGGCCAAAGATATTATTGGACTGGGTCCCTGAGTCAAGCCGGAAAAGAGGAAGGCCGAAGCACTCCTGGCAGTATGGCATGGAGGTGGCGATGCAGGCGAGAGGACTGACAGACAATGACTGCTTGGACAGACAAATGTGGAGGGTATTAGGATGCGAGAGACGGCGACAGCTGTAAAACAAACTCGCTAATATATGGAAACAGTGCTGAAAGTCATCTTCTGTCAGCTCCTTCAGGATACGTGCCGCTTTCTCTTTTACAGCTTCCACAGACTCAAATCTTGTCCCTTTTAATGCAGATTTTACCTTAGGGAACAGGTAGAAGATAATAACACGTGATGAAACGTGGTTTTTTACTTATGATCCGGAAACGAAGCGCCAATCCATGCACTGGAAGAGCCGAACTTCACTGAGATTCAAAAAAGCTCGAATGAGCAAGTCAAAATGTAAAGCAATGATGATTGTTTTTTCTGATATCCGTGGGATTGTGTACCTTGACTAGGTTCCTGAAGGTCAAACAATTAATCAGTATTACTACCTTGAGGTACTTTCTGAACTACGTCAAAGAGTAAGGAAAAACGCCCCGAAATGTGGAAGGACAAATCATGGGTTCTCCACCAAGACAATGCGCCAGCTCATTCCGCGTTATCTGTCAAGAGGTTCCTAGGCAAGGTACTGCAGCTTAGTGTTAGAACATCCACCTTATTCACCAGATCTTACACCATGTGACTTCTACCTGTTCCTTAAGGTGAAATCTGGATTAAAAGGGACAAGATTTGAGTCTGAGGAAGCTGTAAAAGAGAAAGCGGCACGTGTCCTGAAGGAGCTGACAGAAGGTGACTTCCAGCACTGTTTCCAACAATGGAAAATTCGCATGGAGCGTTGTAGGGATAGAGAAGGAGTGTATATTAAAGGTGACAATAAGTTATCTTCTTCTTCTTCTTTCAAACAGGGATTAGGCCATGGCCTGTTCCGACCCACATTCAGCTTATATTAATAATTTTAGAAAACAGTTCCCTCAATATTAAATATGTAATTCAGTTTAATTATAATTTTATCAATGATAAATTTAATTCAATCTTATAACATTTGTTTTTTTTATCCTTATGGTAATAATCATTGCCACCTTTTCCGTGGCCTGCCTACATCTCTTTTGCCTACCGGCTGATACTTGAAAAGTTTTAGTGGAAGCCTATCGGCTGACATTCGTTCAACATGTTCTTTCCATTGTTGGCGATACGATGCAACTCTCTCATTCAGGCAGAAGATGTTCAGCTCCTTCCTTATTTCCTCATTCCTGATGTGATCTCTCCTGTCACAGCCCTTAGTTCTGCGAAGAAATCTCATCTCCGCTGCCTGCACTTTACTCTCAAGTGGTTTTGATGTTACCCAAGATTCACTACCATAGAGGAGTATTGGAGCTGCCATTGTTTTATAAAATTTCATTATTGTGTTTGTGGTAGCTTTTTTCCCCAATGTCCTACTGATACTTCCACAAATCATTTGGAACTTTCCTATTTTCTTCTCCACATCCATTTCATCTTTGTAACTTATGTCACAGCCCAGATATGTGAATTGAGACACTTGCTCCAATACTTTGTTGTCTATCACAATTTTAGATCGTATTGGGTACTTTCCTTTAAAAGCCATGATTTTTGTTTTCTCCTTTGATATTTTGAAATTATATTCTTTACAAATTTCGTGGAGGATATGTACAGATTTTTGGAGGTCATTTTCGTTTTCCTGTATTACACACAACTCATCAGCAAACAACAGTGCATTTAGGTAAACGTCTTTACCAAGATTGATTCCTAAATCTACTCTACATTTCCATTTTCGGAAAATGTGGTCCAAATATATATTAAATAAGGTGGGCGATAAACTACACCCTTGTCTAACACCTTGGTTGATCGTGATTTCATCTAGTCGATTATCACCTGTATTGACTATTATTTGAGTATTGTGGTAAAGAGATCTTATTGCGTTTACAAGATGTAAAGGATATCCTCTTTCCATCAGAATTCTCCACATAAGACTTCTATTCACTCTATCAAATGCTTTTTCAAAATCAATAAAAGCCATATGCGTTTCAAGGTTGAACTCTCTTCTTTTCTCTATCAGTCTTTTAACTGAGAAAATGTTGTCTGTGCATGAACGACCTTTTCTGAACCCACACTGCTCTTCATTTAAAACTGCTTCAGCGATACTTTTCACTCTAGAATTGATTATTTTCGAGTATATTTTATATCCTACATTCAAAAGACTGATACCTCTATAATTTTTGCAGTCATTTCGTTTGCCGTTTTTGAAGAGAGAGATTACTTCTGCTTTACTCCACTCTTTCGGAATTTGACATTTCATCCAGCATTCATTTATCAAATGTAAGAATCTTAATTCTAGTAACAAACCACCGTACTTGAAAAGCTCACCATTAATTCCATCCAAACCTGCAGCTTTTCGGTTTTTAATGTTCTTTAGTGCTTGTTGTAATTCAGCCATTGTTATTAAATCCACTGAATTATTCCGGATTTGATTTTTAGGTACATTTACATTTTCATTATCAGAATACCAGAGATCTTTGTAATGCCGTATCCAGTCATCATCCGAAATCATACTTAATGCAGCATTGTCTTTATCACTCCTATTCAAAGACCTCATTATTTTATACGCGCATTGCTGTCGTCCATGAATATCTCTCTCTATAACACTAATAAACTTTTCCCAGGACTCCTGTTGAGCCTTTCTCACAACTTGCTTTGTAATACTCCTTTTTTGCATATAGCATTCTCTAGCTTCTTGCGTTTTCTTCTGCAAAAATATAAGATATGCCTTTTGCTTTTCTTTTATGGCAGTTTCTATTTGTGGGTTCCAAATTCTCAGACGTCTATTACTCCTTCTCTTCAACCTTTTACCAAGTGCTTCAGTTGCAGCTTTTTGAATACACGACTTTATATTTCTCCATTCTGTCTCTATATCATCTGCAGTTGGAACTAACAAAAGATTCTCCTGCAACCTTCTCTGGTACAAGTCCCGTACGCTGTCATCCTGCGAAGTGAAATCTTGAAGACTTCGGTTACCTGTTTTTTATTTCTCCTGACAGTTCTCCATTTCTTTAGGATCAGCACCTTACTCATTAGAAGGTAGTGGTCGGTATAAATATCACAGCCCCTATAGACTCTTACATCTTGTACTAAACTCTTCATTTTATTATTTACAATGATGTAGTCGATGATGGATTTTGAGCCTCTAGCACTCCAGGTGAACTTATGGATATCTTTCTTTCTATAAAATGTATTTGTTATCTTTAGGTCATTGAAGGAAGCAAATTGTCTTAGTTCTTGTCCATTCTGGTTCATCACTGCTTCTCCAAAAGTACCTAGTAAACCTGGAATAGGGATGTTTCCGACTCTTGCATTGAAATCCCCAACAATTGCAACGTGTTCTGTTTTGCATATATTCTGCACTATTTTCTGGAGATTGTCATAGAAGGTTTCAGTCTCTTCTTTTTTCCCTTCATCTGGAGCATATATTCCGACTACCGTTAGATAACCTCTCTCAATTTTGAGTCTAACAGATACTGTCCTCTCATTTATATAGGTGTAATCTTGAATGGCATCTTTCCATTTGTTATTCACCATTATTGCAACTCCTGCACTTGCTCGTTGATTCTGAGGTACTCCCTTGTAGACCATCCAATAATCATTCAAATCCATTGTCCCTGCAACTTTTTCTTTGTCTCAGCAATCACTGCTATGTCAACTTTCTGCTTCGCAAGACAATCATTCAGTTCATAAATCTTATTCGATAATCCTCTAACATTCCATGTAGCTAAATTCAAAACATCCATAATCCCAAATCGTTTTTGTTTTGCAATCCTATTTGTTTTATAATCCTTTAAACCGGTCCTATTTCCGAGGCTGTTTGTGAGTTTGTCAGTAGTTGATTTGATCCCCTGGCCGCGGTACGAACGCTGCGCAGGTTAAGTCCAGCGGTGGGGCCGCCACCTTGCTGCGTCTGAACTCACAGGATTTGTGTAGGGTTTTCTCCCCTAGACGAGTTGCTTTCACTACAGCTACGAGCCTTGTCTACCCGTTGATTCTCTCTTCACAGTCATATTTCCTTCGTGCCTGCTACTTCCTGAGACGCTACTGGTGTTAGGCAGCCTTCAGGTTGAGAGAATCTGCTACTGTGAGTAAACTCACTGCCCCCAGCACTGATCTGCTTGTCGACCCAGCTTCCCGCCTGGATTGGTTACCCGACCTTTCACTGGGTTGCTCGACGTAACAGGGGGCACCTCTTATAGGTTACATGCTGGAGTTGAAGTGTGAGAGGCTAGAGGAAATCTCTTGCATGAAGTCCTTAGATTACGCATCCGATGTTAGGTGCTTACGCATCAACACTTCCATTGCCCAGAGCCATAGCTCCCCCTAGGTTGATTCCTAGAGCCCACAATAAGTTATTATGTATAAAATAAAAATAGAATTGTTTACAACAACAGTCTCGTTATTTAATAGCCACACCTCGTATTATAACGTATTAGCCTACATATTATTAACGCGCTCCGTAATCGATGTGTTCATTACGAGATGCAAGACACGAGTGAACTACTGCGGCTTTTATACGCATACGCACGTAATGTTTGTCAGGCTGATACATTCGTACAATCTGACAACGCTGGCAAACGTACTGATTGGTCTAAACACGTGGAACAGCAAAACTCATCAACGATGAAAAGCATTGTACTTACCACTCTGCAAATGACACCTTCACTTCATTCACCACAGGGTATGCCTGTATAATGAAATTCATTACTCTCAAAGGAGATAATTCTGTACTAGTATCATATACACCTCTACCACTTCTGTTCTTAAATGCTTCAGTCATATAATTGGCTGACAGTATGATAAGAAATAGAACTATTTTTTCTAGCCCTTGATCGAGTGTAAATAAATTTAACATTCCACCCTTGTTACAGGCAAAGTCTTTATTAATTTTTACATTCTGTAACATTACAATAATGGTATTCCCGAGGTAGTTTATTGTAAGAAATTGTGTATCGTATAAGATGAAGTGTATTGAAAAAGGATAATGGATTGCGTGTGAATGAATGTTTTGAATGTGAATTCTCGGAAATCGAAACTAGTAGAAACGTTTGTATTTGTTTTGAGTACTTCTACCATAATCTTGTGAAACGGAGAATAATGAAATGAATGTTCTCGATTTACGTCAGTTAGTTGTTACTTTGACTGTGAACGGAATTAGTATTATCGGGCCATTTTGAAATAGTGTCGTTACGGAACCGGTTCTGAATTACGTTAATAGTGGGTGTGTGTACGGGTGGTTGTGTTTGTGGACAGGTAAATTATTGTTTTGATTGTTAAACGACAATATCTTATTTATGACCTTGTGATAAGAAACAGAACAATTTTTTTTAGCCCTGGAACTAGCAGATAGAGTGCAAATAATTTAACACTCCACCTACCTGTTATGGGCAAGGCTTGTTTTTTTAGGTCATCAGCCAAAAGGCTGGTTTGATTCTGTAGAGGTTTTACTAAGTAAATCGAGAAGTGAGGTGGTTTACCATTGCCTTTCTCACTGAGTGGAAAAGTACGCTTATCAGCATGCCGGGTCCTCTGAAAAGCACATATTTTCTACTCTGCAAATGACACTTTCACTTCATTCACCCCAGGTTCTGGCTGTATAATGAAATCCATTTTTTTCAGAGGAGATAACTCTGATTAGTGTCTTTTACTTCTCGACCTCTTTTGTTCTTAAATGATTCAGTAATTTAATTGGCTGACCATGTGATAAGAAACAGAACTATCTATTTTAGCCCTGCAACTAACAGATTGAGTGTAAATAATTTTACACTCCACCTGTCTGTTATAGGAAATAAGGGCAAGGTCTATTATACAACAAATATTTCTACATGTAAATCAATAGATGTATCGTAAATAAAACTTGTTTACTGGAATGTTTTTACCAGTATTGATACTTGATAATTGATATTGCATGTATGCACCCAAAGAAAGCCTGATACATAATACATGAACTAGTGAAATACATAATAAGAATTATTCTGATGAATACAGAGCAATTATATGAAATACACTTGATTCCTTGTTAAGTACCGACCGTCTTGTAACGAAACTTCATAAATGGTAAAGAATTTACTATTGTATTTAAATACAACGCAGATTTAAAGTTGCTTACGTTGAGCTTGCACACATACACGCCCGCGCTTGGTTTTATGTGATAAATAGCTAACGACATTCCTAGAGGACGTGATTATTTTCTTAAGTAAAGTTTAAAAAAAGTAATCAGCTGATAAATTTTTCAGTTTCCTATTACGTTAATGATATCCTTATGCATCCAGATAAATCCGTTAGAGATTATTTGAAATATAAAATCGTTGGATTTCATTTAAATGTGAAATAACATTGAGAAATGGCTGACTCCTTACCGTAGTGGTAACGCGCTAGTTACAATACTCACACGAATTTCTCTTGCCAGTATAAATAATGAACCATATACCTTTGTTTAAACAATTTAGTAAAAAATATAAAATGAAAAGACATAACTTAATTTTAATCATGAGTAAATGGCCCAAAATGAAAATACGAGCGTAAAACTACGGAATTTTTGTTTTGTTTTACGTCTGACTGTTTTGCAATTGCCGCTAATGCAGACGGTGAGAAGGATGATACATGAAGGTGTGATGAAAAAATGCCAGATCTGACCGGGAATAGAACCCGGGACCCCGGCATAAAAGCCAGTTGCGCTAACCACTACGCCAACGGGACGGCCAGAATCACTAATTGACACTAAAGTGTCAATGTAGACTACGGCTATGTAGAAAATAAGTCTGAAATAAAATTTGTTTTTTTAAATTTTGTATGACTTCGATTATGTAGTACATTTTATTTGTAAAATTCATTCTAAGACCGCAATTTATTACCAATTTTGATGTGGAAACCGCAGAAAATCACTACTTAAAACTTGTAGATTTTTTAATTTTCTACAATTTTTGCCCTAAAATGCATATTAAGGCCGCAATCTTAAAAAACCAGTTTTTTACCATGAGAGCGCAGCCTCCCCAATCATTTTAGCAGACATGGTGCTTACTCTATCTTGTAGAAAATAAAACTGTGTTAAATGAGGCGATTTTTAGAAAAATCGTACGAGCGTTTTTGAGAAAATCGCAAAAAATTGAAAAATTGTACGAATAAACTTCAACTTCCGGTTAACTGAATAAACGAATTGGTTTGTAATTACAGTGTGTGAGGGTAATCAAAATTTCTCAAGAACGGAATATCCTATACAAAGATAAACTTAGAACTTAAGCCTACTGCTAGGGGACCCGACTCGAATATTTTCATAAAAATTGGTCAACCAGAAGTAGTACTTTTTTTGTGTTTTTTGCCTTTTTTGCGAGTTTCTCAAAAACGGCTTGTAAGGTTTTTTTTAAAAATCACCTTAGATACATTTTTTATTCTTTACAAGATAGGGTAAGCGCCATATCTGTTGAAATTCTTGGAGAGGCTATGCTCTCTTGGTAAAATTTATTTTTTAACGTTACGCCATTATTGTGCATTTTAGGGCAAAATGTATTAGAATTAAAGTTGTAAACAATTACAAGATCTATAACTTGTATTTCATACGTTTGTTTTTACAACGCCTAGTTTAGATCAATTAGCGATTTCCACATTTTTAAGTCGAACAGTGGTTGGTTTTCATTTTGCGTCATCACTCATGATCTAAATTATGGTTTTTTTGTATTAGATTATTTATTCAAGATTAAACATATTTATATTATTCATTACTTACATTGACAAGAGAAGGTTATCTGAGAGTTTCACACAAGATTTTTGCTGAATATTCTCCCATTTTAGACGTCTTTCTAGGTGTAGCCGTTTCTGTGTGTGGAAATTGTTAGTTGTTTAATTATATATGTAGACGATTTTGATGATGAAGTGTAAAAATGTTAGGTATGAACTTTAACAAAATATACGAAAAATGTACGAAGTTGTACTAGAAAGTAATCTTTTGGAGCATCAGTTTAGGAAATTTACATCAGAATATATAACCAACGTTGGTGGTAACTTTTTTGTACATATATAAATATAATAGAACCCTTACGGTAAACTTTTTTTTTTAATTTGATGTATGGAAGTTTATCGATAAATCATTGTACTAGAACACGAAGCAATTAATTTATCTAAGGGTAAATCTAGTTGCTTTGTGATGCGTGGTCGGTGTACAACTAATATAATTTGCCCTGAAGCAGTCATTTTAAATGTATTAGAAGATGAGCCGCCCAACATACATTAAAAGGGTTCCATACCTATTTCTCTTTACCAAATTCTCTCCCTTCGTTTCAGGTTATCGATCAATTTTCTCCCTTCTCTTTTAATTATGTTTTAGATAAATTTACTGATTTTTGTTAACATAAAAAATTATTATTTGTAGGTTCAAACGATTCTTGACTAGGGAATTTGAAAGTATATCCTCAGCAAAATCATTAATGTGCAAAACAGTCGAACGTAAAAACAAGACAAAAAATTAAACTTCATTACTGTTCTTTAAACCGACCAAACAAATACACCTTTGGGTGGTCCTACTCAATTTCAAGCTTATACGAATGTATGGTTAGAGATATCTCGTATCTAGAAGCAGCTGGAACATTAGTTGGCAGAGTTAAATTAAAAGTTCCAGGCAGTAAAATGTTAAGTATTGTATTGTCTACGTTGTAATGAAATATCATTAGTTATCATTGCAACGAGTTTTGTATTTTTAACAAGTTTTAAAGTAAAAAATAATCGTTGAAAATTTCTTTTGTTCAAATAATAATAAATTATGTTAACAGTCTGAGCAACAATCAATTTCAACAATTCAACAAACAATCAACAAACAATTTGTGAACAGTCTGTTCACAAATGAAATTCAACCAACCACCTTTACTGAATGTTAGAAAAATTAATAAATTTTTCTGTATCTACTCTATAAGAAAAATTGAATGACAGTATTTTTGGTTCCAAATTCTGAATTTGATTTTATTAAAATCGCCTGGTTTACTAAATTTTTTATGCTCTACAAGATAGGGTAGGCGCCATGTTTGCTGAAATTCTTGTTGAGGCTGTTTTCACGTAAAAAACATTACAACGTAGACAATACAATACTTAACATTTTACTGCCTGGAACTTTTAATTTAACTCTGCCACTTAATGTTCCAGCTGCTTCTAGATACGAGATATCTCTAACCATACACTCGTATAAAATTTCTTGACTTCAGGAATTTGGCTACTTCCGTTTGAAACCGGAAGTTCGGACCTTATTCAGGCCCACTAACTTTTACTTTCACTTGCCTATATGAATATATAGGAAGGAAAGTATCGTTTTCATGTCGATTTTTCGAAATCGTGTTTTCACCGGTCTGCACGTTTTCAGACCCCCTGAACCCAAAAAACATGTTATTAGCTATTGGTCTGTGTGTGTGTGTGTGTGAACTGAATATCTCAAGAACGGAACATCGTACGAACTTGAAACTTAAGTTACATACCACTACCGGACGTGGCACGAACATTTTCATCAAAATTGGTCAACCGGAATTAGTAATTTTCACTTTTTTGCGATTTTCTCAAAAACTGGTCCTACGATTTTTTTAAAATCGCCTGGTTTACTAAACCTTTTATGCTCTACAAGATAGGGTAGGCGCCATGTTGCTGAAATTCTTGTTGAGGCTGTTTTCACGTAAAACAATTGTTTTTTTAAGATTACGGCTTTAATATAATGCATTTTAGTGCAAAAGTTTATATAGGCCTAATAACTAATGTAGAGAATCAAAAATTCTACAACTTTTATTTCAAACTTTTTTTTGTATAACGCGTAGTTAAGCGGTAATTAGCGATTTTCTGTTTTTTTTTCTCGAAAACGTGCAAAAAATCGATTTTTTTAAAGATTTCGGCCTTAGTATGCATTTAACGACAAAAGTGTATACAATAAAATTTATAGGAAATTAAAAGATCTACAACTTTTATTTAGAGCATTTTTCTCGACAGAGCCTATCTTAGCGTGAAAGAGTGATTTTCCGTATTTTTAAGCCAAACTGAGGTTGATTTTTATTTAGCGTCTTTTGCTCATGATTAAAATTAGGTTATGTTTATTGAGGTTAGTTTTTTTTTGTTTAAATCTAATGTTTTATTACTAATGTTAGGCTATATTGTTCATAATTTTCATTGGCAAGAGAAAGTTGGTGTGAGTGTTTCACACTAGTGTTTTGTTCTTTAAAAATTACTATTATCATCATCATCATCATCATCTGTCAAGGATTAGGCTCAATGGCCTGTTCCGACATCTATCTCTTTTTAGGTGTTCCCAAGCCTCGCTTTCCTCTAGGTTTATATTTCCATGCTCGCATTGGAAGTCTGTGAGCTGGCATGCGAAGTAAATGGTTAGATCAGTTTCTAATATATATTATTAACGTGTCCAACAGTGACTGAACATTTAACTCGACGTGGGTAGCTTCGTTACGTATTCTATCTAACCGGGTACAAACTTTGACTCCCTGTAAAAATCTAATTTCAGCAGCCTGGGTACGAGATTCATTCTTCTGTAATGACACCCATGTTTCACTCCCATATATTATGAGTGGTACAGCCATTGCTGTATAAAATTTCATTTGGGTGTCCTTTCTCGTTTTCTTTCCTATTGCCCTGCGAATAGAACCGCATACAACGCTGAATTTTGCTAGGTTTCCACTCACGTCATCACCTTCGTCATAGGAAATGTTGCATCCTAAATATTTAAAATCTCGAACTTGTTCTATTGTTCGGTTGAAAAGTATAATTTTTGAGCGAACCGGCCATCTTCCCTTGAATGTCATAATCTTATAAAACATACACACATTTGGAAACATTAATATTCCGACAGTTATTGTAATACGAAATGTAATCACCTTTGACTTTCATCTTGTATTATTCCTTCCTAATTATAGAACTTCCATTACATTCTCCATTGTTGATAATTGACATTCATCAGTTTGTTCGGTGGTCCATGTTGCTTCTGAAGGAGAGAGGCAAAGATTAGTTGACTGACAGACGGCGGAAAGTCAATCTGCTGCCCAACCGGTCGTAATGCCCTCAGGTGACGTCTCCCGACTACATCTTTACTCTTCTGACCATTCTAGAAATACTAGAAATATAATCTACTCACTTACTCGTTATCTCTTCGTCTAAATAATGAGTAACTCATTATTTATGTTGAACTTAATTAGTCTTCTAAAAATAATACTAATAGTAAAGCTGTAGTTATGTTCAATACATCCATATATGGTTTTGGAATCCTATTCGCACTTTACACTTCCCATCCTGTATTATTTAAATACTTACACAAACATTTTTTCAAGTGGATTTAATTATTAAAAACCTATACTGTTTATTTTAATGATTATTATTTGAAGCCAACTTTTTGATTTACTAATCATCGGTTTGGCTTCCGTTCGAACCATTCTACAATTCACCAACTGCATAGAATGGTCGATTATGTTGATGAAGCTCTCGAACGTAAAGAGTATCCCGCAGGTGTTTGTCTCGATATAAGCCAAGTCTTTGATCGGCTTTGGCCCAGCGGAGGAAAGTTAACGCCCCCTATTTTGTTACCAATAAAACGCTACACTCAGACGTTTTCTTAAATGTTTTTTAAATGACGTTTTCTTAAAACTATACAAAATTTAGGAAGAAACTCTTGAACCACCATAACCCATTGATCTCAAATCTGGCTACGCAGACTCTCCCAAACAATCCAATAAGACGTATAAAACGTCGATGGACCCGGGACCTCATCAATTTACGTAGTACTGTAATTGACTATCCATTACAGTGTTCTAAATGGTGCACTTAATGCTACACTTATCTATTCACGTCGAAGTTCTGTCACTGGACTGTGTCTCCACTCACGTTTATTTATCGTGTTATTTTTTTCCAAATTTTGTGTTATCACATTCATTTATTGTTTCCAACAGATTGTGAGTTTTCTAAATAGAAAAAAATTTTTTACTTACACCTTTTCTTTAATTTTTGTAAGTCTCTTCATAATTAATTTATAAAATTCGATTTAACTTCAATCTACTTCAACAAAACTTATTACATCATTTTATTTTAAGAAAAACCATCTGAGATTATTCAAAAATACAAATATTTGGGAAAATTTTTTAACGAAAATAACGAATGCGCTGAAGAAATCAAAGCTGGAATTTGGAAAACAAGAACTGGTTTCAATAAAATGAGAAAAGGTACAGTGGAAACCTTACATTACAGTTAAGAATTTGAATTCTTAGATATTATGGTTTCTCAGAATTTTTGTACTACTATCTTAAAAACAAAATTTTTACCTAAAGAGCACAGCCTTCCAAGAATTTTAGCAAACAAGGTGCTTATCCTATCTTGTTGCGCATAAAAATGTTGTAAATAAGGCACTTTTTATTTTAAAAATCGTAGGAGACATTTATGGGTAAATTACAAAAAAAGTTAAAAATCGTACGAATAAAATACCACTTACGGTTGACCGTTTTTGATGAAAGGTTTCTTGTCGAATTGCTTTGTGGTACCTAATTTTTATTCCAAGTTTCAACTTAGTACGATGTTCCGTTCTTGAGATAATTTGTTCACACATTCACACTGGCCAATCGCTAAAAACATGTTTTTTGAGTTCAGGGGATCTGCAAACGTGTATTTCCGGTGAAATTTGGACATGAGAACAATATTTTTCTTTCCTATATATTAATATAGGTGAAGAAGTAAAAAAATTGTTATTTTTTTGGTTTAAAATAAAAGTAATCAGGAAGTTGAAAAAGGCTCTGGATTTCACAAAATTCTATATTGTGTAATACCCTAATGTTATATTTTTTATGAAAACTAAAAAACTGAAATAAAAATAAATAAAATCTAAGTCTTAAGTTCTATTAATTTAAGGCAGAGAGAGTTTTAATCATAGCTGTCTATATTTTTTGGGGATTTTTGTTTTTAGTTTACTTAAAGTCGCATTAACAGCTTGGTTATTACCGACTACGTTGGGTAATGAAACAGTGGGTTTTAACTCGTGAAAATTTCCACACCCTAGCTGGGAATCGAACCCGGGACATCCGCGTTGTAGACTAGCGCGCTACTATTACACTACGGAGGCGGCAATTGTTTGTGAAATTATTCTAACAATTTTTTTAATGGTGAATGTAACATTCAGTTAAATATTATTACATTTTATTCAATTTTATCTTTCTTTGATGTAGTAATTTTTTACCAAATGCTATAAATATGTTATATAGTATTGCACAATATATTTTCTGTATAAAATTACACCTGTTAAATTACTATATTATATCTGTTTGGTATTTATATTATTTTTATTTGCATGCTTCAAATATGCTGCACAATTTAAATAAATATTTGGAATAATTCCAGATTCTGATATAAATTACTTCCGCAGTTCACAATTAGGGAAAATCATGCAAGTAACAAGTAGGTCGAAATAACAATGACCTCTCAAATATTGTAATGACCAGTTTATATAAATAGTTATCTAAAAGTATTTATTGATCTGATAAAATTTTATTTTTGTGATAAAAGATTTGGTTTATTTTATTACGAGATATTTCATAATAAGGGGTAACAATAAAAATAGTGCTGTAGAAATAGTGCTATTGGAAAGATTACCTCACCAGATTTCTTTTAAATTATTTCGAAATCACTTTCTTTGTATTTTCACATTCGGATTTGAAATATTTTAGCAGCTGAAATGAGGTTTTAAAGAAGGGCGGAGGGCTGCTCGAGGCTGGATGTAATACATAACGAGGAAATTAGATCCGAGTTGGTTGTATTTAGCTTGAATGGAAAAGTGGAGGAGTACCGGAATCAGTGGAGGTCTTCCCACCACCCTCTTCCAATTGGAACTTATTCCGTCACTTTTAAAGGTATTCTCTCCTCTGGCATACGTTCCAAATGTTGCCTCCATTGATTCTGGTACTCCTCCACTTTTTCTAAAGCTAAATACACCCAACTCGGATCTAATTTCCTCGTTATGTATTAGATCCAGTCTCGAGCAGCCCTTTTACTCTTCTTAAAAACCTAATTTCAGCAGCTTGGATCCTACTTTTTTGGCGTTTTGTGGTAACCCTTGACTCACTTCCATAAAGAAGGACTGGGGCTGCCATTACCTTGTAGAACTTCTCTACTATCTCTATTACCCAGTGTCCTGTTAATGATACCACGAATAGCTTAAAATTTATTCATTTTATTTTCTACATCCTAGTCCCTATCAAAGCTTACATCGCAGCCCAGATAGTTATAGTGAGACACTTGATCTAATACTACATAGGAGTCTAAAACAATCTTCGAACGAGTGGGATACTTCCCTCTGAATGCCATAACCTTTGATTTATCAACCGAAACTTGAAAATTATACTTTTTACATAAATAATTTAAAACATAACTGCTCTTTGAAGCTCATTTTCACTCTCCTGGTATTTTTTTGCATATACTCCCAATACATTTTTGAGCTTTTACAAACGCTTTCAAACTCATCGTATTCTTGTATAAATTGTTTTACAAATGAAATAAGTTGCTGTTGGTCTGACGATCCGATTTCAACTTGGTAAAAAAGTTGTATCAACGTCGCCTCTAGCAATGTAGGGTGAAAACAATGCGATCGGTTCTTTAGTAGTAGGGTTAGGGTAGTAATTTCGTTTAGGGTCGCTGCCTGTATGGGGTTTGAGGTACAAGTAGTACAAAATACAGGGAGTAGGAGGGCTGTTCGTGTGTATTTTGAGATCGATGGTAGTGGTAGTTGTGTAGGTTGAAGTTGTGGTGAGGGGTTCGAGCCTGGGCAGTCGGCGGGGCGTGTAACCTGGCAACCGTCCGCCCAACCACCTGACTGCACCCAAGGGTGTTTTCTATTATGTAATGTTATAACTGAAGTCATGCCTGCCTACCTTGTTTAGAAACCCCCCGACTCCTCTCCACCATCCTCTCTCTGCTGGTTCACGTATTTTCTCTTGCACCTACCTTCATTAATTTATTCATTTCAGTAAAAAAAACGATCCATTTTCAAAACACTGGACGTATTTTTCAAAATAAATGGTATTAATTAATATTCTTGCACACATTTTTAATTCACGTGAAAATTGAAATAGTTCATGACATCGCTAACTGCAAGTAATTTATAATTTATGACGTCATACATTTTATCTAAATTATTTATTTATGAATTCATTAGTTCTTACTCTTACCTCCGAATCTTGGAAATATTAATGATTTTTAACCTATTTTCCTTTCTTCCATGTATTTCTCCTTTTTTTAGTATGACTTCCTTATTCATCCATTACCTATCTGTTTTTCTTTTGCTTTAATCTTCTGTTCAACCCCTGAGGAATAAATTTCTGCGTTTTAGCTGATAGGGAAATTTTTGTTGTAAATGAATGGGTGAGTTAATGCTTTGAAATTGTTATATTCAGATTTTTCGTTAAAGTCACATTGTAGTGTCGCTTAAGATAATTTTTGGAATTACCTTACACCGCAAGTTGAATATTTTATAACTATGTCATCCGTTTGTTTACTTGGGGTGAAGTTAAGTCAATTTCTGTGACTCTTAGGCAGTAAGTCTCAACTTTATCATAAAAATGAAGTTCTCTTATACAAAGTGATACTGAAACCAGTTTGGATTTACGAGTTAGATGGGCTACAGCTAGTTCATCGAATATAGAAATACTCCAGCGCTTTCAATCAAGATCCCTGAGACTGATCACTGCACCCGCATGGTGTATAACCAATGAAATATTGCACGATCTAAACCTGCCCTTTATCTCCTCCTCCTTCTTCTTCTCCTCCTTCTTCTGCTCCTCCTCCTCCTCCTCCTCCTCCTCCTCCTCCTCCTCCTCCTTCTTCTTCTTCATTTCATGGGTTAGGCAGAACTGTCTGTTCCGGAAACCACCTTCCCATCGGACGACCGACACCCCTTCGACCTTTCGGCTTATTACTATGCTAATCTATGCGAACGGTTTCCTTTCATGCGTTCCAGATGATTACTCCAGTTGATTCTATACTCATTCATCTTCATATCCAGGCTAAATATTTGTAACTCTTGTCTTATAATGTCACTTCTTTTCTTGTCCTCAAAAGTGCAGCCCTTCAGGGCCCGAAGAAATTTCATTTCCGCAGCTCTAACTTCAAATTAAACAACTTAATGAGAAACATTTTAAAAAGTTACCAGAGCATCAGAATCCGTTCGCCATCAACCTTTTCGACAGGAGTGAAGATACTCACAGACTATAACTTTTTAAAACTTTGGACTTACTTTAACTATTTTATTAATCATTTAACTCATTTCCTCACTATGATGCGTACTTTTATTTATATGTTTCAAATCTTCATTAAAATATAATTGGAAATTAAAAATGAGTAACTAAATTATTAAATACAAAAAAAACATAGACTCATACACACATGCCTCCTTTACAGGTATTTTTTCCAATTATTTAATTTGCTTTTGTTTTTAAAGTAATTTTTAAGAATTAAAAAAGGTAATGTTAGCTGATAAGCATACTTTTCCACTCAGTAAGTAAGACAATTGTAAACCACCTACTCCTCGTTTTACTAGTAAAGTCTCTAGAGGTTCAAACCAGCCTATCGGCTGATGACCTAAACAACTCATAATTGGCATCATGGTCATCCTCATCTTCAACTTCAACTACTTCATGTTTCAAGATATTGCACTGTTCCGAGTCAATTTTAGTATAGTTTTATTGTTCAGGGGTTAGTCTTTTTTTTGAAACACGCTACTCTGAGTGTGTTTTATATATTTTCATTCTAAGAAAGTTATTATTCAGAATTTTATTGTCTTTGCTTAAAGTTTCTACTTCAATTCACCAATGCCTCTTGAATACGCGTATATATTTTAAACGAAATGAGGGAAAACAGCGCTCTCATTTTTTAAACCCTTGGAAACTTGAAACAGTCTGCTTATTCGATTTCCTTACGTGACAATGGTCTTGTATTTATTATACAAATTGTATCCACTTTACATTTATAATTAGTCATTACATTAGTTTAGGTTAGGCTCTATGAAGTAGGAGACAAACATTTTTACAAAGAAAAAAAATATGAAACGCATTAATTACCTATCATTGTAGTCTGGTAAAAGATACAATAGCTGCAACTGAATATGGTAATTTTTATATTATATTATCTTCCATTACATGATAAAACAGGAAAAAGAATTACAGTTGAAAATGCTCCTGTGGTTAAAGATTAAATAGGTAATAGACCGATAAGTTAAGCCTGAAATGTAATAGTAAACCTGTAGGGTTATTGTCAGCTGCCTTTCTTCAACAAGAAGATTGGATAGGCAGATGCAAAAGCCACAAAGCAGAATGCATCAAAACATTTTCATGTGTGATTGTATAGGGTGAGTCAAAAACTATAAATACATTTGTTCACTTCATTTTATTAAATTTACAAATGTGTAGCTCTGCAAAACCAATTTTGTATACCTTGGACAATTCGAATTGGCACCAGCAGCTTCGGTGTTTATCTACTCCACTCATCGCCCCTCGCCATGCAACGACGGTACAGTCACAAAAGTATACAATCGCTGTTGTAATGTGCGACTCACGCACGATCACTACGCTTTGTTTTCACTGTTGTTATTAATAATCTGTCAGACGTAATGATGTGACTAATGTGTTTTCATATATGATTTTCTGTTTATTATAATATATTCAGACCAGTTTGTTTAATTAGTTGCATGCGTCTGTAGAATATAGTTTAGTGAGTTTTTGCAGTTTAGTTCTTGTAATTTATAATTTTATTTTTTACTGGGACAAATTAAATACATATTTTAAAATGAAATAATTATATGTATGTTTGTACATTGAAATAAGATTGTAGGCATTTGCGTACATTAAAATTTTTAGACCTTGTTGAAAGAATAGGTTATGGATATACTTTATGCGGAACTGTTCGTACACGTAGAGCAAGAGTTGTGCCAGATCGAATTGTCCACAGTAAGTTCATTTTACATCACTTGAATATTTTTGAGAACGCCAGTTTTCAACAGTTTATGTTTCTAAATATTTTAAGGCACAGTGTTGTGCCCGTAACAGGCAGGTGGAGTGTTAAATTAATTGCACTCGATCTGTTGGTTCCAGGGCTACAAAAAATAGTTCTGTTTCTAATCACATAGTCAACCAATTATATGACTTAACTATTTAAGAACAGAAGAGATAGAGGTGTAAAAGACACTAGTCAGAGTTATCGCCTCTGAAAGTAATGAATTTCACTATACAGCTAGACCCTGTGATGAATGAAGTGAAGATGTCATTTGCAGGGTGGAAAGTGAGTGCTTTTTGGAGGGCCTGGCATGCTGATAAGCATACTCTTTCAACTCGGTGAGGAAGGCAGTACTAAAACACTTAACTCCTTATTTTTACTTAGTAAAACCTTTAGAGGTTCAAACTAGCCTTTCGGCTGTTGACCTAAACAACAACAAATTACAATTAATAATGTTACTTAAAGCTACAAATAAATTATAATTACTACCATTAAATGACTTAACCAGTAACTAGATTATCTCGCACTTATTTTTAACTAAATCCTACTTACAAACGATTATAGGATGTATACAGTATACGCTGGACCTTTTCGCAAACGCAATTGTTAACTTACACGGTACACAATTTACTCATCGATGATAGATCAAGACTAATTGCTTTAAGACGGCTTAGCCGTTTAAATATTTAACCTATAGAAATTATCAGAACAAAGACTTTAACATAATAGTATAATAATACAAAATCTTTCTGTCGGATTCTGGAAGTAAACACATTCAGTAAAGGGTTACGATACCTTTGTAAAAAAGCTAATTATCTAAATAGATATACCAACCCACTCAGGTAGCCGTTACAACAATAGGCCTATACTATACCTAACTATTTGTACACTAACACTTCTAAAATATCAGTCCTGCTAGAGAATTCTGGAACAACACTTTTCCTTTAGATATTTTCACAGTATATTCTACATCTGTTGTACCTACGCCTTATTTAACTAAGTAGGCCTACTCATCGAGACAAACGAAACGATTGAAAAAAATTATACACTCGAAATTATAGTAAAACACACTAATCCCTGAAGTCATCCTCTTTTCACTTTCATCCTTACTACACAATCCATGTAGAAGACTAAACTGAGGTTGGAATAGGGACATTTTAAGAAAGCATTATTTGAGGAGGGTTGACACCAAGGGACTTCTTCACACACGACCATTTAAGCCATCAAACCCGCGGTTTTCAAACTTTATATTTCGAGCCCCTCCTGTATGGTTTAAGTATAAAACACACCCCTTTATATGTTTGTAAGTGTGCATTTTTTACACTAACTGGTAATTCTTATTTAATTTACATGTTTAAAAGCTATTCCTATTGGGACAATGGGTTCAATGTTGAAATAATTAAAAACATAGTTACAATTAGATCAGGACATGTATTTTTTACAAGTACATATTGCTTCGTAATTACAACTCATAACAAAAATTAACACTACTAATGTTATTTTATAATTTCGTTTATAACTACTAATTTCAAAATAAAAACTTGTTTTTTAAAACCCACCGGTTTGGTCTAGGAGTAACGTCGTCGCCGCTACTCAGCTGTTTAACAGCTGATTTTCGGAGGCGAAGGTTCCTAGTTCAAATCTTAGTAAAGGTAGTTACTTTTATACGGATTTGAATGCTAGACAGTGGTTACCGGTGTACTTTGATGGTTGGGTTTCAATTAACCATACTCTCTCAGGAATGGTCGGCCTGAGTCTGTACAAGACTACACCTCATTTACACGTCATACATATCATCCTCATCTCATTGGGTCATGGGGTTGATTATTGTTCTGAATTGAACAGATCGCAACGTACACACATTAAGAAAAAAAAACTTGTTTTAATGTTAGAAAAATAAAGAATTTTTCACTTCATTTATTTGCTCTATAGAAAACTTCATTTATTTTTTAAACTAAGCTTTGCTACCCCTTCATACCCTTCATCGCAGCCCCCTTGGGATTCCCAGCCCCCCACTTTGAGAAACAATGCATTAAACATTAAAACATGTACATGTTTTGCTGGTTGAGTTTTTAAGCAGTTGTAATTTTTTTAAAATAAAGTAAAAAATTAATTCTGTTGAAATTGTAAAGTATTTAAAAAATTGAACAATTTTAAGCGGTACCCTGTTCGTATTACCTTACTGAGTTAAACGGAAGGAAGAAAGCAGTACGACAACATGAAAGAAGAAAAATAATAACGACAGATGATAAAGGACAACTGGACCACACGCAGTTTTCTTAATGGAGATGAAAATCATCTTCAGGGTAAATTGATACGTAAGGGGTCCTCTAGATGCTGTCTAGACTAGACTGAATACGGGACCACCTTTACCTTCCTACCTACAATAACAGATTATGATACAATAATTTTACGTCGTCACTTGAGTTATTAAGAATTATTACTACATATATAAAAAAATATAACATAAAAGTAAATCTAAAATATAAATTTATTTTATAATTTTTGAACTGTCAACAACGATGTACCTTTCTTTTAGAAAAGCTTTATCTAAATTTATTAAAAAAAGACATACTACATAAAATGTCATATGAAAAGTCTTATCTTTCTTTTATATCTTTTATCTTTTTTTATATGAAATATTACCTTGGATGCTTTATGATTCTGACCGCTTTCGGAACGTATTGGTTTAAAACATCCTAAGAGTTTATTAAATAGACTACTTTTTGTTATAAAATTTCTATAGGATTTTTTATGATCCGACTTGAATATTTAAGCGGATGACGATAATTCAACTTTTTTTGTCAACAGTCTCTCGACTGGTTTGATGCAGTTCTCCAAGCTGTTCTATTTTGCGCAGGTTGTTTCGTATCTATATATCTGTAACACCCTAAATCTTCTGTACTTTGCTTTAAATATTCTAAACTTTACCTCCTCTTACAATTCACTCCCTCAATATGATAGACATAAATATGATTTGATTTTCCCTCAATATGATTTGTTCTTAGTGTGAATTGATCCCTCAATGATCAATGTCTGTGTATCTTAAGATATGCACTACTAGCCTATCCGTTCTTTTTTTGCTTTTACGGCCTCATGGTACTACCTAAATAAAATTTAGAAATCCTTCTCGGTTTGGTTATAGGATTCTTACGGTTTTCCCAATAATTCTTCTTATTTTGGGATCTGATTTTATCTGTGTAAATCATTGATGAGATGAGAGAGCTCAAGTTTTTTCGACAAATCTGTGTCTTTATCTTTATGCAACTTAAGCTGTTCAGATTTTTTTTAAATATCTTGTTCTCGAATGTTAATTTCTTGCATATCTGGCTGAAAAAAAGCAAGATATGCAAGAAATTAACATTAGAGAACAGGATATTTTAGAAAAATCTGAACAGCTTAAGTTGCTTAAAGATAAAGACACAGATTCGAGGAAAAAATTGAGCTCCATCATCAGTGATTTATACAGATAAAATCAGACAGATTAGATCCCAAAATATGAAGAGTTATTGGGAGAAACGTAAGAATCCTATAATCAAATCCTTCTCGATTTGGCTATAGGATTCTTACGTTTTTCCCAATAATTCTTCATATTTTGGGATCTAATCTGTCTGATTTTATCTGTATAAATCACTGATGAGGAAGCTCAATTTTTTTCGACGAATTTGTGTCTTTTTCTTTTAGCAACTTAAGCTGTTCAGATTTTTCTAAAAGATCTTGTTCTGCTATGTTAAGTTCTTGCATGTTTTGCTTTACTTCGGCCACCACCTTGGAGGATTTTTCCACGAGTTAATTATAGAAATGAGTTGTTTAGTTACTCGATTGTCTGGTATTTTAAGTAAATGCTCGAATAAAGAAAATCGTTTTTTCTGCATATATCAGTATGTGGCTCGATTTCATGGTAGAGTTCAGAATTAGATATTAAGATCAAGATATCGCTGATTTTCCGTTTTTTGTTCATGCAAGTCCTAAGGATTCTTCTTTCGATTTTTAGAATTTCTCTCATTCTCGTTTTAGTTTTTAAATTAGAAATAGTTTCGCAGCAATAAGTGGCTTCGGGCTGTACTACTGTTTTATAGTATTGCAGTTTAGATTGAATAGATAGGTCGTACTATTTTATCTTACCAATATTAGAAATGTTTTTCCTTAACTTTTTATTATGATACTGTTCAATTTTATCTGTGTACGTAATTAATTTGACGGGCGGTTAGGAATTTCACTTTCAGGAGAAAAGAGTACACAGTGGTTTTTCCGTGTAGAACTCTTGGTGTCCGTTATTCAGACCAATTAATAGGTATCTGCTCCATTTTCACTTTAGACGTCCATCGTCCAATTGGGAAGTAGCTAGGAAGTAGCCTTGTAGCTAAGTCACGGGCTAATTAGTTGGGATGGTTATCAAGTCGTTCGCGAAATTTAATATAGAAAAACGCGATTACTTCCTTTACTATTAAAATTTTGAAATTGTCGTGAAATGTGTTTATTTAAAGTTTATTACAAATTTAAGTAAGTTTTTATACTTTAAATAAATGGTATTTTGTTGTTTTATGATTTTTAAAAGGTACCTGCTAATGATTTTCGTGTTTTGTGTTTTCTAATTATTTTGCAACAAAGCGTTAAATGAATTTTCCAATTGCTGAGCTTTAATTTAATCGGAGAAAGTTTATTAGGAGGCGTTTTGCTATTAGTATTAATTAAATGTATATAATTAAAACGAAAGTTCCAGTAGTCTATTCTTAAAAGTTAGTAAAGCGTAATCGTGGGAAAGAGGTTATTTATGGCAAGACTTTTTAAACGAATATTCTTTAACATTAAAAATACAGTATGTAGCTTCTATATATCCATTTATCATGCATATATCTGCATTTATTACTGAATTTTAGACTTAAAATTTTTATTCCCTACTTTATAAACGATCAAAATTACCAGTGGCACAAAAATTGCGCATTATATTATTATTTTTTTGAAACTTATATGGATTTACGGTTCCCAAATTTTGGGTTCAGCTAAACATTCATATTTACTACGCATTCAGAAATTGATGTCAAAAACATTACGCCTTATAGCACCGCTTTACATTAGTAATAAAACGTTAAAAACAGAATTCAAATGGAATTCTTCAAAAATACAGTAAAATACGGTTATAACGAAATTCAAGGGACCGACATTATTTGTTCGTCGTAACTGAATGAGCCTATACGCAACAATATCTACTGTCTGTCTATAAATTGATGGCCTCTGGCAGAGAAAAGCAATATGCGGATTGTAAAACCATTTCAGAAAACATTTCTAATTTTTTAAGTAACTAAAACTTGTCGGAAATGACGTATTTTTATATAAAGCAAAGTATTGAGCATGTTTTTGTTCCATAAAATTATTTCGAAAAACACACGTAATGAGATAATGTAGCCTACTTTGTTTTTTATTGAACTTATTTATTTACAATCAGCCTTTAGCCTTTGGCGGGTCCGGTAGTGGTATGTAACTTAAGTTTCAAGTTCGTACGATGTTCCGTTCTTGAGATATTCTGTTCACACACACCCACACAGACCAATCGCTAAAAACATGTTTTTGGGGTTCAGGGGGTCTGAAAACGTGTAGATCCGGTGAAAACTCGATTTCGAAAAATCGACAAGAAAACAATACTTTCCTTCCTATATATTCACATAGGCAAGAGAAAGTGAAAATATTTACGTAATCTACGTCATATTGTTTACCGTTCGTATGGAGCTACACATTTTAGAAACATTAAACTTTTCCCTTCAAAAACATAAATATTCAAAAAGACCGGAACAACAGATTTTGTTTTTTAATGTCATTTAGGGATGACTTTTGTAGAAAATATTTAGGGAAATTTTTTTTTAACCCCTATGATTCTTATTCAACCCTCCTCTGTTTTACTTAGGGCATTTACTTGACCCAAGGGAGATATGAATTAATTAATGGATTAATGTAAAAAAGCTATTTCTAAACACAATAGAAGACTGTATCTTAAATACCGGGTGATTTTTTAGTCCTGTTACCCAATTGTTAATGTCTGGTAATATTTTTCTAAAAAAATTAAATTTTGTTTTGTGATATTAAGTTGGTAGCCCTACTCAACCAGTATGGATATGGCAGTGTGAGTTGATTCTCCTTGAGCTGTGTAAAATTTTGTGCCATTTCCGGTCGTGCTACGAACAGAATGTCTTTTATCCTAAAACAATCTCTTGTTTAAATCTGGAGGCTGAAGCTCTACAACTAATCGTATGTGATACGGATACAATTTCAATTTTTTAGCAGCTTTCTGAGCACTCGAACATGACAAATCAACATGCGAGGAAAGTTTTTGTAAACTTTTCCATGGAGAATTGAGCAATCTTGTTTTCACATTCTCTTAACGTCATCTGTCAAGAGAGTTGGTCGACCACTACGTTTTCTGCTGCAAACAATACCTGCCTCTAAAAATCAGTTAGTTAGCCTAGAAATTGACTACAGGTAGAATAGAGTGGAGGAACACCAAAAAATTTAATTTGAAATGATTCTTTTACACTAGCATACGATTTTGTAGCAAAATATTGTTCAAGAATGAAAACCCGTTGTTCTAGGGTAAAAGACATTCTGTTCGTAACACAACTGGAAACAGTACAAAATTTTACGCAACTCAAGGAGAATCAACTCAAACTGTCGTATCTATACCGTTTGAGTAGGGCTACCAACTTTGTGTCACAAAACAAAATATCCCTTTCTTAGAAAAAATTACCAGACATTAACAATTGGGTAACAGGACTAAAAAATCACCCGGTACGTTACTTTATATTCTATACTTGTATTCTCTAACATATATTTCTATTAAAGAAGCTAAGTACTTTGTAAATCTAAGTTCAGAAATATGGTAATGAGATGGTTTTAAAGTTGGGGTAATTTTAATTCCATGTTCTCTTAACAGACTATCGCCTTCTATCTATCAACTTCGTTTAAAACTAGGCTGTATCTTAATGAAAATTTACTCTTATTTATTGGGTATACTATATCAAATATATTATGTGGTACGAGAAGACCGATTTACATGAAGATTTATTAATAATCCCTGTATATTTTTTAATGGATTTACTTTGTTGAATCACTAATTATATCACTAAATTTAATGTATGTAATTAATGTTTATCGTAGTTTTAATATCTTGTAAATATATTCATAATTATATATTCAACATCTCCGTAAATTATTTATTTTTTTAAATCTTAAGAAGATTTATTAATTAAAAGTTTTTGTGTGGTATAAAACCTATCTTATTCTCGAATTATGAAATTTTTCCGTAATTATATTTTTATCCATCTGCTGGATAGAGAAAGTAGATGTGGGGATTATATTGTTACAGTTAACCCCCTAAAAAGCACGTTATATAAAACGACATATAAAGATTCTCGGAAATTTTTTAAGTAAATCATAAAAAATATACACATAATCAAAAATCTGAAAACACTAGAAATTGAATAAAACTTAATCACAAAAGAATACAAGAATTATAGTGCGCTAATGGCGGCCGCATTGGCGCAGTTAGTAACGTGCTCGCCTCTCATCATGCGGTCCTGGGTTCGAATCCCACTCAGGCACGGCATATTATTATACGTTACAAAAAATCATTTCATCCTCCACTGTACAAAGTTCCACCCCAACGTCGTCGCTAATGACCGTTGCAGTCGATGCGACGTTAAATAAATAAATTAAAAAAAAAAGAATTATAGTAAGAGCAGATGTCCACTGCACCCTTTCCGGATAGAAAGATGAGTAAAATAAAAAATTTAAGAAAGATAAAAAACGGCTTATTTACTACATTTTGTATTCTCTACAAGATACGGTAAGCGCAATGCCTGCTGGAATTCTTGGCAAGGCTGTGATTTCTTGGTTACAAATATGGTGTTTTTAAGACTGTGGTCTTTATATGCATTTTAAGGAAAACATTTGGTGTGAAACACTCACACGACTTTCTCTTGTTAATGGAAATAATGAACAATATACCTAACATTAGAAACAAAACATTAGAATTTAACAAAAAAGCTAACCTCAAAAAACATAACTTAATTTTAATCGTTAGTGAATGATGCAAAATGAAAATCAACCTTAGTTTGGATTAATAACACGGAAAATTACTCTTTCACGCTAAACTAGGCTCTGTAGAGAAAAATGCTCTAAATAAAAGTTGTAGATCTTTTAATTTCCTATAAATTTGATTATATACACTTTAGTCGTAAAATGCATAGTGTACTGAGACTGAAATCTTTAAAATATCTATTTTTTACAGATTTTCATGAAAAAAAATAACATAAAATCACTAATTACCGCTAAACTAAGCGATATACAAAAAAAATGTTTGAATTAAAAACTAGATTTTTAAATTCTCTACAACTTTTATTATATACATTTTTGCGTTAAAATCATATTAAAGCCACAATCTTAAAAAAAAGATTTTCTACGAGACAACAGCCTCTCCAAGAATTTCAGCAAACATGGCACCTACCCTATCTTGTAGAGCATAAAAATGTAGAAAACGAGGCGATTTAGAACGATGCGAACAATAATTTTCATTCATATATATTCGTATAGGCAAGAGAAAATAAAAATTAGTACCGTACAAATAAAATAATACCGTAAATAATAATATAAATATAATAATAATAATAATAATAATAATAATAATAATAATATAATATAAATAATACCGTAAAAATAATTACCGTATTTTTGAGTCGAACAGAGGTTCATTTTTATTTTACACCATTCACTTATGTTTAAAATTAGTAGGTTATTTTTTCATATCACATTGTTATGATTAAACTTAGGTTAAGTTTTTTTATTTACATTGTTAAGAGAAAGTCATATGAATGTTTTACACCAGACTTTCTTTTAAAGCATATGTGTGAGATAATAATATATACGTTATAGTCTAGTGTACACGTTTTTTTTTTGTTTTAATATCTTAATTATCTAGAACAGAAATGTATTCATAATATAACAAAAACCCATTCATAGTTATATTAAAATATTTTTTTAATATGTTATATAAAATATAATAATAATATTTTAATATTATTCTAAATTATTCAAAAGTTATTCTACTATTTTTTACATGATAATAATCTTTTCTCATCTGAGCGTATTCGCATGACAAATCCATAGAAAAACGTGTTTTTCGCACGCACATGAACATGCGCATAATATACATGCATTTTACGGTAAGTTTATCGTACGAGAGCATCTTTCATTTGTTCTTAATGCTTGTGGATATGTCAGAATATACGAGGCAATAATAATATGCAAAGGTCTTTATAATTCCCCTTTCAATTATTCAGCCCAGCCACACCTTACCTTAACAAACCGCACTATTTTATTTAGGGTCGTTAACGTCGGTACTTTTACTACGTTATTATATATATGTATGTATGTATGTATGTATGTATGTACATAAAATAGGATGTACTTTGGTGATGAATAGAATATGCGTAAATATAAATCAAAATTTATTGTTGCATATTTAAGTCATTTTTGTGGCATATTTCATTCTCTTGTCGGATTTTTGTTTGAATTTTATGTATTTCTTAATATAATAAGATTTATACCTACAAATGAAGTTATATTGGTTTCACGATGACATATTGAAGTGATAAAGCAATAACTATCCTAAAATCTATGCTTCATTTCTCTTTTCAAGTAATTTACATGTCAGTATTTTAAATATCTATTATTTCCGTTGCCGGCCGTATTGGTGTAGTTGGTAACGTGCTCGCCTCTCATCATGCGGTCTTGGGTTTGAATCCCATTCAAGCACGGCATATTTTCATACGTTACAAAAAATCATTTCATTCTTCACCGTCTGCATTAACAGTAATTGCAAAACAGTCGGACGTTAAACAAAAAAAATTTCCGTTAATAAGATTTTGTTTTAATTCCTAATATGTGTACGTTGCAATCCGTTCAATTGAGAACAATAAGCAACCCCATGACCCAATGAGATGAGAATGATATGTATGACGTGTAAATGAGGTGGTCTTATACAGACTCAGGCCAACCATTCCTGAGAGAGTATGGTTAATTGAATCCCAACCATCAAAGTACACCGGTAACCACTATCTAGCATTCAAATCCGTATAAAAGTAACTACCATTACTAGGATTTGAACCAGGAACCTTCGTCGCCGAAAATCAGCTGTTAAACAACTGATTTTGGCGACGACTTTACCTCTAGACCAACCCGGGAGGTAATAACAATATGTTTTAATTTTATTAATACCCACCGGGCTGGTCTAGAGGTAAAATCGTCGCCACGAGTCAGCTCTTTAACAACTGATTTTCGGAGACGAAGGTTCTTGGTTCAAATCCTAGGAAAGGTAGGTACTTTTATACGTATCTGAATACTAGACCGTGGTTACCGGCGTACTTTGGTGATTTAGGTTTAATTAACCACACTCTCTCAATGAATGGTCGGCCTGGATCTTTCCCAAGACTACACCTCATTTACACGTCATATACAATATACTCATCTCATTAGGTCATGGGGATGCTATTGTTCTGAATCGAGCAGATAGCAACGTACACACATTAGGGTTAAAAAATATTTTTGCCAAACATCTTTTACCCTTTCAGTACCAACGTCCGGAAAACAGGACGCCGATATTTTTTAAGTACGTATAACATCCGGTTTACTGGACATCCGTAAGTTATGCATATAGTGCCAACGTCCGGATAAACGAACATTTACAAAAAAAACTTTTAAACAAAAATTAATGGATTAATGTTTTTTGAAACCGCCTCCGTGGCGTGGTGACTAGCGCGCTACCCTACAAAGCGAAAGGTCCCCGTTTTCGATTCCCGGCTAGGGTCTGGAAATTTTAACACGTTGAAATCACCGTTAAGGTACCAAAACCCACAGTAGTTGCTAATGACCAAGCTGTCGATGCGACTTAAATAAACTAAAAAAATTATTTTAAATATTTTTAGTGTTAAAACAATTTCCTTTTTTTATGAACACAATAAAAATAATTTTAAAGGGGAAATTTTATTTTTGTGTAACGTTGAAATTTTGGTCGGTAATGGCAGGCTTACGCCTACAAGTTTTCGAAATAAGGGTTGACTCTTTTCTTATACCCTTATTCAAATTAAATGGCACTTTACTTCAAACTTAAATATTGTTTCGGTATTGAAAGGGTAAACAAAATATTTTTTTGATTGATTTATTTTTACACCAATCTATTCTTTTAGTAACAAGATTTACAGAGTAGCATTTATGTCAAGAATATTTTATGTCTCTTCTTTTCCTTCTCCTCCCCTCCTCCTCCGCCCCTTCTTCACCGATCAAAAAATGATTATATAGGTAGGGGCTTTATTCTAGGGTGGGAGAGTTTGTGGCAAAATAAGAGTAGACTATATATTTGTAGGGTTAGTTATATAAAGTTAACGTTTTTTTAAAAAATGAGTCACATATGTTTGATACCCTCTCGTATGTCCGATAATTGTCATTCATGTGTCTAAAAACGTTTCTGATGTGAACGACTGCTGAACAGTATTTCATGAGTCTTGATTTTAATCAAAGAGATTTTAATCATACATAAACGGCCATTAGAAAGCCTACACCATAATTATTTCTCAACAATTAATATTTATATTCTATTTACGGATATGTTTTATTGAGAGAAATAACCTGTAAAAGGTCATAAAATGAGTGGAAATTTTATTAAGCGAGCTTAACGTTCATTTAATTAATTTCAAGTTTTGTAATTATTAAATTTAAACAACGAATTTCACGTTAATTCTTTTGCGGTATAAATGTGAAGTCTATAATCACTAACATTTTTTTCCAAGTAAACAATATTCCATATTTTGGAATATATTTAGGTAGTTTTTATACATGGAACAGAAGCAATTATTAGATATGGTGTTCATAATGCATGACTGACAAGTAACAATATTACAAGGAAAAATAAATATCTGGTGTGAAACATTCACACGGCTTTCTCTTGTCAATGTAAATAATAAACTATATAAACTAACATTAGTAATATAACATTAGAAAATAATGAAAAACTAACTTCATTAAAAATAACCTAATTTTAATCATGAATGAAAGACGCAAAAGGAAAATCAACCTCAGTTTGGCTTTAAAATACGGAAAATCACACTTTCACGCTAAATTAGGCTCTGTAGAGAAAAAAGTTTTAAATAAAAGTTGTAGATCTTTTAATTTTCTATAAATTTGATTGTACGCACTTTTGTCGTAAAACGCAAGGCTGAAATCTTAAAAAACCGATTTTTTACACCTTTTCGTGAGAAAAAAACATAAAATTGCTAATTACCGCTAAACTAAGCGTTATGTAAAAAAAAATGTTTAAAATTAAAGTTGTACCATTTTAAATTCTCTACAACTTTAGTTATACATATTTTTACTTTCTCTTGCCTATATGAATATATAGGAAGGAAAGTATTGTTTTCATGTCGATTTTTCGAAATCGAGTTTTCACCGGATCTATACGTTTTCAGACCCCCTGAACCCAAAAAACATGTTTTTAGCGATTGGTCTGTGTGTGTGTGTGTGTGTGTGTGTGTCTGTGTGTGAACAGAATATCTCAAGAACGGAACATCGTACGAACTTGAAACTTGAAACTTAAGTTACATACCACTACCGGACCCGACACGAACATTTTCATCAAAATCGGTGAACCGGAAGTAGTAGTTTATTTGTATAATTTTTCACTTTTTTGCGATTTTCTCAAAAACTGGTCCTACGATTTTTTTAAAAATCGCCTGGTTTACTGCATTTTTTATTCTCTACAAAATAGAGTAGGCGCCATGTTTGCTGAAATTCTGCGTGAGGCTGTTTTTACGTAAAAACATTTTCTTTTTAAGATTGCGGCTTTAATATGCATTTTAGCGCAAAACGTTATATAATAAAAGTTGTAGAGAATGTAAAATTCTACAACTTTTATTTCAAACATTTTTTTGTATAACGCTTAGTTTAGCGGTAATTAGCAATTTTCTGTTTTTTCTCACGAAAACGTGTGAAAAATCTATTTTTTTAAGATTTCGGCCTTAGAATGCATTTTACGACAAAAGTGTATAAAATAAAATTTATAGGAAATTAAGAGGTCTACAACTTTTATTTAAAGCTTTTTTTTTGTACAGTGCCTAGTTTAGCGTGTAGGAGCGATTTTCCGTATTTTTAAGCCAAACTGAGGTCGATTTTAATTTTGCTTATTTCACTAATGTTTTTTGAGGTTATTTTTTTGTTTATTTCTAATATTTTATTACTAATATTAGGTTTATTGTTAATTATTTATATTGGCAAGAGAAAGTTGTGTGAGTGTTTCACACCAGATTTTTGCGTTAAAATGCGTATTAAAGTCGCAAACTTGAAGAAACAACTTTTTTTTACGAGAAAACAGCCTTACCAAGAATTTCAGCAGACATGGCGCCTACCCTACCTTGTAGAGCATAAAAAAGTAGTAAATGACGCGATTTAAAAAAATTCATAAGAACCGTTTTTGAGAAACTCGCAAAAAAGTGAAAAATTACACGAATAAACTACTACTTCCGGTTGACCGGTTTTGATGAAAATGTTCGTGTCGGATCCTCTAGTGGTATCTAACTTCAGTTTCAAGTGCGTACGATTTTCCGTTCTTGAGGTATTCTGTTCACACACACACACACACACACACACACACACACACTAATACACAGACAAATAGCTAAAAACATGTTTTTTTGGGTTCAGGGGGCTGAAAACGTGTAGATCCGGTGAAAATTTGATTTCGAAAAATCGATATGAAAACAATACTTTCCTTCCTATATATTCATGTAGGCAAGAGAAAGTAAAAAAAATCACTTTTGGAAGCTCTCGGGGCCATTGACGTTTCAACCTGCGTTGCGGATTCCCTGGTAGTAATTCATCCGATACTTTGGTGATCAATTTGTTGTGGGTGATCATGCTATTTTCTGTGGAAAACCCTGTAGCTGGACTTAACTACTTTACTTATAAATGGAATTTTAAGGTCATCATGTAGGATATTGTTATTGGCATGAAAAGGTGCGCAGGTAATTTACACGTAGAAATTTTGATTAAAAGGTTTGTAATTTTTATAGGTTACTCGATTTAGCTGTGCCAAAAATTTGTAGCTAATAGGTTCATGTTGGTTTAAAATAAACTTTGTACAGTAATTGTTTAGCTTTTAGAGTCAGTGAAGAGCGGCGTCCAAGTAGTCGGAATAGTTCTTTCAATCTGGAGTTCAAAGGGATTAGGGATTAAAACAAAAGTTGTAGCTGGTGAATCTGAGTATGACATTTTGTTGGGGATGATTATGTAAATAAATTCTGATGTGATATAACCGAGTCGTACTCGTGTACATAAATTAAATTCGTGTAAATAAATAGAACATAAATTTTCTTGAATGTAAAATTAAATAAATTTTTACTTTCTCTTGCCTATATGAATTTATAGGAAGAAAAGTATTGTTTTCATGTCGATTTTTTGATATTGAGTTTTCACCGGATCTACGCGTTTTCAGACCCCCTGAACCCAAAAACATGTTTTTAGCGATTGGTCTGTTTGTGTGTGAACTGAATACGAGTTTGTGTGTGAACTAATAAAAGTTGTAGAGAATTTAAAATCCTATAACTTTTATTTCAAACATTTTTTTTTATAACGCTTAGTTTAGCGGTAATTAGCAATTTTTTGTTTTTTTTTCTTACGAAAACGTGTGAAAAATCGATTTTTTGAAATTTCGGCCTTAGTATGCATTTTACGACAAAAGTGTAGGCCTTATGTAATCAGATTTATTGGAAATTAAGAGATCTACAACTTTTGTTTCTAGCGTTTTTTTCTACAGAGCCTAGTTTAGCGTGAAAGTGATTTTTCGCATTTTTAAGCCTAACTGAGGTTGATTTTCATTTTGCGTCTTTCACTCATGAATAAAATTAGGTTATGTTTATTGAGGTTAGTTTTTATGTTTATTTCTAATGTTTTATTACTAATGTTAGGTTATTTTGTTCGTAATTTGCATTGGCAAGAGAAAGTTTTGTGAGTGTTTCACACCAGATTTTTTTTAATACATTCTTTTTAACTATTCTGTTTAATGTAAATTACAATCTATAGTATATTTCTTAAGCTTTCTTGAACTATTCTACTCTAGATATATGACCAGGTCGATCATCTCAGCTCCTTGATTCTGTTAGTTTTAATATATTGTTCAGAGAGTTGGAACTTGAAATGGAAATCTTGATGAATTTAAGAAATTGAAAATTTTTAAGTAGAGGATACCAATTCAAACTAAAGAGTACGGAAGTTGGAGGTCTACTGAGGCAATCTCAATAAAATTGAACCCTGAACTAAAAACGTATGCGAAGGGAAAGACATATGATGAATTTCTCATGGTTGTAAATAATATGTAAATAATACCTGATACACCATACTTTTTTACGAGGAAATAAACGTATGTTAATTGAATTGAACACTCCAAAATCGCTTCAGTAAGTGAATATTACGACAAAGGTTAATTTGTTAATTAAATTACCATAGAATAGCTATTTCATTTATTATAACCATAACGGGTTTGAAAAGTAATTGCACTATAGAAACATTTATTAATGGTGTAATGCATTTTATTAGTATCTTCATTACAGAGTTCTTTAGACAGACCTATAATAAAGCATTACAACTTTAAAAGCAATCTATTGTAATATTTTATTAACCACTTCATTTCCGGGATCTTAATTCTTTATGGCATTTCGTTTTAATTTCATACTGCTTTACAAATTAGATTTTAATTTATCGTTAATTTATAATACGTTAATAGTATAGTACACATTAACATTTAATTATCAGATAATTATGTGGAATATGAGATTACTAACTTTGAGATAACTTTCTCTTGTTGTTTAGGTTGTCACCAGAAAGGCTGGTTTGAAACTCCAGAGGGTTTACTAAGTAAAATGAGGAGTGATGGTTTATATATTGTTTTGCTCTCTGAGTGGAAAAGTATGCTTTTCAGCTTGCCAGGCCTTCTGAAAAGCATCTACTTTCCACCCTGAAAATGACACCTTCACTTCATTCACCCCAGGTTCTTGCTGTAGAATGAAATTCATTGCTCTCAGAGGGGATAACTCTGACTAGTACCTTTTAAACCTCTACCTCTTCTGTTCTTAAATGCTTCAGTCATATAATTGGCTGACCATGTGATGAGAAACAGTGTTACCGTATAGGACATTTGGTGGCTTTTCAAGATTCCTCATGATCATAGAATTAAATTGTAACCTCACTCTAATAAACAGTTCATTAATGCATCTAATAACTCAGATTTACCTGTTGTAACGAACCAAATCAGCTACAGTAAAGTCTGTTTATGTTTGCTATAGTTGAGTATATAAACAAACTCCAGCTGACTGGAAAGTAAACATTTTTTGAAACTATTTAATTTATATTAAAAAAGAAAGAATATTGAAAAGAGAGTTATTTACTGGTTGCTAGGAAACTATAAGAAGAATAATTATGAATTTTGTGAGGAATATGGCGACTGTGGTTCCAGACATCGAACAGGATGGATGGTCCACAATCTCAGTGAAAAAAGTTTAAGTTAAAATAAATTTAAAAGACGATACGATGTAAAAGTGAAACTATATTTAAAAACGACGTATAATTTAAAATGAACGGGACATATTAACATTAAAAATATATTAAATTAAATCAGTGAAAATTTAAAATATAATAAAACATTTGATATAACGTACATGCTGAAAAAATGTGATAAATCATTAAATAGAATTTATACAAGATAATTGAGTTTACTTTTATTCACAGCAAATTCAGTATTCAACTTATGTGGAGTATTTAGTACGCCACAAATTTGGCGAATCCCTCGTGGGGAATAAATAATTATACCACAAATTTGTCATACCCTTGTGGGGATTAGATCGTTATATCACAAATTTGCCGATCCCTTGTGGGGATATCTCTTGGAGGAATTTATTATCACAAATTTGGCAACCCTAAATGTGGGGAAACATTCACGGTTTTTGGATTGGAAATATTGGTAGTAAAATAATTATACAACAAATTTAACAACCCTAAATGTGGGGAAAAGAATATATAAATCAAATTTATTAACTAATTCACGAATTTTTAAAAAAAAAATTATGTCAGAGGCTGATAAAAAGAAAATTGTAGATCTTCGTGTCACAGACTTAAAGTTGGAGCTCAGAAAGCGTGGTATGGACAGCAAAGGTGTAAAAACAGCACTCATGGAGCGACTACGAAGCGTTTTAGTTGAGGAAGGACAAGATCCAGATTCCTGCCTATTTGAGATCGTCTCACCAACAACAGAAGCGGATCAGGTTCCAACTACATCTGAAGAGGGTCGAAAGGATGAGCTGAGTGGAAGGGATGAGTTGTCACAGGAAGAAGAAGAGGGTCGAACGGATGAGCCAGACCAGACAGCATTACCAGGACCAAGTCACCTCAACCAATTAACAGGTTTAGTTCAGACTTCAGGTGGAGCAGAGAACGTGAGTAATGATAATAATAGTGATGATCATCAAAATAACATGAATACAGGTATGTTACAACAACTGATGTTGTTAGTCAGCAATTTAGGCAGTAAAATGGATGAACATAAAAATGAACTAAACAGTAAAATGGATGAGCATAAAAATGAACTAAACAGTAAAATGGATAGACAGGAGGAAAGGTTAGGAAAGAAAATAGATGCTTTAGATTGTAGGCTGGATAAGCAAGAGAGAGATATTAAGCAGCTTAGGGAGGAGATGAGGCAAGATTGTTTGGAATTAATTGAACAAGTTAGATCAGAGTTTAAGAAAGATTTTGAAAATAGGATAACGAGTAGTGAGAATGAAGTAAGCTTATTGAAAGTAGTTGTGGAGAACCAAGCTGTTAATGTTGCAGAAGAATTTAAAAGCTATGATAATAAAATAAATAAAGTAAATACAAGAGTAGATAAAATTGTTAATGATATTAATGTAAACAATAAAGAATTAGCAGAAGTAAAAGATAAGGTGTCAGAACAAAAGGGAATTAAGGGAAAGGTTACAGATAATTTAGTACAACATGAGAAAGTTGTGGTAGGAGTAGCTGAGGATTTAAAGTTTTTGAAAAAAGAATTGGATAAACATATAGAACAAGGAGGTATAAAGAATAGTTACTATGATGGTGTAGGTAATAGTATTAAGATAAAATTTTCAAATAATAATCCGATGGAGTTTATTAGTTCACTTGAATATCAAATTAAAATAAATGAAATTAAAAGATGGAAGATGATTAAGAATATAATTAATGATAGTATGATGGATAATGTAGGAGGTAGCTCTTGGTGGATATATGTTAGAGAAAAAATAGACAATTTGGAGAAATTTATTGATAAGTTTAAAGAAAAATTTTGGAATGATGGTAGGCAAGCAGAAGTAAGACAAGATTTACAGTTTGGTAGATATTATAGTAATAAACATACAAGAATGTCAATTTATTTCATGAATAAGATAAATAAGGCAAAATATTTAGAGCCTAGATTCTCAGAACCAGAATTAGTTAAACTGTTAAGTAGGCATTTTAATAATACAATAAATAGAGCTAGGATAATTGGGTGCATAAATGATGTGGAAAGTTTTGTTCAGTTGTTAGATGAGATAGAAAATTCAGGTATATGTAGGGAAGTGGAGAAAATAGAAAACAGACAAGATAATTATGAAGGTAAAGAATGGAGTACTTTTAATCAAGACTCAGGTTTTGAGAGAGTTGACAGTAAGGGTTATAAAAATGTATTTAATGACAATAGAAGAAATTACCCATTATATAATGCAAATAGGGATACTTATAAAAATAATAGTGACAGGCGACCATTTAATAATCAGGGAAGAGGTAATTATAATAATAATAATAATGGAAGTTACCCCAATAGAGGCCAAAATAGTAGATTTCACTACAACAGTAGAGGTGAAGGTAATAGTTATAAAAATAAATATGAAAATAACCCTAGTAAAGATAAGAGGACCGACATTAAAGTAAATGCAATTGAAGTTCAGGCAGATGTTCATAAGGAAGATGAACATTTAAATTAGGTACAGGCGTGCAAAAAATTCAGCAACCAATTACAAATTTATCCCGTGCGTCTGACGATGGTGTAGGGTTAAATGAAATTAAAAAGGAAGTTCTTAAATTTAAAAATAAAAAGGTAAATAAACAAAACAGTAATAATATTGAATGTTTAACCTTAAATGAAACTTGTAAGGAAGATGATGATAAAAAATTAATTGATTTTATATTTAATGATAATTTAGGTGATGAATTGTTACAGGAGGAGACATTAGTTACTGAAAGTAATGATATAATCGAAAAAGAAATAAAATTAGTTGAAATTAATATTAATATAAAGGATAGGATGTTTAATGTTTTATGTGACACAGGTAGCAATATTACTGCAATTAGCCAGGAGTTTTTAGTACAGTTAGAGGCTGAGATGAATGAAAGTTTTTCTAGGTTATCAGTCAAAGCTATTACTATAATAACTGCAGCAGGTAAAAAAAGATCTGGTATAAACAGACAAGTAATAATTCAGTTTAAAATAGGTGATACTACATGTATTCATACATTTTATGTGATAAAGGGCTTGAATGTTGATATTTTGTTGGGATGTGATTTCTTTTGCAAAAATAAAGTTCAGTTAGATTTTCAAAATTATTTATTCTGTGTAGGGAAAGATAAGGTTAGTTTTTCTGAAAACAAGAAAGTAGGGATACATAATTGCAATTTAAAAATATTTAATGTAGATGAAAAACAGAATAAAGAGTGGGAACAACAAGTGCAAGTAATTCATAAAATTTTAGACAATGATGAGAGTAGCTGCAGTAAAGATAAGTTAAAATTAATTGAAACATTTGTAAATAACAGGGATTTATTTTCAAATAAGCCAGGTTTAATAGAAGGTTATGTATGTAGGTTAGAGATAGATCCAACAGTGAAGATTGTTAGGAAGTCATACCCAGTGCCATATGCATTCAGAGAAGCTGTACAAGCAGAAATAAATAAACTAATGGAAGAAGATATTCTAGAACTTGGTAATTCCGAATTTTCTAACCCTTTGGTTGTAGTAAGAAAACCAGATAATACAATTAGGGTCTGCCTAGATGCTAGAGCATTGAATAAAGCTATAATTTCTGATTGTACCCAGCCAGAAAGCATTGACAATATTTTAATGAGGATGCAGGGAGTGAAATATATTAGTTCATTTGATCTGACTAGTGGATTTTTACAGGTTTTATTAGACCCTGAAAGCAGGAAATATGTTTCATTTCTTTTTAATGGTCGGAATTATTGCTATAAACGTTTGCCATTTGGTCTAAAATGTTCAGTAGCTGAATTTATAAAAGCTTTAAGTTTTGCTTTGGGAGAAGAAGTCCTAGAATTTATTATGATGTATGTAGATGATTTAATTGTAGTGTCCAATGATTTAAAAACGCATATAAAAAGATTAAAGATGTTGTTTAACAGATTACGCATACATAATATAAAACTGAAATTAAAGAAAAGTGAATTTTTGGCAGAAAAAATTAAATACCTAGGCTACATAGTAAGCAAGGATGGTATAACTATAGATCCAGAGAAAATAAAGATAATACAAAATTATAAGGCACCCAAAAACTTAAAGGAACTACAATCATTTCTTGGATGTGTTAATTTTTATAGGAAGTTTCATAAAAACTATTCAGAATTAACAAGTGAATTTGGTGATATTTTGTCCAAAAGTAATAAATTTGAATGGAAAGATAAACATTAGATTGCTTTTAATAAGATAAAAAAATATTTCTGGATAATGTAATTTTAAAACATCCAGATTTTAGTAAAAAGTTTTATCTTGGTTGTGATGCCAATAAATATAGTATAGGTGCTGTTTTGTATCAAGTGGACAGTTTAGGTGAGCATAATGTTATTTATTTTGTCAGCAGGAAATTGAATTGCCATGAACTTAGGTATTCTACTATAGAAAAAGAATTATTATCAGTAGTGTTTGCTTGTACAAAGTTAAGAGGGTATCTGTTAGGTAACGAAATAATAGTTAGAACAGATCATCAAGCCTTAATTTTCTTATCAACTTGTAGAGTTAACAATGGTAGGATACTTCGCTGGATATTGTATCTACAAGAATATAATTTAAATTGGGAATTTATAAAGGGAAAGAACAATATAGTACCAGACTTCTTGTCTAGAATAAATGAACAAGAATTTATAGAGAATGAAAATATAGGGTATAAAGTGTTCCAACTAAAAATTGAAAGCAAACCTTTAAGTAAATTGTTTTATAAGATAAAAATGGAACAAGAAGCATGTAGCTATTGTAATAAAATCATAAAAAATTTAGATTCTGGTAGAACTGAATTTGTAAAAAATTATGTAATGCACAACAATATATTATTTCATAGAAAAGTCAATGAGCAGAAATTCAAAATAGTAGTCCCACTTGATAAACGTTCTGAGTTAATTAAGCTGTTTCATGAAGAGTTAGGCCATACAGGTATATTCAAAACCATTACTAATGTTTCTGAAAATTGTAGTGTAAAGAATCTTAGGAGGTTGGTAAAGCAAATAATAAGAAGGTGTGACCTGTGCCAACGTGTAAAAATTAACAACCATAATATGACTGGGTTATGTGTAACAGAGGTACCTAGCAGGAAGTTACAAAAGGTGTATTGTGATTTATTTGGTCCAATGCCAAGAACTTATTTAGGATTTGAATATGTGTTTATATTAGTATGTGGATATTCTAAATTTGTGAAATTGTATTTAGTCAAAAAAGCAAATGCCACTACTTTATTAAGTAAAGTTAAAGATTTCATTAAAAACGTGGGAAGACCTGAGATCATTGTCAGTGACCACGGGAAACAATTCACAAGTATTATTTGGCAAAGGGAATTAACAAATTTGGGAATAAAATCAGGAATGGTATCAGTATTTCACCCACAATCTAACATCTCTGAGAGGTACTTACAACAGCTAGGGACATTACTTAGAGTATTTTTAACAGGGAAACGTCATGTTGAATGGTACAAATATATAAAGAAAATAGAGAATCTTATCAATTATAACGTCAATATTACTACTAATCACAGACCAGTAGAAGTAATGTTTGGGAGAAGGGTATTAGATGTAGCCTGCGAAAAAATAAAATTTCCAGGAGAAGAAAAGAAAAGTATTGATCTTAATTTAGACTTAATAAATGAGGAAATTACTAAAAGATTAAAAGAAGTAGCTAGTAAAAGAAAAAATAACAATAAAGATGGAATTAGTAAAATAAAGTTTGACATAGGTGACCAGGTGTTAATTAAGAATTTTGAGCTGTCAAACAAAGGAAAGAAATATAGTAAAAAATGTACGCACAGATATAGGGGTCCTTTTGACGTTGTTAAAGTTTGTGATAATAAAAATATTCTGTTATTAAAGAGTAACAAGAATGATTTATTTTTTATAAATAAAGCAATATGTAAAAAATATTTCAAATGAGATTATATTATAATGTCTTAACATTAGATTAGTTAAGAGAAATGCAAGGGATAGAATTGAAATAAAAGGTTGGTAGAGATTTCTAAACTGGAGGTATCAACAACCTTATAAAACTAAAGAGATTATTAATTAATTATTAGATCTAGTATGATTATGATAAATATGACAATGGACATAATAATTATAATAAATGTCTAAAAATGTTATGTACATGGTTTATTTGGTTGTGTTTTGTTATTAATCTTTGTTTATTTAATTTGTTTATTTATGTTGTGTTAATGTTTATTCGGCAAATGGATTTAATATGCCATAGATATATAATTCACAATATAGAGTTAGTAGTTCATGGATGAACGGTCCACAGTAAGTTTAAAAGAATTTATATTTTCTTTGTTATTTGATTGTATTGTGTTGTGTTCCTCCTGTTCATCTATTGAGCTGTCTATATTGTTCGTTAAGTAGTTATTTTGTTAGTGATTTGTTTATATAATTTGTTAAGTTATATTTAATTATATTAGTGTTGATTGAGTAATAAGTTGTAAAGTTACCTAGCACTATAAGTTTAAAATATTTGGGCTATAATTGGTACATTTAAATTTATCAATCAAATTCAAAATTTTAGATATAATTCTAGTTATGGGCTAAATTTTTCTTTGATTTCAAAATTTAAATGGGGGGGTATTTGTAACGAACCAAATCAGCTACAGTAAAGTCTGTTTATGTTTGCTATAGTTGAGTATATAAACAAACTCCAGCTGACTGGAAAGTAAACATTTTTTGAAACTATTTAATTTATATTAAAAAAGAAAGAATATTGAAAAGAGAGTTATTTACTGGTTGCTAGGAAACTATAAGAAGAATAATTATGAATTTTGTGAGGAATATGGCGACTGTGGTTCCAGACATCGAACAGGATGGATGGTCCACAATCTCAGTGAAAAAAGTTTAAGTTAAAATAAATTTAAAAGACGATACGATGTAAAAGTGAAACTATATTTAAAAACGACGTATAATTTAAAATGAACGGGACATATTAACATTAAAAATATATTAAATTAAATCAGTGAAAATTTAAAATATAATAAAACATTTGATATAACGTACATGCTGAAAAAATGTGATAAATCATTAAATAGAATTTATACAAGATAATTGAGTTTACTTTTATTCACAGCAAATTCAGTATTCAACTTATGTGGAGTATTTAGTACGCCACACTGTATACACTCAATTTCGCTGCTGACCAAATTTTCTGTGACAGCCTAAGATTTTTTAGGATAACACATAATCTTCAGTATAACCTAATTTCCTTTGATCTTTAAGGGAAGTCGGTACGCTTATCTTTCTCAATGTCAAAGTAGGTATATTTTTCTCAACAACCACAAAAGATGAAGCTTTCTTAAATTTTATTTTAAATTAAACGTCACCCTCTGATACAACTTTTGAACGTGTAACGTTTCTTTTAGTTCAATATTTAGATTTTCAGAAACTTTTTTTTAAAGTTATTTAAGATGAAAAAAATTAGGTGAAAATTGTTTTTTCTCCATTCATAATCAATATTTTTTTAAAACCACACATTGAATTTAAAGTACTAAGTCAGCTTTATGTCCCTTACAATTTTCAGCCTTCTATCTTTTGTGGGAGCTGAAAAGAGTGTACCTGAACTTTCAAAAGTTACATTTACAGGATGCAGCGTTCAAAGTTAATAACAGGCATCTACCTGAATAAGTTTAGGAAAAAGAACATAAGATACAAACTCGTACTGTTTATACGAACACAGCTGCAATACTACAAATGAAGTGGCACAAGCATAAACCCAATGGCAATCTATTTTTTTTAATCCCTAATATGTATACGTTGCACTCCTTTCAATTTGAGAACAATAAGCAACCCCCATGATCCAATGGTATGAGGATGATATGTATAAGGTGAGTTCTAGTACAGACTCAGGCCGACCATTCCTGAGAGAGTATAGTTAATTGAACCCAAACTATCAAAGTTCACCGGTAACCACTGTCTAGTATTCAAATCCGTGTAAAAGTGACTACCTTTACTAGGATTCGAACCGCGAACCATCGTTTTTGTTTTGAGTAAATATTAAAATTGTATATACATTTTATGTATTTTTTTACATTTATTTAATTTAAATTGCAATGTATTGTAATAAATAAAATATTTTTAACGTTAAAAACTAATTTACACAATAAACACAAAGGAGTCAAAAAAATTAACATATAAAACCAAAATAGCCAACAACTTTTTGTAAGACCGAAAGTTAATAAATCCTTTTTTGCTAAAACTTTTGTTTTTTTAGGTCCGAAGTGTTTTAATCTGTTGCCTATTGAAATTAAAAATAGCTTAAACGTGTTAATATTTTCAAGAAAGGTTAAAGATTGGCTCAATGAGATAACTGATGTTGATTCACTTGTAAGAATTGTTGGTTAGTGTTGGTGTTTTACCGTTGCTGACTTGCCGTGCTTGCTATTCAGTCTTTGTAGGAATTTACTGATCTTGGTAAACAATATAACAATAATAACTGATTTTATTGTTAGTCATGTACAGGTGAATATCTGCTCTGAAGATTGACGGCTGGGTTAATATTGTTGTTAAAAAATATAGTTAACATGCGCTGTAGCTGCCGCTAAAATTTGAATTGTCATTTGTAGTGGTTGACGACATTTGATTTGTAATTTATTTCTATAATTCATTTGATTTGTAATTCATTTGTAAACTTGTTTTTATGTATTTTTTTTTATATATATAACCACCGTTTACTTGAGTTGGTGGTTATTTATTCCTAGTAGATAAGATATAATTTTGTATTTGTATAAAGTGGAATAAATAAATATTATTATTATTATTATCCAAGTAATCTTTACCAACGTTACGATTCATTCTACGATATTCTACTAAAATGGAGAAAGTGTTCCAAGGGTCTAGATTAACTCTCAGACCGCAGGTATAAAAACGGTTAGCGCCTTTGTGTTGAGGCAGTCAATCGCTGAATTCTGAATGAAACGTGTTATCAATTCATTTTAAAAAATAGTGTCGTGACGGAACCGGTTCTGAACTACGATAATATGATTAATCGTAAGGGTAGTAACAAGACGTTGTGGGCAGCTTCGATTGTTTTTTGCTCTCTTCTTCTTCATGTAGCATCTCCATTACGAAGGTGTGCTAGCATCATGGCAATCCTGACCTTGGAAACTGTAGCTCTAAATAGGTCGATGGATGACAAATTAAACCACTCTCGCAGGTTCTGTAGCCAGGAGGTTCTTCTTCTTCCAACCGATCGTTTGCCCATAATCTTTCCCTGGATGACAAGATGAAGGATTTCATATTTTGGACCTCTCAAGACATGGCCGAGGTACACCAGCTTTCTCTTCTTGATTTCGATCATCACTTCCATTCCCTTCTGCATCCTCCTTAGGACTTCCATGTTTGTGACTCTCTCTGTCCAAGATATTTTGTGCATCCTTCTGTAAACCCACATCTCAAAGGCCTCAAGTCTTCGTTCACATTGCCTATTGGTAGTCCAGGCCTCTGCACCATAGTACAGCACCGGAAAGATGTAACACCTCAGCACACGAATTCTCAAGTCCAGACTCAGATTGTGGTTGCACAGCATCCTCTTCATTTTCACAAATGCGGCCCGGGCTCTCTCTATGCGGATTTTGATCTCTGTTTTTTGCTACTTTGTCTTAATTATAGCAACTTTACTTTAAGCTTAAGTTATGTAATTGATTTAATTTATGTGTTCTAATTGTAAATATATTTGTTAGTAAATTAAGTTTAATCATTAATTGAAGGGGTCGGCAGAAGAAAGTGCTAATCCACAAAATTTTCAGCATGATTTTTCTTAAATATTTTAAAAAAAATATACAGCACATTTCAAACAGGAGGCTATATTTACGATCTTACGAACATAGATTAAAAGAAAATAACAAATGTTTCACAAAAATTCAAAAACATGATTTGTAGATTTCAGTAAACTTTTAAAATGAAATTGTGTAAAATTATGTTGATGAGGGTTAGCACTGTCTTCTCCCGACCCCTTCAATTGTGGAAATAAATAATTAATTATTATAAGTTTAAGGTGAGTCTGTGTATTACATATAATACCTAGATCCCGAACGAACCTAAGCTTAAGTGTTACTATAAAATTTGGATAAATGGACTAATTTTGATAAATTTACTTCTGTTTTGTTTACAATTCAAATATTTCTTTGGATAGAAATAGGTCGATGGTGTTAAAAATGTTGCAATGTGATTGATAATAAAAATTAACAAAAGAGTAAAGTGTCATAGATTTCTTTATTTAACATATCACTTTCATTTTCAAGGTGACAGCTTTATTAATTTTCAAATATTTCAATTATTTACTCCAATGGTACGTTATTGAAGTAGGCCGATGTACATTATTCTGTAAATTATAACAATAGATCTACCTTGAAAAGTATTTAGTATAGTATCACGTAGGCATATAACCTGAATTTTAAATTCTTTATAAATTTTATTGTAACCCCCGCCAAGCGAGGTGAACAACCCAACGACACCCCGGGAAACCCTCTTATACTAAGTAACAATATAGAAACTGTGGGGATACGGAAATTGACCACACTGACGCATAAATTCAGTAAAACAGACTTTATTATATCCACGGCGGTGCGTGGAGTAAGAACATCCAAAAACACTAGTAAAGTACTACCAAACAAGTTTAGGAAGCAAAGTACCAAAAGACGAGAAGCGCTGTCCAAGGCTCCTGAGCGCCGTACGAGGTGGAGGGGTGTAGGCACCGGTATGGCTCCGATCAAATAAGTCTGGAATGGGTTTCACTCAACACTCACTCCGAACCCCCATTGTCACACTACCTGACCATACCACCGACTCCTCCACGTCCCGACCCTGAATTCCCATCTTGTCACTACTCGCCAATTGGTATCAAAATTTTTATAAAAATTTACCAAAAATCAAACAATTAATTTTTTTTAACCTAGACTATTAATTTAGACTTGGTTCACACTGGCGAATATACATAAACTACAACGGAATAACACTACTCCCAATGCATAGGCACCTACGATAACCATATATAGTCAGACGCCAACAAGGACAAGTAATAATATAATTGCATCGCAAAATAATTTTATATCTAACAACTTTACCGTTAACAGTAAGTATTTTAATGTTTAACTTCACCAAATGTTCAGGAACATAACCCTACCCAAGAACAATAATAATATTTATACCATATTAAATGGTCGGAAGAATACCATAATATCCGACGACATAATTAAGTAAGTAATTAATTAGTATTTAATACGTTAATTAATGAATACACTGAAACTACTATTTAAATTCAACATTTAAGATTTACGGTTTATCGCCACTCGACTGCCTCTAAAGCCCGTACGGTCTTTTATAAATTACTACAAAATAATACGTGGCTTGTCTGCCCAAATTCTTATTCAGAAATTTGACCCTAACTAGTACTAAAATTATACCAACAAGGTTCCCTAGAAACATGACAGCTGAATACCTTATATCTAAGCACAAACTTATCCACCGCACTACAGCTGTGACTCTAAATACCTTAATACCTTAATTATTAAGGTTACTTTAGATTAATTTATAGTTGATATAAATTAAAAACATTATAGTTCAATTATTGTAGACAATAAGAATCTTAGCCTTACTAATTTACTAAACAACTTATAACCTAAAAAGAAAAACCAGTGGAACCAATTCTAATGCGGCCAATTCCAGTAAAACCACTTAAAACATAATTCAAAATTCGAACCTCATGAACAGAAAAATCCCAAAAGGGGGTACTTACAAGTCATTATCCATAACTGGAGAAACAATCCCGATCGAACAGCGGTGAACATCATAACTTCACCCCGTATCACACCATTAACGCACAAAATTAATACTTATAGAATTTTATAACTATTATCAATTATCTTAAACCTTCACAAAATCTACAACTGATACACATTCCCGACACATGCGGTTGCTAAAACACGAAATACTTTCCCGTTCATCCTGACTGAACTTTAGGTATAAAAATTTACAATCATTTTTCCCGCAATGAAAACACATCTGTTCCATCGCTCGACTCGACACACAGTGTCGGGCATACCAGCCGCCCGCACGCACCACACCCCGGTCGCAGCACGAGCGGATGGTAATCCGACACCAACTTACAGTTTCTAGGAATTGGCCGAATGAGATTAAAACTATCTAACCTACTAGCTTATATTATAGGATTAAAACATACAATACAATTATTTAATACAAGTTAAATATTGTTCTGTTTTATGTAAGAAATTGTCTTCTTAAAGTACACTACGCTTACACGTTCATTTATCCATTATAAAATAAACTTATAAAATAATTCTTTTTAATTTCACTATATTACATTACCTCCTCCTTTGAAAAAGAGGTCACTATAATGACTTTGTCACATCACAGTATACACTTCACTAGTCACTAGACACATTTGGCATTTGGACTACGCTGTAGTGTAGGTTGTCCATGGATTGTCTCAGTAGATCGGCCTCTGCAGGGGACAGCCGATGCAGCCTGGGCTGTGCGATTGGAGCAGTTGTTCGTTCTTGCATCGGGATGGCTCGGTCCTCGGTCTCGTCAGACATCACTGGTCTCGTTCTGCGCTTCTTCATCCACCAGGCAGCAACAATGGTAATACAAGCCAATAGCGGTATTGCCGAACAGATGACAACTTTCGTAACCCCTCCGGTGGGTTGCTCGGACTGTAGCTCGTTGTTCAGGCGCAATAGCTCATCTACTTCAATTTCATCGTCGCCAGGTTCAAAACGATGAATCAGCTTCCTCTCTCTGGCTAGTTGGAGCAGCTCCCTTTTATTGGACACGATGTTCACTCCCTCTGGATTGATATCTAGTCGACTGGGAACTTGGATCGAGGTCAAGCGTTTGTTCAGCTCCGTGGAACCAGTCTTCTGGGTGTTGGGTAGCAACATCAAATCCGAAGTCCTTAGTCGGCACCCTTTCATCGCCTCGAGTTCACCATTGCCCTCAATATCTTCTTCTGTCACCACGACTCGTTCCCCTTGATGGCATTGGGATGTGATCTTCTGTCGAGAAGGAAGGCTGAATAACCAACGCCCACGGCGTTCATCAAAGGCCCACATGGCAGTGGGTGTAGAAACCAATACATTCTTGATACAGTTTTTCTTAATGCTGTCGGACTCCCCAAAGAACAGGGCCGACACACAACTCGGATGGTATCGAGTGTAGACAGGAAAATTCACGCTGCACACCATCAAGCGTCCCGTTCGACATTTGGCTAGGTTTTCCATCTGCAGCAAGGCGTAGCTGGCTCGGTCTTTATTCATCAGCAGAAATGAAGTCTCCGGGTGGTATACGGAATACAATCCCGTCCTTTGGTCCATACTCGGCGTCACTACTAACTGGAACAGTTCAAAATTATGTCCCTCGGACATTAAAGGTAGGTCAATTAGAATTTTAATTGAGTCCCCAACGGACACCGCTCGCACAACACACACCTTATAATAAGCATACAATTCCGCGGGGCTAGTCCCCGAAATAATATTGGTACCCATGGGCAATGAGGCTCGAATTTTTGACATTAAATTACTTAATTCTAGGGGACTTATCAAGCTAACACTTAAACTACCCCTGGCTAATCCTTCCATCGCTCGCAACATGCTCCTCATGTCCATCAGCCCTTTCATCACTGCTAATTCTAAAGTTTGCAATTTCGCTGAAACATTCACGAAAGTATGCACCAATTGTTCTAGACTAGTGACTCGTCCGTCCAACTCAGCAAGGTGACGTTCCGTATTCATCGCGGCCTCCTTCACGTCCTTCGCCAAGGACATCAGCTGTCTGTTGGTGTAGCCAGCCTTCTGGCTTAATCGTCGGGTCAAGGTTAAATGAGACTGCTGGATATGGACGACTTCTGCTACTTGGGTCTTCACAGCTTCCAAGTGCTTCTCTGCCTCCTGGAGCTCTTCGTCTTCGGCTACTCCAAATAGGACACGTAGCGCCTTCCCTCCAACGTTCAACAGGCCTCGGCGAATCCGACCAAGCGGCAACATTTCAGTTAAGACTCGTCCCGAGTCGGTTAGCTCGTTCTCCATGTCAAGAATCCTGTCGGTCGTCTCTATTACGGCTCTTAGTTCGGGCATCGCCCCCATAGCTCTCAAAATGTTATCTCTAGCGGCACGTGTAGTGACCTCCAAAGCACTAAATTCTCCGCAGGCTTCCGTCACGTTGATTTCGATAACCACTCGCCAGCATTCTCCAGACAACAGGACGTCCTCCTTTTGAACAAACCAGACGCCTTCTTTCTTGGCCACTTCGGACCCGCATACAACAGACGTACCTGTAAGGGAGCAGAAAGTCCATCACTCTCTCAAAATCACATTAAAGAGGTCCGTCGTCGGGAACAGGGACCGTTCCGGGATTAGTTCGCACCGCCACCTACTACAATTCAGCTTTGGCCCGCACCCGGACTGGGTATATTCCTTCTAACGGCGCCTTTCTCCTACACTATATTAATCCTAACATCATATCATGATCACACGTTCAGTTAAATTTTTATATTACTTTATCATTTCTCTTACCTAAAGCGTAGAAAGAGGAAATTAAGTTACTTCTAGTTACATTGTTACTCGCTCTTTGTAGCCAATCTGCTACGAAGTGCGTACGGTGACCTCTGTAGAGGCTTCCTCCCAGATGGAGAAGGCCGGTAGATAGGGTCAGCTCTCAGCGACTTACTCGTTTCCGGTGGACTAAATACCTCTGGCAATTCTTCTAGACCACCATCGGCATCTAGCGCGTTTCCTTCATTTTCCACGTCATCCGCTCTAGCCTGCGGCATTTCTTCGCGGTTCTCTTCCTCGACATCCTCGTCTTGCGTGTCCAAATCAGCTACAAGTCCTCCTTCTTCATCGTCATCGTATTCATCTACCCACATGGGCTTCCATTGTCCAGGGCAGTCTTCATCGTCTATTTCCGAGGCTGTCCTTTCTGATTCTTCAACGGCTTCATCTTCTTCAGGCCTCTGGATGTCTAGCCCGAACTCTACCTTCTGGTAAGCCCGTTTCAATCGATTCACATGGGTCACCACCAGTTTACCTAGTGAATCAGCCACTTCGTAATTCACGTCGGATAGCTTCTTCCTGACCACATAGGGTCCCTTCCATGGTCGACTAAACTTTTTCTTTTCTCCTATCTTCGCTACAGGATCCAACAGATAGACCGCATCTCCAGGCAAGAATTCTCGAAGTACTTTGAATTTATCGCGCGTTTTAGCCCTATCTCGGGCCGCAGCCGTTGATCGTTTGAATGCTTCTTCATAAGTTTCCTCAAACTTCTGTTTTAATCTTTCTATATAATCCTCTACACTGTCGATGTCTTCTGGCATCATGAAACTACTCGGCGAGGTTGGTTCTCTCCCGTACAGTAAGTAGAAGGGTGAATATCCGGTAGAGGCATGTGGGACAGAGTGGTAGGCCATGACAGCAAAGGGCAACCATCGGTCCCAATCCTTTCCATCCCTTTTCACGAAATGACTCAGGCTCTCCATGAGAGTTCTGTGAACACGTTCTAATCTTCCGTTACCCTCCGGGTGGTAAGCAGTGGTTCTCAATTTCTTGATGTTCATGTATTTACAAGTAGCGGTGAACAGCTCGGACATAAAATTTCTCCCTTGGTCCGTAAGTAGCCTCTCTGGTGTTCCATGCCTCGCTATTACTGTAGTAACGAAGGCATGCGCAGTGGCTTCGGCAGTTTGCTCTCGTAACGGTATCGCTTCCACATATCTCGTAAAGTGATCGATAAACGTTAAGATGTACTTGTGGCCTCTTCGAGTCACTGGAAGTGGGCCCACTATATCTAGCGAAACCATCTCAAATGGCCTATTTGGTTCAAAAGCCTCTGACAACGGCGCAGTTAATCTTGGTGGAGTCTTCCTCTCCGCACAAGAGTGACACTGCCTCACATAATTCTCCACGTCACGTTTCATTCCTGGCCAGTAATAATTTTCCCTCACTTTCCGTAGTGTCCGCTCTGTTCCTGGATGTCCAGCCCACAAGGTGCTGTGACAACCTTCGATCACAGAGCTTCTCATACTAGTCGGAACAGCTAGCTTCCATGATTTCCTCTCCGGATCCCCATTGGTCCAGTATAATAAGCCACCTGAGCATACAGCTCTTCCATTACCTCTTCTTTCCCATAATTCCTGGCACCAGTCATCGTCCAGTTGGGCATTCTTCATCTCCTCACGGCTCCATCCTCGGTGCACGGGCGCAATTATTGCGGCGCGACTTAGAGCATCGGCATTAGTATGGCGCTTGCCAGGTTTATGCTCCACAGTATAACTAAATTCTGCTAATCTTAAGGCCCAACGGGTAAGTCTGGACGAAGGGTCTTTAAGGCTGAGCATCCACCTTAAGGCGGCATGATCCGTCACCAAGGTGAAAGGTCTTCCCAGAAGATAACAACGAAACTGTTGTGTGGCCCACACCACGGCTAGAAGTTCCCTCTCGGTCGTAGAGTAGTTCCGTTCAGCGGCGTTCAGCTGACGGCTGGCATATGCGATAGGTCTTTCCCTTTCATCATACAGCTGCGAAAGTACAGCACCCAAGGCTGTCCCTGATGCATCCGTGGCAAGTATAAATGGCTTCTGAAAGTCAGGATATACTAGCACAGACTCTGAACATAATGATCCCTTCAGTTTCTCGAACGCTTCAGTTTGTTCATGGCTCCATCGGAATTCGATATCCTTTTTAGTCAGTTGCGTAATTGGCTTCGCTATCTCAGCAAAGTTCTCGATAAACCGCCGATAATAGCCTGCTAAACCTAGGAATCCCCTGACTTCTCTTACGTTGCTCGGTTTAGGGAAGTTTCGAATGGCATCGATCTTCCTTGGGTCAGGTTTGACCCCATCGGATGTAACTACATGTCCCAAATATTCCACGGACTCTTGAGCAAACCTGCATTTCTCTAAGTTCACCTTCAAGTTGGCCTCTTGAAAACACTTAAGAATATTACTTAACCTTTCCGCATGTTGGCGTATAGTAACACTAAAAATTATGACATCATCAAGATATACAAAGCATTCGTTTCCCTTCAGCGCTGCTAACAGATTATCCATATACCTCTGAAAAGTAGCAGGGGCACCCATGAGCCCAAACGCCATCCTTTTATATTCAAAGTGTCCACCCACTGTGGTGAACGCCGTTTTTTCCTGATCAGCTTCCGCAATAGGTATCTGATGGTAACCCGACGCTAAATCAAGAGTGGTATAATATCGGCTTTGCCCTAGGTTCTCCAACGTCTCTTGAATCAAGGGCAACGGATATGCATCCCCTTTCGTTATTTCATTCAGTGCCCGGAAATCTGTACAAAATCTATATTTAGTACTGCCATCCGAAGTCTTCTTTGGAACTAAGACTACCGGAGCTGACCACGGGCTACTCGATGGCTCGATGATCCCCTTATCCAACATGGTCGCTAAATGCTCTTCAACGACGGGTCTCAGATGATGCGGCACTCGGTATGGCCTCTTCATGATGGGGCTGGCATCCCCGGTAGGAATCCTATGCTCTACTCCCGACTTACAACCATCTCTGTCGGGTTCGTCAAAAACATCTCGAAATCTCCATAACACATCTTCCACGACTTTAGCCTCTACCCCCGGTAGATGCTCCAATTTCTCCGAAAACATTTTTCGTGAAATACGTTGTCCTCGCTCGATATCCATCATTGGCAACGCATCCTCGTCTATCAGTGGCTCGGCTACTCCTAAGACTTGCCGACGCTGCACCTCGATAGGCTTGGCCGTCAGATTCGCAATCTTCACAATTAACTTCTCATTTTCTCCTGCAGAGTTCACGCTCCTCGCAACCCTCAATCCCGCTTGAGGCTGCATCATCGGTTCCACCATGACATCTCCCTTGATCCTCGTCTCCAAACGAGCTTCGACCACCTGCTCACAATAGGGTGGTACCGTCAACGCCCTTAAAGATCTCACTCGGAAAGTTCCACTGTTATCCTTGGATCGAACAGTCTGTCTCCCAGTACATCTTGAAGTGCTTGGCTGCAAGGCATCTCCCTTGCCACATTCAGGCATCTTACCTGACGTCGTCTCTTCACTCACGCTAGCGACATCTCCTAGCGTCTCCGAGCTGCAATTAGCACGCGGCGAAATACCAACTCCCATGAAGGTAACGCCTTGGCGGGCGACATCAACAACCGCCCCCAATTTCTCCAACAAATCCCATCCAATCAGTCCATCTCGCCATGTATCAACATCAGCAATAACAAAAGTGTGCATCACCCTAAGGTGAGCGACTCTACACTCCAACTCTTGGGCTCCCGTTACTGCCAGTGCAGCACCCGTGACACCCCTGGCCTTTATCTTGATTGGTTGTACGGTAACGCCGGAAATTGGTTTCCGAAGAATGGACAATTCGGCTCCCGTATCAACGAGCAAAGATAGTTCCTGGCCAGCAAGACTAACAGCAACCGTTATTCCTCCCGTTCCCAAGGTTCTTATATTGGGAATCCAATTGTGTCGAGGCCCCTGGTCTACTGGTTCGGGTGCGGGGCTACTCCCGAACCGTTCTCTTTTGGGGGTGGTGCTTGTTGGTTAGATTCTACAACGTTCACCTCCCTTCGTGGCTCCGTTGCTCGTTTCGGACACGTGACAGCAAAATGACTCGGATCGGCACAGATGTAACAAAATCCTTTTGGTCTCGGCGTCGAAGTTTGTTGGCGACCGAATCTACTGGTAGTCTGCCTCCTCCCAGGGTTGCCTCTCGTGTTCGGTCTGGTTTCCTTCCGATTTGCACAATCTCTCGCAAAATGTCCCTTGCCACCGCACTCGTAACAGACGTCCTTCCTAGTCCCAGGTTCAGCTTTGACTTGTGCCACTGTGGCCTTCGACGGGGCATGATCTTCATCACTGGCCTCCATGCAGAATATGTCCCTGTGGGAAGCCTTACTGTGTGATTGCACCTCCTCAATTCTCGCCGCACTCTCCATGGCGTCTTCTAGATCAGCAGGGGGATAAAACTGCAACTGCATCCCCGCGGCTCCTCTAAGTCCCTTCACATATGCCGCCAGAACACTGCGATCCATCTGTTTTCGAGCCCATGACGCTTCCTGGGCGTTATTGGTCGGTCGTAGCGTCTTCAGACCCAACTGTCGACATCGGTCAGCAAAGGCACGAGCGTTTTCTCCGGGACCCTGAACTGCCATGTTCAAAGCCATCAGGTTTCGTTCGGGATCACGCGTTCCACTAAATCTACGCTTCAAAGCATCTTCAAATTCGGCGTATGTTGAGTCCGCCCTCAGCAGTTCTGGGTGTGCGTCTAAGCAGGCTGCCGCAGCACCAGTGGTCTTCAATCTGCAGATGAGTTTCTTATCCTGCTCCGTCCATTGACCCGTTTGTGCTACAAGATCCATAGAACGTAAAAACTCGTCAACGGTTGGCCCTGACGAATCTCCCGACCAGGTCTTAATCATCGACTGCAATCCCAGATCCTTACGCACCGCTGGGCTTTTGTCCCTCGGTTGATCCGGCTTCCCGGCTCCTAATCTAAGCACGGCTAACTCCCGCTGCAACTTCGCATTCTCCCGCTCCATGTGCGCTTTGTATTGATTTAATTCCCGATTAGCATCCAACAGCTCCTCCACACTGGGGTCATTTTCTTCTGATGTAGCCATTTTCGAATAATAGCTTATACGTCACGATCGATATACAAAAATACACAGCAAATATTCAAAACAACAATATTATAGAGTTTCCAAGGTTTTCCCAATTTTTTTCGAGTTGGCCAAAAATTTGTGTAGGCTGCTTTTCCTGCCGCTGCCTACCCCACACCTGACACCATTTGTAACCCCCGCCAAGCGAGGTGAACAACCCAACGACACCCCGGGAAACCCTCTTATACTAAGTAACAATATAGAAACTGTGGGGATACGGAAATTGACCACACTGACGCATAAATTCAGTAAAACAGACTTTATTATATCCACGGCGGTGCGTGGAGTAAGAACATCCAAAAACACTAGTAAAGTACTACCAAACAAGTTTAGGAAGCAAAGTACCAAAAGACGAGAAGCGCTGTCCAAGGCTCCTGAGCGCCGTACGAGGTGGAGGGGTGTAGGCACCGGTATGGCTCCGATCAAATAAGTCTGGAATGGGTTTCACTCAACACTCACTCCGAACCCCCATTGTCACACTACCTGACCATACCACCGACTCCTCCACGTCCCGACCCTGAATTCCCATCTTGTCACTACTCGCCAATTGGTATCAAAATTTTTATAAAAATTTACCAAAAATCAAACAATTAATTTTTTTTAACCTAGACTATTAATTTAGACTTGGTTCACACTGGCGAATATACATAAACTACAACGGAATAACACTACTCCCAATGCATAGGCACCTACGATAACCATATATAGTCAGACGCCAACAAGGACAAGTAATAATATAATTGCATCGCAAAATAATTTTATATCTAACAACTTTACCGTTAACAGTAAGTATTTTAATGTTTAACTTCACCAAATGTTCAGGAACATAACCCTACCCAAGAACAATAATAATATTTATACCATATTAAATGGTCGGAAGAATACCATAATATCCGACGACATAATTAAGTAAGTAATTAATTAGTATTTAATACGTTAATTAATGAATACACTGAAACTACTATTTAAATTCAACATTTAAGATTTACGGTTTATCGCCACTCGACTGCCTCTAAAGCCCGTACGGTCTTTTATAAATTACTACAAAATAATACGTGGCTTGTCTGCCCAAATTCTTATTCAGAAATTTGACCCTAACTAGTACTAAAATTATACCAACAAGGTTCCCTAGAAACATGACAGCTGAATACCTTATATCTAAGCACAAACTTATCCACCGCACTACAGCTGTGACTCTAAATACCTTAATACCTTAATTATTAAGGTTACTTTAGATTAATTTATAGTTGATATAAATTAAAAACATTATAGTTCAATTATTGTAGACAATAAGAATCTTAGCCTTACTAATTTACTAAACAACTTATAACCTAAAAAGAAAAACCAGTGGAACCAATTCTAATGCGGCCAATTCCAGTAAAACCACTTAAAACATAATTCAAAATTCGAACCTCATGAACAGAAAAATCCCAAAAGGGGGTACTTACAAGTCATTATCCATAACTGGAGAAACAATCCCGATCGAACAGCGGTGAACATCATAACTTCACCCCGTATCACACCATTAACGCACAAAATTAATACTTATAGAATTTTATAACTATTATCAATTATCTTAAACCTTCACAAAATCTACAACTGATACACATTCCCGACACATGCGGTTGCTAAAACACGAAATACTTTCCCGTTCATCCTGACTGAACTTTAGGTATAAAAATTTACAATCATTTTTCCCGCAATGAAAACACATCTGTTCCATCGCTCGACTCGACACACAGTGTCGGGCATACCAGCCGCCCGCACGCACCACACCCCGGTCGCAGCACGAGCGGATGGTAATCCGACACCAACTTACAGTTTCTAGGAATTGGCCGAATGAGATTAAAACTATCTAACCTACTAGCTTATATTATAGGATTAAAACATACAATACAATTATTTAATACAAGTTAAATATTGTTCTGTTTTATGTAAGAAATTGTCTTCTTAAAGTACACTACGCTTACACGTTCATTTATCCATTATAAAATAAACTTATAAAATAATTCTTTTTAATTTCACTATATTACATTTATGAATATTCAATATATACAGTAGCGGGTCATTTATAAACAATAGGAAAAAAATCTGGTGTGAAACACTCACACGACTTTCTCTTGCCAATGCAAATAACGACCACTATAACCTAACTTTAGAAATAAACAAAAAACCTACCTTAAAAAACATAACCTAATTTTAATCATGAGTGAATGATAAAAAATGAAAATCAACCTCAGTTTGGCTTAATAATACGAATATCACTCTTTCACGCTAAACTAGGCTCTGTAGAGAAAAATGTCCTAAATAAAAGTTGTAGATCTTTAAATTCCCTATTAATTTGATTATACAGTATACTTGGTTGTCGTAAAATGCATACTAAGGCCAAAATCTAAAAAAAAAACATTTTTTACAGATTTTCATTGAAAAAAAAACAGAAAATCACTAATTACCTAGAAACTTAGCGTTTTACAAAAAAAATGTTTGATATAAAAATTGCAGGTTCTTAAATTTTCTACAACTTATATTATATGTACAATTTTGTGCTAAAATAAATATTTAAACCGAAATCTTAAAAAAAATTTTCTACGAGAGTGCAGACTTCCCAAGAATTTCAGCAGGCGTAGTGCCTACCCTATCTTGTAGAGCATAAAAAATGTAGGTAGTAAATGAGGCGATTTTTTAAAAAAATCGTAGGAGCCGATTTTGAGAAAATCGCAAAAAAGTGAAATGGTTAATTTTCTTGGCGAGGCTGTACTTTTGTAGAAAAAAATGTTTTTTTTTAAGATAGGGGCTTTATTATATGCAGTGTACGGCAAAAGTTTATGTAATAAAAGTTATAGGAAATTAAAAAAAACCTACAACTTTTACTTAAGTAATTATTCTCTACAGAGCCTACTTTAGAGACAATGACTGATTTTTCGTATTTTTAAGTCGAACTGAATTGTTTTTTTTCCATTTTGCGTCATTCACTCATGAATTACAGTTAGGTCATATATTTTATTTTACTTTGTTTACTCATGATTAAACATACGTTGTTCATTACCTACATTGCAAAAAAAAGTCGTGTGAGTGTTGCAAACCAGATTTTTACTGAATCATAAGTTAAGATATGTATAATCAATTCAGGTTAAGGTTACGACCTTGAGTTATTAAATTATTATAATCAATTCGTAGTCTATTTATGAAATGAAAATATTTATGTATCTTATGCTATTAAAACATTTAACCAATTTTTTTAAAATCTAAAAACTAATGTAAATATATGGATTTTCTATTACATAAAAAAATTACACTTTAAGTTATGTATAAATAACGATATAAGTATAAGAAAGCGGTTAAAATTAACTGTTCAAACAGTAAAGTATTTTACTGTCAGCTTCCGTAAGTGTTATCAGTAGGTTTTTTTTTATTTTAGTAGCCTATTGTATTAAGATAAGAAAATAAATATTAGGTTAATACTGATCTCTGTTATTACTAGGAAGTATTTCATTGATTTCTTTTTCGTCATATTTTGGTTTTTGTATCATTTACAATAAGTTATACAGGGTGATTTAAAACTATACAGCAATCTCTTGGATCTCATTCTATAGCTAAAAATAAGAAAAAAAGTTTATGTTAACATATGCCTGAAAACGCATAGTTAGCGAGTTACGGTTAGCGAAAAATTTCACCTACAACTCTGTACCCTCGGTGAAGTAAGGCCGTATAAAAATGTTAAAGGTAGTTACACAGATACAAATACTAATGTTTCTTATGTTTTTTAATCTGAAAAATTGAATAAAATTGGTTCCAGAGCTGTAAATGGAATACTTTTAGAGATATCTTACATAAAACACAAGAATTGGTGCAAAGAAATGAACACATTTTTGTGTTTAACGTAAGATTACTTCCATAAATGGTAAATAAAGGTGTATTTTTTCTGAAATAAGTTTGTAGAAAATTTAATTCTGAAAAGATTCATGTGAATTACTTAGGAAAAAAAATGAATAATCGATATTGAAATTTTGCTTTATTTAAAATCAAAACAGCCGCACATAAAACGCACATTCTTAACTGCATAACACATTAGTTAATATTTTATGCAGTTAAAAATGTGCGTTTTATGTGCGTCTGTTTTGATTTTAAATACAGCAAAATTTCAATATCTATTATTCATTTTTTCCTAAGTAATTCACATGAATCTTTTCAGAATTAAATTTTCTACAAACTTATTTCAGAAAAAATACACCTTTATTTACCATTTATGGAAGTAATCTTACGTTAAACACAAAAATGTGTTATTTCTTTGCACCAATTCTTGTGTTTTATGTAAGATATCTCTAAAAGTATTCCATTTACAGCTTTGGAACCAATTTTATTCAATTTTTCAGATTAAAAAACATAAGAAACATTCGTATTTGTATCTTTGTAACTACCTTTAACATTTTTATACGGCCTTACTTCACCGAGGGTACTGGTTTGTAGGTGAAATTTTTCGCTAGCCGTAACTCGCTAACTAAGCGTTTTCAGGCATATGTTTATATAAACTTTTTTTCTTATTTTTAGCTATACAATGAGATCCCAAGAGATTGCCGTATAGTTTTGAATCACCCTATATATTTTCAAATTACCGTATTTACTCGAATATTGTTCTAATGAAATCGATTCGATGAATTGGTGTGCGCGTTATATTTGAAAAATGAAAAAAAATATAGCCTGTTAGCCCGTAATGTACCGTAATGAAATTTTTAATGAAAATTTCAACGTGTTACAGAAAAATAAAATGTCCTGTCAGAAATTAAATTTTATTGTGTTTATAAAAAAATAAATCGTTTTAACATTTAAAAAATATTTAAAATAGTTTTTTTTAGTTTATTTAAAGTCGCATCGACAGCTTGGTCATTAGCAATTACTGTGGGTTTTGGTACCTTAACGGTGGTTTTAACGTGTTAAAATTTCCAGACCGTATTCGGGAATCGAAGCCGGGATCTTTCGCTTTGCAGGCTAGCACGCTAGCCACGGAAGTGGTTTTAAAAAAAATTATTCCATTAATTTTTGTTTAGAAGTTTTTTTTTGTAAATGCTCGGTTATCCGGACGTTGGCACTTTATGCATAACTTACGGACGTTGGTACTGAAAGGGTTAAACAGAATCTCGTAACATTTTTGAAATCCTAACCGAGAATTATACCCGAGACGTTTGACGTTCCAACGCTTACCTGAAATAAATGCCAGGACTGAAAACATGTACTATACTACAGGGGTTTCAAAAGGGATAAACTTTTAAATATTTTAGTAATTAAATTTGTACCTACCCACCGAGTTGATCTAGAGGTGAAATCGTCTCTGCAAATTAGCTGTTGGACAGCTGATTTTCGGAGACGAAGGTTCCTGGTTTAAATCCTAGTTTGTTTTTTGACTATACAAGATATTTTTATTTGCAACTGTATAAAATTAACAATAAGCAAATTTGACAAAAAGGATACAAATATTGACAAATTTAAATTTACGGATTTAAATACTAGATAGTGGTTAGCGGTGTAATTTGATGGTTCGTGGTAAAATTGCTCTGATTGTTTCAATTTACTTATTCTGGAGTTGAGATTTGATATTCGAAATATAAGATTTTATTTAAAATTTCTTAAAAAATGTAATTTAATTTATGATTGGTCTTCGGGCCAGCCCAGTCAGTCAGCTAGTAGGAAGTCTCTATTATTTGTTAAGTTACACCGGTTGGGCAAGCGACTTTGTATGGTGACCAGCTGATAGCCATCCGTGAACAAACTCTACTGGGGGTCCCTTATCAAACTCATGCCTAATTCACGTCAAATAATACCTACAGCAAAGCAGCGATCAAATTGGGTAGTTGTCAATAATGTACAATGTTCCCAATAACAAATAAAAGCTAAAAAAAAATTATGGTATCCTAAGTGTATTGTTTAGAAACAATAACACAAATTTTAGAATACAATGTATTTAGTACGTTTTGAAAAAGACGCTTATTGTAGTTTGTTGATAATAATAATTATTTTTAACATTTCCTCATTACATGTTGTGTGGTATGAAGATAGAAGCTCTATTTTTGATTGCAAGTGGCATTGTACGATAGTAGCTTAATAAAAGAAACGCATTGTGCTTAGTTTGTGTGTTATACTAATTTTTTATCATTGTTTATTGTATTCATTTTTTTAAAAAACAATATAACTTAATGTTATTGTCATAGATAAAAAAATACAAGGATTGTTTTATGTAAAGTGGTTTTACAGTATTTTATCGTAGGCTACTAATTTACATAAATACTTAAATTAATACGTTGATAACATTAAATTTTTATTACAAATAAATTCAAGAATTGCAATTAATATTTTCATTTTCATATCGGCTTTGACGTTTTTATAAAATTTTGTTGGAACAAAATTTTTTTTTTAAGAACAAAGCGCGCTTGAGACAAGCCAAACAGATTTGATACACAGGACATTTTTAACCGGATAATACTAAGGGTTACTTAATGTCGTAAGTTGCAGTACCTCGGGAATATTATGAGGAATCAAAAAATATATAAAATACTACAACTCATTCTGCAAGGGGAACAGAAGCAGACTGAAATTCTGGCAGAAGAAGAATTTTCTAGCTCGCCAATATAAGGGCCTGACGGAATTGTTCCACATAGCGAGTCAAAGTCAAAATGGGCAGGATGATCGCCTACATCCAAAATGGATACACAAGGAAGAGGAGGAGGAGGAAATGGAGGAGAGGAAAGATAAGAAGAAGAAGAAGAAGAAAAAGCCTGAATTTCTATATACGAGTGAATGCTTAAGAATACCAGGAAGGAAGGCTGGTTAATAGAAGCAAAGATTTTTGAGAGAAAGAACCTCTGCAAGATAATGGGTTCAAATATAGTATGGACAGTACAGATTACGAGGAAGAAGTCAAAGTTTAACCATTAATTTGTACTATTAATTTTTTCTATGAATAATTGTAATAAGTTGTTTATTACGAGTTGTTTATACTCGTACTTATTACACCCAGATCCCAAACGAACCTGAGCTTAGTTATTACATTATTTACATGAGTAAATGACAATGAATCAATCATTTCAGAAAGCCCATAAGTCAAAATTTTACATTTTTACTTTGCTGCATTTTAGGACTAATTGAATGTAAACACACCGTCCCTGCAAAAGTCACATTAAGTTAGCTTTCCGTAAGTAGTATACAACATTAAGAAACGGCTTATCCTTAAGGATATAAAGTGTTTGTCTAATTAAAAAATGAAAGTGAATGTTTTTTTGAACCTTATGCTCTACTTTCTGGTGGAAGAGGCCATACAAAGATTCTATGCAAAAATCTTTTTAAGGTGTATTACTACTGTTATGACAACGATGAAGAAGGTGAATAGCCCTGAAAATCAACATTTTTCTTTCTTAAAGTTAAGAATTTCAATTTTTATTATTTCAGAAAGTTATTTTAAGTCATAATGTAAACTATTGAAAATAAATAAATGAATATTATTGTACAGCACAGTTTTCTTCTGGTCTAACAACGTATTTTACAGAAAACAATTTATGTTAATACATTACTCCGATTTATTTCAGAAACACGTTAAGTCTAAATTTTCAAACTAGTGGTTTGTCTTATAAAGACAAAAATAGATTTTATTTTAAAGGGGACAGCCCTCTGAACAATTTATATTTTTTAATATATTGAAACATAATAAATTACAAATTTTAATTTTCCCAAAAGTTGTTTTTTTGACTTATGGACTTTCTGAAATGACCGATTCCAATATGAACTACGCAAATAAATTACAAAAAAGGATGTACAATTCAAACAAAAATCCTTATAAAATTGAAATGAACTAACTTAAAAAGATTTTACGAAGAACAAAAGCAAAACACCGGTTATTGGAAAAAATTAAAAAAAACGTACATAGAAAGAATACTGATATGTGGGCTGCACAAAATTTACAGAAATGTATAAATTGATATGATTTCAGTTGTATGAAAAAGGTTTAAACGAATAAATAGATATGTGGATAATACAGCTGTGTTCAATCTTACAGATTTTGTTGAAATTTAAGTAGGAACCCTTCGTACCAAATATTACCGCCAGAAATAATGTACATACTTCGAAAATAACTCACAAGTAATAAGTCTATCATCAAGGCACTTTATATAAAGTACTATACCATTATTTAAAGTGATTTTTATGTATAAAAACACACTGTGTACTCATAGATTTCCGGTTTAACTTAAGCACTCGTATATTTTCTTCAGATTTAAGAGGCTTATAGAGTTTAACAACACGATTTGTGGTTATTTTATTTATCCAGGAACTACGGATGTTAGACAATTTAATTTATGAGAGCTAAAATGAAAATCTTAATAGCTCGTCATAAAATCCATTAAACTTTTACATTTTATATTCTGTGTGAATGTAAATTTTTATTGCTGGATTATACTGTAAAAATGTGTCTTCTATATAGGCTTAAATATAATATTTTCAGCGTACGGGATTTTTAATTAATAACATTTTCTTTTATTTTATGTTCCAGGTAATTTGTTGGTGTTTTTTATCATAATGTTATTTACTAGGGTAAGTAGGTTAAATATTTTTAATTAGTTGTTTTTTTTTTTTAATTATACTGGGTGATTAAAAATGAATGACGATCTTTCGGGAGCTAATTTTTTTTGCTGAAATTAGAAATAATGTTCACGTAAACATAGTTTCGAATTACACGTAGTGAAAACTTTAGCTCGGAATTCCAGATGCCTGGTGAAATAAGATTATTCTGAAATTCGTAAGGTATTAATTAATTTTCGTCACACTTAATAGTTTTTTAACTTGAAAAATTGAATAAAATATCTCCCAGATTTTACCTCCCTTAGCTTTCAAGATATCTGACACAAAACACAAAAATTATAGGTTGAAAATAAAACTATTTTTAGGTTTAGCGTGAAACAACTTTGTCTTCTGCTTCTTCTTCTCCTCACAATCAAGGGTTAGGCTTCCACCTGTTCCGACTCACAACAGCGACAAACTATTGAATTATTGCCATCTTTTGCGTGGCCTCCCAACATCTCTTCTTCCCACCAGTCTGCAAAACACTGAGGAGGATCCTTCCCTCTGGCATTCTCTCTACGTGCTCCCTCCATCGATTACGATATTCTGTAATCTCCCCATTCAAATTGTTAACATCCAGTTCCGTCCTTAAGTCCTCATTTCTTAGTTGGTCACTACGACTGCAACCCTTTGTTCTTCGCAGGAATCGCATCTCTGCCGCTTGTACTCAACTCTCCTGTACTCTTGTACTAATCCACGACTCACTTCCATATAGTAGGACTGGGGCAGCCATCATCTTGTAAAACTTTATCTGGGTTTCTTTTCTTGTTTCCTTACCTAGGGTTCGGCTTATATTGCTGCACAATGCTTGGAATTTGCCAATTTTCTTCTCTAGTCCAAATCTTGATCAAACCCGATGTAACGACCTAAACAATTGCACTGTGATATTTGCTCGAACACTACATCATCTACCACATTTTTAGACCTGGTAGGATATTTACCAGTAAATGCCAAACAGCTTTGTTAAATGTTTAATTAAGTCTTATTTTAATTTAATTTTTAATTAAACCCGTAGAAAATTGAGTAACTAAAAATTTAATACACTTATTAAGACCCACCGGGATGGTCTAGTCGTTGTCGTCGCCGCGAGTCAGCTGTTTAACAACTGATATTCGGAGACGAAGATTCCTTGGTTCAAATCCTAGTTACATTTATACTGATTTGAATCCGATGTAGTGTTTACCGGTGTACTTTGATGGTTGGGGTTCAATTAACAACACTCTCACGGACTTGGGTATGTACAAAAATTGGCCTACAACTTTTTTACTCGTTATACACATAATCCTCATCTCGTTGTGTCACGGAGTTGCTTATTATTTTGAATTGAACAGATTGCAACGTACACACATTAGGGATAAAAGAAATTGTCACAAAAATATTCATGATTTTCTATAAAATTGATTGATTCTTTTCATATAGAAATAGCAGCTTATATACTATTTAATTCAGTTTTGAAAACAATTAAAAAGTAAATGAATGGAATGAAAGTGTTGCTAATTACCTACAAAGTTTCTCGAAATGTCTCGTTTTGTTCAGTGCATAATTTCACTCGACGAATCCATTCTTTCTCGTGTGAATCTTACCGACAGTATACACTTAACTTTTTTTACAGCTTCTATTATTTAATTCCTTAAATCTTTTTTCTGTTCATTATTTTAAACGAACAATTGATTTCATTGAATACAACAGGAAAGGTGTGATGGTGTGAGATCAGGAAATGTGTTGTTCGTTTCCTGACCTATGTTTCGTCGAACACATTTTCTTATTTTTAGTTACGCTTACACAATCACCGAGAGATTGGCCATTCAATTTTTAATCACCTTGTGTATATATCATTGTTCTAATTAAATGTTACTTAAGTTAATAGTTTTTATTACAGTATTTTTTCTAACGTCGTTTAAAGATGTAATTTATTAATCTAGTAAATAAGATGTTTTTATTAGTGTGGATGTTACGCCTTGTAGTTTATGAAACAATAAAATGTGTTATTATTAAAATAATAATAATAAATAAATAATCCTTTCAGAGTTATTTTACTATTTTTTTTTACGGTTTTGTGGGTTTTTTAATTGTTATTATTTTTTTATTAATTAGGGTGGATTTTTTACTGGTATTTAATTTTCTTATAAAAATATTTATACCGTGTTTGAAATTTTTATTACTGTCTTTCAGATTTGATTTCTGAGTTTTCTTGTAGTTTATAGTTCTAAATTGCTTGTGAAATATCTTGAGAATAACGTCGAGTTATTTCCACGTTCTAACCGGTTTTTAAACTTTTTTCCCCTGTTCAGTCATTATAAAATAATGCGAGTACATATGAAGTTTTCTCTTTTAGATCTGTAAAGCTACATTTAAATTAGAGCGAACAGGAACGAATAAATTCGTTCGTTAGTCAAAGCCTTACAGTAGTGAACGAATATTCATATTTGTTCATAATCCGCTGTAGGCACGTGTTTAATGGATTCAGACGACGATTTAATAATTAGCGACAGTTGTATAGTTATAGCGGGACTTTTCAAGAAAACGGAAACAAAAAGAGTGTACTGGAGGTGAAACTTTGTTAACAGACTTAACGAGTGATAATTTGGGCCAAATAGTAAATTCTTAATTTCATTCACATTACACTCCAAGTTCAGAAGCGATTTCACTCCTGGGATCATTTTTTTATTGATAATTTTATATATTTTTGATTTTGGATTCTATAAACACGGCTTGCATCTATATAATTCAATTAACTGTCTGGGTTTTAATGCTATTTCGAAATTAACACCTTTGTAACAATATTACACAGTAAAATAATTTAGATGAAGACTACAGGTTTTTTGGTTAACTACTACTGCACACGTACTGACGACTCGATGAATTTGTTCGTTACTATCTGGTACCATTCACACTAAGTACGAATTTGCTTTGATGATTCGGTTACTTTGGAACATGTGAGAACACGAAGGAATCGTTCGGTGTTACTCTGACCAAATTACGCGAGCTGTACGAACAAATTCTTTCGTTCGCTTATGTTTGCTCTAATTTAAACGTAGCTTAAAGCCGAATCATTTTTCATTTTTTCTCTATTAGCTTACTCATAATATTTCCCCAAGGTGATGAAAATAATATTTAAAATTAATTTTAAAATATACCCCCCTTCGTATAGGGCCAATTTTAGACCACGTGAGGTGACTACTTCTCTGGAAGCTCTTTTGCCGTTCAAATTTTCAGCATTCGTTCACTGTAGTCTTTTATCCTTTCTTCTGTCCACCCGGTGTTTTGTTTTTACTTTTCATGATAGCCTTTTAAAGTCTATAATCAGTTGTGTGAATTTAGTTTGGTTCATTAAGTTTTCTCGGTTTATTCCCATTTTTTCAATATCCTTTCTAACTTCTTTAAACCATTTATCCGACACCTTATGTCTATTGTTTAGTGTCTTGAAAATTGTTTTGTCAACCGGTAGTTATCCATTTTATACAGGTGTTCTTAAAATTTTAGTCTTCTTTTTCTAATCGTTTCCATTAATCGTTTATTTTTCTTGTTCAGTTCTTCTCAACCTCGTAACTTATATTGTTTCTCTTGTATCTTCGGGCCCATTATCTTACGAATGATCTTTTTCTGAAAATTTTCAGCTTCTCTTAGACCAGCTTTCCCGGTCATTCTAAGGCACTTACTTGCGTACAGACACAAAGGTTTTGTTACAGTACTATAATATCTTGACTTGTTAGGAGAATTAATTTTAAAATAATGTTGCAGTTTTGGTCAATAGTCGAAAGGCTGGTTTCAACTGTAGAGGTTTTACTAAGTAAAACGAGGGGTGAGGTGGTTTACAATTGCCTTCCTCACTGAGTACAGTAGTAGCCTATGCTTATCAGCATGCCAGGCCCTCCGAAAAGCATCTACTGTGGACCCTGCAAATGACACCTTCACTTCATTCACCACAGGGTCTGGTTATATAATGAAATTCGTTACTTTCAGAGGAGATAACTCTGACTAGTGTCTTTTACACCTCTGCCTTTTCTGTTTTTAAATAGTTCAGTCATATAATTGGCTGACCACGTGATAAGAAACAGAACTATTTGTTGTAGCCCTTGAACTAGCAAATCGAGTGCGAATAATTTAACACTCCACCTGCCAGTTACGGGCAAAAAATAAAAAAATATAATAAAAATATAAAATAATATAAAATGAAAAATATCAATGTTTCCTGTATTATTTTTATGAAAGTATTTTGTACATATTAACTGTATGTGGAGAACTAAATACGAGAACATCGGTAGTGAAGAATTTCTGTTTATAATACAGTTTTTGTGACTTACTGCAGCTATCATTGCTGTTTTCGCATCCCCAACATTAAGCCTTTCTAACCATCTAATCACCCTCCTGCAGGTCTCTACTTGTCATCATCTCCATTACTCCACCCATCCATTGCTTTACTGGGATTCCTATTCTCCATTTCGTATATCATTTTTAACCTTTGTAGACCTACAAAGGTGCTAACTGTTTTTATACCTAGGGTCTGATAGTTAGTTACCCAAACAATCGAGATCCTTCTAACAATTTCAATCCAGTACTGGAACATAGTAGAACGAATCAAAATAAAACATTCAATTCATTGCATTCCATACACAACACTACATAGAATACACAATTTCTTACAAAGAACAACGTACTCCCTTAGACATTTCTTGAATATCACTGTACGATATTACAATATTAAACTCACTCGACAATTTCATAGGCGCATACTATAATCTTAAATATAAAATACATTACACAATAAAATAATGATAAAGGTTTAACAACCTTATGTTCGTAATATTATTTCGTTCCTCAAGTAATCTTTGTTAGTTATCTTAACGGAATACTGTATATGCTTGTTCCTCGAGTAATAACGTTCGTTACTTGTTAATATTATAACAACAATAATAATCCGTTGGTGGAATTTTATCTAGTCGAGTACATATTTTTATTTTGTATCGTAATTTAAGATCAAACTGTTTCTTCATTTAATAATACAACAGGTTTACCAACTTTACTTATAGCATAATTCTAGTGTGTTTAAGTATATTACTAAATTTGTCTACAGATAAGTAGAATAAGAAGAATATAAGTAGAATATTATGGAGTAAACGAGATATGTATCTAAAAATGATATTTTTTTGTTACCTTTTTTCCTCCGTTAAGGTTCTTTATAATTAACTTTTACTATAAGTAGTTCTACTTCATGTTACGTAGGATAACTCACAGGAGATCAAGAGTCGCATTGGTAGGGCTAGGAACATCTTTAGCTCTATGGGTGCGGCTTTCAAAAGTCATGATCTTACTTTGGGGACCAAACTGAGACTTCTGAGGTGCTATGTTTTTTCTGTCTTGTTGTATGGAGTGGAGTCCTGGACTCTAACAAAAGAAACAACCAACCGACTAGAAGCCTTCGAACTCTGGCTCTACAGAAGGATTCTGAAAATACCATGGACCCATAAAGTGACCAACGTTGAAGTTCTGCAAAGAATGAAGAAAACCACAGAACTTGTTAATATTGTGAAAGCAAGGAAGCTGCAGTATTTGGGTCATATCATGAGGAATTCGCAACGTTATGAACTGTTACAACGCATCCTGCAGGGAAAGATAGATAGCAAGAGGAAGCCCGGTAGGAGAAGAATATCCTGGCTTGGGAACTTGCGAACCTGGTTTGGTAGGAGTTCCATGCAATTGTTCCGGTTGGCAGCGGATAAAGTCAAAATAGCCATGATGGTCGCCCACATCCGTAGCGGATAGGCACTCAAAGAAGAATAAGTAGTTCAATAAAGTTTGGAAATATTTAAATCCTTGGAAATTTTTGAACTAAAATAAATCATAAGGACATTTATTATTTATATTGGTAAGAGAGAGTCGTGTGGGTGTTTCACGTCACAAACCATTTTTTTTTCTAATAGGTACTCTCCCTTGTCCTGATCTAAATTTCCTTCGGCGACAAAAACAAGACTACCAAGAGTACAGAGCGTTTCATAATATAGCTTTATGTAACCTAATGTAACCTTCGCTTGTAAATAAAGTAATTAAAAAAAACGTTTATAAAAATATGAGAAAACGTTGATTATTATGTAGGTCTGCGCGTGAAAACAATTTTAGTAACATCTAAAAGTATATTATTAGGTTTTAAAAGACACTAATAATGGAATTATTTAAAATTCGGTCACGTCCTTAGTTCAGTAAAATGTATAGGTCTAGGGAATACGGAGGGAGCAGAATGCTGTTCAAAGAATTTCAAGCAACGTTAAGCACAGTTGTTTATAGGGTTTGTTTGTAATTTAAAATTGTTTTCATGTTACGTACTTTAATCTTTGAATTTGTGACAACCCCTTTTCTTTAATACAAAATGTAATTTCTTTTTGGTTTCTCCTTCCGTGTTACTTTGGATTTTCGAGGTAAACAAATCTATAAACAACGAAACCAGAGCACAAAACTTAAATTTTTAGTCACCTCTAATGTATTAACTTACTTTTAATAATGGAAAAGTAATATTCCTTAATGTTTTATTTTATATTTATATAGTCTTCACCAGGTGGAGTGTTAAATTATTTACATTCAATTTGCTAGTTCCAGTACTAAAAAAATAGTTTTGTTTCTTATCAGATGGTTAGTCAATTATATAACTGAAGCATTGAAGAACAGTAGAGGTGGAGGTGTAAAAGACACTAGTCAGAGTTATCTCCTCCAAGAGTAATGAATTTTATCATACATTCTGACTTAGTGTGAATGAAGTAAAAGTATCATTTACAGGGTGGAAAGTTGATACTTTTTGAGGGGCCTGGCATCCTGATTAGGCTATTTTTCCACTCGGTGAGGAAGGCTTTTGTAAACCACCTCAATCCTCGTTTTACTTAGTAAGCCTCTAGAAGTTCAAACTAGCCTTTCGGCTGAAAACTTAAATATTATCGTCTTTACATCACATTTGCACTAAATCGGGAAACATGTCCACCAGTTTTTTTAACAACGTTCAAATTGCATAATCCTATACAGCAAACTTTTCTTGATATTTGATTACTCCAGAATGTAAGATTCTAACCTCTGCTATTTTTACTTTCTCTTGCCTATATGAATATATAGGAAGGAAAGTATTGTTTTAATGTCATATTTTGAAATCGAGTTTTCACCGGATCTACACGTTTTCAGACCCCCTGAATCCAAAAAACATGTTTTTGGCGATTGGTCTGTCTGGTGTGTGTGTGTGTGTGTGTGTGTGCGTGTGCGCGCGTGCTTGCATGCATGCGTGCGTGTGTGTGTGTGTGTGTGTGTGTGAACATAATATCTCAAGAACGGAACATCGTACGAACTTGCAACTTGAAACTTAAGTTAGACACCACTACCGGACCCGACACGAACATTTTCATCAAAATCGGTCAGCGAGAAGTAGGAGTTTATTCGTGTAATTTTTCACTTTTTTGCGATTTTCTCAAAAACTGGTCCTACGATTTTTTTAAAAATCGCCTCTTGTACTAAATTTTTTATGCTTTACATGATAGGTTAGGCGCCATTTCTACTAAAATCGTTGAAGAGGCTGTTTTCACGCAAAAAAATTGGTTTTTTAAGATTGCGGCTTTAATATGCATTTTAGCGCAAAAATAGATATAATCAAAGCTGTAGAGAATTTAAAATCGTGCAACTTTTATTTCAAACATTTTTTTTGTATAACGCTTAGTTAAGCGGTAATTAGCAATTTTCTGGTTTTTTTCTCACGAAATAGTGTAAAAAAATCGATTTTTTTTAAGATGCCTTAGTATGCATTTTACGACAAAAGTATATTTAATCAAATTTATAGGAAATTAAAAAATCTACAACGTTTATTTAAAGCTTTTTTCTCTACAGAGCCTAGTTTAGCGTAAAAGAGTGATTTTTCGTATTTTTAAGCCTATCTGAGGTTGATTTTCATTTAGCGTTTTTCACTCATGATTAAAATTAGGTTGTTTATTGATATTAGTTTTTTTGTTTAAATCTAATGTTTTATTACTAGACTAATGTTAGGCTATATTCATAACTTGCATTAGCAAGAGAAAGTTGTGTGAGTGTTTCATAAGTTGTGTTTAAAGAACATAAGTTGTGTGAATCTTTATACGTATGCATTAATTCAATGACCACCTTGTAGGTTTATTTTTTTTTCACCCTGTCCAAAGTAATGAATTTCATTATACAGCCAGACCCTATGGTCAATAAAGTTAAGGTGTCATTTACAGGGTGGCTAATGTGTGTTATTTTAGAGCCTGGCATGCTGATAAGCATACTTTTCAACTCAGTGAGGAAGGTATTGTAAACCACCTCACTCCTCATTTTATTTAATAAAACCTTTAGAGGTTCAAACCAGCCTTTTGGCTGATGACGTGAACAAGCTCTCCAAAGACCATTAAAGGATATGTGGTTTTCTCAATCTTAAAATCCAGCCCTCGTTTTTCGTACTCTTTGATAAACTGTCGAGTATATGACACAAAAATGAAAAAACAATTACTGCAAATAATTTTCAGATTACATTTTTATGTTGTTATCGTATTAAGGTTTTACGAAAAACACAAAAATTTTAATATAAAGATGACTTCAATTAAAAAATAATTTGTATCAGTACTTTTACATTTAATTTAATTTAACGACATAATTTATTTAGTCAAATTTTTACTTGACACCTGTCCAACGGATATCTAAGTAAATGTAATTTTGCAAAACTTTACTTTAAGAACGCATGATAAATTTTTGTGTTACATAAGGTAAGTGAACTGAACAGATGGTTTTCCGTTGTTGAACCTACTTTCAAGATGATTTCTACTTTTAAATTTCCGTTCGAATTCCAATTTCCTTGTCTTGCCACCAGTTGATTTAAAGGTGAACTAATAAAAATCGAAATTACGTAAACGTCATTAACTAAGTAAATGTCACGGTGTTAGCTGCGTTGGTATAAATGGCGTCATCCTGTTCCTGTGAAATCTCTTCTCCTTTACTACTATTCTCCCTCTTCTTCTGTGCTCCATGTTCTTTACTTTTCGGTTGTTACTCCTAACTACGGAAACAGGATTTCATCACACTTTTATTTTAATTTTTGTCGTTTTTATAATTATTTTTAAGTATTTTTGTTAGATGTATTTGTCTTTTTGTCTATTCATAAATTGTTGAGTTGTTAGTGAACGATTATATTTCATAGGATACATTTTTCACAATCTTTACTGAAGTTACTTATGTTTTATTTATTAAAAAAAATTCAATGTACAATTAATGAGGGTATTTATTTATTAATTTTTTTTGAGGAATCAGTTTACGTACAGTTAACGTGATCAGATGTCCCCACGATTTCTCAAGCAACTTCAGGAAAATCTGTATAATGAATCAGGAAAATTATTAAAATTGTGGTAACTGTGGAATTGAACATAATAAGATGTTATCATATTATCTGTCAATGTTTTCATCTTATAGCTTTTTAAAATAGCTTTAAAGAAGACTAAAATTTTACAGACACCTATATAGAATGGATGACAACTAGTTGACAAAATAAATGTTTAAGACACTTATCAATAGATGTAAGATATCGGATAAATGGTGGATAAAGAGGTGAGAAAAGATATTGAGAAAACCGGAACAAACCGAGAAAACTTAATGAACCAAACCAAATTCACATTACTAATAACGTAGGTACTTTAAGGGCTTCCATGAAGAACAAAAACATAACCAGTGGACAGAAGAAAGGAGAATAGCATACAGTGAACGAATGCTAAAAATGTGGGCTGCAAAAAACTTGCAGAAACTTCTAAAGTCACCTCACGTGGTCTAAAATTGGTCATATACAAGGAAAAAATAAACAACATATTACATCAACCATTTCTAAACTAATTTTGAACTATTGTACGATGTTGTTTGATTCGTCAGCCGAAAGGCTGGTTTGAACCTCTAGAGGCTTTACTACTAGAGGTGGTGGATTACACTTGCTTTTCTCACTGAGTGGAAAAGTATTTTTTATAAGCATACAAGGTCTCCGAAAAGCATCTACTTTCCACCCTTCAAATGACACCTTCACTTCATTCACCACAGGGTATGCCTGTATAATGAAATTCATTACTCTCAGAGGAGTTAAATGTAAATACTGTCTTTTTTACCTCTACCTCTTCTGTTCCTAAAAATTTTAGTCATATAATTAGCTGATCATGTGATAAGAAACAGAACAATCTTTTGTAGCCCTGGAACTAGGGGATCGAGTTTAAATAATTTAACACTCCACGTACCTGTTATGGGCAGAGAGGATAATAACAATAACCACCATATTAAAAATAAGTAAAAATACCTGCCATATTGGCCTTAGGTAATCAGCTTGCCGGGCCCTCCGAAAAGCATCTACTTTCTACCCTGCAAATGACACCTTCACTTCATTCACCACAGGGTCTGGCTGTATAATGAAATTCATTTCTGTCAGAGGAAATAACTATGAGTAGTGTCTTTTACACCTTTACCTCTTCTATTTTTAAACGCTTGAGTCATATAATTAACTGATCATTTGATATAAAACAACTATTTTTTATAGCCCTGGAACTAGCAGTTCGAGTGCAAATAATTTAACTATCCTCCTGTTTGTTATGGGCAATGTTACAATATTTATAGTAATTCTATTAATTTTGAACTAAGAAAACAATAAGTTACATGAAGTATTCACAATGAAAAGAAAGTGCCAGTGTCTGCCTTCTTTCTAATTTTCACTCTGTAACAATTAGCAGCCTATTTACCTACCGGCTATGTTGTAATAAATAAAAAAAAACAATAGCAAGTAATTTAGAGAAGAACAGAAGCCGTTTGTTTTTACAGATACGTGTACAAGTTATTCTTATTCCAATATACATTTTTATTTGAAGAAGTGAAAGCGTAACATCAGTGTATACATTACTTTTGTATTTATGCTTCAATTCTTTTTAAATAATATGTTCATTTAATTTTTTTAAATTTCATTTTAAGAATCTGGTGTGAGACACTCATTCGACTTTCTCTTGACAATGTAAATAATGAAACTTATAACCTATGTTTAATCATGAGTGGAATGACGCAAAATGAAAATCAACCGTTGTAGAACTTAAAAATACGGGAAATCACGAATTGACGCTAAACTAGGCTATGTTGAAAAAATAAACGCTTGAAATAAAATAAATATCGCGAATAAACTACTACTACCAGTTGACCGATTTTGATGAAAATTTTCATGTCGGGTCTTCTTATAGTACCTAACTTAAGTTGCAAGTTTCAACTTAATACGATATTCTGTTCTGGAAATGTTTTTTTCTCACAGAAACTCGCACACAAACGTCGTTAAAAACATGGTTTTTTGGGTTTTGGGATCTAAAAACGTGTAGCCTATATCCGGTGAAAAGTCGATTTCGAAAAATCGACATAAAACAATACTTTCCGTCCTTATATATATTCATATAGGGTAAGAGAAAGTTAAAATAAAAATATATTTGTAAACAGTGCCGGTAAATTTAAATGTTTTCAAAATATAAACTATACCATATTTGCGTTGTACCATGTGCTAACTTGATAATGACAGTGAAGCAGGTGAAAGTTGCTGCCGTTTCAATCTGTAATTATGTGTAATGCGTTAATCATTGGACTTAACAAAAGTTCATTCACTTTATACTTAGCCATCGTGTAAATCTATCCAAGCGGAGCAGTTACTTGCAGGTGTAATATTTGGTAGTGTATCCAATCAACTTGTACAGGTTACCTGTGATGTCATAATATGTAACATGCTTTTACTTGTTTCCGGCAACACTAAAGTTCTTATTAAAAACAGTGAGAGAGTAACTTTGTAGAAAAAATCTGGTGTGAAACACTCAGACGATTTTACCTTGCTAATGTAAATAAAAACTGTATAATTTATGTTTAATCATGAGTGAATGACGCAAAATTAAAAACCTCTGTAAAACTTAAAAATACGGATAAATCACTTATTGCCTCTAAACTAAGCTCTTTAGAGAAAATTGCTCTAAATAAAAATTTTAGGTTTTTTAGTCTCCTAAAACTTTGTTTGTATATATTTTTTCATACTAAGTTCTAAACTTAAAAAATTCCAATTTTTTACCGATTTTGATGAAAAACAGAAACAGAAAATACAAATTGCTGTCAAACTAAACGTTACACAAATGAATGTTTGAAATAAAAGTTGCACGGTTTTTAATATTCTACAACTTTGATTACCTATTATTTTTTGCTGTAAAATGTATAAATTAAGATCGCAATCTTAAAAAAGCCAATCTACGAGAGCCTTTCCAAGAATTTCAGCTGATACGGCGTATATCCTATCTTGTAGAACATTCAAAATGTAGTAAAAGAGGCGATTTTTAAAAATATCGTAGGAGCCGTTTTTGAGAAAATCGTAAAAAGTGAAAAATCATACGAATAAATGAATACTTTCGTTGACCGATTTTTTTGATGAAAATGTTCATGCTAGGTCTTCTTATGGTACTTAACTTTTAAGTTCCAAGTTTAAACTTTGTGCGATATTCCGTTTTGAGATATTTTGTTCACACACACCTAGAGACAATATGTAATCAAAGTTGTAGAACATTAAAAACCTACAACTTTTATTTCAAATTTACTTTTACAAACCTTAGTTTAACCTCAATATCAGTGAATTTTTTTTCATCAAAATCTGTAAAACAATGGGATTTTTTAAGAGTGCAGCCTTAGTATGTATTTTATGACAAATGTGTAGGCTACACATAATTAAAGTAATAAAAAAAATTTACAATTTTTATTTCAATAATTTTTTGTTATGAGCGTCAATTTTCTGATTTTCTGTATTTGTAAGATGTAGAAAGGTCAATATTCATTTTGCGTCATTCTCTCATGATTAAAATTAGGCTATGGTTTTCTTTTTACATTGGTAAGAAAAAGTCGTGTGATTGTTCCACACCAGATTTAAAACAACAATTTTTTTGACAGCTGGACTAAACAACCGTGAACAACTATACAACATAACAACTTTAACACAAACATCATTTTATTTTATAAAATGGGATTTCATATATTCCATTTGCGTGACTGAACATGTATATTAGTCATATAATTTCAAATATCACAGAAATGGTTTCTTAAGTTCTATGAAATGAAGCTGAAACTTGTAAAGCTTGTATACAATTTAATTAATTGCATTATACATTGCCGTACTAACATGTATATGCATTTTTGTTGCACTGTAACATTAGCAAAGTACTTTCGTCATTAAAGAATAATGCAGATTATGTTTGTAATGATGTGGTTTCTTATTAAAAAAATTAAAAGTCTATTGCAAAATAAATTTTATAAAATATTTTCAGCCATTCTATTATAATGTTTTGAGGGTTTTTGACTTTATTTTGCTTTGTAAGGGCTTTTCTATATAGGGAAGGAAAGTATTGTTTTCAATGCGATTTTTCGAAATCGAGATTTTAACGGAAATACACGTTTTCAGGCCCCCTGAATAACAAAACATGCTTTTAGAAATAATACGTGTGTGAACAAAATATCTCACGAAGAGAATAGGTTACGAAGTTGAAACTTGGAACTTAAAAAAGTGTTTTAAGTCTGCTGTTGGGCCCCTCTTTGGCTTAATGGGAAAAGTTCTACGATGTAAAGCGGTTAGTTTACCGGTTAGGTAAAATGATTACACGTTTAAACCATTATTCCAATGTAAAAGTAATCTTTTTCTTTTTCTCTTCACGAGTTAGCCATTTTTACTTGTTCCGGCACCCATCTTTTCTTCGGCCTTCCAATATCTCTGCTTCCTACTGATTTGAATCTCCGTGCTAAAGCATTAAAGCGGCTTTCTGTAATTCTATTCAAATGATCGATCGATCGGATACGGTACAATTTTTTTTTGTGTTGGAAAATTACCGATTCTTGGCTTATATCTTCAATTTCTGATCCTGTCTAGTCTTTACTACTCTTGACCGAACGTAGGAATTTAATTTCTGCAGTTCGAATGTTTCTTTCCTCTCTTCTCATCACCCATGCTTTGCTGTCGTATGTCAGGGCTGGAACTGGCACCATCTTATAAAACTTCAACCTTGTTTCGGGTCGTGTCCTATAACTTGTTCCACATGTCTGATTAAGCTTGGTTAGTTCATAACGTCTAGTCATGTTCAAATGAGACATCAGTTTCAAGGTATTTGTAGTGAGTGGCTCACTACAAATATGTAGTATGTGTCCATTAATTACTATTTTGGATCTTATCGGGGTCTTTCCACAGAATGCCTTGACTTTTGTCTCGTTTGTTGATACGTTGATACAAGTATGTGATATAACTGTCATCCGCATACAGGACTGCATTAAGGAGGTAGTCATCGTCCTGTCTTATTCCTAATCAATTTTTCCTTTTCCATGACCGAGAAATATCGTCAATATAAATAAAAAATCTGGTGTGAACACTCACACGACATTCTCTTGCTAATGCAAATAATAAACAATATAACCTAATATTAGTAAAAAAACATTAGAAATAAACAAAAAATATAATCTCTAATACATAACCTCATTTGAATCAAGAGTGAATGATGCAAAATGAAAATCAACCTCAGTTTGGCTTAATCTTCTCCTTCTTCTTCTCTTCACGGTTTAGGCCTTGGCCTGTTCCGCCATCACTCTCTTTAGCTTCATATTTTCCTCGGTCTACCCAGAGCTCTTCTGCCTTGTGGTTTATATTCCCACATTTGCTTCGGTATTCTTCTATCCGTAATTCTGTTTAGATGTTCCTTCCATCCATCCATCCATCGATGCTTCCAACTTCCACAAGGAAAGATGGAAGTTTGGCTTAATAATTCGGAAAATCACTCTTTCACGCTAAACTAGGCTATGTAGAAAAAAATGCTTAAACAAATGTTGTAGATCTTTTAATTTTTTATAAAATAATGCTGAAATCTTAAAAAATCTTATTTTTCACAGATTTTCATGAAAAAACAACAGTATATCACTAATTACCGCTAAACTAACCGTTATTCAAAAAAATGTTTGGAATAAAAGTTGTAGATTTTTAAATTTCCTACCACTTTTATTTTTGTACACTTCTGCGCTAAAATGCATATTAAGGCCGCAATCGTAAAAAAATTTCTACGAGAGAACAACCTCCCCAAGTATTGCAGCAAATATGGCACCTACCCTATCTTGTAGAACATAAAAAATGTAGTAAATGAGGCGATTTTTAAAAAACTCGTAGGAATCGTTTATGAAAAAATCGCAAAAAGTGAAAAATGACACGATTAAACTCTACTAATTACGGTGGGCCGATTTTGATGAAAATGTTCGTGTCGGGTTCTCTAGTAGTATCTAACTTAAGTTTCAAGTTTCAACTTCGTACGATGATCTTGAGATTCACACACACACACACACACACACACACACCACACGCGCACACACACCACACGCGCGCACACACACACACACAGAGAGAGAGAACAATCGCTAAAAACATGGTTTTTTTTGTTGTTCAGGGGGTCTGAAAACGTGTATATCTGGTGAAATTTCGATTTCGAAAAATCGACATGAAAACAATACTTTCGTTCCTATTTATTCTTATAGGCAAGATTTTTTTTTGTTTTTTTTTTATAGGCAAGAGAAAGTAAAAAAGTGTGGTTGATAATAATGGACATCCCTGCCTTAATCCTTTGTTTGTAGGGATCCGATCAGTTAGTTTGCCACATATTTTTAGTAAAACAGTGGTTTCTTCGTACATACGTACTTCTAATCGGTAACTCGTGTAGTAGGCCTGGTTAATGACGGAAATGTCGAAGAGACTTTTAAAAAAAATTTATCAAAAAAAGTTTGATTTTATAATTAACTTATTTAAATTACTAAGAGTTGCGGAATACAGATGTACTTGACAGTACTGTGCGGAATCAGTATTAACGCTACCATTAAAACACTTTTTTAATCTTACATTTTTTGTATATAATGTATTCAAATTTTTAATCAGTTTTACTTCGTTCTTCAAACAGCAAATTCGTGACAAGTCGATAAAAATTCGTTAGATGTTAATAAAATAAATTATGCAATATAGGACACAAATTTAAGTAATTTATAAACGAATAAAGGAATGTCTCCTTTACCGTACAACTCAACCCTGACACGAAGTAGGTGATTCCTTAGTTAATTTAATGATCATTTGTAAAATAAATAAGAACAGGTGTCAACATTCAGGAAAACCGCCTAAATTTTGTAATGTTATTAACAGACTAGTATTACTACTTTAAGTCACGTGGTTGGATATAAACCGTGATAATAATTACAATGTGATTTCGTGTTAATTACTTGTGACGCCTTGCCGGTTAACATTTAGACATGCCTCCGGCGTACTATGACTCATTGTTGTACTCTGCGTGTTAAATTAAACCGACTTAGTCGGTTTCTTATTCAGCTATTACTACCTGTATTTATTTTTATTATTCTCAGGTTGGTATCACTGAATAATCTTTCTCTTTTATCATTTAACTTCTGAACTTATTGAGTACATTATACAGTGTGCGATCATCTGTATGTTAGCTATATTAACGCTAAGTCTTCTTTCTTTCTTTATACAACAGTGATTCTCAATTTCCCTTTCACTTTGAGTTATAAAATTTGAAAGACATTTGATCTGAAAGGTCTATTCCCACGACGCTAGTTTACTAGCTGCTAGTACTAGCAGTTACTAGTTACTAGTACTAGCAGCTTACTACCAACGTTTCCAAACGTTCACACCGAGTGAGTTCACAAGCGCTAGTCAATCACGTGATCTTTTCTCTCCTACTATCGCTAGTAAAATCCAACATGTTCAAAGTCACCAGAACGCTAGTGAATACTACCGTGGTAATAGGTCTTAAACAGAAAAACGAATGCTTGTTTTACTTTTCTTTCTTCCAATTTTCCTCTCTGGTTATAGTACTGTGTAAAATTCTTAAGCTTGCCCGCTTTCTGTGTTTCTTGACAAGTTAATATAAGATTTATTAGTTTACATTTTTTTTTTTTTTTTGGCTATACAAGATATTTTTATTTGCAACTGTATAAAATTAACAAGCAAATTAAAAAAAAAAAAATACAAATATTGACAAATTTTAAGACATTGTCGCTGCCCCTTGACAGTACTCCAACCGTAATCATTAAGTTAGTTCATTATTTACTTTATTTTATTTTGTATTTCTTTAATTTTGACGTCTCATGATATCTCTACTCCAGAGTCGTTTCAGTCTTCGTATAGGGGCAGATGGTAAATCTGGTGTGTCTAGGTCAACAATGAGCTGGTTTGGACTATTGGGTAATTTCTTTTTATCGTGTGTATGTGCGTAGGTCCCACACATCGTTGATGTGTGGGACGTTTAAGTCTGTGTGTAGTGTATCGTTCGTTACGTAAAAGGGAGCACTAGTTATCTGTCTTAACAATTTGGACTGTAAGCGTTGTTCAAAGTTACCGACGGTTTGGCACAACAGTAAATTTGACTGCTATACATCCAAATGGGTCTAAGGTAACACTTATATAGTTTTAGATGAAGTGGGAGTTTAGAAGAACTGGAAATTAACGAATGCAGTTGTTTACGTCTAGCGTCTAAAGTTTTTCGCGTTAATCAAAAATAAAACAACCTCAGTTAATCCAAAATAAAACAATTGCAGAAAATTATATTGTTTATTGTCTCTTATAATTAGTATCTATATTTATGACCCATATATATTTTTAAACATGATTATAATGTAAAAATAAAATATAATCCATAAATAGCTGGAGAAGTAATAAATTTAAAAATGACAAATCGTTTGTAATAAAACTTAGTCGTAATGAAAAATAAAACTTTGTACAAGGTATTTTAAAATACATAAAATATCAATTTTACTACTTCCACAGCATTTAAATTACTTGCAAATTCTTATTAACCCTGACAAAAAACGACGTGGGGTTACTTTATTATTTATAAATAAGTAAAGCATTATGTTTAATAGTCTTTTGATGGACAGAAATAAGCTTTGTCCACACGATTATTTCAGCATTTATGACGTATTCATTATTGTTCATATATTTTAATAACAACGTACGTACATAGCTAAATAACTAGGATTACATATTATACAGTCGGCTAAATTAAAGAACTCATTCAGCAGAAATGGGAACTAGTAGAGTAGACTTAACATTTATAAACAATTCTATTAGGTAATCTGATTAAAATCAAAATGATTGCTTTAAAGCAAACTTTTGGTAAATAAAACCGTATACGACCCGGTGTGGATGTACGGAATAGTTATAGGGCGCATCTAGTAACTCAAATATCAAAATTATTCAGCATTTTCGAGCTCATTTATTCTATCAGAATTTGCTCTACTATTTCTAAGTTTCAAACTTCTCCTCCTCCTCCCCACCCTTCCCCTGCTACTCCTCCATTTTTATCTTTGTTTTCTTCTCGTCCTTCTCCATCTTCTCCTCCATATTTTCCTCCTCCGTTATCTTCTTCTCCTTCTCCTCCTCCTTCTATTGTGAAGTATTAGACATCCGGCCTATTAAGCCATCCAACTTTCAAGATCATTGTCCTTCCATCTTTTACTTGGCCTTCCCAAGCTCCGTCTCCTAGTCGGGTTGTACCACTATTCAGTCTCACTAGGTATTTGGTCCGCACTCATCCTTCCAACGTGAACCAAACACTGCCTTCTGCATTTGTCCACTCTTTGAACTAGTGAAGGAAATAAATGAAAATATAATATAACAAAATACGAACACGAAAGAAGAAAGTTCCGAAAGGATTAACTTTGAACTAGTGAAGGAAATAAATGAAAATATAATATAACAAAATACGAACACGAAAGAAGAAAGTTCCGAAAGGTAAGGACTTACCGACAAAAAATCTCGGACCTTTAGTTCGAATTTGCCATTTGAACATAGAAAGCATTAGTTATTCTAAGAGCCAGTACTTATCTAAGATTTTAAAAAGAGACAATATTGATCTGGTTGCAATTCAGGAAACTCACTGCAACACCGAAGAGCAATTACAGAAAAGAGGCAAGATACCTGGTTATGATCTACTTGGTGCCACATATCATCAAGCATATGGAGTAGCAACTTATGTAAGGAATGATATAGAAAATGCTACTCTCATCTCCACATCCACAGACAATGAAATACACAGTGTGGTTGTGAAAGTAGGAGGCTTGAGTGTATCTAATATATATAAGCCTCCGGCCGTCCCATGGCCGAGCACAGTTGTTCAAATACAGTCTCATCCAGCTGTATACCTGGGCGACTTTAATAGCCACCATGAGCTGTGGAAATATAGAGATTGTGATGCAAATGGTGAGGCTGTAGTGAGATGGGCGGAAGATGCGTGCCTCACTCTTGTTTATGATGCCAAAGACCGATGCACATTCAGGTCAACTGCATGGAGACGGGAATATAATCCAGACTTATGTTTTGCATCAACTGATGACAGAGGCCAAACCCTACCAGTCACCCGAAGGGTTCTCTGTGATTTCCCTCACAGTCAACACAGACCAGTTATACTGGAAACAGGCATCCAAATTCCGCTAGTAACATCCATACCTCGACCTAGGTGGAACTTCAAGAAAGCAAACTGGGAACACTTCTCAAGAGATTTGGACAAATGCCTGGGCTGGATACCACCAATCAGCAAGAATTATAACAGGTTTATTGGAGCAGTAACAAGCACTGCTAAGAAACACATTCCTAGGGGATTTCGCGAGGAATATGTTCCAGGCTGGTCTCAAAACAGTGAGGAACTTTATCGGTGCTTTCGGGAAACAGGCAATCAGGAGGTGGCAGACGAACTTCTTCAAAGCCTTGATGATGCTAGACAACAAAAATGGACAACAACAGTAGAGAGTATGAATTTCCAGACCTCAAGCCGTCAAGCGTGGACATTGCTAAGAAAATTGGGCAGTGCAGCTCCGATTCAAAGACAAAAAACTGGTGTCACCCCAAATGCTGTAGCGTCTCACATAGTGACAACATCTAGAGCACCAAAAGATAAGGAACACTCAATACAGGTTAAGCAGGAACTGAGAAAGATGAAAAATGATGCAGTGGTGACTGAATATGCACAACCTTTCACGGCAGAAGAAATTGGTCTTGCGCTCAGAGATATGAAACCTGGTAAAGCACCCGGATTTGATAACATCAACCCAGAATTCCTTATAAATTGTGGAAAATATGCAAGGGTTTGGCTGGCTAGATTTTTCACAGATGTAATGCAAACTGGCAATGTACCTAAGGATTGAAGCAATCAAAAATAATAGCAATTCTCAAGCCTGGGAAACCAGCAGACTCAACTAAAAGTTACAGACCTATTGCATTGCTATCGGTGATTTACAAATTATTGGAACGGCTCATCTACAATAGAATCTGCCAAAGTGTCCTTGATGTGATACCATATGAACAGGCTGGCTTTAGGCCAAAACGGAGCTGCTGTGACCAGGTCCTCTCATTGACAACATTCATTGAAGGTGGATTTCAAGAGAAGCTTAAAACCTCCGCTGCTTTCATTGACTTATCAGCAGCCTATGATACAGTGTGGGGAGAGGGCTTGATTTATAAGTTTCTTCGTGTAATTCCATGCAAAATAACATCTCGTCTCTTAAATAGCATGCTAAATGACAGAACATTTCAAGTCATCATGGGTTCCAACAAAAGCACACAGAGGAAACTGAAAAATGGTCTGCCCCAAGGATCGGTGCTCGCCCCGCTCCTCTTCAGCCTCTACATTGCAGACTTGCCCAAGACTACATCCAAAAAGTTTGGCTATGCTGATGATTGGGTGTTAGCAACTAGGTGTGGATCGTTTGAGGAGGCGGAACAGGTTCTTTCTCATGATTTGAAGAGAATGGGTAGATATTTCCGACAATGGCGCCTGCAGCCTAATGCTAGCAAGACTGAGGTTTCTTGCTTTCACCTTAACAACAAACTTGCCAAGAGAGAGCTCAAAATCCAGTTCGAGAACAAATTGCTTCTTCACAATAGGACCCCAAAATATCTAGGCATAACACTTGATAGAACTCTTTCTTTCAAACATCATCTATCAAGAATAGCAGAGAAATTGAAAGCAAGGAATAATATTATACAAAAGCTCTGTGGAACAACTTGGGGAGCTTCAGCCTCAACTCTTCGCTCAACAGCTCTGAGCCTTGTGTTCTCAGCGGCTGAATACTGTGCACCTGTCTGGCTAAACAGCCCTCACACTCATAGAGTAGACGCCCAACTCAATAATACCATGAGAATGATCACTGGCGCTATCAGATCAACACCTACTGAATGGCTTCCAGTATTGAGCCACATACCACCCCCAAACCTGCGCCGCAAGAATGCCCTCATTAGAGAGTATGATAAGATTGTCGACAATCAAGACCTGAGAATTCATGAGGATATTGAAAACGCAAATAAAACTCGTCTGCGATCTAGAAAGCCACCTACAAAAACTGCATTTACTGCCAAAGAGGAAGCATTTAACATACCCAGTGCATGGCAGCAAGAATGGGCATCAAAGCAGCAAGAACAAATCCCATGGTTTTCACAAAAACCGCCAGGTTTTGGACTACCTCGTAGAAAATGGTCAGCTCTAAATAGAATAAGAACAAAACACGGTAGGTGTGCTGATTTATTGTTTAAATGGGGCAAAATACCATCGCCTTTATGTGAGTGTGGTCAAAGACAAACTATTGATCACATAGTGAAAGAGTGCAGAATAACTGCCTTTAGAGGAGGGACAAGAGCGGATTTCCTGATGGCAACTCCAGAATCAATAGCCTACTTGGACAGACTGGATGTCTGTATATAGACTTAAGCATGTTTTTAGAATTACGTACTGTATGTACATATTTAGACAGATAGATTAGACAGAGGGTCATATTTGATCCCAATATATAACAATTATGATACTGATTTTTTAAATGTCTTGAAAAGCCATACGCTAAATAAATCCGAAAGGATGAAAAATACTGGAAAAATTGAAAACAACAACAATCTACACCCAATAAAGCTGTATTAACGTGTTCCCAAGTGGACCTAACGGAACAAAATGTAAAATTTGTTATAACATTTTTAACAACACACGACAAAAAGGAAGGATAGACTTTTTAATTTTATGGTATAATTGCCGTTGTTTTTGTCATTATTAGTTTTATTGTTTTTTAAATTAATTTTTAGTAAATAACTTATGTCGTTGATGTATCAAATGATTTTAGTAAAAAATAATTTTTTTCGATGAAGTTCTGGATTAAAACTATAGTAAATTCTACTGTTTTGAATCATACAGAAATTTGAATGTAATATTAAAACGTGTGGACTAGTCTTTTACACGTACAAAGAATTCATCTTATTATCTCAAGCTGGCAATGCGGATGCTGTGTTAAGAGTAATATAAATTTTATTCAGGCAAAGATGTTTTTTATGTGAAGAAATAGAGAATAAGAAGACCGGTGGTCAGTCGTTTTATATTCTCTGCTTAACTTTATTGTTATTACTTTATGGGATGCCATAAAAAGAAACGTATTAGTAGGAAGTACATTTTAAGATTATTTATGGTGCTTAAGTGATCAAAATGTTGATGAATCTGTATCGTTTATTTTGAGAATGTTTATTTTGAGAATCCATGAGGATTTTAGGTTTAATATTTGCTTAATTTAAAATTTCATCTTATTTTAGGAGGGTGCCGAAACAATATTAAAAAGTTTGATCTAAAGTGCTAATTAATTTGAATAAGGGTGTTCAAAAAGTGCGAGCCTTATTTCAAAAACGTGCTGGCGTAAGCCTACCATTACCGACCAAAATTCAACGTTATAGAAAAATAAAATTTCCTGTTAAAAATTAATTTTTATTGTGTTTATAAAAAAATAAATCGTTCGTACACTAAACATATTCAAAATAGTTTTTTTTATTTTAAAGTCGCATCGAAAGCTTGGTCCTTAGTAACTACTGTGGGTTTTGGTACCTTAAAGGTGATTTTAACGTGTTAAAACTTCTAGACCCTAGCCGGGAATCGAACCCGGGACCTTTCGCTTTGTAGGCTAGCGCGCTAGTCACTACACCACGAAGGCAGTTTCAAAATACATTATTCAATTAATTTTTGTTTAAAAGTTTTTTCAAAATGTGCGGTTATCCGGACGTTGGCACTTTATCCTTAACTTACGAACGTCCGGTAAACCGGGTGTTATCACTACGTAAAATATATCGACGTTCTGTTTTCCAGAAGTTGGTACTGAAATTGTTAAAAAGATCCAAATTATTAACATTTAGAGTAAATACTGTGATTACCAACATGTAACATTGAAATTCCTTTACGTTTTAAATTGATTTTCTGTAATTAGCCTATTTCTGAAATTGTAACGGCTGTAATTATTTATATCCTATAATATTATTCGACAACTCGGAGAACGCTTATGCATGTTTGTATACCCAAATGTTCTCGAAAACGGCTCTAACGATTTTCCTGAAAATTCGTGTTTTTGGGTTTTTAGGGTACCTACAAATCGATTGCGCTAGGTCTCATATTTTCAAAAAATCGTTAACTCGATAAATTAAGAAATATAATAATTAGAACAATAGGATGGCTACAGATGTAATGAACAAAAACAGATGACCTAAACAACACAAAATAGTATTTTGTATTCGACTGAGGTTCATATACCTATAGGTTCATATTTACCATCGTCATTTTGAGTAATTGGCACCCAAAATAGATAACCTGATCCCGTTAGATTTAAAAAATCTAACGGGTTTAAAATTTCACTAGGAACTAAATAAATGGATAGCCAAAACAGGTAGAGAGAAAATAACAAAAGTGGTTAGCAATATTCAAATGTAGGTGTAACTAAAGAGAAAAGGGAAAATAAAATAGTATATGTTTTTACTTTTTTGTTTTTTGTTTTTAAATGTAATAATAAATTTTAGGTTGTATTGTTATGTTTTTTTTATTATTAAAATAGTGTAAGTTTAATTACTATTAAAATGTAATGTATCATAATTGATACAATCGAAATCTTAGTAAATAGCATAGTATTGGTTAAGTTAGTGTAGTAAGTATAGCAGATTTTGAATGCTACTGCTAATAGTTAATACTTTAGTTTTTTTATATTTATGTAAAAGTTTCCAACCCATCCTAGTACATGGTTTTGTACATAGTTGGATAGGATAATTTCCTATTTTCCTTTCCTATTTTTCCTTTCTAGCGTAATAGGAGTATAGTTTACTGTAAGCAAATTTGTATTATCGTAACTTATTTTTTATGTTATGTGTAATATTATGGGAATAAATAAATAAATAATAATAATTATTATTATATTATATTTGCATATATCTTGAAATTTTCCTTACATAGCCTTTCTCGGACTTTTCACCCATCCTAAGTAATTACATATATGACGTTCAAAAAGTGTTGCTGAAAAGTAAAGAAAGCCGAACATCGTTCAAACTGTATGAGATATCGATATGCTGTTTTCGCTATTCAAATTGCCTGAAATTTCTTGAAATCATGTGTCATGTGACCAACTTTCCATTTAAAAAAATAGTGTTACATTCAAGATGGCAGATCAAAGATAGCGGACAAATTTTTTGATTCATCATAAATTAGTATTTTGTATACGAGTGAGGTTCACAAATGCATATATCTTGAAATTTCCCCTACATTCGAAATATTTTGCCGTGCTGTAACTTTTGAGACACTCAGTATAAATCGTTTCAATAAGAAATAAATTCTTAAATTTTTATTTAAATCCTTTTAAAATAAAATAATACAACCGACACATGTTTGTGTCGTGGATTCAAGTTTGACGAACACATTTTAGATCAATACATCTGTACTTCACAAAATCTAATGTTTAGGCCAGATGTCATGTTCCTTCGACCCTTCTATAGATGTTTTTCATAGAACAAACAAAACTGAGTTTTGTAAAGGACATTACTCCTACACGTTTGGTAGTGAAAAATCAATAATTCTCATGGCAAGGAGCCATATTGTTAGAAAATTACTTTTATTTATCTGTTTCTGTTGAATTTGAAGAAAAGCTAATAGTTTCCAAGAACTATTGACAGTCTAACTTGCAGAACGTTTCTGTATTACAGTCTTTTACAATTTTTGTCATTATTTTACTTGTTTTTCTTTAATAAAATACGACGAGATTGAGTATGAACAATAGTGAACAAATGACATGGATGATTGAAATGACAAAAAGTGAATTATCCATTAGGGTTGGTTCCAATAATTGAATACCTAAAAAAATATTTGGTTGATATAATTTAAAAAAATCTGGTGTGAAACACTCACACAACTTTCCCTTACCAATGCAAATAATGAAAAATATAACCTAAGAAATAAAACATTAGAAATAAACAAAATACTAACTCAAAAAAAAATACCTTATTTTACACATGAGTGAAAGACGCATAATGAAAATCAACCTGTTTGGCTTAAAAATACGGAAAATCAGTCTTTGACGCTTAACTAGGCTCTGTTGAGAAAATTGCTTTCAATAAAAGTTGTAGATCTTTTAATTTTCTATAAATTTAATTAGCTATATACACTTTTGTCGTAAAATGCATACTAAAGCTGAAATCTTAAAAATTCGATTTTTTCAGGTTTTCGTGAGAAAAAACAGAAAATCGCTAATTACCGCTAAACTAAGCTACATACAAAAAAATGTTTGAAATAAAAGTTGTAGGATTTTAAATTCTCTACAACTTTTGTTGTACCTATACATTTTGCGCTAAAATGCATATTAAAGTCGCAATCTTAGAAAACCAACGTGAAAACAGCCTCTCCAAGAATTTCAGCAGACATGGCGCCTACCTTATCTTGTAGAGCATAAAAAATTTAGTAAATGAGGTGATTTTTAAAAAAAATCGTAGGAGTCGTTTTCGAGAAAATTGCAAAATAGTAAAAAATGACACGAATAAACTACTACTTCCGGTGACAGATTTTGATAAAACTGTTCGTGTCGGGTCCTCTAGTGATATATAACGTAAGTTTCAAGTTTGTACGATGTTCCTTATGTTCTTGAGATATTCTGTTCACAGATGCACACACACACACACACACACACACGCAGATACACACTCACACAGACCAATCGCTAAAACCATGTTTTTTGGGTTCAGGGGGTTTGAAAACGTATAGATCCGGTGAAAAATCGACATGAAAACAATACTTTCCTACTTTTCTTCCTATATATTCATATAGGCAAGAGAAAGTAAAAATGTGAGCGAAAGGCTTAAGAAAGTATTTGTTCCACGCTTTGTGTAATCATTGACTAAGATTGTCGTGAAGTCTGTCTTTATGCATTTTGTGAATAAACGATTTCATGTCTGCCTAACTTGCAGTGAAATTTCTTTATAGTATCTCGTATGTTTGGTATTTTTACGTAGTTCGTCGTAAAGTGTTAAATTTTTTACGTATCATAAGGAATCCGCTATTAGTCTCAGAAACCTATACATCAATGTTGTTTGTTGTTTAGGTCAACAGCCGAAAAACTGGTTTGAATCTCTAGAGGTTTTACTAAGTAAAACGAGGAGTGAATTGGTTTAGTATTGCCTTCCTCATTAAGTGGAAAAATATGCTTATGAGCATGCAAGGCTCTCTGAAAAGCTCTACTATTTGTCTATAACTTGATGGCCTCCCGCAAAGAGGAGGAGAATCGGCTCGCTACTAGCCTTCTCAATAACATTTCATTATTTACTACTACAACTAGTACTCTGGAATTGGTACATAATCAAGTGTTATTGAGAAGGCTAGTAGCGGGCTGATTCCGCTCCTCTCTGTGGGAGGCCATCAAGTTATAGACAGACAGTACTTTTCCACCCTACAAATGACACACTCACTTTATTCACCCCAGGGTCTGCTGTATATAATAATGAAATTCATTACTTTTAGAGAAGATCACTCAGACTAGTTTCTTTAACACATCTACCTTTTCTGTTCTTAAGAATCAGTCATTTAATTGGCTGACTATGTAAAAAGAAACAGAACTATTTTTTGTAACCAAAATTTTGTAAAAAGTTAATTATTACTAAAAATTGTCTTCAGTTTAAGCTCAAGATTTATGAGAAAGTTTTTGCTGTATGCTATAATATAAACTAAAAATTTTCCATTTATTTACAGTGAAATTACATTCATGAATCGGTAATAATCGATTCTGAAGAAGATTCAGTTATCTTTTGAATAGGTATGTCAGTACGATAAGTAGGGTAATTGAAATAGATAATAATCGAGATAAGTGAATCAGGTTGCGGTATACATTAACGGCGCGGTGGCTGTGTTTGACGGTCGAATGAGTCATAGGCGTAACTAGGAAGAAATTAATACTGAAATTTTACTCACCTGGTTTTCGTCGACGGCGTTGTTCGTGCTGTTATGTTTGGAACTTGATTTCTCCTTTTATAGCAACAAGTTTTCTCTTTCTGTCCTTTTCTAGTAGAATAATACACCTGTAGTGTCTAATACAGACAATGTAACATTAAAATGGATATCATTTAATATGGTATTCTTTTTATTTTTTGCAGCTTACCAAATATGTTTTGTATTCATAAATTTATAGGTTATACATATCTTTAAAATCTAAAATACAGTAGTTGCTATATCTAACAACTGAAAGCTTTATGGAGTGTCTAAATATTTTTACAAGGAAAAATATGTTATCTTCATATTATACTTCCAATTTTTTTTCTAACTTTTGGGGATAATTAAACCATTGTAAAAGTACAATTGTACAAATAATGGAAGTTCTGGTAATTTCCTAATTACTCAGTAACAACCCATTAAATAATGTCAAGTGAAAACCCCTATTGTTAGAATAAGTTACATTAGAATAGTAGTTAGACAATAGTTTGTAAATATAACCAATGGTCAATAATCTGATATTTATTAGGCCGGTGTATATCTCCCCCTGTGTTTTTGGGCCTTTTTTCCACCTACGAACTTACAGCCAATCACTGGGGTGGTTATACTTCCCGTTGGCCCTCGAGGTTGGTTGAACGGTTGGTGGGACGGTAGGCTTTTCAACCAGAGGTTTCCTGGTTTGGATCCAGGAAATTAAAATCAGTTCCCTTGGGGCTTAAGAGTGAAACGGGTAGTAAAGAAGGAGCAGCATTTGAAGAAGTGATTACGAGAAGGAGGAGAAGAAGAAAAGAAGGGAAACATATTTAATTGGTGGTAAATTTATCCGTATATTTATTTAGGGTTTGTTAAGTTTTTTAGAGGTTTTTGTAGAGGTGTAAAAGACACTAGTCAGTGTTATCTCCTCTGAAATTAATGAATTTCATTATACAGCCAGACCCTGTGGTGAATGAAGTGAACGTATCATTTTCAGGGTGCAGAGTAGATGCTTTTCGGAGCAAGTAATGAACAATATAACCTAACCTAACATCTGTGATAAAACATTAGAAATAAACAAAATACAACCTTATTTTAATCATGAGTGGAAAATGAAAAACAACCTTAGTTTGGCTTAATAATACGGAAAATGTCTCTTTCACGCTAAACTAGGCTCTGTCGAGAAAAATGCTTAAAATAAAAGTTGTAGATCTTTTAATTTTCTATAAATTTTATTATATACACTTTTGTGGTAAAAGTCCACAAGGCCGAAATTTTAAAAAATCCATTTTTTACAGATTTTCTCATTACCTGGCTTTTCTCAGATTTTTACAGATAAATTACCTGGCTTAGCTAGAAGTTAGAAATTAATGGAAAACTGTGATATTGGAAAGCCGAGGAAAAAATGGGTGGCGGAGCAGGTAGAAATGCCTAACTCGTGAAGTGAAGAAATAGACGTTTTTGTTAGGTATATGTGCTCCAAGTCGTACATCTAAATGTCATTTTTTTCAGATTGAAACAATTTTTTTTACTCGTTGAAGATTACCTTATACCGATATGACTGAATTAGATAGTCAAGAGTCATTTCGTTGATTAATTCACATTTTTCTTGACTTAATTGAACTTAACAGAAATACCATTGTCAATACATTTTTATATTTTAAAGAAAAAAAAATTATATTCTTTGCATTTATTTTTTATCAAAATTAAATTTCACATCAATAAATTGTGTTGACATTTCTAAAAACAATGTTGAAACTTGAAACGACTTTGTTAATATTAATCAGAATCATTCTGGTTTTTGGTTTTGGTAGGTGAGTAAATGTAGGGATACACAAAACGCCGTCTTCCTCTCTAACAAACCAGTATGTATACATATCGATTATGATATTTTCTTATTCCAAACGATTAAACTTTAGTGTCATTCTGGAAGTATGGATCCATCGATAAAGTCAGTAATCTGATATTATTTTTATAGATGTTCATAATAACATGGCATTCCTCAAGGTTTTTTTTTGTAATCTGATTCTATACGATCAGCATACATTCCTTAGTAATTTTTTTTCAGTATCAGAAATCATAAGCGGAAAGTAGTTTTATGGAAGCGTTAAAGTTTTAAAACTGTTGTCAAAATTATTTTATTAATTTTTTTGTGTGAAAGGAAATGTAAAGGTATTTGTAGATTTTTTTTATTAACAGATTTGTCTGATATAATAAATAAATTGGTTTAAAAAATTATCTCCCAGTGGAGTTACTTTTAAGGAAAATATCTGTTTACAGTTCGTTATTATTATTAGGTTTACAAAATGTGTCTTTTTTTTGTTTATTTGAAGTCGTTTCAACAGGTTAGTTATTAGTGCTATGGTGAGTTATGTAATTTTTACGGTAGGTTTTGACATGCTATAATTTCCACACCCTAAACAGGAATCGAACCCACGGGACTTCCGCGTTGTAGGCTATTATGCTACCACTGCGCTACGGAGGCAGTCAAATTTTTTTCTTTTATCCCTAATGGGCGTTACGTTGCAAACTGTTCAATTTAAAAACAATAACCAACCCCATGACCCAATAAGATGAGGATGATATGCGTGATGTCTAAATGAAGTGTAGCCTTGTACAGATTCAGGCCGATAACTTCTAAGAGAGTATTGTTAATTGAGCCCCATTCAGCAAAGTGCTCCAGTAACCTCAGTCTGGTATTCAAATCCGTATAAAAGTAACTAATTTACTAGGATTTGAACCACGGAACCTTCGTCTCCAAAACTCACCTGTTAAAACAGCTGATTCGCGGCTATTATTTTAATACTAGATTTACCCATCGGGTTGGTCTAGAGGTAAAGTCGTCGCCAAAATCAGCTGTTTAGCAGCTGATTTTCGGAGACGAAGGTTCCTGGTTCAAATCCTAATAAAGGTAGTTACTTTTATACGGATTTGAATACTAGACAATGGATACCGGTGTACTTTGATGGTTGGGGTTTATTAACCATACTCTCTCAGGAATGGTCGGCCTGGGTATGTACAAGACTACACCTCATTTACACGTCATACACATCATCCTCATCTCATTGGGTCATGGGGTTGCTTATTGTTCTAAATTGAACAGATTGCAATGTACACAAATTAGGAATTAAAAAAAAGAAGATTTACCCGGTGGATTATAACATAATAATGAAGCTAAATTTTTAAAAAAACAAAGGTAATTTTAATTTTGATTTAATTTATATTTTAATTTAGTAAACAACTAAGTCTGTTGTGTGCCTCTGTTTTATCCTTTGTATTGTACTACCCTGCCCATAACAGACAGGTGGAGTGTCAAATTATTTACACTCAATCTGTTTGTTGCAGGGCTAAAATAAATAGTTCTGTTTCTTATCACATGGTCAGCCAATTAAATGACTGAATCATTTAAGAACAGAAGAGGTAGAGGTGTAAAAGACACTAGTCAGAGTTATCTTCTCTGAAAGTAATGGATTTCATTATACAGCCAGACCCTGTGGTGAATGAAGTGAAAGTGTCATTTGCAGAGTGGAAAATATATGCTTTTCAGAGGGCCTGGCATGCTGTTAAGCGTACTTTTCCACTCAGTGAGGAAGGCAATGGTAAACCACCTCACTCCTCGGTTTACTTAGTAAAACCTCTACAGGTTCAAACCAGCCTTTCGGCTGTTGACCTAAACAACAACAACATTGTACTACCGTTGTTACTGTTGTTTAGGTCTTCAGCCGAAAGGTTGGTTTAAAACTCTTGAGGCTTTACTAAGTAAAACGAGGATTGAAATGGTTTACAGTTGCCATTCTCACTGAGTGGAAAAGTACGTTTATCAGCATGCCAGGACCTCAGAAAAGCATAGACTATCCAAGCTTCAAATGACACCTTCACTTCATTCACTACAGGGTCTGGCTGATATAATAAGATTCATTACTCTCAGAGGAGATAACGCTGATTCTTGTTTTGTACACCTCCACCTCTTCTGTTCTTTAATGCTTCAGTCATTTAATTGGCTGACCATGTGATAAGATACGGAATTAATTTTTTGTAGCCCTGGAGCTAACAGATCGAGTGCAAATAATTTAACACTCCACCTGCCTTTTATGGGCAAAGCCGTTTAGATATAAAAAATTTAATCCTTTTCAAACTGAATACGTTCTTTGTTTTATCCATTAAGTGTAAAGTTCGCTGAAGAGCTATAATTATGAAAATCGGGATTCAAAATTATTTTGTAGCTCTACAACCCTGGGTGGACTTTGACTTTCTCCGCTATTCTGAAAATCCACAGAAAATCGGCACCAGTCTAACTAAAATGATACCGATAAAAATTAAATTTGTAGTAAAACTGGTAAAAGTAATAAACCAGTTTATTTAATTCACCCCTTTGAGGCTAGAAGTATGGCTTTATAGGAGAAAATAATGACTAAAATCTAACAGGAATTTGAAAAATCGTTATTTGTTTAATTTTTTTTGAAAAATCGTTAGTTAACCAGCTAAATTCAAATGAATACCAGTGTAGTTTTGAATAAAAATAGAACTGTGAAAGAAATTTTATCCTAAAATTTCAAGGTTTTCGATTATACGTTTTCTCATTCATTACAACGTAGACATTATTGTAATAAAATGAAAAAATTCTTTAACAGTTGATGTATAGTGGAGTTGAAGAAGTATAGTTTGGTGATGGTACGCTTCAACAAAGCTGTTGATGGGTGCCATGTTGTTCAGTAGTTTTTTTTTTTGTTAAGACCTAAACTTATACGTCATCTTGTACAGTGAAAATTGTACGTGCTCGTTTTAGATTAAACAACCCTTTCTTCCACCCTAAGTTTTTTTCTTGTTTATTTGTACCACCGTCTACTTCACTCTGAAAATTATTGCGTGTGGAAACAACCATGCTTCTCTAGAAACGACATCTACGTCATTGTCATTGTTCGTGTAGTCATTTTCTTTTTTTACCTTTCTTTAAATTACTCTTTTTTTCATTTTACAAAAATTCACATTAAATTCATTCGTTACATTTCTAGTTCATTTTAATCAAAAGGTTTTTTTAACAATTCACTGGAAATATCCATTACCCATAATTAAATTGTTAACATTATCTTTCTAAAATTTCGTATCAAATTAGGTTACAACATTACCTTAGACATTTACGTATTTTAAAATTCACTTTCTTTTTGTCTAAACTTTTTCGTTCCAAATAAGGTTACTCCATTAGCTTAGACATTTACGTATTTTAAAATTCACTTTCATCTTTTTGTCTAAACTTATCACCAGAGTAAAATTTCAATAAATTTTTATTATTACTGTTGTTATTGTTTACGTCATCAGCCGAAAGCTGGTTTGAACCTCTAGAGGTTTTACTAAGTAAAGTTTAAGTAAAGCGAGAAGTGAGGTTGTTTACAATTGCCTTCATCGCTGACTGGAAAAGTTAGCTTATCAGCATCCCGGACCCTCTGAAAGCATCTACATTCCACCCTGCAAATTAAATCTTCACTTCATTCACCTCATGGTTTGGCTCTATAATGAAATTCATTACTCTCTGAGGTGATAACTCGGATAAGTGTCTTTTACAGTTTTACCTCTTCTGTGCTTAAATGATTCGGTCATATAATTGGCTGACCATGTGATAAAAAATGTAACTATTTTTTGTAGTCCTGGAACTAGCACATCGAGCGCAAATAATTTAGCACTCCATCTGCCTTGTTATGGGCATTTATTAATAATGTGTATGAAAAATAGAAGGAACGCTGACCAATTCATGCACATGTAGTAGTTTCGTGACGTACCGGATCGTCAACCCTTAATTTTGTTTTTAATTTTATGTTCATCAAGTTGGTTTACATTATTTCATTTCCACTTGTACGCAACGCATTATTAACGTAATATAGAACCGGTCCCGAAACGCCCCGACAAAAACTATATACATTCACAGTACAAGTACTGACTAACTTACTACAAAGGTGCTAGCTGTTTTTACACCTACGGTCTGATAGTTTCTCAAACAATCGAGTCACTTCAACACTTTCTCCGCTTGATTGGAACATTATAGAATGAATAGAAATAAAAAAAATAAATCTTTCTGCTAGTTTCTATATCTGAGAGTTCCTATTCAAAACATTTCATTCATCCCAATCTATTAACCTTGGTAAATATACACTACTTCATGCAATGCACAATTTCTTACAATAAAACAATTCATAGGTGGCAGTTTTTGAAAAAATCATCTCTCATTTTCTCTTGCCCATCTGTCCATCACATCCAGATGTCAGAAACTACAAGAGATACCAACAATCGGTTTTCGGATTTGTAATCTACACAAAAAGTTAGTGGGCCTGGATTGGTTTGAAGTGCTGATTTCGACCGGAAGTGGCCCAAAACTGAAGTCAAGAAATCAAAGTCAGAAACTACATGTGACAGAGCAACAAACGGTTTACGTGTCTACACAAAAAGTTAGTGGGTTTGAGTTGAGATTGAAGTTCCTGGTTTAACCGGAAGTGGCCCAAAACTGGAAGTCAAGAACAAAGTCGGATTTTGGAAACTAAATTAGTTTCATACGGTTCCTCTTGAAGAGTAGATACAGAAATCATTAATGGTTTTTGTCATAGGTCAAATGTGTTGTTGTTTAGGTCAACTGCCGTAAGTCTGGTTTGAACCTCTAGAGGTTTAACTAAGTAAAAACGAGGAGTGAGGTGGTTTACTATTGCCTTCCTAATCGAGTTGAAAGATTATGCGTATCACCATGCCAGACCTTCCGAAAAGCATCTACTTTCCACCCTGTAAATGCCACCTTCACTTCATTCACCACAGGGTCTAGTTGTGTAGTGAAATTCATTACTCTCAGAGGAGATAACTCTGAATATGTGACAAGAAACAGAACTTTTTTGTAGCCGTGGAACTAACAAATCGAGAACAAATAATTTAACACTCCACCTTCGTGTTATGGGCAAAAGGTCGAAGGTAAGACTTTATAAAATTTGCCACCAGCCATGAGACGCGCCGTTTCATGAAAGATTGTTACTTTAAATATGTCTAGACTCGCTATTATAATGTTATATTATGTATTTGTACAAAATTGTTTGTATGGGTCTGGAACAACTGGATTATTATTTGTGTTTGATTCATCAAGAAACGCTTTAGTTTTCATTCAAAGAAACATGATTTGAAGGTTAGGATTTATTTAATAGGTGTCTAAAATGGATGAAGATTATAATATAAAATTACTTATATCATATGAATACTGTCAGTATCTTTGTTTAAAATTCTTCAGCCGTAATTCAAACTGTTAACTATTACATAGGGCATCAATCATAATTTTATAAATTCACTCGTTATTATTAAAGGCTATATGATACAAATTATAGTGATTAGTCACGGGTGACGACCGTGTGAAACGCTCTACAAACGTTGTTCTTAACTTGTCAAAATATTTTTGAAATGCCTTTTTAATGCGTACCGTCTGCTTTATTTATTTTTTCATCTTAAAATAAATTTGACGTCAATTTAACTAAAGTTGTTAGTCGGTAATGCAATCTACATAATAAGTACACTGAATTTTAATTTTAATTATTTTTCTGTTGATTATGGTTTTTTTTAATATAATATAATCTGTCCGTATTTTAAAAAGTATTCTTAATGGAAGTTCTTGTTATTTAGATGATTAGCGGAAAGGCTGGTTTGAACCTCTTGAGGGTTTATTAAGTAAATCTAGGAGTGAGGTATTAACAAATTGCCTTCTTCACTGGAAAAGTAGCCTATGCTTATCAGCATGCCAGGGCCTCCGAAAAACCTCTACTTTTCACCCTGCAGATGATACCTTCACTTCATTTACGACAGGGTCCGGCTGTATAGTGAAATTCATTACTAGTGTATTTTACATATCTACCTCGTCTATTCTTAAACAGTTCAGTCTTTTAATTGACTGACCATGTGATAAGAAACAGAATTATTTTTTGTAGCCCTGAAACTAGTAATCGAGTGCAAAGAATGTAACCCTCTACCTGCCTGTTTTGGGCAGTGGAATTTCTTATTAAATTTTATGAGTTTTTTTTTAATTCGATGTAATTTAAATTTAAATTTTTTAGCCGTATTCCAAATGTACTGACACTTTGGTTCGTTTGATTTGTTACTTTCTCTACCCTATGATAGGCAATATAAAGCCCTATATAGGGAAGGAAAGTAGGTATTGTCATGTCGATTTTTCTAAATCGCGTTTTCACCAAAAAAACATGTTTTCAGGCTCCCTGAACCCTCAAAACCACGTTTTTAGCGATTGGTCTGTGTGTGCGCGCGTGTGAACAAAATATCTCAAGAAAAGAATATAGTAGGAAGTTGAAACTTGGAACTTAAGTTAGATACCACTACGGGACTCGATACAAATGTTTTCATCAAAATCGGTCAACCGGAAGTAGTAGTTTTTCGTGCGATTTTTCACTTTCTTGCAATTTTCTCAGAAATGACTTTTACTTTTTTTTAAAAACCGACTCATTTACTACACTTTTTATGCTCTACGAGATAGGGTAAGCATCTCTTGTCTACTGAAATTTTTGGATAGGGGGCTTGTGCTCTAGTAGAAAGAAATTTTTTTAAGATTGCGGCCTTAATATGCATTCTACAACAACAATGTATAGCTACAATCAAAGTTTGTTGTTTAGGTCAACAGCCGAAAGGCTGGTTTGAACCTCTAGAAGTAAAAACGACAAGTGAGGTGGGTTAGGTGGGTGAGTGAGGTGGCCTTCCTCACTGAGTTAAGAAAGTCTGCTTATCTGCATGCGAGGCCCTCCGAAAACCACCCACTTTCCATCCTGCAAATGACACCTTCACTTCATTCAACACAGGGTCTGGCTGTATAGTGAAATTCATCTCTCGGAGGAGATAACTTTTGATTCTTCTGTTCTTAAATAGTTCAGTCATAGAATTGGCTCACTATGTGATAATAAATAGAACTATTTTTTGTAGCCCTGGAACCAACAGATCGAGTGCAATTAATTTAATACTCCACCTGCCCGTTATGGGCATAATGAAAGTTGTAGAACATTAAAAACCTACAAATATTTTTTAGTACAACGTCAATTAATGATTTTCTGTATTTTACTACTCATCAAAATCTGTAAAAAATTGGATTTTTAATTTAAAAAATTTAATATTTTAAATTCTACAGAGCCTAGTTTTGCGTCAATTAGTTATTTCCCGTATTTTTAATCTAACAGGTTGATTTTAATTTTTCGTCATGCACTCATGATTAAAATTAGGTTATACATTTATTTTAAATTGTTTACTAATGATTTTTAACATAGGTTATAAATGTTTTATACTTACATTGGTAAGAGAAAGTTATGTGTATATTTCACACCATATTTTTTTGAAATTGGTAAGACTATATTACTTTTGGCATATTTGATGTATAATTGGTAGTAATTATTAAAATAATCGCCTTGTAATTTATTAATTCTTTTTATATTTAATAACATAAACTTTTACATTTTACATAATTATTTAATTTTTTACTTATATATTCGTATAATTCGTTCACTCGATTTTTTTGTTATTATTTTCATAAAGATTATAATAAGAAAAGTTATACTTGTTTAACAAGATCTTTTAGATATACATAATGTGTATGTATAATTATTTATTAAATAATAATATCTATTTTTAGAAAACAAATAGCTTCCGGCCGTGACCTGTCATGTTCTTTCTTTTTAAAAGGGTTTTCAAGTAAAGGATGTGGTACTTAAACAGTACTTTAATATTCCTTCCATTTTTTTAATGGTAGGGTAAGTCTATATTTTATTCTGTCAGTCAAATGTTCCGGTATGGAGTTCAGTTTTCTTTGTAATGTAAAAGTAAGGTAGGTGTTTTACAAATGACTACTTTTCAAGGCTTGTTTTAAGGATAATGTGTAGTTAAAATTATTAAGTTAGAATAAAAGTTACATCTAATTTAGTTTTCTTTTAAAGGTGGGAGATATCATTTATCTTATTATCGTTGGGTAAAGAACATAACCTATACTAGTCTTAAAGTTTAATGCATTTCTAAAAATCCTTTCAGGAGACTACGTCCCATGGATGGTGGCAATTTTTTAAAAAGGCTTACCTTTCACTTATAGCAAAAACCATTAGTGATTTCTGTATCTACTTTTTAAGAGGAATTGGATGACACTGTTTTTGTTTCTAAATTTCGTCTTTGATTTTTTTTTGACTTCCGGTTTTGAGCCTCTTCCACTAGAACTTCAAACCTAAAGATTTCTGTATCTGATCTTTAGAGGAACCGAATGATACTATTTTTGTTTCCAAATTCCGACTTTGATTTTTTTGACTTCCGGTTTTGAGCCTCTTCCACTGGAACTTCAAACCTAAAGATTTCTGTGTCTGCTCTTTAAGAGGAATCGAATTCCAAATTTTGACTTTGATCTTTTTGACTTCCGGTTTTGAGCCACTTCCACTGTAACTTCAAATCTAAAGATTTCTGTGTCTGCTCTTTAAGAGGAATCGAATGACACTATTTTTGTTTCGGAATTCTTACTTTGATTTTTTGACTTCCAGTTTTGGGCCATTCTGATCGAAACCGGAAATTCATATCCAATTTAGTCCCGCTAACCTTTTGTGAAGATTACGAATCCGGACACCGTTTGTTGCCACCTCTTGTAGTTTGTGACGGATGGACGGACGGACAAAGCGAAATGATAAATGACAATTTTAAAAATTGCCACCAGTAATAAAACTTTATTTCCTTATTTTTTTCATTAATTACTCATACACAACCTTTTCAAAAAGCTATAATACATTTACAACAATTCACAATGTACGAGGTGGAGGAAATTGACCTACCAAACTATGATAAAAAGCCGTGTCCTAGGGTAGGTGTTCTCTTCTTTCCTTGGTGGCAATTTTTTGCCAACTATCATTTTCGGATGTCCGTCTGTCGCATCCAGATGTCAGAAACTACACGTGATAGCAACAAACAGTTTCTGAATTCGTAATCTACACAAAAAGTTTTGGGTCTGGATGAGGTTTGAAATTCCGGTTTCGACCGGAAGTGGACTAAAACCGAAAGTCAAGAAATCAAAGTTGGAATTTGGAAACAAAAATTGTGTCATTCGATTCCTCTTAAAGAATATATAAAAAAATCACTAATTGGTTTTTGCCATAGGTCAAAAGTAAGTATGTAGTTTTCGTTCTTTCGAAAGCTAAGTGGGCTTGATCTCTTAAAATAATATTATCTTTAGAGACGATTGCCACCAGCTATGAGACGTGTCGTCTCATGAAAGGGTTTTTTTAAACCCATGTCTCAGGGTAGATGTTCTCTTTTTATTTAGTGGACAATACAACAAAGATTTAGAACCAGACTAGGGCTGAAAACTATAACATAACAGGGGTTTAAGAAAATGCAACTATTAAAAGTTATTCAATTATTAAAAAAAACTACGATCTAAAATTATAATTAATGTAATAATACCAAATAGGTTAATCTAAAAAATTTTTTTTAAAAAGTATATTTTGCAATAAAAACTTTACTTTGACTTTGGAAAAGATAATGAATGAATTGTTGCAATTTGGAATGAAATATTACAAACACTTTTATATATGGAATACAAAAGCTAAAGTTTGAAAACCTTTATTGACTTTATAAGTGTTTGCAGTTTGTTTTGTTAAGATAGTTCTGGAGTGTTACTGACGTCATTTGATTACTTTTTAGCAGTTCTTTCTGTGATTAAGGGGCGTTTAGGATAGTTTAGAAATCTTTTGTTCATTTAAGTGGTTGTTATGATACGTTCAATTTAGTTGTTATAGGAAATCAAAAAATCTTTAATTTATTTAAAAGCCATCATCTCGTGGCAGATAATAATTAGAGTGATAGGTCATAGAGCTGAAAGTTCGATTCCAGACTTAAATTGTGATTCAAATGCTTACAAGTGCTGTTGTTAGTATCGATTGGAAGTCAAAAATATAATTTTGGAGAATAATAGTGTACTTCAACTTTACAAAATTTGTACAAAAGATAAAAATTACAAAATAATTATACAATATATATAAAACATAATTTTCTGTATTTCACATTGATTAATATAAAATGTTTTTTTTTGAGAATCTGAAAATCGCGTCCGTTTTTAGTCAGTGCTTACCCAGTCAGTTTTTTTTGCGTCCAGGAGACTACAGGAGGATTATAGGACATCTGAGTTATAACACCTAAAATACATATAAGAATCGCACAATGTATCACTACTATCAAGAAAGAAATTCTTGTACGCTATAAAAAGTTTCACCGATCAAGTAATTTTTCAGATTTTTTTTAAAGGAATGCAAATTATCACATTTCAAAAATTGGAATAATTTATCCATGAATTTTCTACCTGCATATGTAGGTTTTTGTTTAAACAATTTTGTGGAGTGATTAGCCACATAATAATCATTTCTGTTTCGCATGTTATGATTGTGAACATTGAAATTTTGCATAAAATTATTTTGCCTAACATACATAATCACCTCAAAAATGTAAAGAGTGGGAACTGTAAGCAATTTAAGCTCATTAAATAGTGGTCTGCATGAGGTTAGCTGGTTAGCTCCCACCATACACCTAATAGCTTTCTTTTGAATTTTAAAAACCCTACTCATATTACCCATACTAGAATTACCCCGTACGAAGATACCATAACGGATATGAGACAGAATGAGGCCATGATAAGCTGCCATTAGTAATTTTTTATCATTTAATCTGGCAATTTGTTTTCGTGCAAATACCCCAGATGAAATTTTACTATAAACTTGATTGGTATAGAAGTCCCAAGACATCGCTTTCGCTGCGCAAACATTGTATACTTTACTAAAACCATGATTGAGAGCCTGGCTAAGACGTAAAGATCCATCCATGAAGAGAGGATTAGTATACTGAATAAATATTAAATTGAAAGATTGAATTAGAAATAAAGATATTTGTCAGAAAACTAGGATAAAAATGTAGGCTAAAAGAGCAACTGATCGATGATCAATGGAAGAAGGAGATTCAGCAATCGAGAATTCAGGTGTGGCTGGGACGAAGATTTAGAGGTTGTCCACAAACACGGAGGAGAGATGACTCGAAACTACTGGCAGGATTTAACTGGGAAGTAAAGGAGCAGAATTGTGGAAGGCAAACATGAAAGACCTATATCCAGCTTTGAATGGCTACAGTCGGACGAAAAATTTATAAGGTATATTACCTTCTTTAAAAATCTTGGACTTATTTTTTGGGACGTCCTTGACGAGCATATTGTTTATTTTGGTTATTAAATATTTTATGTTATTAAAAACAATTGATGATATTCCTTTATCCTTCCACGATATGGAACTGAATTTCTTCTTTTTTTGTGATTTTTTGTGAAGTATCCGTTTTATTTTTTGAATTCTTTTTTAACCCTAATGTGTGTACGTTCCAGTCTGTTCAATTTCGAATAAAACCAACCTCACAACCCAATGGGATGAGAACGATATGTATGACGTGTAAATGAGGTATAGTTTTATACTGCCTCTGGCCGACCATTCCTGAGAAAGTATGGTTAATTGAACCCCAACCACGAAAGTACACCGGTAACCACTACTTTTATAGGTACCTTTACAAGGATTTAAACCACGGAACTCTTCATACAGCAGCTGTCAAACAGCTGACTCGCGGCGACTTCTTTAGAACAACCTAGTTTTTTTCTGAAAAATAATATGTTTTTTTCGTATACGACCAATGTGACCACGTTTTTAGACCACGTGAAAACATTTAGACATTTATGAAACCTCTTTTTGAGCGCCCACATTCTCAGCATTCGTTCGTTGTACGTTTTTTTCTTTCTTTCCGTCCACCCGATGTTCTGTTTTTACTCCATGGAAGTTAGTAATCAGTCTGAATTTTATTCGATCCCTTATATCTCTTACGATTTTCTCAATATACTTTCTGATTTCTTTAAACCACTATCCAATACCTTAGTATAACTATTGATAAAATATTTTAAAAAAATTTTCTAATCGTTCGTTTTGTATAACACAATTACAGTTCTTTTCGTCGTCATAATCCACTATCTTCCGACCCATAATCTTCGCAGGACCTTTCTTTCAAATCTATTTTATTTTTAAAAATACAATGTAAAAAAAAATAAATAAAATCTGATTAACATTTTAAAATAATTATATTGAAAAATTTTGCTACAAATTTATAGAAAACATATGCATATCCCAATAATTAAGAATATCCGTTTGTTGAAGTCGATTAAAATTTAATTAATTTAAATGAAAAAAAAAAACAAAAATTTAAGGTAAGTTCTAATAGATTTTCAAAACAGAAATGCAAGGCATTTGTTTAACTTCTGTCTTCTAATTTATGAGCGAAAGGTAAGTAAATTTCACTTCTGAAATACCTTTTTTTTTTTTTTTTTTTTTTTTTTTTTTTTTTTTTTTTTAACGTCCGACTGTTTTGCAAATTGCTGCTAATGCAGACGGTGAAGGATGAAATGAATTTTTTGTAACGTATGAAAAAATGCCATGCCCGAGTGGGATTCGAACCCAAGACCGCGTGATGAGAGGCGAGCACGTTACCAACATCGCCAACGCGGTGAAATACCTGACAAATTTATATATATACTGACTGACATGAAATTTCCGGTTAAAATTTACACACCTTGTTTGTATCATTTTTCCAGATCTGGTATACCCTTTCGACCTAATTTACTACTTTATTAACACAAGCTACTTTATTTTACTTTATTTAGCAACCAATATTCTAATCGCACCTTCATTTGATCACTTTTAAAACACCGTTACAATTTTCTAATATAAATTTACATCGTATAATTTAAATAAGTGGAGAAATATCTGAACCTAACTTATTACTACATAATACAAGTAAATTTATTACATTGAATTTGCAGTAAGTTAAATTCCTGTATTAAGGATTCCAGCTGTTGCAAGCGTGAATTTATTAGATTTAAATTCGATTTTAAATACGCTGTACTTTCTTAACGTGGTAATAAATTACTGATTCAAATTGATACATTAGTTTTATACTTAACTAAGTATATAACTTTTCCAGTTAAGTTATAAAAGTTGTGTCTATAACTTTTACAAGAATTTGTATTTTTATATGTTGTATGCTACGTATATAACGACTTAACAATACGATAAACTTATTTGGTTATAAATTAAGTTATCCCGTAGACTTATATGTTTTTTTTTTCAATTTTAATGTTTTTATGGTGGTTTAATGGGGGGGGGGGACTAAAAGAAGGAAGGTAAGAACCATCTGGTTTGAGTGAGAGAAGACCAGCACACTCTAATAATGAAAAATTACTGGATTGCTCGAAATGGAAAAGGGGAAAAATATTACATAGAGGATATTTAGCATAGTTCACAGTAACCTAATCGAAAATTAATAATCATTAAAGTTTGTATGGTGCGATCAGTTACCAGTTATGGCTGTGAAATGTGAACTTTGTTTAAAACGGATTGTAACATAGTGAGAAAGTTCGAAAGAAAGATTTTTGAACCGGTAAGTAACGGAGACGATTAAAATACAATTTCACTTCATATATGATATAGAAATAAAAATATAAAAGAAAAGATATAAAAATATAGATCTGTTCTGTCCTGTTATACGGTGTGGAAACATGGGCTTTCAGTTCATGTATTGTTTAGAAGAATGCTCCGGTTTCGTGGAACGTTCATGTTTCCAATGTCGATGTTTTGAGACGTTTGGATGTGGACCTTGAATAATTGATAAGTATAATCAAAAGAAGAAAGACGACTTTGGTCATTTATACAGGGTTGATAAGTATGAGTTTGGGTCTTTTCCGTTTTCTGTATGCCACTATCAAATCTGAATTCCCTGAAGGGGTGCACGATTCTGCCACTTCTGCGTCTAGCGCGCCAATCTGACTAGCTATATTTCTGCGTAATGTCAACTCCAATCCTATTTCACAGACTACTATAATTCACAATCTACTATGAATTTTGTTGAGTTATTTAATAATATTCGGAAGGAGGAAGATGCTGTAGAGTTCCTTCAGGAAAGGGGGTTATTACATAATGCCAGATGATGTGACAACTAAAAAAAAAGTTTTGTGAAACACTTACACAACTTTCTCTTCCCAATGTAAATAATTAAAAACTATACCGTAATTGTAATGTAATAATAATTAAATTTAAAATATACTGTAAATAAATAGAATAAGTTATAAGTAATATGTATTATGTAAATAAAAATATACAAATAATAAAAAACTCAAAATATAACAATCCAAATAAGAAATAAAACTACAGAATGTGTCTTCTTCTTCTTCTTACTATCAAGGATTAGGCATAGCATGTTCCGAACTCACAAACCATCCTGTACGTCTACACAAACACGAGACACTCCAGCTCATACATCTCGACTACTGCCGTCTTTTTCGAGGTTTTCCCACCTCCCTTCTTCCAACTGAAACATATTCCGTCACTTTTAAGGTATTCTCTCCTTTGGCATCCGTTCCAAATGTTGTCTCCATTGATTCCCGTACTCCTCCACTTTTTTATTCAAGCTAAATACGCCCAACTCGGATATAATTTCCTCGTTATATATTAGATCCAGCCTCGAGAAATAAAACTACAGAACGTGTAACATAGTATAATATATACATAGTCTAGTATATTTTATACTATATGCTAGGACTGGGAAGGACGTGTGTACGCGCGCAAGTGTCTTATATGAGTATTCAATATGAGTGGGAGAAATGAATACGTGTGAAACCCTTTAGGGAATTCGGATTTGATAGTGACATACAGAAAACGGAAAAGACCTATTAGTTTTTCCGACTGATTCTCGAGCGTAAAGTTGAGGGCAAGCGCAGGTCTTACAGCTCATGGTTAAAGAACATTAAGGAACTGGACAAACTTGAGTACGCACACTTTTTTGACGATGGTTCGTGATAGAAAGTGATTTGTGAGTATTGTAGCCAATCTTCAGTAATGAAATCTGTATTATAAGAAGAGGAAGGGACGGAGATACCTGAAGAGTAACCTACGTAAAAATTATGAACTGAATACTCTCATTAAAGATTAAAATACATAAATACATTAAAATACATAAACCGTTTCATGAAGGGTCAAATATTGAGATGTCGACTAGGATTTTTGACGTAGTAATATGAAAAGATACATTGTTCACTTTCATTCATCTCTTTCATCACCAGCTCAAGAAATAAGTGTGCCTACCTTACCTACTGAGATCGGGACAGGATTGATTCACTGTGGGAGAGGGCGATCCCGCTGATCTCCATATATCTCCTCCCTCCACGGAGAGGGTGGTCGGGAGACTGCGGAGGGAGGAGACATATGGAGATCAGCGGGATCGCTTTCTCCCACAGTGAATCAATCCTGTCCCGATCTCAGTAGTTAAGGTAGGTACACTAATTTCCTGAGCTGGTGATGAAAGAGATGAATGATAGTGAAGAGTGAGTGTTGGTCAGTGACAGCGAGAGGGAAATTAGGCTATGGTTCCCTTCCACGCCCCGCTGACAGTTTGCAAATTTTTTAACCCGATATTTCCCGTGTAGTATTATATAAACAGTTCCGAGGTGAAGGGTTGTTTGCTGATGTTTTGTCATATAGGGTTTTTGGTTGGTAAGGCGGTTGCGGCCTCCTTGGGGCTGGACGAGGACGCCTTAATTGAGTCCAACACTACTTCCTGAATCGTGAGGGAGTGAACGTGAGTTTTTTTCTTCGCCTCGGATAAAAAAAAGATTGTTCAAGAGAATAAAGGAAGACCATCCTAGAAAGAGGTTGATGGATGAAATGATTTGATTTTGATGGATGTGTGATGTGGAGGGAACTGGTAACTATCAGAGAGGATTGGAGGAAGGAAAAATCTATCAAGGGATGTAGAACTTCATTAATTTATCAAATTACTAAACAATATTTTTACCGGTTGGTAATTTTAATATACTTTTTTTAATAACCTACGGTCATGAAAGGGTTCTTTGTAACAAAAATAGATATGATATAGACCAAAAAAAATGTTCACGCTTGGTAGAATTAGTGTTTGCGTGTGATAACAATGTGTACCTGTTATATTAGATTAAAAAAAACCTTCATTAGTTAAATACCGAAAGTGAAACGTGAGAATAATGAAGAACACAAAAAGAATTTAAGCGGAAATCGAATACCCCTTTCTGTCATATCATAAAGTCATTCGTGCGTTGAGTAATTTATATTAGAATGAACATGTAGGACGATTTGTTTAAACCGAGGAGTATATCAAGTGAATCGACCTGTGTAAACCTTCACGTAAGGTCCCTACAGTAATCTGTTCATTTTAGTACAGGACCCTTGTCAACCTTTAGTTGATTATGTCTTAAAGCATTTCATGTTAACTGGTAAATCTAATATTCTTAACTTTTTAAACCTTTTAGATATATCTACCGATAAATTTATCGCTAAATCAGCTGATAAATGGGCGGCAAATCGTTCTGGCTTTCTCTAAAATTTCAAGCATGTCTTTTAGAATTAACAGATTTTTTATTTCTTGTTAACCCTTTATAGGTCTTTGGTAAGTATACTTACCACTGGCAATAAGGTCGATTTTTTTTAAATAATAAGCTATACAGTTAAACCCTATTGGCATTTTATGGTTTTGTAGATATTCTCTGGTAAGTAGGCTATCCACATTTTGAAATAAATGCGCAGCGGCCATTTGCTTCATGAGTTACACGAATGCGGTAAGGATTCATACCAGCGTACGCAACCGTGTTGTTTTGTTGCTATTTTTTACAGCGCTTAGAAAATTTGATGTTTTTACGGGAAAGCAAGCATTCATGCTTATATAAATGTTAAGATAAGTTATTCTACACATTTTTCAGTTTTATAGTACTACAAGTTGTTTTAATAAGTTGCATTCTTACCACTAAATGTAATTCCCATTTCAATAAACGTTCCTTGGTAAGTATAATTACCAAGGCGTAACATCAAAACGAAGAAATATCTTGCTGTTCTGGCACTAGAAATATATTATTCAAGTCCCCATAAAACAAAATTTACATTTTACAACATGCACCTATATTTTTCCCCGTAGTAACTCTGTCCATAACAGACAGGTGGAGTGTCAAATTATTTACACTCAATCTGATATTTGCGGGGCTAAAATAAATAGTTCTATTTCTTATCAAATGGTCAGCCAATTAAATGACTGAATCATTTAACAACAGAAGAGGCAGAGGTGTAAAACACACTAGTCAGAGTTATTGCCTGTGAAAGTATTGAATTTCATTATAGACTACAGTCAGCCCTGTGGTGAATGAAGTATTTGTGTCATTTGCAGAGTGGAAAATATGTTCTTTTCAGAGGGCCCGACATGCCGATAAGCGTACTTTTCCACTCAGTGAGGAAGGCATGGGAAACCACCTCAACTGTCGTTTTCCTTAGAAAAACCTCTACAGGTTCAAACCAGCCTTTCGGCTGATGACCTAAACAACAACAGGGCCGTACTACGGGTAAAATATATGTTGTGAAATGTTAAATTTTGCTGTACAGGGACTTGAATAATGTATTTCTAGTGCCAGAACAGTAAGATGTTTCTTTGTTTTGATGTTAAGCTCTGGTAAGTATACTTACCAAGGAACGTTTATTGAAAAGGAAATCACATAATGTTTAGTGGTAAGAATGATTATTAAAACAACTTGTAGCACTGTATGAAAAAATAATGTATAGAGTAATTTTTCTTAACTTTATATTAGCATGAATGCTTGCTTTCCCGTTAAAAACTAAAATTTTCTAAGCTCTGTACAAAAGTAACTACAAAACAAAGCGGTAAAATACGCTGTTATGAATCCTTACCACATTCGTGCGATTTACGAAGAAAATTTGTCGCTACGTGTTAATTTCAAAATGTGGATAGCTACTTACCAGATTTTTTTTTTTTTTTTTGTTTAACGTCTGACTGTTCTGCAATTACTCCTAATGGAGACGGTGAAGGATGAAATGATTTTTTGTAACGTATGAAAATATGCCGTGCCTGAATGGGATTCGAACCCAAGACCGCATGATGAGAGGCGAGCACGTTACCAACGACGCCAATGCGGCCGGCAAAAACTTACCAGAGATCTATTGTCTGTCTGTAAACTGATGGTCTCTGGCAGAGGAGAGCAATATGCGGATTGTAAAACCATTTCAGAAAACATACATCTAATTTTTTTTAAGTAACTAAAACTTGTCGGAAATGATGTATTTTTATAAAACGAAGTATTTCGCATGTTTTTGGCCCATAAAATTAAGATAATACAAAAAGCATATCTTACATATTAAAGAAACCTACCGGGTTGGACTAGTGGTAAAGCTGCCGCTGCGGATCAGCTGTTTGACAGCTGGTGTCCGGAGACGAAGATTCTGTGGTTCAAATCCTAGTAAAGGTAGTAACTTTTACACTAAACAGTGGTTACCGTGTAAAGGCCAAGCCAATTGTTGTGAGCGCTGGACTACGCATGCGCATACTTGACCTCTGTCCCGCATACCCCTCCGACCTACACGCGTATTTATCTATTTACTCCTTGGCCGACCACGCCCATTCCGAAGGAATTTAAGCAGATTAGTGGTTTCAGAATGCTACCTAGCAGGCGAACCCACAACCCCTGAGAGGCCAACCGAAATGAGTGGGTGCCCTCCGACATACACGCGTATTTATCTGTACACCTCTCGGCCAGCTACGCCCATTTCGGAGGAATTTAAGCAGCCTAGTGGCTCCGAAGCGCTACCTAGGAACCCACAACCCCTGAGAGGCCAACCCAAATAAGTGGGTGCGGTCACGTCCGCAGGGCGCCCCACTCCCCTCAGTACTCGTGTAAACGTTGGACGAGTCACCGTCGAGCTCGTTACCCAGCTTTGCACGTGGCTCTACCACACACGGATGTTCTGCGCACAACCGTGTACTACGAATAGCACACGGAGGTGCTACAGCCAGCGCCCGTTACCTCAAAAGCAGGCAAGGATTGGGTAGCTAAACTGCAGTTCTATGGGCACGCTCTGTGTGGTCTGGGGCGTGCCCCCTCCGACCTACAGTAAGATGTACAGCCAGAGTGTTGTTGAAAATTGACAACACCCATTGTAATTTCCAGGCATGCTGTTCCATTGTTGATTATACGCTGCACTATTACTGTACATACAAGACTATACTAATGCAGACGCACGTTTGCCCAGCGCTCTCCTTACGAAAATCAGGCTATATTTTGATTATTGGTGTTCAATAATCGTACTTTCTCAGGAATGATCGGCCTTAGTCTGTACACTATTACACCTCATTTACGTCATACATATCATCCTCATCTGATTGGTTCATGGGTTGCTTATTGTTTAAATTGAAGAGATTGCAACACACACACATTAAACAAAGATTGAAGAGATTGTACGACACACATTAGGATTACAAAACATATTCATAAAAAAAGATTTTAAATTTGTACTTGTAAAGATGTATGCGTTCTTGTTTGAACTTTGTGTAGCATAGTTTACCTTAAGCAATAAATTATAAAATAAAATTAAAACAAAAAACAAACCAGAATGGAATTGCGTGATGGTGTCGAATGGAATTGGGTGTGTTTTAAAACGATTTTTTAAATCTTAAACTATTTTTAAAAAGCACTATCAGAACAGAAACGGTACCGTTTGAACATCGTATATCATTTCAGAGATACATTTTACTATTGTATTGCAACTAACCTAAATGTATTACTGTCTATATATATATATATATATATATATATATATATATATATATATATATGTATATTTATATAATATACATATATAAAAAATATATATTTACTCCAGTGTTAATGTAAATACATGTAAGAACATGAGTAATAAATTCGCCTTTATTCTTTTTTATTTATTTGTTTCAATTTTTAGATAATGTATTATTTAAGGATTTCAGAATGAAATATTACACTCGCGTAAAATATATATATAAATAAATAATAACACACGATTTACCAGTATGTGTGGGTGTGTTTTGTCTGTAATTTAGTTCTTAAGATAAAGAAATGTGTGTGTATTTTTTTGTATTTAATTTTTCTGTTGCATTGTTTCTTAGAGGTTAAGTAACAGAATTTTTTCTGTTATGTGTGAGTACTTAAGCTCTGTTATGTCATAGTATTATTTGTTTAAATATAGAAATTTTGTATGGATTTTTATATTTTCTTTATTTTACTTTTCTATTGTGTTGTTTCTTTCTAGTTTAGGTAACCGAATTAGTTTTACGTTATGTAAATTTATAAGCTCTGTTATTCCATAGCAAAATACATGATTACACATCTTGTAAAACACTATCTGCCCACAACAGACAGGTGGGAGTGTTAAATTATTTGCACTCGATCTGTTAGTTCTGGGGCCAAAAAATAGTTCTGTTGCTTATTACATGGTCAGCCAATTATGTGACTGATGTATTTAAGAACAGAAGAGATAAAGATTTAAAAGACATTAGTCACCGTTATCTTCTCTGAAGGTAATAAATTTTGTTGTACAGCCAGATCCTGTGGTAAATGAAGTAAAAGTGTCATTTGTAGGGCGGAAAGTATAGGGTGATTCAAAAAGAGCGCCGGTTTTGATATATCAAATTAAGAGATTTATTTTATTGAAAAACTGAAAATAAATACATCAACAAGTTCATCTTACCTTCCGATTTCATGTATGAAAAATGATGTCATGCATGTGTCCTCCTCTACTGCGCTGGCACGCATCAACTCTGTCCATGAAATTGGATATTACTGCACGACAAGTTTCGATTATGTTTCCGGAACAAGTTTCCGTATGTGGGGTTTTCTAAACCCCACATACGGCAGTTCTGTTTATTAACAAAACCGTTTAAGAGGAAGTGCGCCTCATCACTGAAAATGATTTTGTTTGCGAAGGTGTCATCATCCTGCCGTTTTCTCAATACCCAGTCAACAAACTGTCGTCTCTTCTGGTGGTCTGCCACTTTCAAATGTTGCGTCAACTGAATTTTATACGGGTGATATTGGAGATCGTACCGAAGAATTCTCCGTACAGAAGAACATCGTAAACCCAATTGTTGAGAACGGCGACGTATTGATTTTGCTGGGCTAACAGCCACACCGTCACGAACCAACGCAACGTTCTGCTCAGTTCGGCCAGAACGACGACGTTCAAAACTTTTAAGGTCGACTGTTGAACCCGTCTCAAAAAACTTTTTCATGAGCCTGCGAACTGTTGATTCATTCGGTGCTTCATACGTCCTAGAGTACCGCGAAGTCGCCTGACAGTAGCCGCATAACTCTCTCCACTCTGGTAAAATGTTTTGACGATTAACACTCGTTGCGCAATAGTAAACTTCTCCATGGTTAGACAGAGACTGCGAGAGTATTACACTGCGAACAAGAGAAACTACAACTGAATCGTCAATCGGAATGTTCTCCGAAATAGAAATGAGGTCAAACAATGTTGCCAACCGATAAACAAAAATTTACCAGCCGTTTAAAAACCGGCGCTCTTTTTGAATCACCCTATATATGCTTGTCAGAGGGCCCGACATGCTGATAAAATAAATGCTTTTCCACTCAGTAAGGAAGGCCTAGAAAACCACCTCACTCTTCGTTTTTTTAGTAAAACCTCTAGAGGTTCAAACCAGCCTTTTGGCTGATGACCTAAACAACAAGATAAAACACTTAATAACACTGTAACAACACTTCACTACGATTATCGAGTGATGTGTGAACACACATCAGCCGGAAGGCTGGTTTGAACCTTTGTAGGTTTTACTATAAGCACGATCAATTTAGGCGGGTATGAGTTTGCTGTGTACTTCGCCACTTCCTCACCTCACCAGTCCCACCTTTCGAGCAATTTCTCCTTTCTTACTGCTCCTGTTAACTTTAAACTTATACGCTATTTTAAAGTTTATTTCACCTTTTTTGTTTAAAAAACGTACTCCGCCTATAATATCTAATACACATCAAGTGATAATTTATTATATTTGCGACGTATGCGTTCAAAAAAATTTGAAACTGTTCTATTTTCGTGTTTAAAAATTAGCTTATCGTATTTGATTGTACATAACTACTGCTCGTATGGTTTATTACCTGTAAAGTTTATATTTCGTACAAAAATTGAAACAAGATATAAATTATATTTTGTAAGCTATATTAATATTAATATTGTATTATCCAACTGCAGTAAATGAATAGAATAAATAATAAATACAGCAAATGATTAAGTACAGTGAATTAAGTACTTTTCTTTAATCTAACATGTAAAAACAGTGTACTTCTTGTAACACTGTAAGAGCGTAAGTGTAGCACTATGAGTTTGTAGAAGGTTGTGGAAGGGATACACGAGCGAGAACTCGACCCGCCTAAATATTTCGTTCTTAGTATAAGAAAAACGAGGAGTGAGGTGGTTTACGATTGCCTTCCTTACTGAGTAAAAAATTATGCTTATCAGCATGTCGGGCCCTCGTGTAAAGCATCTTCTTTCCAACCTGCAAATGATACCTTCATTTCATCCACCACACGGTCTGGCTGTATAATGAAATTCATTACTCACAGAGGAAATAACTCTTATTAATGTCTTATACACCTCTATCTCTTCTGTTCTTAAATGCTTCATTCATATAATGTATTGACCATATAATAAGAAACAGAACTATTTTTTGTAGCCCTGGAACTAGCAGATCGAGTGAAAATAATTTAACACCTGCCTGTTTTAGGCAATAGCTTGTATTAAAAAATGTAAGTTAATAAACAATTTTAAACTCAAATCTTTGATGTTTAATTTTACAAGTGATCATTATTCATACTTTTCATTTTTTAATGCTTCAAGTCAAAACTTGTCAATTCTGTAGATAAAAATTATATCCAGTATAAACCTATATATCTATGTACCTTCACATCCACTTAAACAGATTTACATAAATGTAAATGTTAATGCATCTGAAAGCATTACTGAATATGCAAACTTGTATACTTATTTTTAAATGTATTTATGCAAGAACATGTGTCATTGGTCTGTGTATACAAGAAAACAAATAACAATGCACTTACTTTCTTTCTCCTTATTTAAATTATAAATATTAACAATATGTAATAATTATTGCATAAAGATTTTATGAATATTTATGACTTATATTACGTTTTTATTTTATCAAACAAAACCATAAGATGTTGAAAAACGTGATGATGTTTACATAATATGTATTCAATTATTACTATGTGATTGTAAATTGTAGTATTATATATTATTTATCTTGTTACAGTTGAGTTTCAACACGATTGTACAATTACACTACGAACTGAGTAACTCAGGTGAAATATCGGTTATTTAAATGAACTGTTTTCTTATAAGGCGTAAATTTAACTACGTTGTAAGGTTGGAAAATACTGTTTCACTTACCTCTACGGTCCGTTTCGGGATCTGGGTAAATTAAATAATTAACAGACTATAGTTTAATATTAAAAATTATTTTTTTTCCTTTGAAACCGCATTGGATCACTTGAGTTAATTTTTGGGCATTCTCTTTTGGTTCTTTTCTTTGATTTTCCTCCAGTATTCTTTCATTCTGGCAAATCTTCTTTGACTTGTAATGTAAATAAATAATAAAAGTTGTAGAACATATTTTAAAAACTTATAACTTTTTTTGGAACATAGTTTTTATAACGCTTAGTTTAGCAATAATTAGGTAGTTATTTTCTGTTTTTACTTTCTCTTGCCTATATGAATATAGGAAGGAAAGTATCGTTTTCATGTAGATTTCATGTAGATTTTTCGAAATCGAGTTTTCACCGGATCTATACGTTTTCCGACCCCCTGAACCCAAAAAACATGTTTTTTAGCGATTGGTCTGTGTGTGTGTGTGTGAACAGAATATCTCAAGAACAGAACATCGTACGAACTTGAAACTTGAAACTTAAGTTACATACCACTACCGGACCCGACACGAACATTTTCATTAAAATCGGTCAACCGGAAGTAGTAGTTTATTCGTATAATTTTTCACTTTTTTGCAATTTTCTCAAAAACTGGTCCTACGATTTTTTCTAAAATCGCCTGGTTTACTACATTTTTTATGCTCTACAAGATAGGGTAGGCGCCATGTTTGCTAAAATTCTGCGTGAGGCTGTTTTTACGTAAAAACATTTTCTTTTTAAGATTGCGGCTTTAATATGCATTTTAGCGCAAAACGTTTTATAATAAAAGTTGTAGAGAATGTAAAATTCTACAACTTTTATTTGAAACATTTTTTTGTATAACGCTTAGTTTAGCGGTAATTTGCGATTTTCTGTTTTTTTCTCACGAAAACGTGTGAAAAATCGATTTTTTAAAGATTTCGGCCTTGGAATGCATTTTACGACAAAAGTGTATATAATAAAATTTATAGGAAATTAAAAGACCTACAACTTTTATTTGAAGCATTTTTCTCTACAGAGCCTAGTTTAGCGTGAAAGTGTGATTTTCCGTTTTTTTTTAAGCCAAATTGAGTTCGATTTTCATTTTGCGTCACTCACTCATGATTAAAATAAGGTTATGTTTTTGAGGTTAGTTTTTGTTTATTTCTAATATTTTATTAATAATGTTAGGTTTAATATTAATTATTTGCATTGGCAAGAGAAAGTTGTGTGAGTGTTTCACACTAGATTTTTTATTCATGAAAATCGGTTAAAAAATGGGACTTTCTTAAGATTTCGGCCTTAGTATGTATTTTACAAAATAAAAGTATAACACTAAACTTACAGAAAATTAAAAAACCTACAATTATTATTTCAAGCATTTTCTTTTACAGAGCGTATTAAGCATTTTCTTTTAATAGCGGCGATTGGTGATTTCCCGTAATTTTGCAGACCGCATTGGCGTAATTGGTAACGTGCTCGCCTTTCATCATGCGGTCTTGGGTTCGAATCCCATTCAGGCATGGCGTATTTTCATGCGTTACAAAAAATCATTTCATCTCTCACCGTCTGCATTAGCAGTAATTGCAGAACAGTCTGACGTTAAACCAAAAAAAAATCCCGTATTTTAAAGACGAACAGATGTTGATTTTTATTTTACATTGTTTACTCATGATTAAACATAGTTTATATTGTTCATTATCTACATTGGCAAGATCAAGTTGTGTGAGTGTTTCACATCAGATTTTTAAAAAATTTTAATTGAGTACCCTGACATATTACACCACAATATTCATGGTTTTAATATGTGATATAAAATTATTGTACGGCGTAAGACTTTATAGATAACCCTTCAGTGATTACTAGGTGTAATAAAATCCCATGATATTGTTTACTCTGTAAATGTCTCAAAGCAATGACACGATAATCATTTAAAAAATCTGGTGTGAAACACTCACACAACTTTCTCTTGCCAATAATTAACAATAAACCTAACATTAGTAATAAAACATTAGAAATAAACACACAAACTAACCTCAAAAAACATTAGTGAAATACACAAAATTAAAATCGACCTCAGTTTGGCTTAAAAATACGGAAAATCACTCTTTCACGCTAAACTAGGCTCTGTAGAGAGAAATGTTCTAAATAAAAGTTGTAGATCTTTTAATTTTCTATAATTTCGATTATATACACTTTTATTATAAAATGTATACTAAGGCCGAAATCTTAAAAAAATCGATTTTTCACACGTTTTCGTGAGAAAAAACAGAAAATCCCTAATTACCGCTAAACTAAGCGTTATACAAAAAAATGCTTGAAATAAACGTTGTAGGTTTTTAAATTCTCTACAACTTTTATTATATACATTTTTGCTCTAAAATTAATATTAAAGCCGTAATCTTAAAAAAACACTTTTTTTACGTAAAAACACCCTCACCAAGAATTTCAGGAAACATGGCGCCTACCCTATCTTTTAGAGAATAAAAAATTGAGTAAATGAGGCGATTTTAAAAAAAATCGTAGGACCAGTTTTTGAGAAAATCGCAAAAAAGTGAAAAATTATACGAATAAACTACTAATTCCGGTTGACCGATTTTGATGAAAATGTTCGTGTCGGGTCCGGTAGTGGTATGTAACTTAAGTTCGTACGATGTTCCGTTCTTGAGATATTTTGTATACACACACACACACACAGACACACGCACAGACCAATCGCTAAAAACATGTTTTTTGGGTTCAGGGGGTTTGAAAACGTATAGATCCGGTGAAAACTCGGTTTCGAAAAAATCGACATGAAAACAATACTTTCCTTCCTATATATTCATATAGGCAAGAGAAAGTAAAAAGCGTATAGTAATAACTGAATATGATAAAAATTAACTCAATAAAACTGCGTGACTTAGTAAAATATTAATAATAATGTATCATAAATCATAGAAATGAATTTTGTAACAGCTTGTAACTTAAAAATGGACTCCTATGGTGTCATTTTCATCACTTTATATGAAATAGATTCCGTTCTGTAATTTATTACACCATTATAGGGTTAATGTTGAACGTTAACAGAAATTTAATGTCATTCATAAATATACCTGTCATGGTGTAGAAGAACTATTCCTATATTGTGGAGTAAATAAATATACGTTATTAATACCTTATTTATTAATTTATTTACTTGAACCTAAAATTAATGGAACTATAAATTATAGCGTGTACTATTATGGTGTAGTGGTTAGCGCAACTAGCTTCTACGCTAGGGTCCCGGGTTCGATTCCTGGTCAGTCTGGGATTTTTTTATCACTAATTTTGATCTATCACCCGTCTCACCTTCTGCATTAGCAGTAATTGCAAAACAGTCGGACGTTCAACAAAAAAAAAAAACAAATCCCTCTCTTTCCTTGCCTAATGAGCTCAGGAGTTTTTCCTGTGCGGGTAGAGTAAGAGATGGGCATATTTATGTAAACTTAATTATTTCAGGAGTTCAGAATTTCATACACCATTATTGATTGTTGTAAAAATTACAGTCATAAGTTATGAATTGTGCCCATAACAGGCTGGTGGAGTTTTAAATTATTTGCACTCTACCTGCTAGTTCCAAGAATACAAAAATTGTTCTGTTTCTTATCGCGTGGTCAGCCAATTTTATGACTGAAACATTTAAGAACAGAAGAGGTTAAATTGTAAAAGACAAAGGTCAAAGTTATCTCCTCTGAGATTAATGAATTTCATTATACAGCCAGACCCTAGGGCGAATGAAGTAAAGGTGTGATTTTTGCAAGGTGGAAAGAAGATGGTTTTCCCAGGGCTGGCATGCTGATAAGCATACTTTCTCATTCATTTAGTGAAGAAGGCAATTGTAAACCACCTCACTCCTCGTTTTATGTATTGCTTAGTAAAGTCTGGAGGTTTAAACCAGTCTTTCGGGTGATGACCTAATCAACTATTCGTATTTTTTTTAAACAATTCAAAAATTTAAGATTTAATCATTATTATATTGAAAAAAATTTGTCCAATATTTTAAATGGAGAATCTGTTTGTCCTCAAGTACTACATTTTTACCGAACAAAGTGAATTTAAATTGTTTTATAAGGTTCTTCTTCTTCTTCTTCTTCTTTGGCCTCGCCTCTTCCCGTTACGCGGGGTCGGCTTTCCCAATCAGAGAGCTCCATTTGTTACGCTCCTGTGCGTCTTCCTCGGATAAGCCCAACATTTTCATGTCTCTTTGGACATTCGTCATCCACGTGGTAAGGGGTCTACCCCTTCCTCTCCTCCCTGTAGCAATGGAAAGGCACCTCTTCACGACATGATCATCCGTTCTCCTGAGCACATGACCATACCATCTCATCCTGGACTCTCGCACCTTTTCTGCTATATTAGCAACTTTGAAGGTTCCCCTTATATGCTCATTCCGCACCTTATCCTTCAATGTGACTCGTCCCGCCCATCGCAGCATGCGCATCTCTGTCGTGTGGAGTTTCTGTTCATGCACTCTCTTAAGTGCCCAAGCTTCGCTGCCATAGACAAGTGCTGGTCTAACTGCCGCTCTGTAGACTCTTCCCTTTATTTTTATGGGCACTTTTGGGTACCATTTTAAATTTCGACGGTGCTATTTATCTGGTTACCCTCCGGGTTGATCCAGCAGTAAATCCGACGTCGCGATTTAGCTGTTGTGATTATCTTGCTGTTTTGATTAGCTTGGTGATTATCGGAGTAGAAGGTTTCTGGTTTGAATCCTTGTAAATGTAGTAGTTACTTTCGCTAGGATTTGAATACTAGACCGTGGTTACCGGTGTACTTTGATGGTTGGGGTTCAATTAACAATATTCTCTAAAGAATGGTCGGCCTGAATCTTTTCAAGACTACACTTTATTTACACGTCATACACATCACTCTCATCTTACTGAGTCATGGAAGTTTCTTATTATTCGTAAATTGAACAGATTGCAACGTACACACATTAGGGATTTAAAAAACAATTGTTGTGGTAACGTTGCAAAGATCAGTTTATTGTATTGGGTCATCTTGGTAATATGATTTGTTTATTTTAGTACATATCTTATTTCATAATTAATTACACTAATACAAAAAAATCGCGAAATAAAACCATTATATTCGTTATTAGAAATAAATTAGTGGTATTGTAGAAATAAATTCGCAGGTGTCAGCTAGTTAAATATTTAAACAAAAATATTAACGTCCTTTGAAAAATAAAATAAAGATATAAAAACGAACATATAAAATAGAGCTGGTAACTTTTTTACTGTTTTAAAAAAAAATTTATGGTCAGGTACTCGGTTCTGACTACGTTTTCCACTTTTTTATTCCTCGAAAAATCTGGTTTTTCTCTAAGTATATCTTTTCTTAATAGTAAAAAGATAAGATTACCTTTACCTATAGCGTATTTTTATAAGTAGTTACCGCTTCTAAAATGTGTTATCTTTAGGAAATGAATCTCTCATCAGACAAAAGAAAATAAAGAAATCATTTCACGTAGCCAGCCTAGATAGTAGGAGGAAAGATATAATAGAAATAATATGTCTAAGAAGCCTACGTTACGATTATAATAAACTAAGACCGTTTAAAAAAGGGTTATGTCCTTCACTCACCAAATTGAGTCACGTCCCTTCTCCATTAACCCTTTGTGTTTCAATTAAAAGAAGAAAAAACAGAATGAATACTTACACGCAATCATTTTACTATCTTTGAGATGTAGATTGTATATCTAATGTTACAAATGTATATTTACATTTACGCACGCACTTTTACACTCCGTCAACAGCCTTAAAATATCTTATTCTTACATAATTTTGTAATCTTTATATAGTTTAAGTTGAATTTTTGGATGAAAAATTTACATATTATCTGTCCGAATTCGAAAAAATTTACTCATGTATTAGGAAGGTTACTGGCTTGTGGCCCCTACAGAAGAACAGTTGATATCCTTAGCTCCCCGTCCCTCACCCCTCACGTACGAGATGTGGCTATTAAATAACGAGACTGATGCTGCTGCGGATCAAAAGAGACATGCGTCAACCGCCATTAATCAACAGCTGTTTAGTGTGAACCTTTCTCTTTAACATGCAGCTAGTCTCGCTTCCGTAAACAACATCGTTTTGTCAGAGCCTACGCTCACATTATAGTTGTTTTTTGTTTTGCCGGATAAAATGGTTAGTGTAATAGTAGAGCAACGAATTAATGTGAAATTTCACTTTAAACTTGGAAAAACTGCTACTGAAACTTATAACTTACTGAAAGAAGTGTACCTATGGCAGTGAATATTTATCGCGGGCACGTGTTTTTGAATGGTTTAAGCGTTTTAAAGATGGCAGAGAAGACGTTGAAGATTATTCGCGGCCAGGTCGCCCTTCAACGTCAAAAACGGATGAAAATGTCGAAAAAGTCGGTAATTTGATTCGGTCTGACCGTCATTAAGTATTCACGCAATTGGTGAAACTGTAGGTATTGATAAAGAATATGTACGGCAAATTTTCCATGACAATTTTAACATGCAAAAAGTATGTGCTAAAAAAAATGGTGCCTAAAATTCTAACGTTTGAACAATAAGAAGTTCGCAAAAATGTTTGTACTGGCACTTTGTACACATAATTCAATCATTATATGATTGTATCATTTAGAAACAGATGAGGTAGAAATGTAAAAGATAGCTACTATTTAGTGTTTTGTTCTGAGAGTAATGAATTTCATTATACAGCCAGACCCTGTGGTGAATGAAGTAAAGGTGTGATTTTTGCAGGGCCTGGCATCCCGATAAGCATACTTTTCCACTCAGTGAGGAAGGCAATATTGTAAACCACCTCGCTCCTCGTTTTACTTAGTAAAACCTCTAGATGTTCAAACCATCCTTTCTAATGATGACGTAAACAACAACATGTTAATAGTGTATGTGTGTTAACAAATGGTTGTGGAGAGTTAACTCGATTGTTTTGCTTTTTAAGAACAGTCTTCTATTGTTAGTCAGGATTAATTTAAGGTTAAGTTTTTTAATTGGGTTATTTTGATTTGTGTTCGTTATTTTTTTTAAATTTTAAGTTCCATCAACAGCTCGTTTATCAGCGTCTACGGTGGGTTATCTAACTGGAACAGTGGGTTTCGACCAGTGAACATTTCCAGACTCCGTAGCCGGAAATCGAACCCTAAACCTCCGCGTTGTAGGATAGCCAGCCACCACTGCGCTTCGGAGCCGGGCATTCGTTAATCTTAATTTTCCACAAATTGAGCCATAATTCGATGTGGTGTACAATTGTGTCTACTTTTTCCGATACCACTACAGAATCAGTATCTATGGCAACTAAAAATTTGAAGCATACTTTTCGAGTGCGGCTTGATTGTATAGATTTATTCTCATTCGTTTTCATTAATATCACTTTTGTTCTTTGTAATCTCCCATTCTCTTGTTTTAAATAACCCTCGTTTCCATGTACAAAATTTGTTAACAAAATTAATGATACAACATGGAATCGTTTGTTAGAGTTTGTTTCTTAGCAGATCGTTTATATGACATAACCGGCCCAACATAAACACTACTAGATCTTCTTTACTTTTAAATGCTATCTATAAAATCTTTAATAGTTCTTCGTAGTTTCTCTTTTTCTTATCGTAAACATTTCGGTATTTTGTATATCTCCTTTGATCTCTCCGCGTTATGTGAAATAACGACTTCTTTATGCGGTGGTTATGGTTTTATGACATTTTTCTGGTTCGTTTCTTTCATAATATTCAATTTCAATTCAAATAATTATACAGTAATTCAATCTTGGTTTTTATAATTACGCGGAATATTATTTTGAAGTACTATTAATTTAAATTAACAAGTATCGGCTTGAATTATGTTTAAGTGTATTTTGTTCAAGATTTTTTGATTTTATTTAATTAATCTATATTCTACCAGGAAAAGTTAACAAAATGTCAAATAACTTTTGCATTTTTGTAGTGTATTTATCTTGTTTTTAAATTAATTTTAACATTAATTTTCTTTTGTTACAGGTAAAGTTTGAGCATATTCCGTTTGTTGAAAATTACTAATAGAATAAAAGTGAACGTAAGTAAGCTGATTTCTTTTGTTTTTAATTGTTTTCCAAGTGTAGGCCTACATTATTGACAAATATATAAATTATATTAGAAATATTGTAAGCGACATGATTAGAGGTTTGGAAGACGGTGGTGTATACATTTAAATGAGTTCTGTCAATTTTTTTTGTGATGCGAATTTAGTTTGAACAAGGTGGAACCCAGGAGGTTGGTAGGCCTCCGAAAAGATGGAAGATATGTTCCAGAAGGGGTCTTAAATAATCCTTGAAAAAAAAGAAAAATATTTACTTTTTTACTTTGTTGCGAGGATCCTACAGATTTTTCCGTTTTTCGTATTCTATAAAACCCAAAGTCCTCTGTCTTCCATGAACTCTCTGTATCCATATCTTCCAAGGGCGATGTCTTCTCCTTTTATTTTCCGATGGAAGAGAATTACTCATAAGTAAAATTCGTTTCCGTTTATTTCTTCGATTAAAATTATCCTGATTCCGAGGTTTTGTTAGGTTGTTTAATCCTAGAGCCGGCAATCGTAGGTTTTGAGACTATGTTAACGCTTCTTGACCCGGTGGCATTGCAAAATCGGATTTGCTTCATAGCATTGCTGTGTCGTCGTTTTAGTTTTAAATTCATCAACCTGTAGTGTTATTTATTGAATTTTAGAAAATTAAAAGATCTACAACTTTTATTTTAAGCATTTTTTTTCTACAGAGGTTAGTTTAGTGTCTAAGAGTGATTTTCTATATTTTTAAGCCAAACTAAATTGGTTTTCATTTCGCATCTAATGATTAAAATAAGGTTACGTTTTTCTGTTTATTTCTAATGTATTTTTACTAATGTTACGTTATATTGTTTATTATTCGCATTGGCAAGAGGAAGTCGTGTGAGTGTTTGCCACCGTATTGTTTTTTTTTTTTAATTAACTTAGGATAATTGTTTATTGTTTGATAAAAAATTCACTTAATGTTTAACAAAACAAAACAAAATTGACGATCGACAAAAAACAAGTAAGCGTCGAGACTAAATGAAATTTTATAAAAATTAAACTTTAGAATTTAGAATTTAAATTTGGAAATATTATTATAAATTTATCAAAGAAAATTAGTTTATTAATTAGAAAAATAACAATTGGCACACCTGTATGGTTTTAATACCACCTTGTCCATAAAATAAATGTATTTTTCTACAGTATGGACCATCAAGTTTGTCCAACAATTAACTAAAGATAAATCCCCAGTCCCCAATAAATATTGGATCGTTGATTGCTTGGGGTTGGTCATCCAACCTTCTACCGGGTGTTTCGACTTAACACAGGCACTTTTGTAGGTTAAGTTCTGGTGTTTTCGTGCTTTTGACAAAGAGAATTTGCTTGATGTAATGTTATTTTAAACGAAAGGATAGCTATTATTCCATCAGTAAGATCATCAATCCGAATTACCAGAGCCGAAGACGAATTACTTAGGCACTGGTACGAAGAATTATAGTATTATAAATTACGTATATTCGGTTTTATGTTTTTCAATTTTCTACTCACATTTAATTGAATAAATTATTTATTAATAAATTCTGATTATCTTTCTTAATGTAACAAACTGATAGGGTTACGATTTTTGTGACCATTATTATATTACGGTTTATGTGTGAAGTGATTTATTGTTAATTTATTATTTACGTAACTCTCTATGTATGTGTACGTAAGATAATGTTATCGACATCTTATTACATAATTAAAAACTATAATAAAAACATTATCTTTTAAAATATTGATGGTATTAATAATAAATCATTGGATATTATGTAATATTGTATTTAAAATCGTGATGATTCCCGGTTATTCCTGGAATCAATGGGTGCTAACTGTTTTCAAATACTGTCATAACAATTTTCATTTTATATTTTACAGTACTGCTTTCAACAGTCAGGTGGAGTGTTAAATTATGTGCACTCAATCTGTTAAGTACCAGGGCAACAAAAAATATTTTTGAGTTTTTATCACATGGTCAGCCAATTAAATGACTGAATAATTTAAGAACATAAGAGGTAGACGTGTAAAAGACACTAATCAGAGTTATCTCCTCTTAAAGTAACGAATTTCATTATACAGTGGTGAATAAAGTGAAGGTGTCATTTGCAGTAGAAAATGTATGCTTTTTCGGAAGGGTTGATAAGCATACTTTTCAACTCAGTAAGCACTTTTTTCACTTCGATTGAGGTACCTCCAAAGCACCCATTTTTAATGCATCAACTGCTTTTTCAGGCATTTCTTTTGATGTATGGGAATAAAACGAAGTCATTAGGTGCCAAATCAGGGTTGTTCGGCGGATGACTCATTAATTCGATTTTTCTTTTCTTAAAAAGTCCATTGTTTGAACCGACGTGTGAGAGCTCGCATTGTCCTGGTGGAGAATGATCTATCTTCGACGGTTGGTTTCCCTTATTTTTCCAAAAACTTCTGGAAAATATTGTGTATCACTCAGAATTGACCGTCCGACGTTCCACTAGTGGTAGCCTACAGTTGCCACATGCCCGGGTTCAAAAAAAGGAACCATTTGCTTGGAAATGGTTCGTGCGCGAACAACGTTTGTTGGATATGGCTTGGCTTGAAAGACTGTACGGTCGACTGCTGTTTACTTTCAGGTTCATAGGCATATATCCATGATTCTTCACCCGTAACAATGTTATAAACGTGTTTTGAAGCACCGCTATCGTATTTCATGAGAATTTCTTTTGACCAATCGACACGAGCCTTTTTTTTGAGCAATTGTCAAATTATGTGAGATCCTACGCGAACAAATATTTTTGGTGTCCAAATGTTTATGCAATATTGAATGTATGCTGGTCCCACTAATGCCCAAGGATCCCGTAATCTCACGATATGTTACCTGACGATCTTTCAAAATCAGTTCACACACAGCGTCAATATTTTCTGGAACAACAACCGATTTTGGACGACTTTCACGAAATCCGTCACTGAGCGAATAACGGCCACGATTGAATTCCGTGTATCACCGATATAAAGTCTTTTTTGATGGTGCTTCATCGCCAAGTGTCGAATTAAATTCATCAATGCACTGTTGTTGAGATAATCCACGTCGAAAGTTTTAAAAAATAATCGCACGAAAATTTTCGGGACATAATTCCATTTTTGACCGAGATGATTATTAGAAGTCACTCTGTAAACAACATGAGTAGGAACTGTACAAGCGACAGCGTATGTATCGTAGCGACAAAAAGCCAAACTTTATGATGGCGATTGGCTAACTGATGACAGCCCAGTATCGTCCATTCCTGAAATATACGAGGGGTACCCAAAAGTAACCGGAATAGCATTGCCGTGGGAGGTGCTTGTGTAGTACGCATTTCTGCCGCACAGACGTGTATAGCGCAACTTATTGAGAGTTCAGTATTAATCTGCAGTGAATATTTTTGCTAGCGCGGTTTTGTTCCTGTTTCGTTTTTTATGATGGCAAGTTAGAGTGAACAACGTGTAGCTGTGAAATTATTTTTCTACTCGGTAAAAGTGCTGCTGAAACTGTTTTAATCTATGGGAAAATCTCAAGTATACGAGTGGTTTTCTCGGTTTAAAAATGGCTACATGTCGATTGATGACAAACCTCGTTCTGGTCGTCCATCAACTGCCCGAATCGACCAAAATGTTTAAAAAATTCGAGAGCGTGTGCTCTCAGTCCTTCGACTGACAATTTGGAAGTTTTAAAAAGATTGCGCAACAGTGTTCATCAAAAAGATTCGATTTGTGGCTGACGGGAGACTGGTTCTTCCACCACGACAATGCACCTGCACACATAGCCATCTCGGTGAAAGATTTTTTGATTAAAAATGGCATGGTTCCGCTGCCCCACGCTCTTTAAACACCTGACCTGGCTACGTGGACTTTTTATTTCCACGCATGAAAAGTAACATTAAAGGACACAGATTTAACAACATTGAAGCGGTCAAGAAAAACACGAGGGAGGAGCTGTCAGCCATATCTACAGATGACTACAAAAAATGTTTCGAACAGTGGAAGCACCGGTGGGATAAATGTATTAGTTGTAATAGAGAGTATTTTAAAGGGGATAAGGTTGTTTTGTAAAAAAATTGAAAATAAATAGCTTTTGAAAATTGAAAAGTAATTCCGGTTTCTTTTGGGTACCCCTTCGTAAAAAGCATCCCTCGTAATAACAATGTTACATCACAATCATTACGCGGTCATGTTATTGGTAGATCACTTTGGTAAGCGCTCTTACCTTAGGTTAGTTACATAACTTAATTACAGACGATGTGGGAAAGTAAATATTTTACATCCACTAGTTTACAGTTACTAGGTAGATGTTAATAAATAAATAAATAAATAAACTGTGATTTATTTATAATGTATGTAGTAATATGATAAGTATTACAATAAAATAGAACTAGTAGACAGACGAATAAGACAGGAAGCCATAAACAGCGCATAATGTTGTTCACATGAATATTATTAGGCCTTGTATAAGAATTACATTGTAATAAATATCACACAACAGCACCGTTACTCTTCTCTTCTCAACTTTACTTAACTATATAGTTTCATATTTTCCATAATTTAATTTATATTTGTGTACTTATACAGGGAGGGGGAATTCATTCATATGTTTTACGGTTCACAGATTTTAAACGATAGTCATTTACTTAAGTAGCTATTCAAGAACATAAGTATTGCTTAATGTTACTGGAGCAATTATAATCATATTCTTCATAATTACATAAAAAATCTGGTGTGAAACATTCACAACTTTCTCTTGCCAATGCAATTAATTAACAATATAACCTAATATTAGTATAATAAAACATTAGAAATAAACTAAAAACTAAATTCAAAAAACATATTCTTATTTTAATCATCAGTGAAAGACGTAAAGTGAAAATCAACCTCAGAGTAGCTTAAAAATACGGAAAATCACTCTTTCACGCTAAACTAGGCTCTGTAGAGAAAAATGATTTAATCAAAGTTGTAGATCTTTTAATTTCCTGTAAATTTGGTTATATACACTTTTGTCGTAAAATGCATACTAAGGCTGAAATCTTTTAAAAAAATGGTTTTTTACACGTTTTCGTGAGAAAAAACAAAGTCACTATTTACCGCTAACTGAGCGTTATACAAAAAAAAAATTCAAATGAAAGTTGTAGGATTTTAGATTATCTACAACTTTTATTATACATTTTTGTGCTAAAATGTTTAAGTCGCAATCTTAAAAAAACAATTTCGCTACGAGAAAACAACTTTTCCAATAATTTCAGCAGACATGGTGCCTACTCTATTTGTAAGGCATAAAAAATGCAGTTAATGAGGCGATTTTTAAAAAAAATCGTAGTAGCCGTTTTTGAGAAAATTGTAAAAAAGTGAAAAATGACACGGTTAAACTACACTGTTATCTTAAAACGCGCTCAGCTGTGAAAAAATTTATTTTTTCGTTTCATATTACTCCTACTTTTGGTTAGTTGCAAAATCCCGCTATCTTTTGGAAACAATGGAATTTGCAGAATGTCGTTTCACGTTTCGGTACATTTATACCAAGTGTAATTTAAAATGATTGTTAATTATTTTGAATACAAATCTTTATAAAATTCCTTTTTCAAAATTTGTTAGAGTAGCAGTTTGAGGAGCATTTTACATATAAGAAAATGTAATGCTTAAAATTTATGCTTTACACTTTTTATGATTAAAAATTATTACAAAACGGAGCAATTAAAAATGTAATAATAAAACAATAAAACTGTTAGAAATAACATTTAAAATCTATAAATTTCATATAAGGTTATGCGAAATTATATTGTAATATTTAAAATATAGTGTTTTATAGATAATTGCAGAACGAGAAAGTCCCACACGTTTAAAAACCTTGTTAATACTTAACTGTACCATACAATTTTACAATGATCCAAACATATCATTTAACATTTATCTATATTAAAACAAGAAAAAAACTCATAAAATTTTTTAATTTAATGGTTGTTAAAAATTTGTAAACTAGTATTTAAAAATAAAAATAAAGAACAAACCAACCGTGACCTGAATTTAAATAAATAGTTAATAAACTACATTAAACGGTTGTTTTTTCTTTTCGTTTCTTTTTTGTAGATTCCGATATTGATAAAAAAAAATTGTAAGATATATGGAAGATGGATCTTGAGATACAAGTAGTATTTTTTAAGATACTTATCTATACAACGTTGGTGTTGTCAATATAATGTATATCTATCCATCTGAAATGCCAATTATCCTTAAATAAATCAATGTATTATTTAAATGTTATATCCTATAGATTGTCTCAGGTTGTATGGACAGTGAGTAAATTTAAAGTTGTTATTACTTTCTCTTGGCCTATATGAATGTTATATAGGTAGAAAATCGAGATTTTTCAAACTATTCCTGTTAATCTGTGTTTGTAATGCTATTAGAGGCGTAGATTACGAATTCAGCCATGAACATGTCGCCTGAGCTCTGTAAGGGACGAAATCAAGATATTCAATATTTCACAGTTTCACTATAAGTACACAGACTATATTCATGTACTTTTTTGAAATTTTTTTACACTATTGCTGTTTATCTGCGTTTCTAATGGTATTAGAGGCGTAAATTATGAATTCAGCCATGAAAACGTCGTCTGAGCTCTGTAAGACACAAAAACAAGACATTCAATATTTCACCGTTTCACTAAAAGTACTAAGTTCATGTAGTTTTTTTGGAATTTTTCAATTTATTGCGGTTTATTTATTTATTTATTTAATGAAGTTTTACATGTGAGAGCAACAGGTGAAACCCAAAACTGCTCTCTTAAAACATATAGTATAACAATACAATCGTAATTTAACTAGCGTTTCTATTAATGGGATGTAAGGGGACAAAATCAAGATATTCAATATTTCACAGTTTCACTAAAAGTACACAGACTATATTCATGTACTTTTTTGGAATTTTTTACACTATTGCTGTTTATCTGCGTTTCTAATGCTATTAGAGGCGCAGATTACGTATTCAGCCATGAAAATGTCGCCTAAGCTCTGTAAAAGATATAGACAATAACATTGGGAAGGAAAGTATTGTTTTTATATCGATTTTTCCAAATCGAGTTTTCACCGAATACACACGTTTTCAAATCCCTGAACCCAAACAAAGTTGATTTTAGCGATTGGTATGTGTTGCGTGCGTGCGTGTGTGAACAAAATATCTCAAGAACGGAATAACGTACGAAGTTGAAACTTCAAACTTATTTTAGGTACCATTACTGGACTTGACACGAACTTTTTTATCAAAATCGGTTAACCGGAAGTTGGTAGTTAATTCGCGCAATTTTTCACTCTTTTGCGATTTTCTTAAAAAAGCCTCATTCCAGATTTTTTCATCTTTGCTTAAGGGGAAATTGTATGATAGTTTTGACTGTAAATTTCGATTTTCGGTTTTTCATGTTTTTAATAGTTTAGACCTAGACGTACCAGAAAAACAATAAATTATCTCAAAAAATTATTTGAATGAACAAATTAAGTTTTTATCAGGTTTACCCAGAAAAATTATCATGTCACTATTAGAACGAATATTTTTTATAATTTTGTACTGTTCGTTTTAGTGCAAAGGGAATTTTAGTTTTTTTAAATGTCTGCCTTACTGTTAATATTCTCAGTTATTGGTTCAGCTTTCTAACCAACTATTGATGGGAAATTTACTTGTTTGTGTAGATTTTGTTTTTGATTTGTTGCTTTGTTTTTTCCCTTCTCCCGTAACTTAAGATTTTTAACACTTAGTTACATTTTTCTCAGAAACCATTAAACCTACTTGGCTGAAATTTTTAACGCTTATTCATCTTGTACGTAAATGCACATATACCGACCATTTTTATGATTTCCTCATATGCTCCAAAAATTAGTAATATCCAAAAAAACGTAGAAACTTTTTTATTTTATTCGTTATTTTTTATTTAAATTTTATTTTCCAAGAGATTAAATTGAAAAACTGTATGTAAAGTTTCATTACCTTGTCTTTTGCCAGTCCTATAAAAAATGTACCTTCTGTCGATTTCTTTTTTATAGATACCCGAGTTTGAAGCCTTCTTTCTTCAAAATCGCATGTTCAATTTTAACGTTCTATACACCAAAATTTAGCTGATTTTAATTTGCGTTGTTACATGTCAGTTTCATATTTTTAGCGTTAATTAATATTCCGATATCAGGATGAGAAGAAAAAAGAGCCGTTTTTTTTGTTACTGCAACACATTGAATGAATTTAGAGGCTTATAACTCAAACACCGCTCGACTGATCTATTTGAGATTTCGCCGGAATATAAACTTGTATGTTGTTATTGTAGGTATGAAATTTCAGATTTTTAGCCTTTTTAAATTTTGAGTTATTTGTAAAATTCTGAACACCTGTTAACTCCGTAACCGCTAATTAATTCGGCAATTTCAAAAAAAAATTTTATTTAGTATAAAAAATTAATACAAATTCATTAATATTATGGAACAGTGATTGACCAGTATTCGGTAGATTTTTTAAAATATTTAAATAATGGTAGATGCTGCAGGGGGTGGAAGAAGCTTAACCTGAATATCTAAAATTTAACATTGGCGGTATACAAAGTACAGTCTCCCCGTAAAGTTAATAATTACATTTATAAAAAAAAACTGATTGCAAAAGAATTAAATTGTTAAAAGAATCTTATTAAAAGATTTTAGCAGCAGTATATGGAAAGTCGAGAACTACTCGTTTATGATGGGAAAGAGTTCAAAGTTTAATGTTGAAAAATATACGATTAGATTAAATTGCCCGAAATTCCGTCTGAAAATGGAAAACAGCGGGTAAGCTTACATAACTCAGTGGTTATTTTTCAGTTGTGGTTTTTTGGTGAAAAATATTTCCATTCTACCGAACGAACATAACAATTACGTAGACGCAATACGGTTCCGTAAGTAATATATTGTACTGTTAAAAGTAATAATTTATTAAGTTGTTATAATAATTCCGAGAAAGTCCGGTTTGCTATGCCATTTGTTCACTCTGTTAATATCCTTTAAACTTGTGTGCTGACTAACCCTGTTACCTGAGACACCTTATAACAAAGAACATTAATAACAGGTTAAGAAGTGCAAAATAAATAAACCGGTTGACATTCGTGATTTTTATCAATCACACTAAAAAAGTGTAATAAGTTTTATACGCAAATAACACTTAAGTATATCTATAATAATAGTTATAATTTATAGTCTCTACGTAGAACCTACCTGCTTATTAATCTATGTAATTATAATGAAATAGTCGATAATTATAGTGCATAAAATTCTAGGCGTATTTTAATTAAAAGGCTACCATAACAACTGTAAGAAATTAATGTTATTGCTTAACATTTTGCAAAATAAACTTTTCTCCTGTATTTTTTTGACGTATGATTGAATTGACTTTTGTATTCGTAATAACTTACATTCTCTTGTAAATATTATTTAATATATTGAAATTAAGTTCAATTCAACCAGCTGTTAGTTGAGATTACACAACTGTCCGTAATTTCTCTCGGTTTTCACGGTTTTCCAGAATTTTTTCGCTAATTACTTTCTCCTGTCTTATATAAATATACAGAGAAGGAGCACTCCAGTCACTGGAGTGCTAGTCTGCTAAGCGAAAGGTCCGAAGTTCGATTCCTGGCTAGGTTCTGGAGATTTTAACACGTTAAAACCACTGTTAACCCACAGTAGTTGCTAATGATCAAGCTTTCGATGCGACTTTAAATGAATAAAAAAAACTATTTTGAATATTTTTAGTGTTAGAACAATGTATTTTTTTTATCAACATAATAACCCGCTAACAATGCCTATAGTGGGTAGGTGGAGTGTTAAATTAATTACACTCGATCTGTTGGTTTAAGGGCTGCAAAAAATAGTTCTGTTTCTTATCACATAGCCAGTTACAGGTCATTTGTTCTAGCTAGAAGCTTTCCCTCCAACGCTCTGTGCCGCTGAGCTGTTCTGTTTAGTGGTGGGGGAAGCACCTCGTAGTTGTAACATAGTACTGTATACGGTTAGAAAGAGAGGGAATGATGATTAAGTGAGAAGGAGACAACACTTGCCCCTTTGAAACTATCCCTACTCTACCTACTCGCCCTCCTCTTACAAGCTTCTTCCTAAAACAAACGTACTATATGTGACTGAACTATTTAAGAACAGAACAGGTAGATATACCGTGCGTTCGGAAAGTCGCTGTGCACTGGAATTGTGACTATGGATTTATGAAAATATGTATAAAGAAATGACTAAGCATTTTGGAAAAAAATTTATTCAATACCTTAATTACATTGTTAAACCGTGATTACATTGTTTATAGAAGGTGTTCGAAATGACCTCCATTGGCATCAATACAGCATTGCACTCGTTTCATTTTGTTTGCAAACACCTTTCGCAACTGAAGAACAGTGATTCCTTGAATGTATGCCGTTATTGCGGCTTTAAGTTCGTCAATCGTGTGTGGTCTGTTCCGATACACAGTTTGTTTCGCCGCACCCCATAAAAAGAAATCGGGGGGAGTCAGATCAGGAGATCTTGCAGGCCACAAATTCTTTGAAATTATTCGTTCACCAAACACGTTGCGCAGGAAAGCCATTGAGATGTTAGATGTATGTGCTGTTGCCCCGTCTTGTTGGAACCAACCATTATTCATTTCCACTTGTGTTATTTGATGCGTAAAGTTCTCTAAAATATCAGAACAATAACGTTCACTATTGATTGTGTTTGCAAAAAAAATTGGTCCAACAATACGTGCTCTACTCACAGCAACCCAGAATCCAATTTTTGCTTCGTGTAAGGACTGTTCATGTAAAGCGCAAGGGTTAGTTGTCGACCATACTCGAGTATTTTGTGAACTTATATACCCTCCCAAGTGAAACCACGCTTCATCTGTATAAAACGTTACGTCAAGGATGTCTTCGGAATTTTGGTTGATGAAACGTTGAAACCAATGACAATAATTTAGTCTCTTGTCATTATCTGAAGGTTTCAGCTCTTGAACACACCTCACTTTGTATGGGAATAGTTTAAGTTCTTGTCTGACAGCTTTATGTGCGGTAGCAAGTCCGATATGCTGTTGTGCTAACTTACGCATTGATTTTTTTGGACTTTGTGCCATAGAATCAGAAATATCCAGCAGCTTTTGTTCGTCTAGCTTAGGGGGCCTACCACTACGTTCAGCGTCCTCAACAGAGCCAGTTGCCCGAAATTTTTCTATCAGTGTTCGTACTGCATTACGGTGAGGAATAATTGAATCTGGAAACTTTTCAGAAAATTTGCGCTTCACTAAATCACTGTACTTGTCACCTTCGCGAAATACGTATTCAACGAGGAAAATGCGCTCCTCTACTGAAAGAACCATCGCGTCCAACAACAAAAAACGTGCAACAGAACTGCAATAAATGAAACATATACAACTTCAACTCAATGACTGACAGGCCTCGACGTGTTCGGCAACAATTGAACAGCACAGAGCTACCAACCTAGCCATGAAATTATTCCCTGTCATGTCACTTGGTGCACAGCGACTTTCAGAACGCATGGTATAACGACACTAAACAGAGTTATCTCCTCTGTGTGTAATGAATTTCTTTATACAGCCCAGACCCTGTGGTGAATGAAATGAACGTGTAATTTGCAGGGTGGAAAGTAGGTGCTTTTCGGAGGGCCTGGCATGCTGATAAGCATTCTTTTTCATTCAGTGAGGAAGACAGTTTAGTTGGTAAAACCTCTATAGGTTCAATCCAGCCTTTCGGCTGTTGACCAAAACAACACAGCGAAGGAAAGTATTTCTTCATATAGATTTTTACAGATAAAGTTTTCTCCGGAAATACACGTTTTCAAGGCCCCTGAACCACAAAAAACATGTATATTTTCGATTCTGGGGGCTGGAAACGTGTTTTTCGGGTAAAATTCTATTTCGAAAAATCAACATGAAAACAGTACTTTCCTTCCTTATTCATTCATATGTTGTAGTTTAGGTCATCAGCTGAAAGGCTGGTTTTAACGTCTTAAGGCTTTACTAAGTAAAACGTGGAGTAAGGTGGTGTATACATTGCCTTCCTTACTGAGTGAAAACGTATGCTTATCAGCATGCCAGGCCCTCTGAAAAGTAAACAAGCATCTTCAGTCAATTCGAAATACCATGATAGTAAGTCTCTGAATGGTGGTAACTTTTCAAAATAAAAAGTCACTTTTCGAAACTAAAATTTCCCTTTTAATTATTCTTACAAAATATAAGTCTTTGTTTTCCAATTTTGAAAATCATATGGAATTAATATTATTTTACTGGCATTTGTTATTGTTTTTTTTAGTTACCCATCCATTTAATTCACAAGACGTGATTAATTAGGCCTAATACATTATAATATAATTATTAATAATACTATAATAAAATAACAATTACTTAATAAATTTGATTTCCATTTTCCTTGTGTTATTGAAAAAATCATTATTTTTTTCTTTTCCATTACTAATTTATCTTTTGAAACGTTTTTATTCACTAACAGGGAAAGTTAACACAAAGAAAAATCACTGAAGTGGTTGTACTGACGCTTGAGCACATTACAAAATTCCCTCTATTCTTTATTCCATTTATAAGTAATACCATCATGCTATTTCGAAAAGACTATACCTTCCACCCTGCAAATTACATCTTCACCTCATTAACTGCAGGGTCTGGCTGTATAATGAAATTCATGACTCTCAGAGGAGATAACACTGATAAGTGTATTTTACACCTCTATCTTTTATAGTAATTCACACCTTTAGTGTTACTTCAATTTTGCTATTTAAGATTCTGAAAAGCTGTTCTTACAGAAAATAAATGATTAATATGTAAAGAGATGTTATCACGTAACTCAAGTTTGGTATCCGTTCATTTAACAAAAATAGAATAATAAAATACAATGATATATTAAATAGAATTGTCGTTTATGTATGAAATATTATTATTTTACACAAATATGTCCTTAAGCCGTACATATTGAAGAAAACAACTAATGTGTGTTGATGGTTGGTATTCATAAATTCAAGTCCCGGTATGTTTCGTTTTATTAATAAATCAACAGTTAATATTAATAAAAATAATTAAGGAACAAATATTTAAACGTATAAAAGAAAATGTCTTTAAATATTTTTTTAACTGCTATAGATAATTATTCAAGTCCATTCTAAATAAAAAATTAAATTAAATTAATAAATTGTCACTTAAATATCTTTGATATATCGATATTAAATTATTTTCAGCTGTACTGTTATACTCTGCTGTTTTTAAATGCTTCAGTCGTATAATTGTCTCACCATGTGATGAGAAACAGAACTATTTTTTGTAGCCCTGGAAATAGCAGATTGGGTGCAAATAATTTAACACTCCACCTGCCCGTTATGGGCAAATATTCATAATAAGGCAAGAGAAAGTAAAAAATAGATTCCACCTTTTGAACAAAAAAATAAATATATACATTACTTGTGAAACGAATATTTACGTTTTACATTAATGGACAGCTGCACAGAATTATATTATTTGTTTTTGGAGAATATTCTAACGTTTATGATCGTTGGACAGGTTCGAGAATTGTTTTATTTAAAAAAGTTATTTTATGTGGTTTTTTAATATGTTTTCGTAAGTACTTGTAAATTTACTCAGACATTTTTATTGTATTTCTTGGTAAAAAATATTTATGCACAAACATATTTTTTAGTTTATCGCTAGCTTACACTCCTTCAACACTTTTTTTGTATGTTAACAACAAAGAGAAAAGAGTGAATAAACAACTCCATAGGAATGTCTTGCACTATATATTGGTCATCGGCCCATGTCTTGAGAATGTTTAGTTGACAGAGAATTCCAACGTAACAATGAACTCGTATCCTAGAAAAATGAGAGCCAGACTAAAAGTTCGTTGTGTTATTATATTTCTGACTCATCATCCGCTGTAAGGTATTCAGTTTCTTATTCCCATCTCAGACGAGTGCAAGCTTGAACGAAGGACAGAAATCAACTATACACAAGTATTCAGTTATAGTATTACAATAATAACTGAGTATTAAATATCGGTTTGGACACGACATTGCTTAGAAATATCTAAATACATTTTACAAGTTGGATTGCTATACTGATGGCCAAGGCTTTTGGTTGATTGAAAAACACATTATATAGTGTAATTAACGAATTTATATTAATTAGGCCCACTATTTAAAAAATAAAAGTCACGCAAAGCTTAAACTAAACTGATTTTCTTGTAAAATTTTACCGTTCGTCAACAAATTTATTTTTACCGATAATTATTATGGGATATAAAACAGAATTTGGAGATTTTAACGCTTAAATATAAATGTCTATAAATTATATATATATATATATATATATCTGAGTTTGTGTGTGTGTGTGCGCGTGCGTGTGCATATACCTGTCCATGGAGCTTGCTTTTAAGCTATTCAATTAATTGCCAGAAAAATTTAAATGTTCCCCTAAATTTTTTGCCCATAACAGGCAGGTGGAGTCTCAAATTATTTGCACTCGATCTGTTAGTTCCAGGGGTACAAAAAATAGTTATGTTTCTTATCACATGGTCAGCCAAATATATTACTGAAGCATTTAAGAACAGGAGAGTTAGAGGTGTAAAAGAAGACACTACTCAGAATTATCTCCTTTGAAAGTAATGAAGTAAAGGTGTCATTTGCAGGGTGGAAAGTTGATGCTTTTCAGAGGGCCTGGCATTCTGATAAACATACTTTTCCACTCAGTGAGGAAGGCAGTGGAAAACCACCCTACTCCTTGTTTTAGTTAGTAAAGCCTCTAGAGGTTTGAACCAGCCTTTCGGCTGATGACCTAAACAACAACTACAATTTTTTGTTAACCTATTATTTATTTGTGTCTGTACAGTGAATTACAATAACAAAATATGCTGAAGGTGACAATGATACAAATTATAACATGAACGGCATGAAAAAGTTGATTACCTATTGATGCAGCTTCTTTGTTTTTGTATTACTAATGCAATTATGTATTAATTTGTATAGTTATATTACAATCATCTGATTTTTTTTTGTTCAAGCTCTCTTTAGCGTTCTGAGAGGGTTGTCGGGTAAAGTAATTGAGCTAATCGTCTTGATTAGTTCGTTTTTATGTTTAGCTAATTTTCTGTGTAAACGTTGACAGTACTTTTTATTGTGTCGAATACGTAAGGAACGTTTGGGTCATTGTGAATAGTCTCGTTTCGTGCTATATATTTTTCGTGTTTGTGTAGTATGTGCTAGGCTCGGCAGCGGACTGTTTTTCTGGTGAAAGGGGAAAATGACATTGATTAGAATATAATGGTGCAGTATACTAAGACAATATTTTATTAGTGCTCTGCTGTACCATCTCGCATCCTTCCAACCAGCCATTGTAGTAGGTGGAGATGGTGAGGTGTAGGAGAGTTTGGGAGCCTCCCCCAAAAAAATTATTATTCATATAGAGCAAGAGAAAGTAAAAATGGGTTCAGAAATTTGAATCGCCTTGGATTTTGTTCGTTTGATAGTTCAATTAATATTTTGACAGAACCCCCTGAAGCCACGGCGATGTGTATAGATTACAGGAGAAGAACGCTGTGAAACAAAGATATTATAAGGTGTTGTTATATATGTAAAAGCCTACATGCAAAGAAGAGTGTTGATGACTAAATTAAAAAATCTTTTATTACATGCCTACATGATTTTAAAATACTATAATGTAAAATATAATACGGAATTAATGTAGACTACAACATAATCAACTTACCTCTAACTTAAACTAAGAAAAACACAAGATATATTCTAATGCGTGAGAAACAACCTGCGTGTTTAATAGTGCGTACTAAATGCGTAACTTTATGTTAACTTTGTACCTAAACTGGTAATTCGGTTTACATTCTCACGCTAAATGTTTTCTGACCAATCAGTGAACGTCTTCTTATTTTTTATTACCCTATTGTCACTTTAAATTGACCTTTCTTTTTTTTATTGAATAGTTAACTGAAAAAAATTAATTTACGGTGCAATTAGAAAGGGTACGGCGTAAACACACCTTCACATGGAATTCCTGTACATGTTACATGACTAAGCATTCTAGAAGTATATTTTTTAATAGTTTCAACTGCGTTAACTGTTGAAAGAAATATATTATTTAAATGGTAGAAAAATTGAAAGAAGTTGAAAACAATAGATAAGTTTTTAAGAATTGTGTTTGACAGTTTGTAAACTATTTGAACGAATGGATTTGAATATTCATAACCGATTCGAATTTTTTCAATTGAAATTATATTAAAACGTTGGCTGCCATGTGACACAAATATGTGTCATACTTGTCTAAAAATCTGGTGTGAAACACTCACACGAGTTTCTCTTGCCAATGCAAATAATGGACAATATAACCTAACATTAGTAATAAATTATTAGAAATAAACTAAAAATTAACCTTATTTTAATCATGAGTGAAATACGCAAAATGAAAATCAACTTCAGTTTGGCTTAAAAATACGGAAAATCACTCTTTCACGCAAAACTAGGCTCTGTTGAGAAAAATGCTCTAAATAAAAGTTATAGATCTTTTAATTTCCTATAAATTTGATTATGTACACTTTTGTCGTAAAATGCATACTAAGGCTGAAATCTGAATCAGATTTTTAAAAAAAATCTATTTTTTACACGTTTTTGTGGGAAAGAAAAACAGAAAATCGCTAATTATCGCTAAACTAAGCGTTATACAAGAATGTAAATCTAAGTATCTAAGTATAAAAGAATGTTTGAAATAAAAGTTGTAGGATTTTGAATTCTCGACAATTTTTATTTATACATTTTTGCGCTAAAATGCATATTAAAGTTGCAATCTTAAAAAACAAATTTTTTTACGAGAAAACAACCTCTCCAAGAATTGCAGCAGACATGGCGCTTACCCTATCTTGTAAAGCATAAAAAAATTTAGTATAGTCTATAGGCGATTTTTTTAAAAAAAAAGCGTACTACTCGTTTTTGAGAAAATCGCAAAAAAGTTAAAAATGGCAAGAATAAACTACTACTTCCGGTTGACAGATTTTGATGAAAATGTTCGTGACGGGTCCTCTAGTGGTATCTAACCTAAGTTTAAAGTTTGAAGTTCGTACGATGTATTGTTCTTAAGATATTCTGTTCATACACACCCACACAGACCAATCGCTAAAAACATGTTTTTGGGTTCAGGGGGTCTGAAAATGTGTAGATCCGGTGGAAACTCGATTTCTAAAAATCGACATGAAAATATTACTTTTCTTCGTATAAATTCATATAGGCAAGAGAAAGTAAAAATGGGCCACATGCGTAAAAAATGAGTCACAGTACTCATGTCTAAACGGCGTGTTACTAATGTGGTTTACAGAACAATATTGTACATATGATGCCAAAGCTGTTTAATCTCAGAGTGACGTATACTTAGCCTGTTAAAATAGACCTTTTTCGAATAATAAAATATTTCATTAAATAGGTAGTTTTTCTAATGGTCCTGTACAAGAATTTGTAATTTTATTTATGTTTGTTGCTTATTAAAAACAGTGTGTTGTTTAGGTCAATAGCCGAAAAGGTTCGTTTGAACCTCCAGATGTTTTACTAAGTAAAACGAGGAGTGAGGTGGTTTACAATTGCCTTCCTCACTGAGTACAAAAATAGCCTATACTTATCAGCATGCCAAGCCCTCCGAAAAGTATCTACGTTCTACCCTGCAAGTAACAACTTCACTTAAAAAATAATGGTAGCGAAATCCGCTAACATTTTTTAAAACTGTAGATAAACGGTTTTCTATTTCTCTACTAAAGTTTTACTTTCAAATTTCATTCGATTTAAGTATGATAAGTTTCAGCTCTCCTCATTAGATACCAGTGCGTTATATTCATGTCAATGAAAGTTGGATAAACTACTGTATTTAAAGCTTATATTTTTTACTAAGAATTCATTTAAAGATAACTGATTTCAACAGCATTTTATTGTCCCTGTTATATAAAATTTAATACATTCTAAATAAGATACATAACAAAATTATCTAACACGTGTACAATTAAAATTGCAATACTGTATATTTATCTATTATATTATCTATATTTAAGTTAAATAAATTTTGATTAAAATCTCAAATGCATTTAATATCATAAATCTTGATATAAATCGGTCGTAAAAGCGCTTAAAACTGTAATGTAATTTCTTTCACACACGTGTATTGTTATTGTAGAAAACATTGGAATTTTAATGCTTATAATTTAACTATTTTTACTTTCTCTTGCCTGTATGAATCTACGTACTGCTGATCTACGTACTGCAGTGTTTTTCTGGTGATTTTGCTGCTCTGAATGTGAAATAAGCCGCTCCGTGTTATATATTTCAACAATTTTGGATTTTTTTGTGTTATTCATTACTTTGATAATCCGAAAGGTCCCGGTCCGAATCCATTTGTTCGTTCCAAGAACGTACTACATACAATATAAGGTTTCTGCGGTATCCGGGTCTACATAAGAGAATGTATTGCTGTGTAAATGAACTATATTTAAATAAATATATATTGTTCATTATTTACATTGGAAAGAGAAAAAGTTTTATGAGTGTTTCACACCAGATTTTTTTCTAAAGTCTCTTGACAAGTAATTAGTAAATAATTGTAAACCGCGGATACGGGGTTCGATTGTATACTTGTATACATATTATTATGACGTATCTTTTTGTACAAATTACGGAGACTTTAAAAATAAGTAAGTTTTTTAAAACTGTGCTCTCATATTCCAGTAAATTACTTTACTATCTTGCGTAGGTTAGTTCTCTAGTTTAGTCGACGTCTGAGAGTGGGAACTTCCTGCTACTTACATTTACATGTAATCATTACCCTTGTTCTGTTTTTTATTACTCCATATCAGTTCCGCTCTGTGGGATCTAATTTCACCCTCTTCTATTTCATATAGATCTATGTACTGTGTACTCAATGTTGATCCTAATAGTAGGGCGATAGTTCGTTCTTCATTCATCCTTTGTTACTATTAAACGTAAACAGCTGCCCTTCTTCCTCCCCAAACTAAAACTATTTTGACTGTACATCGCCCCCTTACCCTTATTTTGAAGTGTGTGTATTATCCAGGATGTGAATGTGACGCATCCATTACATTACAGCATTGTATTGTATCACCTAAAACGAAGCTCCTATGTGCCTCTTTAATTCTGTAAATTCTAATTTTCAACAATTATGTAAGAGTATTGCAACACTTATGAACAAAATGCGAGGATGCAGAAAATATTCGGGAAAATTATTTTATTTTACTCTTCAGTGTATACCTCAATTGTCCATGACGGGCAGGTGGAGTGTTAAATTATTTGCACTCGATCTGTTGGTTCCAGGGCTACAAAAATAATTTTATTTCTTATCACATAGCCAGCCATTTACATGACTGAACTATTTAAGAACAGAAGAGGAGATTTTTTGTAAAGTAGGTCTATCCCACAGAACCCTGCAGCAGATATAAACAAACTATACTCTCTCCCAGAGAGAGTAGGGGCAGCGATGCTGTGGGACGAGGAGAGCTGGAAGTTGGTCGCTCAGTTTGCGGAGAGGGTGATCGGGAGAATGCGGAGGAAGGAGACATCTGGAGATCAGTAGGATCGCCCTCTCCCACAGTAAATCAATCCTCTCCCGATCTCAGAGGTAAGGTAGGCACATTCGTACGCACCTATCCGTTTCCGGAACACCTCTCGACCGACTACGCCCATTCCGGAGGAATTTAAGCAGCTTAGTGGCTTTGAAGTGCTACCCAGCTCCACCACAACCCCTGAGAGTCCTACTCCTACTGAGTGTGCACAGATCCGTCCGCGGGGCGCCACACTCCCCTCAGTACCCGTGTATAAGCGTTGGACGGGTCGCCGCCGAGCTTCCACAAGTTCTCCTACACATGGATGTACTACACACCACCGTGCACTACGAATAGCACACGATGGCGTTCACGGCCGGCCCCCATTGCCAAGGAAGCTAGCGCTATGCAGGCTTGGATAGAGTAGCCTAAGCCGCGGTTTTATGGGCACGGTCTGCGTGGTCAGGGCCGTGCCCCCGGTAAGGTAGGCACACTAATTTCCTGAGCTGGTGATGAAAGAGATTAATGAAAGTGAGAGAGTGAGTGTTGGTTGGTGATTGCGAGTGGGGTATTGCCTCCCTGACAGTATGTCAATTTTTAACCCGACATTTCCCTTGTGGTATTATATAATCAGTTCCGAGGGAGGTGTAGGGTTATTTGCTGATGTCGGATCAAGTGGCCAGGCGGCGGGTTTTTGGTTGGTAGACGGTTACGGCCTCCTTGGGGCTGGACGAGGACGCCTCAATTGAGTCCAACGCTACTTACCCCATCGTGAGGGAGTGGAGTGACCATGAGTCTCGCCGCTACGGATGAAAAAAATATATAAGCAAACTACAGCTTGAAAGTCACTAAAAACGACTTTCGTAATCATGTTTCACTCCACTAGTATTAACTCCTCTAATATTCTATTACTAGTGTTAGGTTGTATTGTTCATTATTTTCATTGGCAAGAGAAAGTCGCGTGAGTGTTTCACTTCAGATTTTTAATATGATAAATAATTGTCAAATACTTGTAAGAGTGTATTCAGAAAAAGTTTAGAATATGTAATTAGAGAGAAAGTTCATTACCCTTTAATTAATGCAGATTTTTGTTTTAAATAAACAAAAAAAAAACGGTAGCCATAATTATATACGGTAGGTACCTGAACAGATAAATAGAAAATTGAAGGTAACTACTGTATACTAACTACTACTACATGCCTGAACTGTGCTATATAATTTGCCACGTATTTCTAGCCAATGTATTAGGACAGCCTCTTCACTTTAAACGCGGGCACTTTGCCGTTATTTACTTCTTCTTACTCTTAATAATAGACCGTAACTGGCAGACGTTAACTACTGTAACCGCTTATGCCTTTTCATACACGTGTATCCAGTCATACATTGTTTTTACCAATTTCAAACCTATTATTAAAATATTTAAGCTTGCGGCTCTTCTCTTAAATACTATAAATACTGCTCACAAATATTTGGTTTTTGGTTAATATTTATTCGTAATTAAACCTTTTTATGTTATATTTCAAAATTGTTTTTCCATTTTTCCCCTTCAGTTATAGATTTATTTATTTATTTTTGTGTTCCTCTTGGGTAATTTAAACAATTAGATGTTTTAACTGATATTTTTTAAATTATTATTCGTTTCTCTTTCCTTTTAATTGTTGTTTAGATCGTCAGTTGAAAGGCTGATTTGAACCTGTAAAGAATTTACTAAGTAAAACGAGGTGTGAGTTGGTTTACAATTCCTCACTGAGTAGAAAAGTATGCTATCAGCATACCAGGCCCGACTCGGAGGATATAACTCTGATTAGTGTGTTTTTTTTACATTTCTACATCTTCTCTTCTTAAACGGAGGCATTTAAGTAAAACGAGGAGTTAGGTGGTTTAACATAGCCTTCCTCACTGAGTGAAAAAGTATGCTTATCAGCATGGCAGGCCCTCTGATAACCATCTACTTTTCACCCTGCAAATGACACCTTCACTTCATTCACCACATGGTCTGGTTGTTTAATGAAATAGCCTACCTCTTCTGTTTGTTAAATGCTTCAGTCATATAATTTATTGGCTGATAAAAAACAGAACTATTTTTTGCAGCCCTGGAAACCTGTAACAGATCGAGTGCAAATAATTTAACATTCCACCTGCTTGTTATGGGCAGTCCTTTTAAAACAATTCATACTTATGAGTTATGCGTAGGTTTGTTATACGTACCGATTTTACGTGGACTGTCTCGAAGTCATGGTAAATAATTTACTTCAAAATATATCTCCCGTCGCTTGAAGACAATATTGTGACTTTAATGGTAGCAGTTCATGATATTCTAGTGTAAGCTAATATTATAAACTGTTCACGAGCTGTGGCTATTAAATAACGAGACTGACGTTGTAAAAGATTTAATTTTAATTTTATACATAATCATTAATTGTCACCTTCAATTACACTTCTTCTCTATCCCTACAACGCTCCATGCGAATTTTCCATTGTTGGAAACAGTGCTGGAAGTCATCTTCTGTCAGCTCCTTCAGGACACGTGCCGCTTTCTCTTTTACAGCTTCCACAGACTCAAATCTTGTCCCTTTTAATGCAGATTTTACTTTAGGAAACAGGTAGAAGTCACATGGTGCAAGATCTGGTGAATAAGGTGGATGTTCTAACACTGAGATGCTGTACTTGCTTAGGAACCTCTTGACAGATAACGCGGAATGAGCTGGCGCATTGTCTTGGTGGAGAACCCATGATTTGCCCTTCCTCATTTCGGGGCGGTTTTTCCTTACTCTTTGACGTCGTTTAGAAAGTACCTCAAGGTAGTAATATTGATTAATTATTTGACTTTCAGGAACCCAGTAACGGAACACAATCCCATGGATATAAAAAGAACAATCATCATTGCTTTAATTTTTGACTTGCTCAGTCGAGCTTTTTTGGCTCTCGGTGAATTTCGGCTCATCTTTTGCATGGATTAGCGCTTCGTTTCCGGATCATAAGTAAAAAAACCACGTTTTATCACATGTTATTATCTTCTACCTGTTCCCTAAGGTGAAATCTGCATTAAAAGGGACAAGATTTGAGTCTCTGGAAGCTGTAAAAGAGAAAGCGGCATGTGTATTGAAAAAGTTTGACAGAAGATGACTTCCAGCACTATTTCCAACAATGGAAAATTCGCAAGGAGCGTTGTAGGGGTAGAGAAGGAGTGTATATTGAAGGTGACAATAAGTGATTATGTATAAAATAAAAATAAAATGTTTTCCAACGTCAGTCTCGTTATTTAATAGCGACATCTGGTATCGTAAGAAACTGTGTATTTTATGAGGTTGGAGTACACACACACTTTTTTTGTTTCTGTGTAGTTTGCTAGTCACAATGAATGTCACTGTTGCGGTCATGCCGCGGAGCATTTACAATGTTCCTGAGCATCTTATTTTGAAATCATTTGACAGCATTTAGGTTACATGCTGTGATGCAACCATAGGTCTGCAGACCATTATGTCCATACCGGTTTTAGCACCTGCTTGTATAAAAGCAATTTATTAAAGTTTAACAGTTCAGTAGTCCGTTCGAGCTGCCAGTAAATTTTCTGTACTTTAAATAAATTTAATTAACTTTTATTATGTTTTATATTGAAATTATAGTAATTTTAATACGTTGTTGAATTTCTGTTACAGGTGAGTTTGATTTCGTTTGGCTTGTCAATTGAAGTATCAGATTGTCCATGGATTTTTTCAAGAATTTAGATGGTTCGTAAATAATGGTTCATGTCGTAATTGATGAGTTAGGTGTAGTAATTATGAATAAATAATTGAAATAGGTCTTGATTCTAAATGTGATGTGTACACTTACAGCGTTTGAGAAACTGGAATGATGTTATCACTTGTAGTCGAAAATTTAAACTATATTATTTTGAATTCCCAGTGTAAGCTTATCAGCATGCCAGGTCCTCCGAAAAGCACATACTTTCCACCCTGCAAATGCCCCCTTCATCTTATTCACCACAGGGTCTGACTGTATAATGAATTTCATGACTCTCAGAGGAGATAACTCTGACTATACTATTTTTCAAAGCTGATGAGCTCTGAACGAACATATTGCCCCCTACCCACTTCATAGCTAGCCAATGACTTGCCAGCAACGTTGCCAATACTTGCTCTTGTAGCTCTGTTACATATTTAGTCAGCTATTTTTTTTTTGCTCTTTCAATAACAAACCGATGAACAGACCGATGAACCGATGAACAGCTGATTGTATTATAAAGTATTGCATGTTAACACGCTCTATAATCGATGTGTTCAGTACGAGATGCAAGACACGAGTGAACTACTATGGCTTTTATACGCATGCGCGTGTAATGTTTCTCACTGTGATACATTCGTACTATCTGACAAGGCTGGAAAACGTTCTGATTGGTCTAAACACGTTGAATAGCAGAGCTCATCAACCGTGAAAAGAATTGTAGTGTATTTACACCTCTACCTCTTCTTTTCTTAAATACTTTAGTTATGAATAATTGGCTGAACACGTGATAAGAAGCAGAACTATTCTTTGTAGCCCTGTAACTAACAGATCAAATGCCAATAATTTAATTCTCCACCTCCCTGTTATGGCCAAAAAGTTGTACTATAAAACAGAAATTTCGTACTCAGGATGGCTTTAAATCCTTTGTTCACAGGATTAAACGTGCTACTACATTAGTCAATTATAATATCGTAGAAGTTGACAGATATTAGGCCTTTTTAATCTTGTGATATTAATGAGAATTATCTTTAAAAACGACCGTATAGTTTGTAAAGAATTAATAATAAGCTTCAAGGACGTTCAGTAAATTTTTTAACATGACTTAAAAACAACGCTAAAATTTTTACTTGCTACAGTAAAGGACAACTACAGTATTTACAGCCCACCCTGTGCGTTCGTACACCTTATCTAGGTAAGTTTACTAAATACGGACGTTTAGTAAATTGGTGACAAGACCACCTAGAACTTTTTCATAGTGACTTTATTTAGGCGTACCTTAAAACAAGTAAAAGTTTTTAATAATAAATTAGAACAAGATTTAAGTCGGCTGAATTAAAAAATGAATAATACAAGACAAAAGTCTTACAAAATTAAATAACAAGGTCATCAAATTGTTATGTACCAGCAAGGACAAATACAAAGACGAAACGAGAAAAATAAATTCATTAATGTTTAAGTAATCCAGTAGTTACGTATACGCATGCGTTAAGCAGAAGTTTATTAAAGGGTTACACAATTGAAAATATTGTAACGCTTATTGTTAATAGTTTTGATATGTGAAATTACAAATTTTTACTTTCTCTTGCTCGATATAAATGTATAGAGAAGGAAAGTATTGTTTTGAGATCGATTTTTCGAAATCGAATTTTCACCGGTTATACATACTCGTTTTCTGACCCCTGTACCCGAAAAACATATTTATAACTATTGGTCCGTGGGGGGTGTGTATGAATAAAATATCTCAAGAACGGAGTATCGTATGAAGTTGAAACTTGGAACTTAAGTTAGGTACCGCTAGAGGATTCGAGAAGAGCATTTTCATCAAAATCGGTTAATCGGAAGTAGTAAAACCGTGTGATTCGTGTGATTTTTCTCTTTTTTGCGATTTTCTAAAAAAAACGGCTCCTACGATTTTTAAAAACAAATCGCCTCATTTACCTATCTTTACATTTTTTATGCTCTACAGGATAGGGTATGTCTGCTGAAATTCTTGGGCTTTAGCTCTCGAAGAAATAAATGATTTTTTAAGATTGTGGCCTTAATATACATTTTAGGCCAAAAGTGTAGTGTATTATAAACAGAATTGTAGAACATTAAAAAACCTACAACTTTTGTTTCAAACATTTTTTTGTACAACGCTTAGTTTAGCGGAACTTGGTGATTTTCTGGTTTCTTCATCAAAATCTGTAGAAAATCAAATATGTAGACCATTTAAAAACCATAAATTTTATTTCGCTCGAACAAAAAACGCTATTTTAGCGGTAAATAGTGATTTTTTTTCTATCAAAATCTGTAAAAAATAGTATTTTTTAAGATTGTGCCCTTAGTATGCATTTTACTACAAAAGTGTATAATAATGAACGTTATAGAAAATAAAAAAATCCTTCAACTTTTGTTTTAAAAATTTCTCTAAAGAGCCTAGTTTAGCGGCAATTGGCCTACTGATTTTTCCGGATTTTTAAATCGAACGTACATTGATTTTCATTTTGCGTCATTCACCTGCTAATTAAAATTAGGTTGTTTTTCATTTTACATTCTTTACTTATGATTAAACATAGGTTATATTGTTTATTATCTGCATTGGCAAGAGAAAGTTTTGTGAGTGTTTCACACCAGATTTTTTACTTTCTCTTGCCTATATGAATATATAGGAAGGAAAGTATTGTTTTCATGTCGATTTTTCGAAATCGAGTTTTCACCGGATCTATACGTTTTCAGACCCCCTGAACCCAAAAAACATGTTTTTAGCGATTGGTCTGTGTGTGTGTGTGTGTGAACAGAATATCTCAAGAACAGAACATCGTACGAACTTCAAACTTGAAACTTAAGTTACACAACACAACCGGACCCGACACGAACATTTTCATCAAAATCGGTCAACCGGAAGTAGTAGTTTATTCGTATAATTTTTCACTTTTTTGCGATTTTCTCAAAAACTGGCCCTACGATTTTTTTAAAAATCGCCTGGTTTACTACATTGTTTATGCTCTACAAGATAGGGTAGGCGCCATGTTTGCTGAAATTCTGCGTGAGGCTGTTTTTACGTAAAAACATTTTCTTTTTAAGATTGCGGCTTTAATATGCATTTTAGCGCAAAACGTTATATAATAAAAGTTGTAGAGAATGTAAAATTCTACAACTTTTATTTCAAACATTTTTTTGTATAACGCTTAGTTTAGCGGTAATTAGCAATTTTCTGTTTTTTTTCTCACGAAAACGTGTGAAAAATCTATTTTTTTAAGATTTCGGCCTTAGAATGCATTTTACGACAAAAGTGTATAAAATAAAATTTATAGGAAATTAAGAGATCTACAACTTTTATTTAAAGCATTTTTTTGTACAGTGCCTAGTTTAGCGTGAATGAGCGATTTTCCGTATTTTTAAGCCAAACTGAGGTCGGTTTTAATTTTGCGTATTTCACTAATGTTTTTTGAGGTTAGTTTTTGTTTATTTCTAATGTTTTATTACTAATGTTAGGTTTATTGTTAATTATTTGCATTGGCAAGAGAAAGTTGTGTGAGTGTTTCACACCAGATCTTTTATTATAAAATAATCCTTTGATATTTAAATTTTAAAATTATTCAATAAATTTACAGCACATCATAGTACTTATAAGCCCTTCTTTTGTAATCTCCCGCCTCCTCTCCTGTAAAATTTGGACCACCCAAGTCACAATAGATTTACTCTAATTGGAATAAAGTCATAATTTAACATCACATATGGTGGTACAACTGTAATCTAAAACATAACCTACAAATTTATATTTCCATTAATAAGTTACTTCATATATTATTCATTAAGTGAATCAAGTGAAAGGTTAAATTTTAATTTTAATCAAAAATTCAGAACGATTAATTTTACTATTATGCCGTAATTATACGTCAACATAAATCATATTTTTTTATTTTATTCTTATATGAGATCACGCGTAGAGGGAAACCTAACCTGTAGAAGGTGAAGGTAATTAGGAATGGATGTCGCGTTGTTACAGGTCTGCCAACCTACTTGTGTAAAATATTTAAAAGTAAATTACCAATGTAATTTAATTGTTATTTACAGTTTTAATGCATTGTATTTTTTAAAATGATTTATTAAATAACTAGCAGTTCAATTCTTATTTCATCTACAGGTTACACCTTCTTTGAATCACAGTTTTTCCGTTTTCTTTATGAAAATCTTTGTAAAATGACTTACTGTCTATGTTTCACGGTAGTCAAGAAGAATACTCTACCTAAAATTTTACTAAACATTTCCTATGGTTTAGTGTAATTTATCTGCTTAAAAGTTTGTTATTTTATTCGTATAGGGCCAATTTTAGATCAAGTGAGTTGATTTTAGATGTTTCTGGAAGCTCTTTTAGCGGGCCATTTCTCAGAATTGTTCGCTGTAGGCTTTTCTCCATTCTTCTGTACACCCAATGTTCTGTTTTTGCTCTTCATGGAAGCCCTTGAAGTACGTAATTAGTTACTTACCGTTGTGGGCTAATCCACTGCTACATTGATTGTTACGTTCTATTGCCAACATAAAATCTAATATATTTTTATACTAAGACTAAATTGTAAATCTTTTTTTTAATTTTTATTTTTGTTATTGGGAACTCTGCTTTATTGATAACGATCCAATTCGATCGCTGCTTTGCGCTGTATTTTTGACGTGAGTCGACATGAATTTTTGAACAGGGACCCCCAGTGCTGTTTGTTCAGGAATGGCTGTCAGCTGGTCACCATACAAATTCACTTGCCCAACTAGTGTTACTTAACTAGTGTTACTTGGACGTTGTACCAGCTGACTGACTGAACTGGCCGGAAGGCCGAATGTAAAAATCTCAAATCAGCTGTTCAGACGTAAATAATAACCAGCTGGAGTAGACACATTTTTTAAAAACAGTGACATTATCAGGCAGAGGAAAACAGCCGTTAATATTTTGTTAGCATAGTTGTGTTTTTTATAGTGCTACTCTATTTGAAGAAAATTTCTTTATAGACTGTCAGTTAATGGTAAAAATATACCTGTTATATTGGGCAACTGTCTACAAGAGTTGTTTTTTATAAGTATTTCGTTTTTTTTTAGATAATAATAATAATTGTTTTTGAATATTTTGTTATAAGCTAGAGGTTAGGTTGAATCTAAAAATTTAACTATAAACAACAATGTACAATGGGCTGAAACGCCCTTCTTCTTCTTCTTCTTCATCTTCCTCCAATGAGCAGAGTAAGCTAGCTCGCCAATCTACGATGAATAATCAAGAAGGCATTGATTCCATGTACGTAGAAGCAGATGATTTCCAGAATACACCTGATTGGCAAACTGTACCAATTTTAAAAAGCAAATCAGCTGATAAATTAGTAGATTCAAATGTTAATAATATTTCATTAAAAAATAGATTCAGCTGTTTGCCTGTTGAAGAAAATAACGTTTCTCAACAAAAAAAGATTAAAACTCCACCTATAATCCTATACGGCATAACAGATATTAACAAATTGTTAGAGTTATTTGATAAATCGGTTTCTAAATCAGACTATTTAATTAAATCATTTAGTAATAAACAATTAAAAGTTATATCAAGTAATGTTGATGTTTACAAAAAATTAATAGCGGTTATTCGTGAAGTGAATTTAATCGGTCATACATTTAGTAGGAAAGAAGAACGCGCTTACCGAATAGTAATAAAAAATTTACATTACTCTATTCCAACTTCTATTATTAAAGAAGAAATTGAAAAACATGGGCACAAAGTCAGAGGTGAAATTGTTAATGCTCGCCACCGCGTAACTAAAGAACCAATTCCTATATTTTTTGTTTATCTTCCCAGCTTTTATTCATGACAACATTAACCTCAACATACCTTTAAAAGTATCGGATGACATAGATGAAGCAGTTCAACACTTCACAAACATCATTCAAAAAGCAGCTTGGAGTAGTACACCGGAAGATACAGTCACAGAATACGATAATATGAATTACCCACGTGAAATTTTGGAAAAAGTAAGAGAAAAAAGAAGATTACGGCGTGTATGGCAAAATAGCAGACACCCCGCAGACAAAACCGCATTCAACCGAGCATCAAAAGAACTAAAAGATTTATTAATCACTATAAAAAATAATTCTTTTCGAACCTTTTTAGAAAATTTGTCTCCCAACTAAACAACAGATCACTCGTTATGGAAAGCCACTTGTAAAATAAAAAGACCAATTCAACATACTCCTCCACTCCGACGTGATGATGGGAACTGGGCTAGAAGTGATGAAGAGAAAGCCGATTTGTTTTGCGACTACCTAAGTGATGTATTTCAACCTCATCCTTCTGTCGGAATTGACGAAAAAGAAATTCACGAGTTTATGGAAATACCAGTGCCTATGGACTTACCGATAGAACCTTTTACTGTTGGCGAGATACAACAAGTAATCAATCACCTTCCATCAAAAAAGGCTCCGGGATTTGACTTAATTACGTCTGAAGTCATCAAACATCTTCCTGTCAGGGCATTAACTTATCTTCAAATTCTATTCAACAGTATCTTGTGAACGACACATTTTCCTTCTCAATGGAAAGTCTCGTAAATAATAATGATTCCAAAACCAGGTAAACCACCAAATGAAATGTCTTCATATAGGCCAATTAGCTTACTGCCTCTTCTTTCCAAGGTCTTTGAAAAATTGTTTTTAAAGAAGCTTCAGGGGATTCTAATACAACAGAATGTTGTTCCAGACCATCAATTTGGATTCAGAAGCGGTCACTCTACTGTGGAGCAAATACATCGGGTAGTGAATATGATATCTGAGACATTAGAAAGGGGAGATATCTGCTGTGCTCTTTTTCTAGACATATTAAGAGCCTTTGATAAAGTGTGGCATATTGGTCTTTTATACAAATTAAAAACAATTTTACCTTATCCGTTTTATTTTGTTCTTAAATCTTTTCTGGAAGGTAGGATATTTCAAATTAAATGCAGAGGTGCATACTCAAAATTTGGAGAAATAAACTCCGGGGTTCCTCAAGGATCTATACTTGCTCCAATATTATACGTAATATTTACCGCTGACATGCCTCTAAACCAATCAGTACTTACCGCTACGTACGCTGATGATACAGCAATTCTTTCATCTGGCAATAACGCTACAGAAGCATCAAATAAAGCTCAAATATACTTAGACGAAGTGCTACTATGGTTGAACAAATGGAGACTAAAAGCCAACGCAAATAAATCCGTCCAAGTTACGTTTACTATGAGAAGAGAGGAATGCCCATCAGTACTCCTAGGTAATGATGTACTCCCACAACAAGATCATGTGAAGTACCTTGGCTTGCATCTTGATCGGAGATTAACTTGGCGACATCACATAGTATGTAAACGGAACGAGCTTAATTTAAAATACATGAGGTTTAACTGGTTGTTAGGAAGAAGATCACAATTATCTGTTGAAAATAAGGTCTTGATCTACAATACAATTTTCAAGCCTGTTTGGAAGTATGGCGCTCAGCTTTGGGGTACATCCAGCAGATCCAATTTAGAAATGATACAACGCTTTCAAAATAAAGTATTAAGATCGACGAGTAACGCTGGGTGGTTTATAAGAAACTCGGAAATACATGACCATCTTCGTATCCGTACCGTAACAGAAGAGATAAGAGAGCTGAGCCTCCGGTACCAGCTAAGATTAAACAATCACCAGAACCACCTGGCTTTAAATTTACTGGACAACAGTGAGGAAACGAAGCGCCTCAAAAGATATCACATCCTCGACTTAGACCAACGATTTTAATACATACACCAAGTTAAATTCACCACTCATCCTCATCACACTTTTTAATCTAAAGTGAAATTTCAAAATTTTATTTATTTTACTTTTTTATTGTTAACTTCTTTTGCATTGTTTACTTCATTTTTTTTGTTTACTTCTTTTACATTGTTTTTGTTAATTTTGTAACTTTACAACATTTCTTAGTTTTTATTAACTTTATTTTCTAATTTTATTTAGTTGAAGTGAGAGCAAAGGCTGTCTACTTCACTCACGTAAGTTTAGTTCTTGTATAATGATTTGCTTAAAGCCACATTGTAAGGCTGATTGTAAATAAATAAGTTAAAAAAAAAATCGAATCAATTTTTCTTAGTTTTTTTAAAGCAGCATCAGCAGCTTGGTTATTAGGACTACGGTGGGTTTTGATTTGTAATAATATCTGTACCGTAGCCTTGAATCTAATCCTGGACCCACATCAGCCCATATTATAATTTTAAACTGCTGATTTAAAACTATAAGAAACCCGGAAAATCGAATAATCGATTTTTTTCGATATTGAAGTTTGATACCTCTTTAACGCCTATTCTACTATGCTAGTTTTCTAGCTGCTATTACTATCAGGACTTTCTAGCGCGTAGGTGACGGTTGCCACGTAGCTAGTCAATCATTGTCAGTGCTCTGATGACATTCGTGTGTGTTCTCTTGTATATTATTGTACAAAGTTTACGAGGTGTGGCTATTAAATAACGAGATTGACGTTGTAAAAAAAGTTATTTTTATACATAATCACTTATTGTCACCTTCGATATATACTCCTTCTCTATCCCTACAACGCTCCACGCAAATTTTCCATTGTTGGAAACAGTGCTGGAAGTCATCTTCTGTCAGCTCCTTCAGGACACGTGCTGCTTTCTGTTTTACAGCTTCGACAGACTCAAATCTTGTCCCTTTTAATCCAGATTTCACCTTAGGGAACAGTTAGAAAATAATAACATGTTATGAAACGTGGTTTTTTACTTATGATCCGGAAACAAAGCGCCAATCCATGCACTGGAAGAGCCGAACTTCACCGAGAGCCAAAAAAAGCTCGAATGAGCAAGTCAAAATTTAAAGCAATGATGATTGGTTTTTTTTGGTACCATGGGATTGTGTACCTTCACTGGTTTCCTGAAGGTCAAACAATTAATCAATATTACTATCTTGAGGTACTTTCTAAACTACGTCAAAGAGTAAGGAAACAATGCCCCGAAATGTGGAAGGACAAATCATGGGTTCTTCACCAAGACAATGCGCCAGCTCATTCTGCGTTATCTGTCAAGAGGTTCGTAGCCAAGTACAGGATCTTAGTGTTAGAAAATCCACCTTATTCACCAGATCTTGCACTATGTAACTTCTACCTTTTCCCTAAGGTGAAATCTACATTAAAAGGGACAAGATTTGAGTCTGTCGAAGCTGTAAAAGAGAAACCGGCACGTGTCCTGAAGGAACTAACAGAAGATGACTACCAGCACTGTTTCCAACCATGAAAAATCGCATGAAGCGTTGTAGGGATATTTAAGGAGGGTATATTGAAGGTGACAATAATTGTTTATGTATAAAATTAAAATAATTGTTTTTACGTCAGTCACGTTATTGAACAGCCACACCTCGTATGTTACTTAAACTTTAAGAAAATCTTGTGGATGGGAGTACACAAACCATGCCAGAGAGAGCTGAAAAATAAAAACGCAATTGATTGGGTGAGGAAGTGGGTCATGATAAGAGGAGAATTGGTGTTTCTTCAAGACTTGTGAGAGAACTCGCTTTAGAAGATCCGAAAGAATATACGAGTTTCTTGCGAATGAGTGACTTAAAATTTTGAAATTAATTCGGAATACCACTTTATCTGCTCCTGAAAACAACGTAGTAGCAACTGGCAACGTTTCCAAACGTTCACACGGAGCTAGTTTACTAGCGCTAGACAATCATGTGACCTTTTCTCTTCTACGAGCTGATAGTAAAATCAAACATGTTCAAAGTCACTAGCGAGCTAGTGAATGCTAGACCTCTAACTCAACTAACTGCTATTTGTTCATTCCTATTACTTTGTTTTTTTTCTTTTTGCTAGTTGCTAGAAAACTAGCAGCTGGTACTAGCATCGTGGGAATAGGCGTTAAAGGAAGAAACTATATTATTCTTGTGCGTATTATACGGATTCTAGTGTACAAACATTTGTAATTCGTTTTAACCAAGCAAATTTTTCAATTAAGTCGCGCGTAACAATTAAAACAAACGATTTATTTAAGCGGAAATTTTTTACCAGTGCATCCCTGATGTATTTGATTTTTTTCCGCAGGATACTATATAAATTTAGATTAAGATTCATTGTTCCAGGAAACGAAGCGCTTGAAACACATTTTCAATCCCTTTAGGTTTTTGTACAACAATAATAACATTGATATTTATCATCGGTTTTTGTTTGTAAGCCAAAAAAGTTATTCGGTCGTATCTTTCATAGGAGTGAAAGTTGTTTTACGCTCACATAGACATTTATTCTTTGATGTTTAAAGAAAACTAAGAACAAAAAAATAACGCTGTCTGTGTACACATTTATCGTTACCACAACCTGTATCATCAAACTACTTTTCATTCAAGTCGCATTTAAATTTATTTACGACGGATTTAAATGTTTTTAAAACGGCGTTTTACAGGCACCCTTTATGCCTAAGTTGTTTATTTTAGTATATCCTGAGAGAAAAGGGAGCGTTTATACGCTGGGTTTACTTTTTTTTAGTTAACTACTAAAGGTTAGATGTAGTAAAAGTGACAAACAGTCTTAAAGTACAAGTTTAGTTTTAGAAGTTCTGGTAGAGTATAAATTAGTTTTAATGGTTTAAATAATAATAAAAAACAGGTCCTTACTTATGCTTAAACTTTTTTGTTTTGTCATTAAATGTTTTTGTGGAAACAAAACAGGTGTATTTTTTTTCGTATGTTGTCAATTTTAGACCATGAGAGGTGACCTAAGACGATTTTTGCGTCCTCACTGTGCGGAAAATATGCTTATCAGCCTTCTGAAAAGCATCTACTTTCCATCCTGGAAACGACACCTTCACTTCATTCTCCACAGGGTCTGGCTGTATAATGAAATTCATTACTCTTAGAGGAAGTTGTAACGCTCAAATAGGTTACATAAACTAAACTTGATTTTAATGAATGTAAACTTTGAAATTAAACTAAAACAAAAATTTAAATTACAAATTAACTTTGTCTGTTCTTAGTATAATTATTGATGACACTTTTATATAATTCTACGTGTGTTAAACTTTAAATAGAATACAGATTATTGCAATATGAAATATATATTGATATTAAAATGTTTTAATTAATTATTAATATTAAATGAGCTCAAAATTAGTAAATGTATTGTAGTTACGATATTTCTTCTTGTATTTTAGCTGTCTACCAATTGAGTTCTTGTCTATCTATCGATTGGGAATCAAATGCGGCATCGAGACATTGTTGCCATCGGTTTTATTGTATCTATTAAATTCTGTTATATTTTAAACTGCTTGTTTTAAAAATCGTTAAGTTGTTTCATTTGGTTTTATAATTTAAATGGATCTTGGTGTTATTCTAATTTATATTTTATTATTTGTTAATTAGTTTAAATTATTAATTTAAAATTATACCTTCTTTTGTTTTATGACTTCATTTCTGATGAATTTGAATCTTTGACTTCTGGAATAATTGCTTATATTTTCTTCTTAAAATTTAGTGTGTAAGAGTGAGGATTGAACCGAGAGTTAATGGGTGATTTAGATATAAGTTAAAATAAACTTGTAGTAGTAAAATAAAATGTTTTTAATGAAAATTATTAAAAGTGTAATCGTAGCAAGTAATTATAAATAATGTAGTTTTATATGTTACGATTAACATGTAGATACTGTAGGCTTAGAGATGCAGTTCTGAGAACTGCAGGAAGTGTCGGGTTTCGTTGTCAAGTACAGAGTGCAATCAGCAGGCCTATAATGTACGCCTATGTAAGACATTCTTGATTTTTATGTTCTGTAGTCAGTCAGTCCATCTAATGTGTGAGTAATGAAAAGTCGTTAGCCTGTGCGTGAGTCTATTTTATGTGATGTATCGGAGTACATAGTTTTTTCTTACTAACAGTAAAATGTTTTACATAATGTATTGAAGTACGTTTTTAGTGAATAGTGACTTGTACTTAGTTTATTGAGGTCTAGTGAAAATGCACGGATATCCAACCCGCCTATTGTTGTGGCTGGGCCTAACCCGGGTATTTACCGGTAAGTGGTAATTTGGCTGATTGCACTCTCCGCCTGGCTAAGCCGGCCGTTATTTTAAGAATTCTTATTTACCTGAACCCTGGAGCGGCGGTACTTAACTGTGCTACCTTAGCACTATTGCCAATAGTTGTTTTAATTATTATTTTAGTGTAGTAAAGATTGTCACCGCCTATGGCTGGTAACGCTTGGTTCATTGTTTGGGAGTTTTTATTGGCACGAGATTTGTGTCGTTACCATTAAACAATGTTTTGTTAGGTTCAAAACATGTTTGAATTCGGATATATGTTTATCCTGTGCCCACTAGGAATCCTGGCAGTGCCGCTCCAGGCAATTATTTAATGATGGGTAATTTTTATTTTTTATTTGTAGTGTACCCTGGCGTATGTTTAAGGATAGAATAGCATCATTGTATTATGAAGAGATCTAATGGAAATTTGTTGCTTTAAATCCAAAAATGATTATGGAATTGGAGGTCGTAGATTGGACCTAATATTGAATTTGACCCGTTGCCAGATTCATTTTATGACTTATTAAATTTAGTACGTGTTGGTTAAGATTGATCATCAGTTACCTTTATATTTTAGTGATCTCTTCATGGTGCAACGATGAGTTTATCGTAGTAGTCCGCCACAACAGGGACTTAGATGAGTGGTAGCCTGATTTAACCTTATCTTGAGAATTTGTTTTGTAGTTTACTGTATTTGTTTTGTAATTTAACTTTTGCTGGAGTTTATTTGGTAATATTGTGTTAGAAAACTGGTCGGGCTATGCTCGGTCATTAGTAGTGTAAAAACGGGGGTTCTAGCCCACGGACCAGTAGTATGGTACCAGCTCAAAATTTGGCTACGATTATTTGGTTATTATTGATCTGTTGTGGTCGGCAACCGTGCCCGTATGTGGCTTAAGGTATTAGTTGTAGTTTGAATCAAATTTGGTTTTCAATAAAATTTTATCGTGGAATCGCTGTGGTGAGAAATTATTGTAAGTCTACCCTCATCTAGCCTCCAGATTTTCCTATTGCACCCCTTCCCCGATTGCTACAGTGGTGTCAGGTGTGGGGTAGAGGGGCAGGAATACCTCTACCGTCATGGAGGGGGATGAGCTGAGGGAACAACTGGAGGAACTGCGGCGGGCCAACGAAGAGTTCGCGGCCTTACAGGCACAACATGAAAGAGAGAAAATGGACCTGTTACGGCAAATGGAAGAATTACGCGTAAGAGACCCTCCGAGGCAACCAAATCCGGTGGTTAAGAAAGATCTGGGACTTCAGGCATTGATCAAATCATGGTCGGGTGATGTCGGGGGTGTTCGGGTAGACGACTTCCTAAAATCCATTGATCTGGTAGCTACGACTGGGAATTGGGGAGATAACGACAAGAAGATCATCTGTCAACTTAAGGTTACCGGCCCGGCGGCAGCATGTATTGAAGCTCATCCAGAGCTACAGCGCGAAGCGTCGACTTTTGAGGACTACCGACGAGTTCTCCGACAGCGGTTTGGACCGGAGGCTGATCCGGAAAGGTTCCTACTGGCGCTGAACACCGTGAAGCAGGAGCCCGGTGAAAAGGCGCGAGCCTTTGCCGATAGATGCCGCGCGCTAGCTATGAAAGCGACTCCGCCGCCAACCGATCCCCAAGAGGCAGCCTGGGCCCGGGCTCATATGGACAGGTTGTTACTGGCCGCCTATGTAAGGGGGCTTCACGGAGCCGCGGCAATGACGCTGCAGGTCTATCCGCCCGAGGACTTGGAATCGGCCATCAAAACGGCGGAACGAGTGGAGCAAGCACATGAGGCAGTAAAACGACCCCGGGACATATTCGCCGCTACGGCACCATGGGCCGCGGAACCGACTCCCGTGGTGTCTGAAGCAGCAGTTGAACGGTCTCGACGGAGGAGCCCGGATACTTGTTATACCTGCGGCGGACGAGGACATTTCTCTCGAGAATGTGCCTCCAGGCGAGAGGGACGAAACGTGAGAGGAGTTGGAGAACCGAACCAGACTGGAGCTCGAAGTGCTGGAAGAGGCATCAATATCAACCGGGCGGTGCCCAGGGGTACTCGATGTTTCGTGTGTGACGAACAGGGTCACTGGGCGGCTAAGTGTCCCCGACGGGCGGGTCGAAGAGCAGATACAGGGCGAGACGAGGCAGGGAGAAGGGCACAATCCCCAAATGCGAGCGGCTCCGGACCTGCCCCGAACCAGAGCCAGTGAGACAGGGGCAGACGGAAAATCCCCAACGAAGCCACGACGAGGATGCTCGCGTCAATTGGATTCCTAATGTTACCAGCAGCGGAGCGGGAATCTCGGTAACCATGGAGGTGGAGAAGTATCAGCGGACGTTACTGGTGGACACCGGCGCCGAAGTTTCAATCCTAAGGGAGGCGGTACCCGGTGTTCCAGTTCAGAAAATTAACGTCGAAGCCAAGGGAGTTACCGGAGCAAAACTAGGAGTTTTGGGCGTCCAAGAGCTAGAGTGTCGGGTGTCTCACGTAAGCGTGCAACACTCGTTCGTAATAGCGGCGATTGACACGTGGAGAGACGGTTTGTTGGGATGGGATTTGTTGAGGAAGCTAGGAGCAGTTATTGATACCAGGAACGGTGGAGTAACCTTTAGGGGTGTCGGAGCTAGGGCGCTGACATGCGGGGTTGAAGACAACGTCAACGGCGAGGATCCCTCAGAAGCGGGCGGGACTTCAGAGGAGGGAACTCGAGAAGATGGCGAGGCAAATCCGTGTGGAGCAGGCGGTCATAGGACACCAGGGAGGCGTCGTAGGGGAGCAAGGACGGTGCCAGCGGCGACGGGAGGTCCGGCTGAAGAGGTCCAGGCGGCGTGTATGGTTACTCGCGCTGTAGAAGAAAGAGGGTGTCCGAGTTCCCGGAGCACCGAAAACGAGATGGGATCGAGGCAGGAGTCCACTCCTAGGATTGAAATAGAGAGGAGGGGGAAACTAGCGGAGGACCAAAGTATCAGTGGCAACAGAGACGCTATAGGCAGAGCGGTTGCGACGGTCAAAGATGGGGCTCTGATGCAAGAAGCTGAACTGAGCGTATGGTGTGTACGACGGGAGGTCGTACCTGCGTATACCGAAAAATTAATCGAAGGCAAGGTTGAGAACGTGGAAGATGGGAAAGCTGTGTTAATTGAGCCAGTAATTCAGCCCCAGGCTGGATTGAGGGTGGGCAGAAGTGTCGACGCTATTCGAGCCGGACGAGTGGTGATGCGCGTGGTGAATCTGACAGCGGCTCCGGTCGAGGTCCCCAAGAAACAGATGATAGGAGTCGCCGAATTGTTACAGGACAAACGGGATTGCCGACGAGTGGCACGTGTTAGTACCGGCCAGGTGGCGACGACTAATGAGGGGAAGATAATTGAGAAACTGGGTCATCTTTCGGGCCGAGAGGCTGAGGTATTAGGAAGAGTGTTAAAGAGCTACGCAGAAGTCTTCGAGGAACCTAACCGGGAAGGATGTCGAGGAGGAGTGCAGCATGAAATTAGGACTACTGATGACAAACCGATTGCCAAAAGACCATACCGGGTTCCCTACCACCTTCGCCCGGTAGTGGAAGAACATCTGGCAGAAATGCTCGACAAAGGCGTAATAACTCCATCTACCAGCCCATGGTCGGCCCCAGTTGTGTTAGTAAGGAAGAAGTCCGCTGATGGATCCGTGAAGTACCGCTTTTGTACAGATTTTCGCGCACTGAACGAAGTGACCAGGGCAGACGCATACCCGCTGCCCCTAATTCAAGAGACCCTCGAGCATCTGGGGAAGTGTCGATACTTCACGACCCTCGATTTACATAGCGGATACTGGCAGATTCCCATAGCCCCAGCGGATCAGGAGAAGACGGCTTTCACCACAGTCGGGGGCCATTTTGAGTATAAACGGATGGCATTTGGATTGATGGGGGCCCCGGCCACTTTCCAAAGGCTTATGGATAATCTCCTTAGTCAGATTAAGGGGACGGAGTGCTTGGTGTATCTGGATGACGTAATTATCTTCAGTACCAGCATCGAACAACATGCGGAACGACTGAGTCATGTGTTGGAGGTTTTCAAAAGAGCGAATCTAAAGGTCAATCTAGAGAAGTGCCAATTTGCAAGTGACGAGGTGGAATATTTGGGACATGTGGTAACATCTAATGGTGTGCGGCCCGACCCGGGGAAAATTGACGCAGTGAAGAATTTCTCAGTGCCCAAGAACGCAAGAGAGGTGCGTGGATTTTTAGGCCTAGCCGGCTATTACCGACGGTTCGTGAAGGGTTTCGCCGAGGTGGCGAAACCATTGACTGAACTTACCAAAAAGGATGTGAGGTTCATGTGGAAGGAAGAGCAGCAAGCGGCTTTCCAAGCGTTAAAGGAGGCTCTGTGCTCAGAGCGATTACTTATGTTTCCAGATTTTAACGAACGATTTATTCTGGCAACTGATGCTTCCAACACAGCGTTAGGGGCTGTACTATCCCAAAACACCGAGGAGGGCGAGCGGCCGATAGCGTATGCGAGCCGCCAACTGAACTCAGCCGAAAGAAATTATTCGACCACGGAACGTGAGCTGCTTGGCGTTGTGTGGGCCACGAGACAGTTCCGCTGCTACTTGCTGGGAAGAAATTTTACGCTGGTCACCGACCACGCGGCGCTTCGGTGGATGCTAAGTTTGAGGGATCCGTCCTCACGGCTAACGCGTTGGGCGTTACGCCTATCAGAGTTCGACTACACGGTGTGCCATAAGCCTGGAAGGAAGCACACTAACGCTGACGCACTAAGTCGTGCAACTGAAATAGCGCGTGTTGTAGAAGGAATTGATCGACGAGAATTGGTCGAGTGCCAAGAGAATGATGAATGGTGCCAGAGTCTGGTTGAGGTAGGGGGCGGGTCCGTGAGGGATGAAGTGGTCTACTGGACCGGTGGGGTAAATTTGGAAGAGCAATGGAGAATCGCGGTGCCAAAGGAGCTGAGGACCAGGGTTATTGAGCTGTGCCACGCGACGCCTTGGGCGGGGCATCCTGGTGTGGAACGAACCACTATCCGAATCAAGAAACAATATTATTGGCCTGGAATGCACGAGGAGGTACGGAAACATGTTCAAGGATGCGGGCTATGCCTGCAACGGAAAACGCCCATTAAACTGAAGGCTCCATTGATGACGGCGTATGAACCGACACGACCTTTTGAACTAGTATCACTGGACATCGTGGGCCCACTACCGAAGAGTAGAGATGGGAATAAGTACTTACTCACGTTCATCGACCACCTGACCAGGTACGCGGAAGCAGTGCCCATACCAGATCAGACGACAGGGGTCATCGCAGGAGCGTTCGTCACCAAAGTGGTGACCAGACATGGAGTGCCCGAGAAACTACTCACCGATCAAGGGCGAAATTTCACGTCAGAGTTGATGGCTGAAGTATGCCGGCAGCTGGGAATTCGCAAGCTCCAAACGAGCCCTTACCACCCGGAGGGGAATGGCCGACTGGAAAGACTACACAGAACGTTAAACGACTCGATTTCACACTTTGTTAGGCGGGACGGTCGTGATTGGGACCAGTGGGTCCCATATGCGTTGATGGCGTATCGGAGTGTTCCCCATACGTCTATCGGATACTCGCCACACTACATGTTGTACGGTCGAGAAATGGTGCTACCTGGTGACTGCGTCGTTCCATCTCCAACCTGCAGCGCTGACACGGAGGACCACCTCGCTCTTCTTCGACAGCGACTGGAGGAGGCTTACGCTGAAGCTGTTCGGAAATCTGGAGACGCTGCGGCTGCTCGAGCTCGCACCTATAATCGGGGGAAGACGCTACGAGAATTCGAGGTTGGCGAGAAGGTGTACTTGTACGAACCGGCGGTGCGAACGGGAGAGGCCAGGAAATTTCACCGTCCGTGGTCGGGGCCTTACTCTGTCATCGAAAAACTGTCCGATGTCAACTATCGGCTGCAGGTAGCTGCGGGGCGGTCAGTGGTGGTGCATGTTAATCGATTAAAACCGGGACACGAGAATGCGGCCATGGAAGGGGAACTCAGACCTACACAAATACGGAGAGGGACTGGCGCCCCTGCGGTGTCTTCAAAAGACGAACGGGACGAGGAAGATGAGGAGTTAGTATACTACCCAGCTAGAGACGGGGACGACGAGTGGGATGGCGCGCAGGAACAACAACCAACAATTACGGCAATGGGACCAGGTGAGCTAATGGAACCCAGTGGACCTGTGGGGCCAGCCACGCCTGTGAGGCCGGAGAGACCTGAACGGACTATTCCCCGGAATAACAGGGAGACCGCGGTAGCGGACGCCAACGAAGCATCAGGCGAAGAAACCAGGGTAGATGAAAAACCCTGGAGTCCGTGGAGTCCCACAATAACTGACAGCGTTTTCGGCGATCCCGCAAGTTCGCCAGATCCGCCTGACCGGATCAGAGAAGACCCGTCCTACAAGCCATCACCGCGGGACCGAGTACCCAGCCAACGGTCACCGTATGGATTGCGGAGCAGAACTCGACCACTGGAAGAAGGATAATCAACGACAAGGGAGGGAGAGGTGAGATGAGGGATAGATAATCAGTAGGCTAATAATTGATGTTATATTAGGATTTAAGTACCATAGTAAGTGTTCCGTACCGAACACTATTAAGGTGAAAGCAGGCAATATTGTAGCTTGTAAATATGAGTAGTAGTAGTAATGTAAGAGATGAGGTTACGACAGCAAGATGTATAAGTAGATATATAATACTTTACCCCTATATGATGTATCTTAAAAGGTGGATTATTTGTTTTGTGGCATGATGGTATTCACTTAAGGTAATTTATTAGTAGGCTAAGATAGGTAAGCCATATTCGTAGTTGATAAGTATACCCTGGAGGTGAGGTGGAGGGGCTCACAAGGTCGCGTTTTATGTGCAGGTGTGTTGTCCAAACCAGATACGGCAATGAGAAACGGAGTCCTATTCCTGGGCCAGGGCGAGATGGTGGTGACTGGCGATTTCTGGAGGGTCATTGTGGAGTTGAACGTGACACAAATTACCAATCAAGCTAGCGAACTACGAACTGCGATGGGTGACGCTAGGGTGGCCCTGAGTGAGGCGATCACTAGGATTCCAAAGCTTCAGGTGCTACAGGGATCTTTGATAGAAACGGAAGATTTGCTGGAAGAAATGGAGGACGCCGGTCAGACGCTACGTGACATGCTGCCGAACGGTCGGACCAAACGAGGGCTGTTGAACGTCGGTGGCAAATTGATAAAAGTCATTTTTGGGAATCCGGATGCCGACGATCTCAACGATTTGCACGAGAAGATCCAAGGCCTTGAACGAGCGTCTGCGGAGACTGTTTTCCTGCAAAAGGAGTTAACCACCATCACGAGGGCGCTATCTCAACAGACGGAAGATAATAGCGAGAAGATACGGCAATTGGCTGCGGAGGTGGCGGAGCTGGTAAGTCCGATACTGAGGAGAATGGGCCATGTAGAAGAACGACTACGTGATACGGAGACTACGCTTCATCTCTTCATGAATGCGTCCACCCTGTTAGATGACCTGCGTCTAGCCTCACTCCAGGGACTTGTAGCGATTAAGGATTTAGTTTATAGCTTACAGAAAGTTAATGTAGGAGAGGGAATCAGCGCGTCACTGATCTCCCCAGTAGAATTAAGTAGAATTGTAAGGAAAGTGCAATCGGCCTTACCCAGAGGCGTTGAGCTGTTAACCAGTACCGAGGTAGTGGACATGTACAAATATTACACGGTGACTAGGGTGTGCGCTCATTCTGTCGGACATTACATTAGAATAGCCATTGACTTGCCTCTGGCCTCCCAAGGTCATATGTTCCAGATGTTCAAAGTGAGGTCCATCCCAGTGACTGATCCGGCTACGGGTGTAGCAGTGCTGTACCGTGTGACGTCACCCATCTTCATCATCAGCGAGGACCGGGAGCTCCATGCAGAACTGGGCCCAGATGAGCTCCAAGAATGCCGAGGGCGCGAGCCTATGGTTTGCCCAGCAGAGATCGCCCTGCGATATCGTCGAACCCGGACCTGCCTCCACTCCTTGTATGTGGATAGTAGAAGCGACTACGAGGACCAGTGTGAACGAGCAGTGTTGGCGTCGCCTCCCTCTCCATACTGGGTATGGAACGAAGTCGAACGCGTCTGGTACTACAGCCTTTCCACGGAGGAGAAATTAGTGGCCGACTGTCGTGATGGCTCGTCAACGACTGTCCAAGAGCAACTCTTAAATGGAGTTGGGCAGCTGAAACCAGTGAAGGGGTGTGCCTACCATACCGACCAGTATGTCTTACTACGAAGAACGAGAGGTAGCACTACTACCCGGCTACCCACTCTTCTTATCAACTTCACAACCCACCCCCTAAACGTTCCGGACGGAGTACCCGAAGCCAATAGGGAAGAAAGCTGGAAGATCATCGGGGAATTGACCGCTGAGGGCAGATCCCATCCTGGCCCACATGGTCCGGAAATAGAATACACGGAGATGCTTCGAACTATGGACCGAAGACGTGCCTACAACCGCACCATCATCTGGACAATGGGCATAAGCATTGTCCTCGTTGGACTGACAGCAGTTCTTGGAATATCCTGGTACCGATGGCGGCGAGTTCGAGACGCCCGTTTGGAGGAGACTGCCAGTGTGGAGCATCCAGAGATTGAGTTGCGGCAGATGGAGACGAGCCAGCCAGTAGAGAGCCGACGACGGGAAGACCGACCATCCGAGGGAGCGACAACATCGACCCGAGATCCCAGACGTCCAATCCATCGATTGCCCTTGAGGGACCGACTGCACCTGGTGGAACGTGGATACTGCAGCCCGGAGAACGATCAGTAGGCGACGATGATCAAGTGCGGAAGGTGGGAGTGAAACGAACGTCTGAAATAAAAGTGAGGTCAGCCTAAAGTGATAAGTGTTTGGAGTGATTACAACCGCTGTCCCATAAAGTCGATGATTCCCGCGTAATCCCACTTTTTTATGGGGGAGGGTAATGTAAGAGTGAGGATTGAACCGAGAGTTAATGGGTGATTTAGATATAAGTTAAAATAAACTTGTAGTAGTAAAATAAAATGTTTTTAATGAAAATTATTAAAAGTGTAATCGTAGCAAGTAATTATAAATAATGTAGTTTTATATGTTACGATTAACATGTAGATACTGTAGGCTTAGAGATGCAGTTCTGAGAACTGCAGGAAGTGTCGGGTTTCGTTGTCAAGTACAGAGTGCAATCAGCAGGCCTATAATGTACGCCTATGTAAGACATTCTTGATTTTTATGTTCTGTAGTCAGTCAGTCCATCTAATGTGTGAGTAATGAAAAGTCGTTAGCCTGTGCGTGAGTCTATTTTATGTGATGTATCGGAGTACATAGTTTTTTCTTACTAACAGTAAAATGTTTTACATAATGTATTGAAGTACGTTTTTAGTGAATAGTGACTTGTACTTAGTTTATTGAGGTCTAGTGAAAATGCACGGATATCCAACCCGCCTATTGTTGTGGCTGGGCCTAACCCGGGTATTTACCGGTAAGTGGTAATTTGGCTGATTGCACTCTCCGCCTGGCTAAGCCGGCCGTTATTTTAAGAATTCTTATTTACCTGAACCCTGGAGCGGCGGTACTTAACTGTGCTACCTTAGCACTATTGCCAATAGTTGTTTTAATTATTATTTTAGTGTAGTAAAGATTGTCACCGCCTATGGCTGGTAACGCTTGGTTCATTGTTTGGGAGTTTTTATTGGCACGAGATTTGTGTCGTTACCATTAAACAATGTTTTGTTAGGTTCAAAACATGTTTGAATTCGGATATATGTTTATCCTGTGCCCACTAGGAATCCTGGCAGTGCCGCTCCAGGCAATTATTTAATGATGGGTAATTTTTATTTTTTATTTGTAGTGTACCCTGGCGTATGTTTAAGGATAGAATAGCATCATTGTATTATGAAGAGATCTAATGGAAATTTGTTGCTTTAAATCCAAAAATGATTATGGAATTGGAGGTCGTAGATTGGACCTAATATTGAATTTGACCCGTTGCCAGATTCATTTTATGACTTATTAAATTTAGTACGTGTTGGTTAAGATTGATCATCAGTTACCTTTATATTTTAGTGATCTCTTCATGGTGCAACGATGAGTTTATCGTAGTAGTCCGCCACAACAGGGACTTAGATGAGTGGTAGCCTGATTTAACCTTATCTTGAGAATTTGTTTTGTAGTTTACTGTATTTGTTTTGTAATTTAACTTTTGCTGGAGTTTATTTGGTAATATTGTGTTAGAAAACTGGTCGGGCTATGCTCGGTCATTAGTAGTGTAAAAACGGGGGTTCTAGCCCACGGACCAGTAGTATGGTACCAGCTCAAAATTTGGCTACGATTATTTGGTTATTATTGATCTGTTGTGGTCGGCAACCGTGCCCGTATGTGGCTTAAGGTATTAGTTGTAGTTTGAATCAAATTTGGTTTTCAATAAAATTTTATCGTGGAATCGCTGTGGTGAGAAATTATTGTAAGTCTACCCTCATCTAGCCTCCAGATTTTCCTATTGCACCCCTTCCCCGATTGCTACAAGTGTAATATATTTTAATTTTGAATATTTGGATATTACCGTATTGCATCGAATTTAAGACGCACCCCAAAATATAATAATATTTTGTGGGAAAAAATAAAGGAAGGTAAAATTAACGTACACAAAAAGTAGGTATTAAAAAAATTCAATTACGTGCTAAAAGTGTTGAGTTGTACATCTCCTTAAAATAAATGACAGTAATTGCAGTTAGTTTACAAACTTAATTAATTAATGTTTAAAACTTTGATGATCCTGTTGCGAGTTCCAATAAGAGTCGTAATTAGGTAATTAAAAATACAAAATATGGGAGTGGATTGAACGAGGATTCGGTACAAACATGGATGTAGCCTATTGTTTAAACTTGGCCACTGAGACGTTAGTAAAACCTTACCACCACACACAAATACACATTATAACTGCTTTTTTCTTACATTTCAATTGAAGTCAAAACTTGGTCCGCGTGTCTGTGAGTTGTGAGTGTAGTAGTAAGGGTTCCGTAAACCTAAGCGGCCTAATTGCTTCATACATAACAGGTATAAATCCCTGTATTGAAATACTGCGAATTTAAGACGAACCCTGATTTTGCGAACGAAGATATTGCAAAAAAAGGTGCATCTTAAATTCGATGCAATACGTAATTAGAAATTATTATTATGATGATTATTTAAATTATTTATTTAAATTTTTCAACAATTGAATTATTAAATTTGACCTTTGATCAACGATATTATGAAGCATAGACTGCTATTCTACAAAGTAACTGTGACTAGTGTCTTTTACACCTGTACCTCTTCTGTTTTTAAATGCTTTAGTCATATTGGTTGACCATGTGATAAGAAACAGAACTATTTTTTTGTAGCTCTGGAACTAGCAGATCGAGTGAAAATTATTTAACATTCCACCTGTCTGTATGGGTCTTCTACTCGTATAAGTAGAAGTTTAAAAATTGGTTTTTATTACTCTTTTAAGTTGGAAATCAGTTTTGAAATTATGTTTTATGTTTTATTAGTAGACAGTCTGTGGGCACCTTTATATGTGAGATGGTAAAGTTTAGTTAAGTGGTTTGGGATGTCGCAATATGCGGGCGAGTATGTTATTGTTGTGTGGATGTATTAAGTACTCATGTACGCAGAACGGTGTTCTTTTATCCTCTTTAAATTACATAACGTTTAGGAGAGAGGAAATTTCTGGCCTCTTCCCAGCAGACCACTTCCTGTGCTTGTTTATTCATCTTCTTTTCCGTTATTCCTTTCTTCATTATATTCCTGTATGTCTGGAAACTTCATTTTTTTTAATAGCAATAGTACCGGTGGAAATATTAACATCACTGGAATTACTAAAGATTCACGTATAACTTTTTATAATTGTTTCAAACAAATTATAATTACATTTTTTGATATTCAATTGAAATCTACCGTTATGTTTAAAATTTATCATGTTAATCGATTAAATACTATATTTTCATACACATGACTAATTTGTTTCTTGTTCTGACTGGATTAAATATTAGATCAAGTTAGAAATATATTTTGTGAAACAAGAACGGATATCCCATTTCTTATTAACAATAAATAGTTATTGGGTCTTTCATTTTTATTTTGAGTTTGAGTCTACAGATTTTGAAATTTCTTAGGTGTTCATTGATATGGTTCACCTTCAGTTATGTTGATTTGTACAACATAAAGAAATTATAGTCCATGTTTTCTGACATCTTATAGTTTATCCTTTCTTTCTTTTCTTATCTCTTCCGCCCATCGGGTATTCTGCTTTTGTTCTTCGTGAAAGCCTTTTGAAGTTATTAAGCAGTTGTCTGAATTTGGTTGTGTCCGTTCTGTTTTCTTTGTTGTTTAAGTTTTTCTCAGTATCCTTCCGATTTCTTTAAATTTATCCGACACCTAAGGGTTGTTCAAGGTTTTAAAAATTCGTTTTGGCAACCGTTTATTAACCATTCTAAACGGGTGTCCATAAAATTTTTATCTCTTTTTTTATCGTTTTAACTAATCGTTCATTTTTGTTGGGTTCTGCTCTTCCTGGTAACCTGTATTATTCGTGTATTTCTACTATCATCGGATCCATTAACTTGTGGAGGATCTTTCTCTTAAATTTCACTATTTCTCTTAGACCAGCCGTCCCGGTCATTCTAAGCTTTGTACTCGCGAATACAAAACTCTGCCTACCTGCCTAGATTTTGATGGAAATGTTCATGTCGGGTTCCGTAGTATCTACTGGTATCTACTTAAGTTTCCAGTTTCAATTTCGTGCGCTGTTCCATTCTTCAGTTATTTTTTTCGTACACAGACCAATCGCTAAAAACGGTTTTTTGGTTTTAGGGTGCTTGAAAATGAAAATATCCGGTAAAACACGATATGGAAAAATTTACATGAAAACAATACTTCTTCTTCTTCTTCTTCTGCCTTCCAAGGATTATGCATCTCTGCCTGTTCTAATTTTCTCAAATTTGCCCATCTCTTTCTCTCGGGCGTCCTCGTTCTCTCCTGCCCTCCGGCTTATAGCCCAGTGTCTGCTTAGGTATCCTATCCTCCCTCGTGGCTGTTGCTGGGTCTGCTATCGGGAGCCACCCCTGGCGATAGGGACACTCGTTAACTCTGTTGGAGAGTACTGAGGAAATAAAATACTCAGGGTGGACAAAAACCAGTGAAGATAGTCAACGACTCCAAAGGCGGATATAGAAGACATTTCTAACGGCAGAGAAGGCGGAAGAGCTTAGAGCGGCATCTCGAGAAACTGTCCTGCAGGCTCATATCCAGTGATGTGGCAATCCCACAAATGAGCTTAATCTGCAACGCGGCCAGAAAATTTTCTTAACTACTGGCGAACCTCATGATGTCTCGGATGATGGACCGGGATTTATGGAAAACAATACTTTCCATTCTTAAATAATATCCATCAAATAGAGCAAGAGAAAGAAAAAAGTAGCTCGTTACAAACTATTTTTATTATAATAAATAATATTCATTGTAGCCAGCCGGTTAAAACTTGGAAGCTGATTTTTACAATGGTACAAAAAACGATGTGAATTTTTGTATTACCTAAACGTGCTGAGTTGTGTGTAAATTCAGTTAAACTCACGATAATATATAGTATTATTGATTCGATTTAAGGATCCATTCTCGTTTGGCAACTAGTATATGGTATGTTATTAAAATATAGACATTACCGGTAGATGGTGTTTGCTGGGTGGTCCCTTTATTATAAATAAAGTCCTTAGTTTATTATAGGGATGGGCTGAAACAGGCTACAGGTTATACTAAAACTATGCATGTATGTAATGCTGTATTAAATTATTATTATTCTTTAATGTTTAGTTTGCGGGTGTTTCTTGGGTGGGACTAAATTGTTTTGTTCTTGTTCTTTTATTATAGTAGAAATACTAGTTAACAGTGAAGATTACGTTTTGGAAGCATGATCGATTAGTCAGTTTACTTGCTTCAAATAATCGATTGATTTAAATCCCTATTAACATTGAATTTTCTCGGTTTTGGTATTTGTAGTAAACTTTTGTGTCATTATTTTCTTTTCTCGTTTTGTATCTGGCTTTCCAATAACATATCACTCTTTCGCGTTCTTACCTGTATTATTGGTGGCAATTTTTAAAATTGTTCTTTATTATTTTCCTTGTCCATCCGTCCGTCACACCCAGATGTGAAAAATTACAACAGATAGCAACAAACCGTTTTCGGATTCGTAATCTACACAAAAGTTGCCCAAAATTGAATTTGAAGTTCTGGATTTGACCGGAAGTGGCCAAAAACGGGAAGTAAGAAATCAAAGTCAGAAACTTCAAGAGATAGCAACAAACGGTTTCCGGATTCGCAATCTACACGAAAAAATTAGTGGGCCTGGACTGGGTTGAAAGTTTCGGTTTTGACCGGAAGTTCCCTAAAACTGAAGTCAAGAAATCAAAGTCTAAATTTGGAAACAAAAATATCTATCGATTCCTCTAAAATTGAGTGGATACAAAAATTATTGAATTTATAGCTTAACGAATTAGAGACTGCTGATGAAGGCGGAGCATAGTGACCTAGATCACAGCACGAAGCCAATTGACTTTCGTTAATGGTATCCTGCGTTGTCACGTTGTGATCCCGCTGTGGATGACAGCCTAACGAAATATCAGCTGGAGTTCGGTGGACCAGAGTGTGACTTAGCGAAGGGGCAACCTCACACCCGACCTTGGCTGTTATTGGCTAGATCTCATCTGCAGTTTTAAGTTCGTTAGGGTATAAAGTTCTGTTTTCTACCGGAAGTGCTCCAAAACCAGAAGTCAAGAAATCAAAGTCGGAATTTGGAAAAAAAATAAGTGTCATTTGATTCGTGTTATATTTTTCAATTTCCAACACAACTGCGATGGTGGACGCATTTTCCGTCATAGTTTATAGGATACTAGTCGTATGGAAGTAGTGTAAGTCAGAACGCTCACGACTGGTTGTTTGTAGGTATTGTAGCGGTTGCGTCTCCGTAGCCTTGGTGGGAGATCATACATTCATAACAACGTGCTTCGAACTCCAAGTGACACGGCGTCGCGATAGCGTCGAAATCGCGTCGTGCTGGTGGAAGAAAGGCCTCAGAGACACATGTCGGAGACGCGGCCGCCACTAACAAGGATTTTAGTACGGGATTATCTTTGAATTTATACAATCAATTTTTAGAACTAAGTGCATATAACTTATTATCTCCTTCCGTTATTGTTTGGTCACAAAGAACAAGTTGCGGTCGTTTTGAAATTATCTGTCGGTTTGCAAAATGAGGGCCTTCTTTAATTGAATTGTTTGTTTTCCTTTTATTGCTTAGCCCAATGCATTGTATTGTAATTCGCTTACAATGCTAGATATTCAAATGAATGAATGTAGTATAGATTATATTATCCTATCTTTGCACTGGTCTATTGTTTTATATTACAACTGTATTACGGACTGCCTTATATCGTCACGGTCTGTTGGGGTCATGGTTGCAATTTCATGTCCACCCATATGTTTCATCATTATTTATATGTATTAAATTATTATATTGATTATATATCTTCAATAATAACACCATAAATAGGGGAAATGAGATATCCGAAGTAATCTTCCTAATTACTGAAACGACTTCATATTTTTCATAATTTTATCCATTTAACCATCGTATCTGGAAGATTTTATGTATATAGTTCTATTAAATTCAGTTTTGTTCACTAGAATTGCTATTGCGAGAATAGTTTTTTCAACCTGTGATAGGGAATAAATAAGTCAAATGAATATAAAAAAAATTGTCTTGTTACTAAAAGTTATAGTTACACTTATCCATTTCGACATGATCACCTTGACGATTGAAGCATTTACCGTAACTTTGTACAAGTTTTCCAATATTTTCTTCATAAAATGTTGCCAGCAATGACTTTAAATGAGTCTTGACGTTGTCTTGAAGCTCTTCTTTTGTTCGGAAGCCCTGCCCTCAGAGCCACTTAAGTTCAGGGAAAAGATGGGGAGTCACTCGGTGCTAGGTCGAGATTGTAAGGCAGGTGATCCAAAAGTCCCAGTGAGCATAATCGATCAGAGCTGGAAGTCCGATCAGTGAATACTAGAATTCCAAAGCTAAATGAATACTGGAGTTGGAGGGATGCTCCTGAGAATTACCGTCTTGAAGCATTGATATACAGTCTGAGAGAAGTAGGGGAATGGGTAAACCATGTACGAGATGATTAGCTTCTACTTTTTTATCTTTGTGGACCGAAACAGGCATATTTTTCTGTCCATAGTGGAAGAAGAATAAGCTCCTATTTTCAGTCTTTTAGATAAAAAATCCAAAGAATCATCATCATTAGGTCTATCAATCAGCCCTTTGCGTCCAATGTTGAAGATAAATCTCATCTTTATCATTCTACCCTTTTACATTTTTACCTTTCAAGATCCAGTTCCCAACCATGCTCTTGACATCACCTATCCAAAGTGTGAAACGTCTTCTTTTTCAAAGCTTATTAGCGCTTTGTCTCTATAAGGTCCATATGTGAAAGTTTACCAATATGTCTGGCCAAAGTATTTTTTGATGACTCAATACCCTTTATGAACAGATTCCAGTTGGGAAGAATGTATGTTTTTCCGGAATTCACCAACTATTATGTTGTTTAGGTCATCAGCCAAAAGGCTGGTTTAAACCTCTAGAGGCTTTACTTACTAAAACAAAGAGTAAGGTGGTTTACAATTGCCTTCTTCACTGAGTGGAAAAGTATGTTTATCAACATGCCAGGCCCTTTGAAAAGCAGCTACGTTCCACCCTGCAAATGACACCTTCACTTCATTCACCACATAATCCGGCTGTATAATGAAATTCATTACTTTCAGAAGAGATAACTCTGACTAGTGTCTTTTACACCTCTAACTCTTCTGTTCTTTAATGGTTCAGTCATATAATTGACTGATCATGTGATAAGAAACAGAACTACTTTTTGTAGTCCTGAAATTAGATCGAGTGCAAATAATTTAATACTTCACGTGCCTAGTATGGGCAAAAAGTATGATAAATTTATGAATTAATTTTAAAAGTATTTATTTCATCAAAAAAAGTATAGAGGAGGCTGTCCAACCATTCGCTTGGAATAGCCAAGGGAATCTGTGTAAAAACTTAAAGCAGGATAGAAAACATTTGATTGCATACTAAACAGTGTTCAATTGATTTTTCTGTGCGATATCATAACCTTGATAATAACCTTTATTCATTATCTATGCTACCAAAAAGAATTTCAACTTTTTGAAAATCAATTCAATATTTATAATGAAGGCTCAAAAGTTCTTTAATTTTACTTCTGTCCTATCAAAACCTACTAATTGTTATACTGGGTAGTATATATATCTTTTATATACTCAGAGTAACTGAAATTTTATGTTAATAGAAAAAAACAAATGTTATCGTACACGTTTTGTATTGAATTGTAGTCTTCTAATTCAGTCATTGAATCCCTTAGGTAAAACCAATTCAGCTGCATTGTGTATTGATTCCCCATGCCTAATCAGTATATTGACCGTTAGACACTAAATTATTAATTAACTGTGTGATAATTATAGAGGGAATTAGGTTAGTATATTATTTTTGGTTAATTAGTGTTTTGTACATCATTGCTGCTCTTAGCGACTGATATAAATAAAAATAACTAATTATTACGGTTTTTGACTACACTGTATTAGTGTTAATGAAATATTCATGATAAATATTGAAGGAGAGATTTAATTAGTTCTTTTATTAAATTATAAATTGTATTTTGGTATCGAAATTTTTTGACATTTGATTTTTTTGAAGGTAGGTGAATGTAAACGAAAATATTTTTTCGGGTACGAAATATAATTTAGACCAGACACAATAGGTTCCTGAGTATGCAAAATATACGGACCGGAAACTATTGTCGGTTCTTATAGCTAATATCCTAAATTATGAAACAATGCATGATGGTACTGGCAGGTGTGATAGTCCCGTTTGATTTTCTACTTATCACCTCACCGCACCTATAGTTATAGTCCGCGGGCCATGTACGGTGCTTAGTTTAGCGTCAGCTAGTGATTTTCTGTATTATTCTCGTCAAAATCTATAAAAATTGTATTTTTTTTAAAGATTGCAGCTTTAGTATGCTTTAACGATAAACGTTTGTATAATCAAAGTTATAAAACATTAAAAAATTACCTACAACTTTTATTTCTAATATTTTTTCTACACAGCTTAGTGTAGCGTCAGTTGGTGATTTTTTTATTTGAAGTTCCTTTAACAACTTGGTCATTTAGTGAATACTGTGGGTTATGGTACTGGAACGGTAGTTTTTGAATTTAATTTCCAGACCCTATCCGGTAATCGAACCCGAGACCATCCGATTTGTAGGCTTGTCTGCTAATGAATACGTGACGGTGATAGCCTCTCCAATAGTAATTTCTCCATTTAAGCAATTAATTTGTAGGAATGAATTTGTACATTATTACTCCTATCATATCCGTCCGTATCTGTTAAGTATTTTAAGTACTTGATAAATTAAGTTGTGCTTTATTTTTTATATTTTTTGTTTTTGTTTAATGTATTTTTTATTGGTACATTCAGTGAATCTGTTAAATCAAGTATTTGATGTTTGATAAAATATTTAAATGCCTCCGTGGCGTAGTGACTAGCGTGCTAGTCTACAAAGCGAAAGATCCCGGTTTTGATTCCCGGCTAGGTTCTTGAAACTTTAACGCGTTAAAATCCACCGTTACAGTAACAAAACGTCAGAAGTCTTTAATAACCAAGCTGTCAATGCGACTTTAAATAATAAAAGTAAAAAAAATTTAAAATAAAATTTGATGTGTGATTTGTGAGTAAAAACATGTAAAGTAACATTCCTTCACAATAATTCTAAAAAGAAAATTTGAAATTATAATTCTAAGTTTAGAAAAAACACATTAAACGTGGAATATTTTTAGGAAAATGAAGTAGGAAGTGTTTTTTGTAGCTGTTGGTTGTACCTATGATGAGTCATAACGACAGAGATGGAAGACTCGTCAACGGACCGTGACGGACAACCACCGCGATTATGCGGTGGTTATAGCCGGAATGATGTCGATGAAGAATCCAGTGAAACAGAGTGAGACAGACTCAGTGAGAGTGATGAAACAAATAAGAGAAGGTCAGTTCGTGTACCTCCATTCATGGAGCCACCACATCTGCCTCAATGTAAAGCTGGGCATACATTGCTTAACCGTTCTTATATCGTACTGGAATCACCTTAAAATTGAAAATTTTGGATAGCAGCGTACGTCAGATTCATTTTATTTTTTATCTCAGTCCTGTTCTACTATCATGACTTCTCTATTCCTTTCAATTTTTTCCGGTCTGCTTCTCTTCTCCAAGTTAAATCCGCTGTACGTTTTGTCATCCGCCCATTTTTGCTATAGTCTACCTCTCTTCTTCTTACCGAACCATGGGTGTTATTGTTCAAATCTAGCTTTCTTCATTTTATCGTTTTATTTTAGAATTGTTGCCAATAAGTTGGTGGTTACCAACATTCTGACAAGACATAATTCATGACAGGAGGAGGAACTTTACCTCCTTCTATCTCTCTTTCTCTTGTTCAGTCTATCTCTAATGTTTCATGGGAGCCGTTCAGGTATACTTAAGCATATTTTTATTTATTGTGTACCCCTTTCCCGTGTAAGAAAAAAATTAGCAAATGTGAGTCGGTCTTCTATTTACTTACGCATGATTGTATGAAATTTTATACGTTAATACCTTTGGCAGAAAAAAGCAGTTGCCAATAAATTACATTATTAACCCTACAAATTTATATGTATAGGCATATATTAAAGGGGTTATGTTATCAAAAAATATATAATGGCTTTAATATTTTGTTGTTTACCGCATTGAACAATAAAACAAGAAATACAGTAATCCTTAGCTTAATTAGGCGTCAACTGAAATTTTTGAAATCATAGAAATCTTCTTCTTCACTTCATGGGTTAGGCAGCACAGCCTGTACCGGAAACCGCCTTCTTCTCGGATGACCAAAACCCCTTTGATCTCATAATTCTTATAATTCATTGCTAATCTAGGCAAACGGACTCCATTCATGCGTTCCAGATGACTACACTAGTTGATTCTGTACGTATTGATCTTCTTCAGACTAAATATTTGCAACTCTTGTCTTATAACGTCACTTCTTAGGTGGTCCTCAAGAGTGCAGCCCTTCACTGCCCCAAGAAATTTCATTTCCACAGCTCTGACTTGGCTTCCTTTTCTGTTTAATAGAACCCATGCTTCGCTGCCATACGAGTAACTGGCGCCGCCATAGTTTTAGAACTTTAGTTCTAATGTTTAGGGGTTTTATTCCAATATGTTTGTACGAGTTTAGATATTGCTTTGACTTGCCTATAAGAATATATAGGAACGAAAGTATTGTTTTTATGTCGATTTTTCGAAATCGGGTTTTCACCGGATATACACGTTTTCAGACCCTTGGACCCCAAAACCATGTTTTTAGCGATTGGTCTATGTGTGTGTGTGAACAAAATATCTCAAGAACGGAACATCATATTAAGTTGAAATTTAAAACTTAAGTTAGGTACCACTAGAGGACCCGACACGAACATTTTCAACAAAATCGGTCAACCGGAAATAGTAGTTTATTCGTGTAATTTTTCACTTTTTTGCGATTTTCTTAAAAACAGCTCCTACGATGTTTTTTTACAAAATCGCCTCATTTACTATATTTATTATGCTCTACATAACGCCATGTCTGCTGAAATTCTTGGGGACGCTGTTCTGTCGAAGAAACAAATGGTTTTTTTTAAGATAGCGGCCTTTATACAGATTTCAGGGCAAAAGTGTATAATAAAAGTTGTAGAATATTTAAAACCTACAACTTTTATTCTATACTTTTTTTTGTATAACGCTTAGTTTTGCGGTAATTAGTGATTTTCTTTCTTGAAAATCTGTAAAAAAATTTAAGATTTCGGTTGGCCAAGTATCTTATTATCAGATGCCATTTCCCGTTCACCTTGGAATACCCTAATCGTTACAGCCTTATGCATTTAACGGCTAAAGTGTACATGATCCAGTTTATAGGACATTAAAAGATCTACAACTTTTATTTTAAGCATTTTACCCTACAGAGCCTAGTTTAGCGTGAAAGAGTGATTTTCCGTATTATTAACCCAAACTGAGGTTGGTTTTCATTTTGCATCATTCACTCATGATTAGGTTGTGTTTTTTGAAATTAATTTTTTGTTTATTACTAATGTTAGGCTATATTGTTCATAATATGCATTGGCAAGAGAAAGTCGTGTTAGTGTTTCACACCACATTTTTTTTACTGCAGTACAAAATAATACTATAGTATATCCTACAGAACCGTGCAGCAGATATACAGAATCTGCGGGTTGAAAATCAGTAAAACGGATGCGTAATCATGTTTCACTTCACCTACGCTTTCAGTCAAAACAACTGGCGACAGACCGGATGTTTTATAATAGGCGTACTTTATGAATTCTTTTTACTGGTACTGTCGTATTTTGTATTTAGTATATGTTAATAAGTATATAGCAAGTTTCACCTGATGAGCAAAGAACATTTTTTGTAACTTGAATGGATCGCGCTACGTTCAATCACAATAATTTTAATACATTTATGTTTTGATGCGCTCCACGGTCCATGGGATATAGTATAGATTCACAGTCGACCAGTGTAAACCCAGCTTAACGCAAGGCACGGATGGCATCTTTGCTCTGGGATCGGATCTAATCTGCCGTCGTTCGTAGATGCAGTGCCGGGCGGAGCCGAGTCAAGCATCTTGCCACAAGCAACACGCAGAAAGGAATGATGGTCGGTTCGTTATTAACTTGCTCTGCAGGTGAACGACACCTTTCTTCACCAGTTTCAACTTGGTTTATTTTGTTAAGATATACGATTCCTTGAATTACATACTGTACACTTCATGTGCTGCTGTAATTTCCTACATAATAAATGTAACGAAATTAATTTCACAATTATTAGTTTCAATTATAGTATCAGTGCTTTATTGTTTATTGAACTATTTATATACATATATATCGTACTTAATTGTTTTTAATTAAATAATTGTAATTAATAATTATAATTATAGGAAAGATAATTTTATGCTTACAATTACATTAATAAAAGCAATTTAATTAATAAATTTATAGCGTATATTTATTTCTCACGAGAATACGAGATGTATTTAGAACGTAACAGGGCATGTTTATTTGTTTTTTATTTGAAAAAAATCTTCTTTTATTACTAGGACTGTATTTTATTTTAATAAAATTGCTTACTACTTTTTGTATGTTTTATCTTTAACTTTAAGACATGACTATTGAACTGTTGCTGATTTTTTAGGACTTAAAAAGACACAAGTTCATTTGTCTGCATCTTGCTCGATTTTTTAGGGATTAATTTATTAAGATTCTTACGTAACTAAATAAGGTTATTTCATGAAATAATTATGGGTGAAAAAGAGTTTAAGAGAAAATGTTAAATTAATATCAAACTAACACCTTTATGGAAAAATCTAACTATTCGAATCGTCATTAAAAGACAGGTAAAATTTTAATGGGCACGTTTCCGAATGAATGGTATAGTTAAGAAACAAAAAGGGAGAATTCTCTTTTATCAAATTAAGGATGAAGATTGTTTAAATCGAGATATACTTAGAAGACGAGTTCGTAAATTTAGATATTTATTCTGTAAAAAAGAAAGAGAGTATGTGTTCTGAAAAAGAAAGAGATGATTTTTGATTGAATAAAAGAAATTCATCGTTCATGGAAATTAGAAAGAAAAGAGGGAAAAAATTGAGTGCGTGGCCTTAATTGTGACACTTAAGAAAAAATAAAAAAAAAGAATTTTAAAGATTATATTATATTGATGTGAAACTTAAGTAAAAAATCCCTTTCATGAGATGGCGTGTCTCATGGCTGGTAGCAATTTAAAAAAAGTCTTACCTTTGAAATGGCAAAAACCATTAGTAATTTATGCACCTACTCTTTAACAGGAATCAAATGACACTATTTTTGTTTCCAAATTTCGTATTTGATTTCTTAACTTCCGGTTTCGGGCCACTTTCGGTCAATACCGGAACTTCAAATCGAATCCAGGTTCATTAACTCTTTCTGTAGATTACGAATCCGAAAACCGTTCGTTGCTATAGTTACTTGAGTCACGAGTTTGCCCTTGTTTGCAACGAGGGGTAAAGGAGGAAAAGCATCAGTGCGCATGCGTGACTGCTTTAATTTCAGTACAATAAACATAACAACTTATACTATACCCAGAGCATATGCAGTATATCGCGGAACCTTTTTAGGTTAACTGTACGAATATAACTGTTTGTTACCGTAAACAGAAATGTTAGTTTCTGGAAAACGTGGGCAGACTATTCACAATGCTGAACGAAATCTAATATGCAGTGTAATAAAATGCTTTGAAGTTGAAGCTAAAAAAATGCCTTTCCCTGCCCCTTAACAAAAGCCATGAGCGAGTGGCTAACTACTGTGATGTTTCTCTTTCCACAATTCGAAAAATAAAGAAGGAAATAAAAGAGTAAAGAAGCTATCTATTCTTCAACAGTTTTGTTGACGCCTGGTAAAAAAAACCGTTAGGTGATACTAGAGAAACTGCTAGTGAAGACGCCGGTGACAGCGATAGTGAAGAAGGTGATTCGTTCGTAGAAAATTTTGTTCCAATGGAATAAGGTAGTTTGGTAATTACAGTAAATCAAACATTTGTAGTCATGTAATTAAGCTATAGGCAATATTATAGGTCACATTTATTTCTTATAAGGTTTATGAAGAAAAATTTTTCTCGGAATAAACCACAGCTTACAAAATGTATGTAGAAACTGCACGGTAGTGAAATGTTCGTGTAGTGTCTGGCTGTTGAGGTTGGCAGCACTGTCATATTTTCACTTCCCTTCCTCACAGCCCATCCATAAGCAAAAGGCAATCTCGTGACTTTAGTATCTATATCTATTATAGTTTCTCATATTGGGTTTTGACGGACGGACAGACATAGGAAAATGATAGATGACATTTTAAAAACTGTCACCAATAAAAAGAAATATAAAATGTATCGTTAAACAAAGTTATATACAAACTCACTTTACAACTGTTCAGACTACGAATTGTATATAAAGGGCAGCTGATTCTATATAAAACAAATCATCGAAATTTTTCGAAGAATATAGAATTTAACAGAACAATCTAGAAAAATAAGTAAAGGAACAATAGAACATTGTACTCTTTTCTGTAAAAATAACAAGCGATCGGTGGTACCAAACAGACAATTAATTAGTGTCAAAATGATGAAGAACACTCACATTCAAGTGACGCAGTGACAATCGCCCAGTTGACGTAAGTCACAATACTATACATTAAACTCTTAAAAAATAGACACAATTAATAAAAATTAATTGATAAAATTCATAAGACGTTTTTCTTCTAACGATTAATATATCCTTATTGCTACATATCTTGATTTTCTGTTAAATTTACTTAGATGGCAGCGCTGTAGCTAATTTTACTTGCAAGTAGGCTACTATATACATAAAACACTTAATAAATGGACAAAATGTGTAAAATTGAATTGACGGAATTTATTAAAAATTTATATAACACACTTTTTCCCGTAACAGGGCGGTGAAGTGTTATTATTTGCACTCGATTTGCTAGTTCCAGGGCTTTAAAAAATAGTTCTGTTTCTTATCAAATGGTCAGCCAATTTAAGAACACAAGCGGTAGAGTTGTAAAGTACTTTAGTCCGAGTTATCTCCTTTGGAAGTAATTAAGTTCACTATACAGCCAGACCCTGAAGTAAAGTTGCCATTTTCAGGGTGGAAAGTAGACTTCTCAAAAGACCTGGTATGCTGATAAGCATACTTTTCCTTTCAGTGAGTAAGGCAATCGTAAACCACTTCACGCTTTATTTTACGTAGTAAAGCCTTTACAGGTTCTAACTAGGCTATCGGCTGATGACCGAAGAACAGAAAAGAGGTAGAGGTGCAAAAGACACTTATCAGAGTTATCTTCTCTGAAAGTAATGAATTTCATTATACAGCCAGACCCTGTTGTGAATGAAGTGAAAGTGTCATTTGCAGAGTGGAAAATATGTGCTTTTCAGAGAGCCCAGCCTGCTGATAAGCATACTTTCCACTCAGTGAGGAAGGCATGATAAACCAGCCTTTCGGCTGATGACCTAAAAAACAACTACAATTTTGATTTGTACAAAATTTTAAAAATCATGTTTAAGATAAAATAAAATTTAAAAAAAATTCAATGGTTTTGTTTTTTCAGTTTTTCCGTGAAACACACATAGTGTCCTTAAAGACAAACATTTTGGGTGATCTTATTTTTTAATTACAATATTCGTACTTTATTAAATAGATTATGTTTACCCTTATTTCCAAAAAAGAACTAAATTATTTTTTTCTGGGATTTCAGTATTCTTTTGATATTTGAGTTATTGAAGATTTATTCGGCATAATTTTGGTTTCTGTTTCTTATCACATGGTCAGCCAATTAAATGATTGAATCATTTAAGAACAGAAAAGAGGTAGAGGTGTAAAAGACACTTATCAGAGTTATCTTCTCTGAAAGTAATGAATTTCATTATACAGCCAGACCCTGTTGTGAATGAAGTGAAAGTGTCATTTGCAGAGTGGAAAATATGTGCTTTTCAGAGGGCCCAGCCTGCTGATAAGCATACTTTCCACTCAGTGAGGAAGGCATGATAAACCAGCCTTTCGGCTGATGACCTTAACAACAACTACAATTTTGATTTGTACGAAATTTTAAAAATCATGTTTAAGATAAAATAAAATTTAAAAAAAATTCAATGGTTTTTTTTCAGTTTTTCCGTGAAAGCTTTAGGGGATATTTTTCAAGGAGAACTTTGGTGTAAAAAATCCAAAGAATAGATTAAATTCTAATTTGGGCGAGTATGCCCTAAGGGAATGACCAAATGGAAAACGGATGACTGAAGACGATTGTAGTCGCGCGATATTACCTGTGCTATTACCGACAATCTTGATACAAGGCTGCCGGTTCATGTCTACCGAACCTCCTCTTTATTTTCCATTTGGTAGTAGGCTAACGTATAATTATTAATTTTTAATAGTACGGAAGATGGATTGGTAATAAATAAAAAAGATTAGTAATTTATTAACTGTCGTCTTTAATGGATGTTTACGGACCAGGTGATCAAAAACGTTTATGACATTTTACCTTCTATTCAAATTTCAACAAAATTAATTCTTCATTATCGTCATCAGTCAGTTTGCGTAGAATGATGGACATAAGGCTCACCCATTATTATCAATTCTTAGTTTTTTTGAGCTTTTTGAATCTATTTGTCTACCATTCTTTTGAAATTGTCGGTCCCTTTGAAATCGTCAGTCTATAATAATAATAATAAGAAAAATAATAATAATTTTATCTTCTTCCTTTTACTATCAAGGATTAGCCATAAGCCTGTTCCGAACTTACAAACAAACAAACAATCTTAATACATGTAAATAAACACGAGACTTCCAACCCGTACAACATCTCGTCTATTGCCATCTTATTCGAGGTCTTCCTACCTCCCTTCTTTAAACTGGAACATATTCCGTAACTTTGAAGGTTATTTTCTCCTCTGGCATCCGTTCTAAATGTTGCGTTCATTGATTGCAGTACTCCTCCACCTTTTCATTCAGACCAAACACCCCCAACTCAGAACTAATTTCCTCGTCATGTATTAGATCCAGCCTCGAGCAGCCTTTCTCCCTTCGTAAAAACTTCATTTCAGCTACTTGAATCCTACTTTCGTGGCATTTCGTGGTAACTAATGACTTACTTACACTAAGAAGGACTGGGGCTGCCATTACCTTATAGAACTTCACTATTGTCAGTTCTAGCTCTGTTACCCAGTGTACTGTTTGTTAATGGTACCACAAATAGCTTTAAATTTATTTATTTTATTTTCGACATCCAAGTCCCTATCAAAAATCTCATCAAATCCCAGATAGTTATAGTGAGACACTTGATATAATACTACATTGTCTAAAACAATCTTCGAACGAGTGGGATACTTCCACCTGGTTTTCATAACCTTTTATTTTTTATTTTTTTATTTTAACATAAATGAAAAAAATTACAATATGTTCAATGTATGAACAATAATTAATACAGCTAAATATTGAAAATTTATTCGTGGATAAGTTACTAACCCACTGATTAGCAACTTAAATGCTAACAAATCACGAACACCACATTCACGCACACACACACAAACACACATCCTTACTCAATCACAAAATAATAATTATTAGATAACATAGTTAAACATAGTGAATACCTTATAGCATACAAGTTGATATAAATTGGAATTAATTATTAATAGCACATTTAAAATCTGTCACTTAAATTTAGAAAATCAGTTCGTTTTAATCTTAAATTGACACGTGAACTATTATAACTTCTATAATTGCGGATAATCTTTATTCCACATATTATAATACATAAAGGCAAAATAGGCTAATCAGTATGCAAATACCTAAATTAAATTATATAAAATGTGGAAGTATGTATCTCTTCTAGCAAAATAGAGGATACCAGCCATCAAAACACAATGGTAAAGATGAAAATAATTTATAGGCAATATTTTTATAGAAATATGTACTGAAATATGTTGTTGTTTAGGTCAACAGCCGAAAAGCTGGTTTGAACCTCTTGAGGTTTTACTAAGTAAAAACAAGGAGTGAGGTTTATTGCCTTTCTTACTGAGTTGAAAGAGTATGCTTATCAGTATGCCAGGCCCTCCGAAAAGAGCACCCACTTTTCACCCTGCAAATGATACCTTTACTTCATTCACCACAGGGTCTAGCTGTATAATGAAATTCATTACTCTCAGATGAGATAACTCTCACTATTGTCTTTTACACCTCTACCTCATCTGTTCTTAAATAGTTCAGTCATATAATTGGCTGACTATGTGATAAGAAACAGAACTATTTTTTGTAGCCCTGGAACCAACAGATCGAGTGCAATTAATTCAACACTCCACCTGCCTGTTGTGGAAAAATATAACAAAAGAATAAAATATGAATTACAATAATTTTCGACCGTAAAGTAGAAAAACTAATTAAAAGTAACTATAGAAATACAAACACCAATTATAGTATTAAGATGAACTGAAGTCCCCTAGCCGTGGGAGTGAGAGAATACATAACGCTCTCACTTGCACAACCCATACGCGTCGTTCCAATAACATTGTACAATTTTACTCATTGTTGTGAGCAAGCGTTTATGCACGCTGTAAACTAACAAGCAAGATAACGACTGTAGTATGTTTTCAGATCTGGATTCTAACGGTAACGACCTTTGGGCGCATGCGTAGTTATGCCACATATCTCCTTCTCACTCGCTCGGCTATGTAACATAAATTCATCTGATGACTGTACATGTCTTGCACATACTAAAAAACCAAAATTTAAATAAACCAATATCAGAAAAATGTCTCTGTACCCTTGACCGTGGACTGCTCGAATGGCAAATGTAGAGGTTCTCAGGAGAATGAAGAAAGATATAGAAATCATTTCCACCATTAAGTGTAGGAAACTCCAATATTTGGGACGTATGCGGAGTTAATTCAAGATATACGTTACTACAAACCACTCTACAGGGAAAAGTATATGGAAAACGAGGATCTGACAGAAGAAAGAAGGTTGTCTTGGCTTCGAAATCTGAGAACTTGGTTTGGAAAAAGCTCAAAAGAGCTATTTCGCAGAGCAACGAGCATCGTGAAATTTGTAATGATAGTCCCCAACATTCGGAACGGATAGATACCTGAAGAAGAAAATGCACAGGCTGTATGTACTGCATTAAATATTTCTATAAACTTAATCGTGAATGTTTAATTACCAGGAAATACAGGATAAAATATTACGGTACTTTTTAAACACCTTATATCAACGAAAGAGGAGTAATAAATAAATATTTATGAAATAAACTAAACTACTTCCTTTCCTATCATTAAAAAATATTATACATAAATGTGTATGTCTACATTTACAAGTATTATATTCATCCGTTCCTTAACCAAGGGTAATAAATATTCCAACCTTAAGGCAACAACATCTATGTACTTGTAGATTGAAATGATTCAAGTTTGTTGAGAAAATGAAATTCAAAACCGTGTTTTCAATTTTTGCTTTTGTTTTTCAATTTACTACTCCACCCTCCTCGTTGATATTCAATCTTAAAAGATGCGAATAATTTTGCTTAATTCTAATCTATTGTTAATAATAGCATTAATGTAAACGGATTGTAAAAACGATTGGAAACTAAATTGCAAAGGTAATTTTTCAATTTTTATTTTAATATATTCAAGTATTATTAATTCATAAATTATTTATTGTTGTAATTTTGATCAAACTTGCTCATGAATTTGGTTCAAGATTTTTTTTTTTAGCTTTTACTTGTTATCGGGAACTGTACATTATTGACAATTACCCAATTTGATCGCTACTTTGCTGTATTATTTGACGTGATTTAGTCATGAGTTTGAACAGGGACCCCCAGTAGAGTTTGTTCACGGATGGCTGTCAGCTGGTCACCATACAAAGTCGCTTGCCCAACCGGTGTTACTTAACAAATAATAGCGACTTACTACCAGCTGACTGACTGGGCTGGCCTGGAGGCCCGGTTCAAGATTATTTGAAAAATAATACTTTCCTGAAATAAAAATTTTAAATGGAATATAAATTTAAACATATTTCGTTTGTCTATTTGTTTAATTACGTAAAGTTTGTTTAATCGCTGTTTTATTTCCAAAAAGTTTTAGATGAATATATCAGGAAACTGACACGAACATTGTTATCAAAATCGGTTAACCGGAAGTAGTTGTAGTTCGTGCGATTTTTCTTTTTTTTGCAATTTTTTCAAAGCAGCTTTTTTAAAAAAATCGTATTTACTACTTTTTTATGCTTTACAAGATAGGGTAAGCACCATGTCTTCTGAAATTCTTGGGAGGCTGTCCTCTCGTGGTAAAAATTATTTTTTTAAAAATTGGGCTCTTAATATGTATTTTAGGACAAAGGTGTTCTTAATTGGAGTTGCAGAACTTTTAAAAAACTACAACTTTATTTTAAGCGTTTTTTGTACTACGCTTAGATAGCGGCAATTAGTTATTTTCTGAATTTTTCTCATCAAAATCGGTAAAAAATGGGGTTTTCTGCGACCTTAGTATGCATTTTACTACTAAATGGTCTTCTTCTTTTTCTTCTTACTATCAAGAATTAGGCATAAGCCTAATTTTATTCAATTTTTAGGCATAAGTTTTTTTTATACAAAAGGAACATTTTCTCAAAAACGGTTAGAGATATCGATTTGAGATTTTCAGGTTACATTCATTGCAAAAGAAAACACATTTTGACATTGCAGTTTAACAAAACACTGGCTCAAACAGATTTTATATATACAAATATGTTATTTTTTGGAAATTATTGACATTGCCAAAGAAAAAATGTTTTTCTGATGAACTAAAAGGTAATTTAACAAACCCTGATGTTATAATGTGTATCAAGGTCCAATAAATCTGTGTACAAAATTCAGCCAATTGTCTCTGTCACAGGCTGAGAAAATGTTCCTTATGTTAGTATGGAGAAACGAGGACCGGGTCCCCTTAAATGAATAAACGCAGAAAACAACAGGATTTAATTTGCTGTAGTGTTTAAATTTTTCCGATCGGTCGTTTTTGAAATAGAGCTCTTCAAATACAACGGACTTCTTTCCTTCAAACGTCAAACGATAGGTTTGAAGTGTTGAATATCTTCGAAGTATGAAGTAGATCTGTTTGCGAAGTGACCATCGCTACTGGCTTATATATGAGGAATTCCCTGGTTCGATTCCCGGTCAGGTCTGGCATTTTTCGTTGATCATATTTTATCTTTCACCCTTGATCTTCTGCATTAGCATTAATGTTAGAAACAGTTGGACTAGAACCAAAAAAAGCAAAATACAAAGTTTCAATTTAGACATCAATGGTAATTTTAAGATCTGGTTCAATGGCCTATAACTTCTGTCGAAGGAAATACTGATTTTGTACGCTCAAAATAATTTATCTGTAACCGCTTAATATTCTTTTTTATTATAACGGATATTTCATAAACATTAAAGAGGAAAAACAAAACAAAGTATAGAAGTAATTTTATAACGTTAAAATAATAAAAAATGATATTTTTGAAAAAATTAATATTACTCTGTCAATTAGTTGTTCTTTCATCTTTATCAATGTTTTCTTATTCAACTGTTAAAATAAAAAATAAAAAAAGTTTTCGTTCATTGAGTGTCCAGTTGGCAAGTTCATTAGAATTTGTTTTTAATTTTTAAATCTTCTTTCAGTGGTTGGATGAATGCCAAGTTAAAATTATTTACTACACCATATTAGTAATGTAATGTTACAATATTTAAAACAACATTCTAGTTACTGGGTGTGTAGAAAGTAATAAATACAAATGTTTTGTTTCGTATTTTTAATTCAAAAAACTTTATGTATAAATTTGAAATCCCTCACTGACTGAGTCATTCAGTGATCTTTAATTTACCGATCATCTCGAAAACTGAATGTTGGCACATTTGTTCGCTTGGGACTAAATAGAAAAACCAAAAAATTGCATTTGGATTATTTGTGCCTAAAGAGTTGAAAATAGATAGACGAGGCCTATCCAAACCAGTTGTTGTTTTTATGTCATCAACCGAAAGACTGGTTTGAACCTCTAGAGGCATTACTAAGTAAAACGAAGAGTAAGGTGGTTTACCATTACCTTCCTCACTGAGTGGAAAAGTATACTTATCATACCACGCCAGGCCCTCCGAATAGCATCTATTTTCTACCCTGCAAATGACACCTCCACTTCATTCACCACTGGGTCTGGCTGTATAATGAAATTCATAATTCTGACTAATATCTTATACACTACTACCTCTTTTGTTCTTAAATGCTTCAATCACATAATTGGCTGACCATGTAATAAGAAACCGAACAATTTTTCGTAGCCCTGGAACTAGCAGATAAAGTGCAAATAATTTAACATTTCACCTACCTGTTATGGGCATATCCAAACCAGAACTTTATTATTTATATCTTCGTGAAAAGCTGTTTTCAATTCTCTTGTATTGTAATGAGGTTTTAATTTTGAACAATGATAACATAAAACGACTTGCAATGTTCGAAATGTGGTGTTACAGAAGGCTGTTCAAACCAAAGCCAAGGTTCCTTAGAGATTTGGATATAATAAACAGATTTCCTTAAAGTCATAACAAATTATTTATTGACTGGATTAATATAAAAATTACAATGAATTATTAAACTTAGATTATTAACAAATTACAATCGGTTTACTTAAATTAAATTAATTACAAAAACGTAAAGTTTAAACTGACTTAACAATTATTGCAATAATTGTATATTTAACAATTATTTTTTAGCTACAATTCAATATTTACACTGCTCATACCTTTTCTTAACTTACTATGTATTCTCACTAACAGCACTCCATATGACTAGTTTAACTGATTGAATTCAATTAACTGACCGACAAAAGGAACTAGCTCTTTTTATACCCTCTTACGCTTGGAGAAAGGAAAGAATGATGAGGTAGTAAACACATAAAAGTAATACAAAGGCTTTCTTCCGAATTCTGGAAGCAATAATTAATTAAAGGGTAGGTTGTACGAGAAAGAACGAAATAAAGGATTCTGAGAAATTTTGTAAACAAATTATATAAGGGTATATAGGTATACTTATAGAAAAATTAGAAAACACTAGAAATTGTATACAACTCGATTACAAAAGAGTACAAGAAATGACCGTAAGGCTACGGCCGCACTGCAAGAAGTAAGGGTCGAGGCAATTGTTGATGAAGAGGCAAGAGTCTAGTGGCAAGATTAATTATTATGGCCGGACTGCAAAAGGGAGGTTGCACATTGCAACTTGCTCAGTCGAGTTCAGACAGAAGCTACGACGTCATGTCTATATTTGTGCTAGGAGTTAATGTTGTGGAAAGTTTAAATTAAAAATTAGGTGACAATTTTGTACAAATGAATTTGTACCCTATATACCTGTAGTGAAGTTTTCGGCGAATTTTATCGCTTGTACAAAGATGCTCGTTTGTACTGTCACCAGATGGCGACAATAAGTGGCAAACCTTATTTGTTTTGTGGCCCTGAAAAGGGCCGTTTAAGCGGTGGTCGTCTTGGAGAGGCGTCGGTCGTAGTCGTCGTGGTGGTCGGAGAGCTGGGCGACACGGCGTGTCGTCGTCCAGCGGAGGTCATCTTCTTCCCTCGCAGTAGTGCGTCGATGGCTGCTTCGTCGGGTCTGGTGGGCGTAAGGCTCGGTCGAGGGACCGCTGTGGGCATCGCTCGCGTAAGCGGGCGATGACGGTCCGGTCGACGGCTTACGGTGACGGGTCGGCGAGCGGAATCATCATCTTCTCTCTTGCGGGGTCGTCGATTAGTCTTCGCTGGAGTCCGGCAGCCGTGTGCCGTGGTGGACGTCTTGCCGATGCTGTAGACTGGTGGAAGTGAATCTCTCTGTGTCTGGATCGGAATTGAATCCCTCGGATCAGTGCAGCGCTCTTTATATAGTCGCCGAGAGCGCTGTGGTAGAGAGCGGCTACTGGCTTGGCCTTGAGGATAAAGGCCTCTGTCGGTGGGGAGCCGAAAGGTTTGTCGGTATGCCGTCAAAGGGCCTACCGCGCCGACAAAGGCCGGAAGAAGTATTGAAGGCCGGCTACACAGTAAATGATTAATTAGAAGGGGTGGCGGTGACAGTACGATAGTAAATTTGTGATTATTTGATAATGAGAAAGAGAAACGTTCGATATTCTTAAAAAGATGTTACTCAAGTCACTTAAGAATCACTAATCACAGTACAGCCAACAGGTAGTAAACAATAGCTTCGACACCTACTGAACCGACAAGTTGGTTAGCTAGGATGCACGCCCGGATTCAAAAAGTGCTAGGTGGCCATAACATTACACGTGTTGGTTTGGTTGTAAGTAGAAGAAGCATCCGGGCGTCATTTCCACCTTGCCTCGACATTTTCCTCTTGCATTGCGGTCGTAGCTAAAGAGCCGATTATCATATTCTAAATAATACACCACCACTGTAGCCCTTCGCAAGTAGCAATGCTAGTCACATAACAATACACTTTTCATAAAATACCAGGTCTCACCTAATTATCTTACCTTAACAATTTCCAGGTTAATGTTACAATATTTATAACATTTTTTAGTTATCATTTTATAATGTTCTACTATTCAATTGTATTACCGTCCGTAGTTGCTACTTACCTTACGTTAATGCAACTTCGATAAAATCATAAAAATAAAGACAGTGTAAAAAGACAACGTATTGTAAATAATATTTTTTTAATTGACTGAAGTTGTAGTGAAGTGAGCATTTTATTTTTATTAACAAGAATTGTGTAATAAATGTGACTAACGTTTAATTTTTTTCAAGTACCTACAACTGTTGTTTGTTGTAACAGAAAAAATATTTTAAAACAAAACACCGACTGAGAAAATCCATGTTTAATTTATGTCAGCTCTTTGTTTTAGTCCTAGGTATGTTAACATAAATTTTAATTCTATTTTACGAGCATGTTCTATTGTTACTTCATGTGACATTATATTTATATTTATATTTATATTTTTCTTCTAGACATGACAAAATGGTTGTGGTATTCTCCATTTTTTTACAGCTAAGGTTGTTCGTGAAATGAAAACAAATTTTCTGGTACAGATACTGAATTCCATGATTTCTTTTCTAATCTTCCTTCAATTTTTTATTCTAATAATTTTCACAATTTTACTACAGATCAAATGACGAAATAATGATATAATTTGCAAGTTGTTCGAATTTCGGGTTTCAAAGAAAAAGTTACTTTGGATAATTAACGACAGCTTCGTAAAAACTTGAGTTTTGAATTTAGGATTTTGCAGAGCCCTTTAGAGAGAACTGTTATTCATTCTCCTGAAATTTGGCGAGGATCGGACCATGTGTTCTGATTTTACATGACTTCAAAGTAGGACTTCGGGAAATTAGGGTAAAAAACGGGCACTTTTTTGTTCAAATCGCAATAACACAACTTAAAACCGTTTCAAAAATTTGGCCTATCGTGTAGTTAACGAAGATTTAAACAAGCTAAATTTTTATGTTACGTACATTAATATCCGATTGGCCGTTTTCCGAGAACTTGCTTTCAAACTCGAGTCTTTATAATTTTGAAGCGGATATAGTTGTTCGTACGCAGAAGAAAGACAGTTTATCTTTATAGTTTATCCTTTTGTCACCGGATTGTGACATTAAGTGGCGAGTTGAAACCTTTACATTTTGGTGGCCCTGAAAAGGGCCGTTTAAGCGGTGGTCGTCTTGATAAGAAGCGTCGGTCGTAGTCGTCGTGGCGGTCGAAGAGCTGGGTGACACGGCTTGTCGTCGTCCAGCGGAGGTCATCTTCTTCCCTCGCAGAAGTGCGTCGATGGCTGCTTCATCGGGTCCGGTGGGCGTAAGGCTCGGTCGAGGCACCGCTGTGGGCATCGTTCGCGGCAGCGGGCGATGACGGTCCGGTCGACGACTTACGGTGACGGGTCAGCGAGCGGAAGCATCATCTTCTCTCTTGCGGGGTTGTCGATTAGTCTTCGCTGGAGTCCGGTGGCCGTGCGCCGATGGTGGACGTCTTGTCTGCTGTCTGGATCGGAATCTCTTGGCTCAGTGTAGCGCTCTTTATATAGTTGCCGAGAGCGCTGTTGTAGAGGGCGGTTATTGGTATGGCGTTGAAGACAAAGACCTCTGTCGGTACGCCGCCACAAGCCTACCACCCCTCTCGGAACTATTGGCGGCTCTCTCTGTCGTTACATCGGAAGCTTTGTTAGCCGGCACCACAGTACCTAATCAAAGGAGGCTACAGTGACACTTTCTTTGATCCTCCAATGTGTACTTGGATTAATAATCCTTTATTGGAAAGTTCCAGTTTCTATTCCTGAGTAACGTAATATACTTATTAAATAATTTATAATATAAAAATAATATGGTGAAATTACTTTAGGAATACCCTGTTGAATCAAAATCCCATAAGTCACGAAGTAATGAGTACATTACATCTTAGTCATTACTTTATTACATTACTGTAAAACATTATAAGATATTGGTGTATCTGACGGCAAGGCTGTTTAAATTCAATGCACTTTAAATCAGTGTCGTTTTATATTAATAATTATACACTTTTACACGAAGGTACATTAGTGTATATTACACATTATCTGAATTATGAGTACAAGTTATTATTAATTTCACGTGTCTCTAGTTATTTATAATATCATATTTTGTGTAAATAATATCCTCCTTACAGAACCAACATTTTATGTTCTGTCCTGTTGATAAGTATTACACATTTATATTAATATAACAAACATTGTTTCCATTTTTTTATTATTTTATGTTGTATATTTTAAATAATTTCATTGATGATTTTAATATTTGTTAAGCTTTGTTATTTTCTTCCCTTTAGTAAAAATTCGCACGTGTAATGGCTACCAGCGATACCATTCTCTTTCCGTTTCTTATTCATAAATATTTAATTTTACTGAAACATTTTGAAGACTACTAGCCAACTATTTTTATCTTATTTTATTGTTACGTAACGTGCTCGCCTCTTATCATGCGGTTTATGGTTCGATTCCTATTCAGGCACGGCATATTTTCATACGTTACAAAAAAATCATTTCATCCTTCACCGTCTATATTAGCAGTAATTGCAGAACAGTCGGACGTTAAACCCCTCAAAAAAAGCCAACTATTTTTAACTTTCACCTGCCCTTTCTCTTGGATATAAAATTGGGACGGGAACGTATTGTTTTCATGTCATTTTTTCAAAATTGAGTTTCAACGGAATTATGCGTTTTCAGGCCTTTTGGACCTAAAACGGATGTTTTTACCAATTGGTCTGTGTGTGAACAAAATATCTCAATAACGGAATGTCGTTTTACCACTAGGGGACCAGACACGAACATTTTCATCGAAATCGGTCGACCGGAAGTAATAGTTTATTTATGCGATTGTTTTTAAATCGCCTCATTTGCTTAATTTTTATGCTTTACATGATAAAGTAAACGCCATATATGCTGAAATTTTTGGAAGGGTGTGCTCGTGCTCTCGTGGTAAAAAGTGATTTTTTTTAAAGATTGCGGTCTTAATAAGTAGTTTAGCGCAAAATCATAGTATATATAATTAAAGTTGTAGGAAATTAAAAAAAAAACCTATAATTTTTGTCATACTTTCATTCTACATCACTAGTTTAGCGTAAACTAGTGATTTTTTGTATTTTGCTCATGAAAATCTGTAAAACATGAAATTTTTAAAGATTGCAGCGTTAGTATGCAATTTACGACAGATTTTTATATAGAAGTTATAGCGAGTTAAAAAGCCCTACAACTTTTATTAATTTCAAGTTTTTTTTTCTTACAGAGCCTAGTTTAGCATCAGTTAGTGATTTGCCGTATTATTAAGTGCTGTAGAGGTTGATTTTCATTTTACGTCATTCATTAATTATTAAAATTAGGTTATGTTTTTAATTTTACATTATTTACATTGGAAAGAGAAAGTCTTGTGAGTGTTTTACACGATTCTTTTTACTATGTGCTACATGTCTGATGTACAACCTCCAAACTGGAGGGCAAGGGTCTGTTACGGTTACCGTAGGCCTACCTTAAACGAGAGGCTCCAGTTTTAAGATGTCAAGATACTTGTCCTCACCCTTCTTTTTCCAGGATTTTCCGGAACCATAACAGATAAAATATCATGTGAACGTTACTTAAATTTTCTTTTGGTTGGCACCATTTTTGCTGCTTCCCCTCAAAGTTACCATATAGTCAGTTTTACCTTAATTCATAGGCATAGTTAACTCGTCAGCTATTTTTTGAGAAACCCATGTATTATGGGGTTATAGTATGGGGTCATTCAGATTGTAAAGGGAAGCTGTTTACTGATATATCTAAGAAACTAGACAATTAGGTCGGCCCGTTGATGTGATATGAGTTCAACTGTACTCTATACCAGGAGTTTTGGGTTCGATTCCCGATTAGATCTGATAATTTTTAATCAATGAATTTTATCTGTCTTTCTTCATCGTCTACATTAATAGTAATGTGCAAAACAGTCGGACGTAAAACAAAATATCAGCGTGAACAGAAGGAAATAGAAGGATATTTAACAGATTCTTCAAAGAAAAATCCCTAACAAAGCACTGAAATACTTCCTGAGCGAAATAGAGATGTGGGATGGCTTTGGAGGAGTCTGTTTTTTGATTGGTGGAATCAGAACAGGCATGTTTGCCTACACACGGTGGAAGAAGTACTCAAAAATGTTCAAGTAAAATTCGTGCTACTTTTATTTTCCTTAATTAATTACATTTTTTTAATATTTATGATTTGAACCCGTAGATTTATCATAGGGTCATAAAAATCGGTCTAAGAGGGTTTTTTTGAAATTTATTTGTTTTTTAGTTAAAATAGAACGCAGAATCTGACTTAGAATGAATAACGAAAGTACTAGTATAGTGTTATGAATAATACAGGAAAAGATATTTACAATGAAATGAAAATATTGCAGCGTATTTCATCGTATGAATGTTAGCATTTATTGTCTTGAATGTACAATTCTACACTACAATTCCTTTGTAATATTCTTGCCTAAAAACAACATAAAACTTGTTTATTTATGTAAGGACTGCGGCATAGTGAAATGAAATGAAAATAATAAACAGAATTCAGTCTTTTAAATCTGTCTTTACCCCTTTGGTTCTTCCATCTGTTCTTCTCTACCGCCATCCTACATTCTGCAGTATAACTGCTACGATTTTGTATACTGTGTATAAGCTACATGAATAAACATTTTATTATATAATTCACAAAAATTTTGGCACAGAACGTTGCCAGCAGATCTGTTTTAAGTATTAATGCAACAACAGAAGGCGTAAGGCTAGGAGCACACTAGCCGTCTGACCTTTGTTGAAATATACTCGTACTTGATACTGGGTTGGGTGTATCATTTGAATTACCTTAAGTACCTCGACTTATATCAATTATTCGAGGTACTTAGGGTAATGAGACCTCAACTTGGTGATTTGTTAATTCGGAGGATTTGTTTATAGTTTATTTTAAAAACTGATTGTTATTATAAAAAAAAAAACATATGACATTACTAATTTTATTTGATAGTATCAACACTCCAATTCGCTGCGCTTTATGGTAAACTAAACTTAAAGCGTTTAACTTCTTTAACAATCTTATATGTTAAAAGCAAAACACGATGTACAAATGAAATCGTACTGGAAACAGGAAATTTGTTGACATTTTTTAGTTATTTATGTAGTTTTTACAAATATAGGGTAATGCTTTTCACCGTTAATGAACTCTGTTGTTCCACGCATTTAAACCAATCAGAATGTTTTCCAGCGTTGTCAGATTGTACAAATGTATCAGCCTGATAAAAATTTTGCGCGCATGCGTATACGAGCCACAGTAGTTTACTCGTATCTTGCATCTCGTACTGAACTCATCGATTATAGAGCGCGTTAAAATGCAATACTTTATAATATAATCTGTCGGTTGTATGTTCATAGGTTATAATTATTATTGAAAGACAAAAACAAATGACTGACGAAATATATAACAGAGCTACGAGAGCAAGTGTTGGTAACGTTGTTGGTAAGTCATTGGCTAGTTATGAAGTAAGTAGGAGGCAGTGTACTTTCAGAGCTCATGATTGCTGGAAAATAGTATAGTACGTGTGAATTGAACGTAATAGTAATGGACAGGCAGGCGCCTTTGGTCCCCTCGTTTTCCGTTTACCTCCTCCGAGTACAAGTGATCTACATTACGTAGCCATGTGTCACATCACATTCTGTACTATTCATTAAATTGCTAGTATGAGTCCAACTTCTTTTTATTGTTTATAATATCAATTATCATTAGCGTAATGTTTGTTTTGTAGTCTCAGCGGTAATCGTCTGCTAGTGTGCACCTACCTAAGAAATAAGATTAAGGAACGGTTAAATTAAAAAGAGATAGTGTTTAAAAAAATATCTTACAGGAAGAATATTACGAAGAACGGCAGTTTTAATATTTTTGATGCCAACTTTTATACTACAAGCATTTGCAATTTACGCGTGATATTTGACAGTAAATAACAAAACGTTGGCTGATCGTAAACATATTTTAATCTATTTTATTCAGTCAATAAAATTTAAGTTTTATTGCAATTTGTTTATTCAGATTTTAACTAGGAGTTTCTAGTGGCTGGGTTATATTGTTTGGTAAATTTAATTTATTGTGAAATGATTTTGTGTTCTTTTAATAACTTTTTAAGATTTTTATATTGAAATTTCTATACGCGCTTTATTCTCGGGCTTATTTCCAAGATTATTGGTTGAGAGTACCTTCTAAACATCTGTTCGATCAGAACTAACTTATGAAAATTGTTTTTTGAATAACCTTCAATAATCAAGAACTTTTAGATTCCTTGACAAATTATCAGTTATATACTGAATTAAGTTTATATAAATTATGTTTTGTTAATTGGGAAAACTTAAAAATATATTTATGACAAATTTAACATTGTTCATAATAGGCAGGTGGAGTGTTAAATTATTTACGCTATAAAAAAATTAGATATAATTAAAAACGAACTAATTCATAAGATTAGCTTAGTTCCTTTACCGGACAATCCATTCGGAAGGCTAAATACAGCTTGGAAAAGAGATTTGTTGTTAACCTAATAAAAAAAATTCAGATAACTGCAAATTCTATGCAGGCAGGGTGATTCTAAATTATGGCAAAATAATTTGTTACATGATTGTAGAGCTAAAAAAATGTCATATAAAGATGTCCGCAAACGCTTTATTAAGGAATTACAGATAGCGAAAAATTTCGCCGCAATTTCAGTTCTTCTGGTGAAATACAGTGATACAGAATTTTTTGGGGGCTACTTTTTGTGACAAATATGGTGGATTTATAAGGAAAATTACGTAAAAAAATCGAATAAAACCAGTCTGGAAGCTATAGTGTTTGCAGTTTTTGAGAAAACTGATGAAATATGCAAAAATTCTTAGTAGAAAAATACAGTATTCTACGTTTGATGCCCAATATATTTTTTAAACTGCCCATAACAGACAGGTGGAGTGTTAAATTTTTTACACTCTATCTGTTCGTTGCAGGGCTAAAATAAATAGTTCTGTTTCTTATCACATGGTCAGCCAATTAAATGACTGAATCATTTAAGAACGAAGAGGTATAGGTGTAAGAGGCATTAATCAGAGTTATAATTAATCTGAAAGTAATAAATTTCGTTATACAGCCAGACCCTGTGGTGAATGAAGTAAAGGGGTTATTTGTAGGGAAGAAAATATGTTATTTTCAGTGTGCCCGGCATGGTGATAAGCGTACTTTGTTTTATTTAATAGATGATGGATTTGGATCAGAACTCTAAAATGTTTGTAACGATCATTGATTTTATCGTTGGTCTGTGTTTTTTAATTTTTACTTTCTCCTGCTTATATGAATATATAGGAAGGAATGTATTGTTTTTATGTCGATTTTTCTAAATCGAGTTTTCACCGGATCTACACGTTTTCAGACCCCCTGAACCCAAAAAAACATGTTTTTAGCGATTGGTCTGTGTGCGCGCGCGCGCGCGTGTGTGTGTGAATTGAATATCTCAAGAACGGAACATCATAGTAACTTGAAACTTAAGTTACAGACCACTACCGGACCCGTCACGAAAATTTTCATCAAAATCAGTCAACCGGAAGTAGTAATTCGTGTAATTTTTCACTTTTTTGCGATTTTCTCAAAAACGGCTCCTACGATTTTTTTTAAAATCGCCTCTTTTGCTAACTTTTTTTATCCTCTACAAGATAAGGTAGGCGTCATGTCTGTTGAAGTTCTTGGAGAGTCTGTTTTCACGTAAAAAAATTGTATTTTTAAGATTGCGGCTTTATGATGCATTTTAGCGCAAAAATGTAGCTATATAATAAAAGTTGTAGACAATTTAAAATCCTACAACTTTTATTTCAGTTTTTTGTATAACGCGTAGTTTAGCGGTAATTAGCGATTTTCTGTTTTTTCTTACGCAAACGTGTAAAAAAATCGATTTTTTTTAAATTTCAGCCTTAGTATGCATTTTACGACAAAAGTGTACATAATGTTTTATAGGAAATTAAAAGATCTACAATTTTAATAAGAGCATTTTTCTCTACAGAAAGCGTGAAAGAGTGATTTTCCGTATTTTTGGGCCAAACTGAGGTTGATTTTCATTTTGCGTTTTTCACTCACGATTAAACTAAAATTATGTTTATTGAGGTTAGTTTATTTGTTTGTTCTAATGTTAGATTATATTGTTCATTATTTTCATTGGCAAGAGCAATTCATGTGAGTGTTTCACACCAGGTTTTTTTTATAATTGCTGTGAAGTTTTACAAAAAAATGATGAGATACGTAAATGTTATTTAATGTAGAAAAGTCAAGCATAACATAAAAAGTTGAACCGGAAAAGGAAGGATAAATCACAACCAAATATGACAGTAATAGCGGGCATATTAAGGTAAGGTGGTGGCGAAGAGGCGAATATGGTTAGGTATGGGGAAGTTATGGACAAAGAGAGGAGAGTGGTTTTTGGATGGGAGGAAGAGGCAAATGCCAAACAGATGTTTGTTGAGACAGAAAAATGAATATATATATATATATACATATATATATATATATATATATATATATATATATATATATATATATATATATATATATATATTAAGAGATAATGTACATTTTGCTTTGCGTGGGTATTCGTTCCAAATCACGCATCATCTGATGGGGTGTAATATTAAAAATATGACGTCCTAGAAAAAAGCTCATGCTATGTCACGGTAATTGAATACATTCTATCATTTTATTGTAAACAGTTACACCTGTCATATTTCACTACATTCTTTCACGAACAAGAGGCCATGTCCTACTATTATTACATTCCGAATATAGAAATTGGTTGGAATAATATTTAACCGCGTTCTTTTACCGAATTGGAAATACATTTGGAATGTATTATTACATTTAATATTGAACGAATTCCATTTGACAATTTGTAACCAAGACGAAATGATGCTGGAGATTCTTCTCCAATGAATGAAAATCATTGAAAGACAAGAAATTGGGTGTCTATAAAAAAAAAAATAGAAACAAACGAAAATTAATTTTTATGTCATTGTTTATAAAAATATGGTGTATATGTTGGGTTCAGTGAGCCTAAAAGTTTATTTCCGGTGAAAAAGCGACATGAAAACAACATTTTCTTTCCCTTTGTATTCATACGAGTATAAAGCCAGAGAACGTAAAAAACTAACTTTCTTCAAATGAGTGTAAGAAATTCAATAGCATATGTGGAATGCCGAGTGCATTCAGTCTTAGACTAAATATACAGTGATTTTCTTCTTCTTCCTGTCATGGATTAGGCCGTTCAACCTGTTCCGACTTCTTTGCCCACCTATTTTGCGGTCTACCTACATCTCTTCGCCGGCCGCATTGGCGAAGTTGGTAACGTGCTCGCCTCTCATCATGCGGTCTTGGGTTCGAATCCCATTCAGACACAGCATTTTTCATACGTTACAAAAAATCATTTCATCATTCACCGTCTGCATTAGCAATAATTGCAGAACAGTCGGACGTTAAACAAAAAAAAAAATACATCTCTTCGTCCAGCAGGAATGTAGCCTAATGCCCGTTTCGCCCAACTATCTTTACTCATGCGTATTAAATGTTCCTCCCACTTTTCTCAGTATTAGTCAACTGTTCCTTATTTAACATTTAAATGGGCTCGGATTTAATAATTTTTAATGTGATCGCTCAAATTACACTCCTGAACTCTTCTCAAGAACCGCTTTTCCACCGCCTGTATCTGACGTTCATCCTTCTTCCCAAGTATCCAGGACTCGCTACCGTACAGCAGTACTGGAACAGCCAGAGTCTTGTCAACCTTCAACTGGGTACCTTTCCGAACTCTTACCCAGTGACCGCGATATTGTCCCACATTTATATACCGAAGACGATTCAGTGTGTCAATCATGTCTGCATTTCTAGCGTATGTTAAATTACATCCCAGGTATTTAAAATTCGGTGCTTGCTTTATCAGACACCCATTGCAACTATTTTTGTTCGTACGGGATTTTCCTCCCAGAAAGCCATCGATTTCGACTTTGCAAAGGATATATCAAAGTACAGTAATTGAATCGGTCATTTCAGAAAGCCCATAAATTAAACAAAACTAATTTTTGGATAGATAAAAAAAACTGATAATTTATAGCTACTACGTTTCAATAAAAAAAAACAATATTAAAAAATATAATTTGTTCAGAGAGCTGTTCCCTTTAATGTAAAAATATATATACTTTAGTATTTTTAAAGTTAAGCCACTTGTTTAAAAAAAGTTGAAAATTTTGACTTAGTGTTTCAGAAATAAATTGAAATAAAATGCTAACTTACGTTGTTTCTTGTTTTTTTGTAAAATACGTTATTAGATCAGAAGAAAATTGTGTTGTGCAATAGTATTCATTTATTTGTTTCACTAGTTTACATTAGTGGCTTAAATTAGCTTTTTACAGTAATCAAAATTGAAATTCATAACTTTAAGAAAGAAAAATGTGGGTTTTCACGAATATTCACGTTCTTCGTTGTCGTCAAAAACAGTAGTTATCTCCCTTAAAAAGCTTTTTGCATAGAAACTTTGTATAGCCTTTTCCACTAGTAAGTACCTAAGCTTCAAAAATCATCCACTTTCATTTTTTAATTAGAAGGAAGCACTTTATATCCTTAAGGATAAACCTTTTCTTAGAGTTACATCTTAAGGAAAGTCAGATTTTTGCAATTTTTGTAGGGATGGTGTGTTTACATTTAGTTAGTCCTAAATGCAGTAAAGAAAAAATGTAAAATTTTGTTTTCTGAAATGACATTCAATTTTAAAGTATTAATTTAAACTGATAACTATTTCATGTAATATAATTTGAAAGAAGAAAGAAAAGGTTATGTTTTTCGAATACGGCTAGACTATATTAAATAATATGCAGGCGACTTTTATTTGTTCACATATGCGTCGCACGTTTGAACAGTGCACGCACCTGTTGCATCAACTGCCCGCTTAAATAAACTGCCGACCGCTCCTTTTGTTGTTTCATCAAGCAGACCTTAAGGTCCTACGCGTGCTGTTATTGACCTAAACACAAACACACGTCCCATTGTTATAGATAAGAGCTTATATTGTATCACATCGTCCCAATTTTCTGTGAACTATTATCTTCTTACTTTAAAAACAAGTTCATATGATGAAAAAAATATTTTAGTAGTCTAATGTATTCTTAATTTGCAGGTTTGTTATTTGGAGCTTTGCATTAAGGGGAGATTGCACGTTAGTATTAACTCAAAATTTCAATTTTTTTGGTTTTTATGTTTTTCAATAGTCTAGGCCTAGATCTACACAAAAACATTAAATTACGTCAAAAAAATATTTTTTTTTAAAGAAAATTAAGTTTTATCAGGTTTACACACAAAATTATCATGTTAGGAAACACGTCCAAAGATTAAATTGAAAAAATGTCATTAGCTCGAGAAGAAACCCTACACCTATAGTATGTAAAGTTTCATTTCCCTTAAAATCTGTACTATTCATAACTCCAACCATCTATTTAACCTTCAGAACACACGTTACTTTAATGCAGTCGTTAGGTGCACTAATATTTTCGGTTTTGTTTTTCTTGTGTATAATTTCTCTATATATTTTTCTAAAATTGTAAAGTGTAAGAGATATTGGTCTAAATTATCTCGTCTGATAGTAATGAATTTTATTAAACAGCCAGAAACCTGTGGTAAATGAAGTGAATGTGCATTTGCAGGTAGGAAAGTAGCTGATTTTCAGAGGGCCTGGCATGCTGATAAGCATATTGTTTCATTCAGTGAGGAAGGATAATGTAAACTACCTAACTCATCGTTTTACTTATGACCTAAACAACAGAATTTCTCTAAGGCATAAGTTCGTTTAAATTTAGATATCATTATATGGTTCAAATATTTATTGTATATAGTAAAAATACTGTGACACTTCCCGCTAAGGTCCGTTTCGGGATCTAGGTAATTAAATAATTAATACACTCAAGTTTAAAATTACAAGTATGTATTACAACTAAAAGATTTACAAAATAAATAATAAACTAATTATAATGAAGTAATACAATAAATAACGTATATAATTTACTTAGTACTACTTACAAACAATTAACAGAATGCACATACACAATAAGATAGAATAACAATAGTTAACCAATGCCCGGACACGTTGACCTTTTCTAACGCACCGAAAGCACACGCAATAAACACTCATCAATGATACTAACTCTCCGACCGCACTTGGCACTTGGGGCTCTCTTTATATAGGTGGGTCAATGAGATTTCTAGAAAAACAGAGAGTTTCGATGCAATAAAATACAAAAATCCTTTTTATTGGTTCTGGAGAAATCTTAACTAGTGTAAACAAGTCACAATAGAATAAAAGGTGCCACACAAATAGTTGTACATCATAGACCTTACCTTACTATACAAGGCCCTTTTTAAATATCCTTTTATAACTAACCCTATTGTTACTTTGTCACTATTATTTACTATTTAACACTTTATGAACTTCTAGAAGCCTCTCGAACCACATTCTTTTTCGATATTGTCACAATGCTATTTAACTTTTTTAGTTTTATTAGAATTTCGATTGTACATTGACTTGGATATGACGTAATTTATCTCCCAACAGTGTTCTCATCTTCCTCCAACTCGCATATTATGGCAGTGTCAATCAAATTTTCATTTTCTTATAAAATTAAGAACGAAAATAAATATGCTTAGATGAAATTTTTTAAAAATCTTTTAATTTTGTTGTTGTTTAGGACATCAGCCAAAAGGCTTGTTTGAACCACTAGACTTAAAGGGTTTACTAAGTAAAACGAGGAGTGAGGTGGTTTACCTTTGTCTTCCTCACTGAGTGGAAAAGTATGCTTATGAACATGCCAGCCCTCAGAGAAACATCTACTTTCCACTCTGCTAATGACACCTTCACTTCATTCACCAAGGACTGGCTGTAATATGAAATTCATTACTGTCAGAGGAGATAACACTGACTAATGTGTTTTACACCTCTACCTCTTCTGTTTTTAAGTGATTCAGTCATAAATTGGGTGACCATGTGATAAACAGAACTATTTTTTGTAGCCCTGGAACTAGCAAATCGAGTCTTCTTCTTCTTCTTCACGTGCCATCTCCATGACGGAGGTCGGCTATCATACTGGCGATACGAATTTTGTTGACCGCTGCCTTAAAGAGTTCGTTTGAGGAACACCTGAACCACTTTCTCAAATTACACAGCCAGGAAATCCTTCTCCTGTCCACCGATCTTTTTCCTAATATTTTGCCTTGAATGATGAGATGCAATATTTGATACCTTGGTCCCCTCATGACATGACCAAGGTACCTTAATTTTCGTGCCTTAACTTCCTCCATGAGTTCTAGCTGCTTTCCCATTCTACTGAGTAGCAAATCGAGTGCAAATAATTTAACTCTCCACCTCTCTGTTATGGGCTACACTTTATTTATGAAATCAAAATAGCTCTGAAATTGCTAATTAAAAAGTACTTTTTTGAATTATTAATTATGATGCTCATGACGTCAATAGATGCATGCGAACTGCAGTCAACAATGTTACTTTAAGTCACTACAGAATTCAACCAAAAGGAGAGAAAACCGACTACCTTCGTTGCCTTGAAAAAAAAACAGGAAGCATTTCTATTAGTAAACGCCTTTCCTCCTACTGTAGCCAATAAACGACTTTGATGATTTTCATTCCGGTGTTTGAGTAACGATTGTTTAATAACTTTTACATTCTAAAAATATTTTAAAGATTTCTTATTTCTTAAATTCCACTTTCAGACGAAATTATTTTAATTTATATTTAAACGGGATGTCGTCAATTAGTAACGAAAATATTATTTTAAATTTCAGAAATCGTGCAACGGTTCCAAAAATCTTTTCTAAAACTGTAAGCGTTGTTGAAATATCCGTGCATTTGGTCCAGGTGCGTCTTGTCTCGTTATTTAATCGCTTTTTATTCAAGTTTGGCGTTTTGCCTGATTTAATTTCATCATGAATAGGATGGACTGTATCTTCTTCTTATGCGGTCTTTTAAAATAAATATTGAAACTATTTTAATTTTATTTATTTATTTTAAATTTTATTTAAAAGTGTGGACAGGTGTCGTGGTGTTAAAATACAGTAATTTGATTGATATACTACGTATTGGGTCTAGTTTTTTATCTTCTACTTTTAGGAATTATAATTATTTTAGATTTATTGAACTGTGTACAAATTAATATTTTATATAATTTATATACATTTTCAGCACTGAAAAAACAGCTGTTCGTTTCTTGCTTTAAGCTACATTATTAATACTTTAAGGAATATTCGAATTTGATTGATAAAACAAATGTTTAAAATTTGTTTCCTCTGCTCCTTAAAAGGTAGAGTTCGGACCATTTTGTGGATGACCATTATTATTAATAATGACCTTAAAGTAGGTGTACTGTATTTGCTTAATTATTAAGGCGAGTAATAAATAGAATATTTGGGATTGGGCTTTTCTCTTCTCACATATTACGCCATAATTTCGATTAGCTTGTTTTCACTTGTTAATTTTATAACAAAATGTAATTCTTTTGCAATCTGCTTTTTTTAAATTTTATTATAAATTTTAAGCAAAGACGATAAAAATCTGAATAATAACTTTCTGAGAATAAGAATATAAAACATACTCAGTTGTGTGTTTCAAAAGAAAGACGGAACTGTGAACAAAAAATAAAACTAAACTTGACTGATTTGTGCATTAATATCTTGAAACATGAAGTAGTTGAAACTGAAGATAACTATGACCATGATGAAGTTGATAATCCGTTTATTAAATAAATAAGTTACCCGTAACAAGTAGGTTTACAAATTATTGGGACTCGATCTACTTGTTTCAGGACTAGAAAAAATAGTTGTTTCTTATCACGTAGTCAGCCGATTATATGACTGAACTATTTAAGAACAGAAGAGGTAGATATGTAAAAGACACGAACCAGAGTTATCTCCTCTGAGAGTCATGAATTTCATCATCATGCACCCAGACCCTGTGGTGAAGATGTCAATTGCAGGGTGGAAAGTAGATGGTTTTCGAAGGGCCTGGCATGCTGATAAGCATACTTTTAAACTCAGTGAGGAAGGCATGGTAAACCATCACACTCCTCGTTTTACTTTGTAAAGCCTCTGGGGTTCAAAACAGCCTTTTCGGCTGATGACCTAAGCAGTAAATAAATAATTAAAATCAGACCATCATCTTTCACAATTATATGAAGACTGAACACTTGTAACATTAGCTTGGATACAATCTCATGAAGGTCTCCTGAGCAATGCATTGGCAGATAACTTAACCAAACAAGTCACTAAACTTACTCAACAAATTTCTACCACATTACACTGAGATCTCAACAAATTTTCTGAAAAATAAATTAAGAAAATTCAGGAACACCTAATGGTACACCAACAAAATCAAATGAATCACGGCACAACATTTTTTATTAACAATAATAAATAATCACGAATATAAGAAATCATAAAATCTCGTAAGAGTGCACATATGACACTAACGTTTAACCTATGGTTATCTTTTATCTAAAACGGACACTCCAAAAGTAACTTTCGTTTCTGTAATCCTTCTATGAGACATCCTCTGTTGTAATACAATGGTTTACAAATTCTGAGATCAAAATTGAAAATAATAATATGTACAGTGCCTAAATAAACCGATACATTTGCCTCAAACATTTATCGCCTCAAATTTTGTTTTTAAAAGAAATTAATTACTTTAATGAACCCTAATAAGCTCAGTATATATATTTGTGTTTTATTTATTATGGAATTTCGAGCAACTTTAATGTTCTAAAATTCACCGTGCTCATGATATTTAAAATATTTGTTTTTTTTTCTGTTTTGTTCTGTAATACTAAGTTATTCTACAGTTAATTACCAATAATTTTTGTAGTCACTTTCGTGTAATCCTTAGGGTTGATGTGACTTTAAAATAATTATTTTTAATGAATGTGTTCTGAAAATATTGCCAAAATTATTAATTCATTTTTATTTTTGTTTTGTTTCAGGTGTGTATGGTGGTCTTATTAAGAAAGAAAATACTGCAAGTCATCACGTATCACTTCATTATTGGACGATTACGGTTGTCAGTAAATTTAATACGTTATTATTAAAATTCATTACTAACATATAAGTTAATTTGACGAATTATTTCATTTATTACTTAAAAAAAACAATATAAAATAATTGATTAAGTTTTACAGTTTATAGTTCCATTCATTGAACTTTTCGGTAAAATGTGTTTGGAGAGGTTTGGACTAATTTGTCAGACGGACAAGATGTAATGAACTTGATGTTTTAAAAGTTAATTAATGAAATACATTAAACCATTTAAGAATTTTTTTATTTTTAACTAATGTTTTGTTTTTTATGGGCTTTTTGAATTACGTTAAGCAACCTAAAAACAGTTTTAGTAGCTATTCTTGGGGCCCATACTCTCAATGTTCTTTCCCTGTAGGTCTTCCTCCTCTCTTTCGTCCGATGTTCTGTTTTTATTCTTCGTGGAAACCCTTAATAGTTTTATATTGTTTGTTAGACAAGGTTTTTCTCAATTTATTGCAATTTTTAGTATCATCTCTGACTTATTAAAATTTTTATCCGGCACCTTATGTCCGTCCGTCACACCCGGATAAATCAGGAACTACTACAAATAGAAAAAAATTTATTCGAATTCGTAATCTGAACTAAATGGTATTTGGCCTAGATATGGTTTTAAGTTCCGTTTTCGACCGGAAATGGCCCAAAACCGGAAGTCAAGAAATTAAAGTGGGAATTTGAAAACAAAAATAATGTCATTCGATTCCTCTTAAGAGGGATTTAAGAGATGGGAAAAATTTTTTCGGAATCGTAATCTGCTCTAAATGTTAGTTGGCCTAGATAGGGTTTTAAGTTCCGGTTTTGACCGCAAATGGCCCAAAACGGGAAGTCAAGAAATTAAAGTGGGAATTTTACAAAAAAAATAATGTCATTCGATTCCTCTTAAAGAGTAGATGCAGAACTTACCATTGTTGTTTTATTGCCGGTTTTGACCGGAAGTCTAGAAATCAAAGTCGGAATCTGAAAACAAAAATAGTGTCATTCGATTCCTTTTAATAGGTAAATACAAAAATCACTAATGGTTTTTGTGTCATAGGTCAAAGGTAAGCTTTTTTTAAAATTGCTACCAGCCATGAGGAAACGCGCGTCTCATAACAGGTATTTTTTATATAATTTTTAAGTAATTACTGCAGAAATTTCATACATTATGAATGTGTACTGTAAAATTATTTTAATGTAGGTAGGTACGATAAAATATATCTTTGGTTTTATTTTTAAATATTAAATTTGAGTTGCGGCAATTATTGAATTTAAAAACGTGGTTGTTTTAGTTTATAACTAGACGCACGGGTACTAAAATAGAAGGGGGTCGTTGTACTGGTATCGAGCGTAATTTAAATGCAAGTCGTTATGAAATTAGTGCCTTGCTGTGCCGTGATATTTAATGTCGTTTGTTAAACAAGCATCAGCAAAGAAAGATTATTCTATTTAATCGGTTCTTGTAATTTTCATTTTTTATCGCTTCCTTTTTAATAAAATTATGGTCCCGTGTGGTCTGCAATTTAAAAAATTTAATGGTCAAAATTTACTTAAGTATTATTTCTTTCCTTTTAAACTCGCACTTTAAAAATTTTGTTTGAAAAATTTACATGATTAATATTAATATGTTTTTTTGAGAATATATTTTATACTGATAATATATGTTTTGTTACTCAAGCATTCTGGTAATAAATTAACCTGTATTCATAAAAGAAGTCTTGTTTTTAGATGGTGTTTAAAAAATATTTAAACACACAGAAAGAAATTCACTCACGAATTTAAAAGTAGTCTTATCAATTTGTAATTTTCTATTGTTCAGTTTGACTTTTCAATCGAATTTTTAAAATGATCTTATCGTGCAAAATATGACAGATTTATTTTAATTTTAACTTAAACTTTATTTTTATTTAAACACATTAACAGGTTGACTGCTATTCGAGTTATGGAGTAGTCTTGCTAGAAATGCTACAATTTTGTTTTTCGTTTTCGTTCAGTATGTATAAAAATCAGTTACTATAGCCTACTACATTCCATGGAACCGTACAGCACATCAAAACATAAATATATTAAAATTGTGATTGAATTTAGCGCGATCCATTCGAGTTAGAAAAAATGTTCTTTGCTTATCAGATGATACTTACTATATACTAATTGAAACATACTAAATGCAAATACGACAATACCAGTAGAAAGAATTCATAGAGTAGGCCTATTATAAAACATCCAATCTGTCGCCGGTTGTTTTGACTGAAGGCGTTAGAAGAGCGAAACGTGATTAGCATCCTTTTTACTGACTTTCAGCCCGTACTCTGTTTTTATCTGGAGCACGGTTCTGTGGAATATACACTATAGTAAAAATTATATAGTGCAATAAAGTTCGAAACATAACCTGCACATCAATTAAAACAACAGAAAATATATATTCTGTGCCTTTCGTTATGCAAAATATTAAAAACACTAAATAATTTACAATAAACATAATGACAAATCTAAAACAACTACCTTTGGGGTATGAAACTATTTTGGGTCTTTTCCGTTTTCTGTATATCAGTATCAATTCCGAATTCCCTGCAGGGTTGCACACGTGTTCATTTCTCCCACTCCTTGCCTTACTGAATACTCATACTGAAACAGCACACTCACGCACGCGTACCCACGATCTTCCTAGTCCCAGTATATAGTAGGGCTACTATGTTACAGGTTCTGTTGTTTTCTTTCTTATCTTGATTGTTTTATTTTGCTATTACTACATTACTGTATATTTTTTAATTATTTGTATTTGGAAGAGAAAGTCGTGTGAGTATTTCACACAGACCTTTTCAGTTGTCACATCTTCTGGGTATCCAATGACCCCCTTTCCTGAACAAACTCTGCAGCATCTTACTCCGTCCGAATACTATTAAGTAACTCTACAAAATTCATAGTAGACTGTGTCTCCGTAATAATTTCCAGACCGTAGCTGGGAATCGATTCCAGGACCCTTCGCTTGGTAGGCTAGCACGCAAACCACTATACCAAGGAGGCGGCCACTAATTGATTTTTTTATAGAAGAAACTGTTGTCCATAACAGAGAGGAGGAGTGTCAAATTATTTACACTCAATCTGTTCGTTGCAGGGCTAAAATAAATAGTGCTGTTTCTTATCACATGGTCACCCAATTAAATAACTGAACCATTTAACAACAGAAGAGGTAGAGGTGTAAAAGACACTAATCAGAGTTATCTCCTCTGAAATTAACGAATTTCATTATACAGCCAGACCCTGTGGTGAATGAAGTGAAAGTGTCATTTGCAGAATGGAAAATATGTGCTTTTCAGAGGGCCCGGCATGCTGATAAGCGTACTTTTCCACTCAGTGAGGAAGGCAATTGTAAACCACCTCACTTTTCGTTTTACTTAGTAAATCCTCTACAGGTTCAAACCAGCCTGTAGGCTGATGACCTGAACAGAAGGAACTGCTATAAAAACTGTTCCATTACAAAATAACTATGCTGCCAACTTATTAAACCAAAATTACTGTAACCAATTGATTTAAAATTCTAAATAATAATCTAAAAAAAGTCCAAAAATTAGTGCAAAATTCGATTAAAAAAATAAAAATCTAAGTATATTACTGCAATCAGCATAATTTTTACTATCATATGAAATCAAAAACGACATGAAAAATGAGACACTGAAAGATGTCTCAATAGCAGAAAACACTTAGTGTGTCAACACTGATATGTGTCTCAAAGTATTTCTTACAATGTAAACTGAGACATAAAAATATGTCTCACAGCAGTCAGCCATGTATTTTTTTACAGTTTTCTCGAGAAAGATGTAAGTTCTAAGAAATACTAAGTTGAAGTTCTATTGCACAACATATTTTATCTTTGCGTGACATTTACAATAATGATGCATTACTATTTTTTTACACGGAAATTATTGACAGTGAAATTCATTTTCCGCTCAGATTTACTGTGCATATTTATTTATTTTGTAATTTTATATGTATTTAATTTTTCCCCATTGTTTTCTACAATAAACAGATAATTTTATTACGGAAAAATTGTTTAATTTCTAAATTGAGAAATATTTGCCCTTCAATAATTATGATGAAATTTTATTGATTTTAAAAATATGTAATTTATTATAATTTTTATCTAAATTTAGATGTTAACAGGTACGATTTTAAAGAAAAGTAATATAATATGTTGTAATATTCATGAAAATATGAATAACAATTTCTTAAATAATAACAATTTTTGAGAAAATTTACACTGATGGCTCAAAAACGTCTACTGGAAGCGGGTGTGCCGTGGTAATGTTAAATAAAGAGTCTTTATTTAAATTGCAAGATTGTTCCTCAGTATTCTACTGTGAGGCATATGCAATAAAAAAAGCATTTGAAGCCATAGCTTTATCCGATCGTAAAAAATTTGTGATCTTGTCAGATTCAAGAAGTGTTTTAGATTCCCTTAGGGGTATCGAACAGGATGAACCGATACTTCAAGAGATCATTAACGTCAACCAAAAAATAACTAACGACGACAAAACAATAGTTCTTCTGTGGATTCCTTCCCACCTAGGTATCAAAGGGAACGAGACAGCCGATCGAGTAGCTAAACGCGCCACTACATGCTCCAATAGGATAAACAAGTATTCACATCGAGATCTGCAGAAAATGTTCAGACACAAATTTGAAATAATTTGGAACGAGTGGTGGAAGACTTTAAGGACTAACCTACACACAGTACGGACTGACATTCGAGACTTACAACCAGAAATTTTTAAAAACAGACTTGACCAAGTGACTCATACACGACTACGAATTGGTCACACTAAACTGACACACAGTCACCTCATGACGAAACAAGACTCTGTTTACTGCAGACACTGCAACACGAAATTAACTGTCAAACATATTCTTGTAGAATGTCCTACCTTGAACACTATACGGAGACAATTTCACTTACCGGACAATTACAAAGACTGCGTTAATCACACACAGTACACAAAGACACTGGACTTTATTCAATTTTTAAATATACAAAGACAATTTTAATGCAAATAAAAGTGCAATTCATACAAAATAATTTATAATTTAAAAGTGTAAGATTCAATTGTAAAAGTGTAAATTAGTGTAAATTCAATTATGTAAGTAGTGTTTTTAATGTAATCGGGTCGCAAAAAACTTAGAATGTTGATGCGACCATAATAAACCAATTATAAAAAAAAATTTCTTAAATATTATTTTTTCAAGCAAAAAGTGAGAAAAATGTATTACGTTCTAAGACATTTTTTATGTTTATTTATTTAAGGTCGCAGCAACAATTAAGTCATTAGCGACCACAATTACATAGCAATTGCAGAATTTTAATTAATATGTCTTTTGTAACTGTAAACTGAACTGGGTGTTTCTGTAAGGTACAGAACCACGTTATGTATACTCTTGATGTCTGTAAGCATGATTTTTGTATTTTGTGTTATGTTATTCTTTTCTCGTAGATTGCGTAATCCCGGGAATTTCATGTTGTGTTAAGTGTTCATCGTGTAGTTTACGTTGATGTCCTTACCGGTCGTGGTTTTCATTTCTTGTGTACAAATTTTGACAAATCAACATGTAAGACAGCATGATCATGTTCCTTTTATGCACATTTGGCAGAATTTTTTCTTAGCCATTTTCGTTGTTACCTAAAATGAAAATCGTTTAGGATGGTTAATAGGTTAAGTAAAAAAAACAAATTATTTACCCCTGGTGGGACTCGAACCCACAATCCCCGGTTTAGGAGACCGATGCCTTATCCATTAGGCCACAGGGGCTTGTTTGTTTAAATAAATAGGCTCATTAATTAAGTTTTCATAATTTTCGGTTGTTTTGTTGAAGTAAAAAAAATAACCTACCCCTGGTGGGACTCGAACCCACAATCCCCGGTTTAGGAGACCGATGCCTTATCCATTAGGCCACAGGGGCTTGTTTGTTTAAATAAATAGGCTCATTAATTAAGTTTTCATAATTTTCGGTTGTTTTGTTGAAGTAAAAAAATAACCTACCCCTGGTGGGACTCGAACCCACAATCCCCGGTTTAGGAGACCGATGCCTTATCCATTAGGCCACAGGGGCTTGGTCAATGTTACTGTGTAATGTTTCTTGTTAAAAATAACCTTGGTTTTTTATTTATTTTTTAAGTTATTCGTTTCCATAATTATTTATTTATAATTTCTGCTACTTATTTGTGAATATTGTGTAACAATTTCAAAATTTGAAGTTGTGTTATTTGAAAGACTCTATTGTCAAAGTGATGTACCATATCATTGTTATGCAGAATCTTTATAATTTTTACTTTCTCTTGCTCTAAATGAACATATAAGGAAAAAAGCATTGTTTATATCGATTTTCGAAATCAAGTTTTTACCCGAAATACACAAATATTAGTTAAAGAAAATTTTCTATTTATTTTCAAATATCAGTTGTCAAGAATATTCTTGAATAATCTTTTGGTGGTTATACTTATTGTATAGTTTCAGAAATAAGATCCGAAGTCAAAAAATGATTGTTACATAGATTTGTTGAGGTGTCGTTCAAATTATGGGTTCAAATCTTGAAAATTTACGACAATGATAATTGATTTCATTTTTGTGATGCCATATTTCTTGTGACTTTTTGCATTTTTTTCCTCGTATAGTGCCAATTTTGTTTTCTGGAATCTCTTTTTGCAGCTCACATTCAACATTCGTTCGCTGTTCAGTATTCTCCTTTCTTCTGTCCACTCAGTATTCTATTTTTGTTCATAATGGAAGCCCTTAAAGTCTCTTAGTAGTTGTCTGAATTTGGTTCGGTTTATTAAGTTTTCTCGGTTTATTCCGGTTTTCTCAATAACCTTTCTGATTTTTTTTAAACCATTTATCCGACACCTTAGGTCTATTGTTTAGTATCTTAAAAATTTGTTTTGTCAACCGGTTGTCATTTACTTTTTATCGGTGTCCGTAAAATTTTAGTATTATTTTCCTAATAGTTTCCATTAATCTTTCATTTTTCTTGTAAATTTCTTCTATACCTCGTAACCTATATTATCCGTTTACTATCACCGGACTCATTATCTTACGGAGGATCTTTCTCTCAAATTTCTCTGTGTCTTTTAGACCAGGCTTCCCGGACAATCTAAGGCACTTACTCGCATACAGCCCACACACACACACACACACACACAGACACACAGGTTTTATCACAGTATTATAATGTGTAAAATCGGCTTGTCTTGACAGTGCTTTATTCTTATACACGTGGTGAGTTCCTCCGAATGCACCAGCCATCTTTTCTTTTCTGTTCTTGTTCGCTTCCTTTTTTCTGGTTTTTGGTTGTATCATCTTTCCGAGGTACTTGAAGCTATCAACTTTTTCAATTTTTTCGTATTTTGTCTTCAAGTGACGCGGGGCTGTTTTGATATTCGTTATGTTTAGTTTTCTCGAAGGAAATCTGTAATTCTGCTTTTTCTGCTTGTTCTTTTAACACGTTGATTTGTTCTATTGCTGTTTCCGACAACAGTTTCATTCCACAACATTCAGTTTTATTCAACTGTTTTTTCAACAGTTTCAGCTACGTTAATTTGTTTAAATGCTGTTTTCGTTGATTATTGTTTGTTCTATTGAGTTTCAGACGATTGCTAAATCGTCTGCAAAAGTAAGACAGTTTATCTCTATACCGTTCGTCGATCCTTGTTCTTTTTAATATTTTTACTTTCTCTTGCCTATATGAATATATAGGAAGGAAAGTATTGTTTTCATGTCGATTTTTCGAAATCGAGTTTTCACCGGATCTACACGTTTTCAGACCCCTTGAACCCATAAAACATATTTTTAGCAGTTGGTCTGTGTGTGTGTGTGAACAAAATATTTCAAGAACGGAACATCGTACGAACTTGAAACTTAAGTTAGATACCACTACCGGACCCGACACGAACATTTTCATGAAAATCGGTCAACCGGAATTAGTAGTTTATTCGTGTCATTTTTCACTTTTTTGCGGTTTTCTCAAAAACGGCTCCTACGATTTTTTAAAAATCGCCTTATTTACTAAAACGTTTATGCTCTACAAGATTGAGTGGGCGCTATGTTTGCTGAAATTCTTGGTAAAGCTGTTTTCTCGTAAAAAAATTTGTTTTTTTAAGATTGCGACTTTAATATGTATTTTAGCTCAAAAATGTTTATAATCAAAGTTGTTGAGAATCTAAAATCCTACAACTTTTAACTCAAACATTTTTTTATATAACGCTTAGTTTAGCGATAATTAGCAATTTTCCGTTTTTTTTACCACGAAAACGTGTGGAAAGTCGATTTTTTAAAGATTTCAGGCTTAGTATGCATTTTACGGCAAAAATATATATATTATAAAATTTATAGGAAATTTATAGGAAATAAAATGATCTACGACTTTTATTTTGAGCATTTTTCTCTACAGAATTTATTTTAGCGTGAATGAGTGATTTCTGTATTTTTAAGCCAAACTGAAGTTGATTTTCGTTTTGTGTCTTTCACTCATGATTAAAATTAGGTTATGTTTATTGAGGTTAATTGTTTTGTTTATTTCTAATGTTTTATTACTAATGTTAGATTAACCCACCGGGTTGGTCTAGAAGTAACGTCGTCGCCAAAATCAGCTGCTTTACAGCTGATTTTCGGAGATGAAGGTTCCTGGTTCAAATCCTAGTAAGGGTAGTTACTTTTACACGGATTTGAATGGTAGACAGTGGTTACCGGTGTACTTTGATGGTTGGTGTTCAATTAACCATACTCTCTCAGGAATGGTCGGCCTGAGTCTGTACAAGACTATACCACATTTACACGTCATACATATCATCCTCATCTAATTGGGTCACGGGGTTGCTTATTGTTCTGAATTGAACAGATTGCAACGTACACACATTAGGGATTAAACAAAATATATAAAAAAATGTTAGATTATTTTGTTAATTATTTGCATTGGCAAGAGAAAGTTGTGTGAGTATTTCACACCAGATTTTTTCAACAGTTTCAGCAACGTTGATTTGTTCTGTTACTGTTTTCGTTGATTGTTGTTTGTTCTATTGCTTTTCAAACGATTGCTAAATCGTCTTCTGCAAAAGCAAGACAGTTTATCTCTATACCGTTCTTCGATCTTTGTTCTTTTTAATATTTTTTATAAAATAATAAATTATAACGCAATAACAGAAGAAAATATGACAGTGTAACAAATCGTATTCACGCATGAACTAACTAAATAAGACTTAATGACCAGTGTGTAATGTGGGCAGGTATTATTAGGTCAGCCGTATTCAACACCTACCAATTTAACTCGAGTATCCTTTCGATCAATTCTTGCACTGTTTTGTAGTATAGGAACCGGTATAGTTCACAGCACATGGTTCTCCGATAATTGTTTTGCGTGTACAAACACATTTTCATTTTATTTTATTAACCCTTGTGTGTTTGTGTGCCGGATACGTTATAAGCCTTGATTGTAAGTTAAATTGGTTTACTTTCTCTTGTTAAAAATACAAAACGTAATGGGTTCACATGTGTTCTATATTGTCTTGCAATTGACTTTTGTAAAATTATCGTAGATTTTAGCATTTCTAATGACCTCATGTATTGCATTAGAGATGCCGCTATTCATATCTGTCTTACAAGGGATAATATTTTTATTTAAATTTTAAAGATCTTTTTGTTAGTTATAGTATGTTTCTTAATTTAGGTTGTTTACTTTCTCTTGCTTATATGAATATACTGGCAGGAAAGTATTGTTTTTATGTCGATTTTAAGAAATCGAGCTTTCACCGGATATACACGTTTTCAGACCCCCTAAACCCAAAAAAACATGTTTTTAGCGATTCTGTGTGTGTGTGTGTGTGTGTGTGTGTGTGTGTGTGTGTGCGCGCGCGCGCGCGCAAAGTATCTCAAGAACAAAACATTGTACGTAGTTGAAACTTGGGACTTGAAAGTTAGGTAGGCTACCACTAGAGGAACCGACAGGAACATTTTCCTCAAAGGTGGCCAACCGGAAGTAGTAGGTTATTCGTGTAATTTTTCCCTTTTTTGCGATTTGTGTGTGTGTGTGTGTGTGTGTGTGTGTGTGTGTGTGTGTGTGTGTTTGTGAACAGAATAACTAAGAACGGAACATCGTACGATGTTAAAACTTGAAACTTAAGTTAGGTACCACTAGAGGAACCGACAGGAACATATTCCTCAAAGGTGGTCAATCGGAAGTAATAGTTCATGCGTTTTCCCCCCTTTTTGCGATTTTCTCAAAAGCGACTCCTACATTTTTTTAAAAATCGCCTCATTTACATTTTTTTATGCTGTACAAGGTAGGGTAGGCGCCATGTACGTATGCTGAAATTCTTGAGGAGGGTGTGCTCTCGTAGAAGAAAATGGTTTATTTAAGATTGGGCCCGGTGATATGTATGTATTTATGGAACAGTGTATACAACCAAAGTTGTAGAACATTTAAAAACCTACAACTTTTATTTAAAACATGTCTTTCTATAATGCTTAGTTTAAAGGTAATTATTGATTTTGTGTTGTTTTTTCCCCTGAAAATCTGTAAAAATAATGGGATTTTGTAATATTTTGGTCTTAGTATGCATTTTACGACAAAAGTGTAATAATAAAGTTTATAGGAAATTAAAAATGTACAACTTTTATATAAAGAATTTTTCTCTACAGAGCCTAGTTTAGCGTCAAGGAGTGATTTTCCGTATAATTAAGCCAAACTAAGTTTGGTCTTAATTTTGCATCATTCACTCATGGTTAAAAATAATAAGGTTTTGTTTTTTGAGGTTAGTGTTTTTGTTTATATGTAATGTTTTATTGCTAATGTTAGGTTATGTTCATTATTTGCATTGGAAAGAGAAAGTCGTGTGAGTGTTTCACACCAGATTTTTTTCATTATCATTTCCATTTGTAATAATTACTTAGGGAGTGTTACGTTTCCTTAAATAATGTGATTCTTGTTTAGTTTAATTCTAGAGTCTAAAGTATAGCGTTATAGTTTGGCTTGAACTCCGTAGTAAATCTTGTTGTGTCGGATATATTCTTATTACCCGTTGGCTGGGTTGTTATAAAATAGAAAAATACAAGAATAGTAAAACAACGACCACTGTATTACTCAGATATGTGCATGAGAATGAAAATGCATGTCTGGTTGGACATTATACAAGTATAAGTGTTTTATAGCGACTGTGTTATAGAGTCTGGTGTTAATGAAGCGACTAGTAACCATTAAAAATAACTTAACTGATTTTATTCACAGCCATTAACAGATGCATGCATAGTATTACAGAGAATTATGCCTATTGGATTCGTTCAAAATAACATAGAAAATAAAATAAACGACCGTAATAAAAACTTAATGAACGTAAAACAAAAAATTAAGTCATTGCATCTCAGTTTAATCTGCATTTTTTCTAATTTTATTGTGGGTGGAAACTACTAAGTCTAAACGATCAGTCTGTTAAACTATCGATTCAAATCTACATCGATTGCAAACAAATTCGATTGTTAGTTTACTTTAACTCATGACAAAATCGAAGAATGTATGATTGTTGTTTAGGTCATCAACCGAAAAGCTGGTTTGAACCTCTAGAGGTTTTGCTAAGTAAAAATGAGGAGTGAGGTGGTTTACCATGCCTTCCTCACTGAGTGGAAAAGTACGCTTATCAGCATGTCGGGCCCTTCGAAAAGCACAAATTTTCCACTCTACCACCTTCACTTCATTCACTTCATTCACCACAAGGTCTGGCTGTATAATGAAATTCATTACTTTCAGAGGAGATAATTTTGATTAGTGTCTTTTACACCTCTACTTCTTATGTTCTCAAATGATTCAGTCATTTAATTGGCTGACCATGTGATAAGAAACAGAACTATTTATTTTAGCCCTGCAACGAACAGATTGAGTGTAAATAATTTGACACTCCACCTGTCTGTTACGGGCACAGTATACTATGATTATGAACCGTAATAGAATTGTACTCCCTTAATACAGTGATGTTTAGCCTATTCCAGGTTCTTTCTTGATCTGGTTGTTTATAAGTTAAGATTTTTCCTTGAGTTATGATGCCTACATAAGCCTTGGGCTTGAGCGTATAATATACGCTCAAGCCCTACATCCTGTACATCACCTAAGCCTGTACATCACCTCATATTATGAGGTGATGTACAGGAGATAATTTTGATTAGTGTCTTTTACACCTCTACTTCTTATGTTCTCAAATGATTCAGTCATTTAATTGGCTGACCATGTGATAAGAAACAGAACTATTTATTTTAGCCCTGCAACGAACAGATTGAGTGTAAATAATTTGACACTCCACCTGTCTGTTACGGGCACAGTATACTATGATTATGAACCGTAATAGAATTGTACTCCCTTAATACAGTGATGTTTAGCCTCATATTATGAGGCTAAATCTGTACATCACCTCATATTATGAGGTGATGTACAGGCGAAAAAATACCAGATCTGACCGGGAATCGAACCTGGAACCCCGCCATAGAAGCCGGTTGCGCTTACCATTACACCATGGGTATTTTTAAATTTATAACACATTTTTATTATGAATTAATTACTTATTCTAGTGTGAAACACTCACACGTTTTTCTCTTTTCAATGTAGATAATGAACAATATAACCTATGTTTAATCATGAGTAAACAATGTAAAATGACAAACATGACCTAATTTTAATTACGAGTAAATGACGATAAATGACAATCAACCTCTGTTCGACTTAAAAGTAGGAAAATCACTAATTGATGCTTAACTATAGTTCGATTAACGAAAGAAAACACCTGTCTTTAAACAGCAATATCTTTTGAACCGTTCGTTGTATGTAAAAAAAATCTGATGTGAAACACTCACACAACTTTCTCTTGCCAATGCAAATAATTAACAATAAACCTAACATTATTAATACCTAAAACATTAGAAATAAACAAAAAACTAACCTCAAAAACATAACCTTATTTTAATCATGAGTGAATGATGCAAAATGAAAATCAACCTCAGTTTGGCTTAGAAATACGGAAAATCGCTCTTTCTCTGTAAACTAGGCTCTGTAGAGAAAAATGCTTTAAATAAAAGTTGTAGATCTTTTAATTTTCTATAAATTAAATTATATACACTTTTGTCGTAAAATGCATACTAAGGCCGAAATCTTAAAAAAATCAATTTTTCACACATTTTCGTGAGAAAAAAACAGAAAATCGGAAATTACCGCTAAACTAAGCGTTATACAAAAAATTGTTTGAAATAAAAGTTGTAGAATTTTTAATTCTCTACAACTTTTATTATATAAAGTTTTGCGCTAAAATGCATATTAAAGCTGTAATCTTAAAAAAAACAACGTTTTTACGTAAAAACAGCCTCACCCAGAATTTCAGCAAACATGACGCCTACCCTATCTTGTAGAGAATAAAAAATTGAGTAAACCAGGCGATTTTTAAAAAAATCGTAGGACCAGTTTTTGAGAAAATCGCAAAAAAGTGAAAAATTATACGAATAAACTACCACTTCCGGTTGACCGATTTTGATGAAAATGTTCGTGTCGAGTCCGGTAGTGGTACGTAACTTAAGTTTCAAGTTTCAAGTTCGTACGATGTTCCGTTCTTGAGATATTCTGTTCACACACACACACACACGCACGCACGCGCACGCACGCGCGCGCACACACACACACACACACACACAGTTCAATCGCTAAAAACATGTTTTTTGGGTTCAGGGGTCTGAAAACGTATAGATCCGGTGAAAACTCGATTTCGAAAAATCGACATGAAAACAATACTTTCCTTCCTATATATTCATATAGGCAAGAGAAAGTAAAAATACGATACATCAAATTAAAGCTTGTTTTATTGTTGGTTACAGGATACACATTAACATTTTCGGAAATAAATAGTGTAATAAATGTAACGAATTACGCATAAAAAGTACCCTGTTTTTAACCACTTTTCCAGTATACCCAACTTCAAGGTACTATTACTTAGTTCATGCGCACTTTAAAATGTGTAGGGCTACAAAGTATTACATGTTAATGTAATCCTGTTACCAACAATAAAACAAGCTTTAATAAAGCTTTGATGTAATATCATAATCGTTTTTACACACAACGGTTCGAAAGATTTTGCTGTTTAAGGACAGGTGTTTTCTTTCGTGAATCAGACTATAGGCTCTGTGAAACAAATGTTTGAATTAAAAGTTGTAGGTTTTTTTTTATTTCTATAACTTTGGTTTACACACGTTTGTTGTAAAACATTCTTAGGGCCGCAATCTTAAAAAAATACCATTTTTTACCGATTTTTATGACCAAAATTCATAAAATCACTAATTGGCGCTAAACTAAGCGTTGTAGAAAAACATGTTAAAAGTAAAAGTTGTAGGATTTCGAATGTTGTACAACTTTAATTATATACACTTTTTCTGTGTAGCGTAATTTTTGGCGGAAAACAACGATTTCGCCAGTCGGTGCTTGTACGGCAATAAATAGTACCAACTCATGTAATAGTCACTTGTATGCTCCCAACCCCTCTAATGTTAGCAATACGACCATTCGCCATTCTTCAGGTGCGTATTCGTTCCGAATGTTGGCAACCATCATAGTAATTCTCATTTGGTTCGTTCCACTGGGAAATAGCTCTTCTAAGCTCTTTCCAAACCAAGTTCTCAAATTTTGAAGCCATGATGCCCTTCTTTTATCAGGTCATTGTTTTTCATATATTTTCCCTGCAGAATGGCTTGTATTAACAAATATCGAGATTCATTCCGCATAATACGTCCAAAATATTGGAGCTTCTTACACTTGATGGTGGAAGTAACTTCCAGTTCCTTCTTCATTCTCCTGAGAACCTTTATATTTATTGGCATCCGAGCAGTCCATGATGAGATCTTCAACATTTTTCTGTACAGACACATATGCCTCCAGTTTACTTGTTATGGCTTTATTCAAGTTCCAGCATTCTACACCGTATAGGAGCACAGAAAAGCCTTATGGCATCTTGATGCCTCCGTGGGCCATTATTAGTACATATATATCTACAAGCAACCAATCCGTAATACAGGGTAGTAAAGTGAGTTGTACCTTAATTATTACTTATCATTGTTTTCGTATTCTTTTACATGACAAAATGTAGGCCTTCCATTCTTGTAAATGAATATCCAAAGTATATTATTTTCTGTTGTTTTGTACTCCATTGTACTTTAATGTCATTGTCTTTTTGAATACAAAAATATAGTCTGTAAGTACATTTTTCTATTACATATTCATGTTAACAAGCATGTTCCGGTATATGAATTGATAATGTATTTAGTAAGCTTATAAATTTGTAGGAGGGGAGATTTAACCTTTTGTCTACTGTCTTCCTCCGTTATGCTTACGTGTTGTAATACATTGTAATTATTAATGTTAGACCGTTTGGTTCAGGTAAACAACCACTATGGTATTGTATAAAACGTGTTACTTCTTTTTAGTATGTGTTCTTTGCATATTAGACCCATCGAAATTTGACAACTCAATTATAATTTTCTTTTATTGTTATCGCGTACCAGTCAGTGTATTACCGTTATAAGATATTTAATGGTTTTTTTAGTTTGCGGGGGTCCTATAGAGTTCTCCTCTGCTTTCCATATCCTACAATTCTTCGTCTTCACAATCATCTTCTCTGAGATTCCTCGATACCAATCTGTACCTAAGAAGTAGAGGAAGTTAACTCCATTTTTGTAATTTTTCAGAGTTTTTTATTTTGTAAAAAAAACTGTAGGTATGAGAATTTTTAAAAATTTATACCAAATAAAATAAGTTTCTGATACAGAGATTTAAATGATTAAACAACTTTCTTAACTTCTACTTCCCCCTGACCACCCACCGGACTTCATACTCTTTACGTCTTTCTGCGTTTTAATTACATTTGTGTTAACCCTCAATTTAACTCGAGTTAATCTAACGAAGAAAAACTTAGACAACATATTATATTGTGCTAACTCTATTCTCGTAAAGAAAGAGCATTTTATTTACAACAATGTTAGAAAAAATTACAGAATTCAAGCAAATTTTAAGGCCTATCAGTAAGATAATACAAACAAAATAATTCAAAATAAAATAACTTATTGTCAATAATGAGTATACATTCAATTAGAGTTAAAAATAGTAGTCATTTTAAAATCTTCCCCATCATTATACAAAAATGGAGTTAATGTGATTACTGCAACTTTTATAGAGCTTTCTTGCTGATTTTCAAACTTAATTTTGCCAAAATTGGAGTAAACACCTTTTACCTTTTGCGCATAGCATTGCTTCTTGAACTCTCTAGACATTCTTGTTTTCCAAGGGTGACTTCTTTTCCATCTATTTTCTGGATAGAAAAAACTTTTTTCAACTGCCTTCTGTCATTGTATTTGAGTTTTTTTATTATTTTATGTATTTTTATTTACAGGTTACTCATAACTTATTACGAAATAGTATTACTAAACTTATTCTAACTTATTTATTATTTACATTATATTTTACATTTAATTATTATTAAATTACTATTACCTACGTTATATTTTTTTAATTATTTACATTGGGAAGAGAAGTCATGTGAGTGTTTCAGATACTTTAAATTGTCACATCTTCTGGGATTATCCAATAACCCTCTCTCCTGTAGGAACTCTACAGCTTCTTTCTCCGTCCGAATTATTAAGTAACTCTACAATATTCATAACAGGTGTAGTAATTAACTGTGAAATGGAAGTGGAATTGACATTACGCAGGTATATTGCTTGTCAAATTGGCGCCTACACGCAGGAGTGGAAGAAGTGTGGAACCTTCAGAAAATTCGGATTTGATATTTGCAGACAGAAAACTGAAAAGACCCAATAATTGTCCTCAAAAGTAATTGCTTTTTCATAAAAAAATCAGGTGTAAAACACTCATACGATTTTCTCTTCTCAATATATTTAATGATAATTATAACCTATGTTTTAATCAATAGTACTCAATGTAAAATGAAAAACTTAACCTAATATTAATCATGAGTGAATGACGCTAAAAATGTAAATCGACCGTTTTAAGTTGAACTTACAAAATACGGAAAATCACTAATTTACGCTAAGCTAGGCTCTGTAGAGAAAAACGTTTAATTAAAAGGAAAATATAAACTTCCCCAAACGTACTCAATGAACATGTACACTCAATTGAAACAGTTAAATCCAATTTTTCAGAAAGTATTGAATTATTTTGGATGTAGGTACGTATATAATTCAACATTTTAACATTAACACAAGAAAATTATATTAAAATAAAATAAAATTATAGATTATATCAAAATTATTGCAAAGTTATAATATTTAGAATTAAAGTTAATACTTTTCTAAAAATAGATATCCCATCCTTCATTTAACGGAAAACGAGATGTGTTTTTTTAAATGTATAGAAAGAAACTTTGATGAACCTTTATTTATTTTTTCGCTTTCTTCTCTTCTTAACTTTACGATTACTTTGAGTGATTTAAAAGTGAGAAGAAACAAAACAAAAAGTAAAAAAGTAATGCAGTTAGATATTGGTATTAAAAAGAAAGAAACAAAAATGAAGATGAAGAAAATGTTAAACTTCCTGTGGCAGTAACAGCAGCCAAGTAAAAGTGAGGATGGGTTTACATTTCATGAACAGTCTATAAATAATGCGGGATAGATACAGTAGCATAGTGGATAAATGGTTAGAGTAACCGCATCCACTCGTGGTCGCTGTATAGACAGACTGGTGTTTGCTTACTGAAAGTGCTTCATTGTAAGCCACGTGTATGCTTTCTATTGTTATTCTAAATCATAGTTCACATTAACCGCACATTAAGTTCACTAAAGCTAGCACTAGTCGGGTAATTTTCATTCATAATTTAAAAGTATTGTAAAGTTTAATCCAGGTTCTTGCGGGTGTTATCTGTTAGACGCCTCGCACTCTTTTGTACTGAACACTATTTCCCATTGCTTTCAAATATTCCTACTGACAAAAAAAAATAACTAAATAAGTTAACAAAAGATAACTCCAATAATGACATTTTAAACTATGTTAATAAAACAATCAGAAATTTTTTATAATAAAAAAAATATAGGTAGGCCTAAATATTATTACGTATTTTTGTCAGCAGCACGTCGAGACAGCACGTTTTCCCATCACAACAATCATGTAAATGTGTTTACAATCGACGTGTACTTTATTTTTTAAAATCTGATCCACCGTTTCTTTTTATTTCTAAACTTCTCTCTTTCTCTTTCTAATCAGTAAACAAAAATATTCCTGTCTGGTCTGGTGATTTCTTTATGAATATTCACAATACGTAAATCGTAAAAATACGTTTAGACAGAAAGCAGTAAAAGGCGGAAGGTTGGAGAAGGCAATACTTACAATACAAATGTTGTCTGTAGTTTTATGTTTTGTTCTGAGATGCTGTTGAACGAGTTCATTATGCTTTAGATGTAAACATTACCATGGAAAATAGCTAGGCTACATACATTGAATTACCGACTTCATTTATTTACTCCATCAGAAAGTTAGATAAAGTTTGAAACTTTTACTATGTGATTAACTAAATCATGCTTAAAATTGACATTGGTTGTTCTTGAGTTTAGGTACAGATTATGTACCCAAGGATTGCATGGTTTATTGGTGGGAATTTTCTAAATTGTTATCTATTATTTTGTTTTGTTCGCCCGTCCGTCACACCCAGATGTCAGAAACTACAAGAAATAGCAACAAACGGTTTTCGGATTCGTAATCTACACGAAAAGTTAGTGGGCCAAAATTGGGTTTAAAATTCCGGTTTCGACCGAATGTGGCTCAAAACAGGAAGTCAAAAATCAAAGTCAGAAACTACAACAGTTAGCAAAGAAACCGTTTCCGGATTCGTAATCTACACATAAAGTTAGTTAGCCTGAATAGGATTTGAAGTTCCGGTTTCGATTGGAAGTGGCTCAAAACCGGAAGTCAAAAAATCAAAGTCGGAATTTAGAAACAAAAATGGTGTTATTCGATTCCTCTTCATGAATAGATACAGAAATCATTGAGTTTGAAGTTCTGGATTCAACCGGAAGTGGCCCAAAACCGGACATTAAGAAATCAAAGTCAGAAACTACAAGAAATAGCAACAAACGGGTTTCGGATTCGTAATGTACACAAAAAATTAGTGGGCGTGGGTTGGGTTTAAGGTTTCGGTCGACCGGACGTCAAGAAATCAAAGTCGAAATTTAGAAACAAAATAGTGTAACTCGATTCTTCTTAAAGAATAGATAGAGAAATCAATGGGTTGCAAGTTTTAGAAGTGGCCCGTAACGGGAAGTCAAAGAAATAAAATTCGGAATTTGGAAAAAAAAAATAGTGTTCTCTTAAAGAGTAGATGCAGAAATCACTAGTGGTGTTTGCAATAGGTCAAAGGTAAGCTTTATTCTTTATGAAAGCTAAGTGGGCTTGGTTTCTTAAATTTTTTTTTAGAAAAAATTGCCACCAGCCATGAGACGCGTCGTGAGACGCGTCGTCTCATGAAAGAAATTTTTTACAATTCAAGTCAAAGACACCAGTCCATAAAACAGCACCGAGAACACATAAAAACTCCTGTACAAAACATTTATACGAATAAACTTTCTCTTTTTTATAAAACAAAAAACCCCATTTCTTTTTATAAATGTTACTATCAATATTGCTGCCGGTTTTTGTCAGTAACCGAAAATCAAATACTATATAAATCTATCTTATTTATTTATTAATGTATTTTAATATTCGCTTTATGAATGAACCGTGGATTGAATCAATGTATGAATGAATAAATAAAATTTCCTCCTAATGATAATGTTTACTTTATTCAATGTAAGTTAAAAGGTTAAAGTTGTATGTTACCTTTTTTCTTTCAACATAACAAACAAAAACCAATTCCCCGTTCCTCTTTGTATACTTTACATTAACAACATAAAAATGATTGTTAAGTTAAAAATGTTTGTAATAGAATAAACAAGTTTTATTCTTCCCTCAACAAAATGTTTAACATGAAAATATTTACATAATTCATCATTAAAAAAAACAACTTGTATTTGAGAAAAGGTTCTGAACATAACAAATACATTAAAGGACTACCGTTGCACGTTATATAACGGAATAAATTAAGTACTGGTATTTTCAGTTTTTTTAAATATATTTTTTAATATTTTATTCACTTTTTAAAACAATTTTAAATATTCTGATAAGTGGTAAGATTTAATTCCCGTTAATTAAATAATTTTTTATACCAGAATTTTATCCAACAATACTCATTTTGTTGATTTTTAAAACAAATTGGTGTGAAACACTCGCACGACATTATCTTGCCAATGTAGATAATGAAAAACGAATTTTAAATAAACGCAATGAGAGTAATGTAATGAATGTAAAGTAATAAACGAAATGTAAATAATGTAACAATGAAAATATGAGCTATGTTTAGATAACAACAATATAATTTTCGTTTAATCATGAGTAAATGTAAAATTAAAAACATGACTTAATTTTAATCGTGAATGGATGATAATAAATAAATATTAACCTCTATAAGACTTACTTCGAATACCGTGGACGGACAGGGTCACAAATATGGAGGTCCTCAGAAGAATGGGGAAAGAGCTGGAAATCCTGCATAGCATAAAGATAAGAAAACTGACATACCTTGGACACATCATGAGGGGGCCTAAATACGAGATTCTGCATCTCATAATTCAAGGGAAACTCGTTGGTAAACGCTCAGTGGGACGCAGACGAATATCCTGGTTAAGAAACCTGAGAGAAGCGTTTAACTGCTCGTCGCATGACCTTTTCAGAGCAGCAGTAGACAAGGTACGACTAACCACGATGATAGCCAACCTTCGTAATAGAGAAGGCTCCTGAAGAAGAAGATAAGTCTTAAAAATACGGAAAATCACTTATTGACGCATCACCAACTCAGGGGCGTTGGAAAATTATTAGAAAAACGTTCTTTAAATAAAAGTTATAGGTTTTTAAATTTTATATAACTTTGGTTGTACACACTTATCTTGTAAAACGTATACTAAGTCCGCAATCTTAAAAAATCCCATTTTTTACCAAATTAATGGGGAAAAAATACAGAAAATCACTAACTGACGCTAAACTAAGCGGTGTAGTAAATAGTGTTTGAAATGAAAGTTGTACATTTTTTAATTTTTTAAAACTTATTATTTATACGCTTTTGCCCTAAACTGCATATTAAGGCTGCAATTTTAAACAAACCATTTATTTTACCATGAAGGCACAGCCCCCAAGAATTTTAGCAAACACGGCGCTTACTCTATCTTTTAGATCTTAAAAAATTTAGGTAGTGAGGCTGTTCCTAAAAAAAACGTTGATGCCGTTTTTGAGAAAAAATGTGAAAATTGATCGAATAAATTATTACTTTCGATTAATCGATTTTGATAAAAATATTTCCAGTCTGTTCCCATAGTGGTCCTATATCATCGAATATGGACGTTTTCAGGTTCCCTGAACAAATAAACATGTTTTTAGCGATTGGCCTCTGTGTGTGTGTGTGTGTGTGTGCGCGCGCGCACATGCGTTAGTGAATAAAATATCTGCAGAAGGGAATATCGTATACACAGTTGAAACTTGGAACTTAAGCTAGGTACGATAAGAAGACCCAACACGGAACATTTTCATCAAAATCTGTCAACGTGAAGTATTAGTTTATTCGTGTGATTTTTCACTTTTTTGCGATATTTAAAATAAATAAAGGCTCCTACGATTTTTTTAAAAATCACCTCAGTTAAAATTTAAAAAAAGTCTCTAAATTTAAAAACCTAAAACTTATATTTTATGCATTTTCTTTTACAAAGCCTAGCTGTTTAGAGGCAATTATTGATTTTCCAAATATTTTAACTCATACAGAGGTTGATTTTCATTTTGCGTCATTCTCTCATGGTTAAAATTAGGTTATGTTTTTCATTACATTGTTTACTCATGAATAAACATAGGTTATATTGTTCATTATATACATTGGCAAAAGTAAGTCGTGTAAGTCTTTCACAGCAGATTTTTCGTATTTACAATACTTTTATCGTTTCTGGGTATACTTTAAAAATAAAATAAAATCAAACTTTTTAAAAGAATGCTGATAATCTCACTCCATTTGCATGTAAACTAATTAACTGGTTATTCGTATGCACCCGTTGTTAATTAACTATTTAAACTAACTTGTTTGTAATTAGTGAACATCCTACACGTTCATATCATGTTTGTAGAAATTAATTAATCAATTAACGTGCCGAATCAGGTGACAAGAGTTCAATTAACTGAGATACGATTTGGTTACTGTTGTAGGGAGGAATTCCTGTTGTAATTCTACTGTAATTTATATTTCTCAATTAAAAACTTCACCGTATAGACTTGTAGTCGAGTATTATCTATATATTGTTAGCCATATTCTGTTATTAGTTTGTAAATTGGTTTTTTCATTTAATTATCTTGATTGTAAAACGTACTCGTTTGATTCCAAGTACATAATGTAATCTGCGTATTGATTTTTATTATCGTAGACACTCAGTACAAAAGTTTAAATGGTGACTTCGTCCTTGAAACACTAGTGGTGTTCTGTGGAATGATAAGAGGTAATTATCGTGTCCTCCTTCAAACATGGTTTTTAATGTACTAATGTACATAAATTTATCCGAGATTATTATTGATTATTAATTGTTTATTAACTACAAAGAAGCTGTTTCATACTGATAATATCTCAACAATTACAATTGTAATTAGTACTGACTTTTTACATATTTAATTTCGTTCCCCTGTATGAATGTGTAGGGAAGAAAATTATTGTTTTCGTGTCGATTTTTCGAAATAGAGTTTTCACTGGAAATACACATTTTTAGGCCCCTGAACCAAAAAAATATGTTTATTTTATCAAATATTTGATTATAAAAGTTCGAATACGTGCTAGAATTCCGTATGTCCATACGGATTTGAAAAGTGGTTAACACCTAAACATGGGTTCGTTCGGGATCTGGGTATAATAAATAACAAACAGTACAACCCGAAGCCACTTATTAATAAATAATTAATTATCAAAATAAATAAGCCAATTGAAATAAATATGATATTTACTGCATAATAATGAACAATGTAAGATAAACTGTATTATAAACATACATATAGTTACTTGAGTCACTAGTTTGCCCTTGTTTGCAACGAGGGGTTAAGAGGGAAAGCATAAGTGCGCATGCGCGATTGCTTTAATTTCAGTATAACAAACATAACTTATACTATAACCAGATCATATACAATATATCGCGGAACCTTTTGTAGGTTAACTGTACGAATATAAATGCTTGTTATCGTAAACATAAATGCTAGTTTCTCGATAACGTGGGCAGACTATTCTCAGTGCTGAACGAAATCTAATACGCAGTGTAATAAAATGGTGTGAAGTTGAAGCTAAACAAAAATGCCTTTTAACAAAAGCCATGAGCGAGTGGCTAACTACTGTGATGTTTCTCTTTCCACAATTCGAAAAATAAAGTAGGAAATTAAAGACGTGAAGAAGCCATTCTTCAACAGTTTGGTTGACACCTGGTAAAATAAGGAAACGGTTACGTGAGACTTACGGTGAAGACGCTGGTGACAGCGATATTAAAGAAGGCGATTCATTCGTAGAACATTTTGTTTAAATGGAATAAGGTAACTGGTAATTACAGTAAATCAAACACTTTTAGTCATGTAATTAAGCTATAGGAAATATTGTGTTGTTGTTGTTGTTTCGGTCATCAGCCGAAAGGCTGGTTTGAACCTCTAGAGGCTTTACTAAGTAAAACGAGGAGTAAGGTGGTTTACCATTGCCTTCCTCACTGAGTGGAAAAGTACGCTTATCAGCATGCCGGGCCCTCTGAAAAGCATATATTTTTCACTCTGCAAATGACACCTTCACTTCATTCATCACAGGGTCTGGCTGTATAATGAATATAATGAAGGAAATATTACTGGGCACATTTATTTCTTATAACGTTTATGAAGAAAACATTTATCGGAATAAACCACATCTTACAAAATGTGTGTAGAAACTGCACGGTAGTGAAATGTACGACTAGTGTCTCACTGTAGAGGTTGGCAGCACTGGCAAATTTTCACTTACCTTCCTCACAGCCCATCTATACGCCAAAGGCAATCTCGTGATTTCAGTATCTACGAATAACTTTAACTTTATTCGACTAATACAGTAAGGGTTTCGACTTACGCGAGGGATGCGTTCCGCAAAGTCATCGCGTAACGTGAAATTCTTGTAACTTGGATTGTTCGGTTTAATCTAAAAACATTCGCTAATTGATGGGTCAACGGAAAAGCGTTGCTAGTAACAAAAACAAATTTTTATAGGAAGTGAAAGATACTATCTGATTCTTACCTGTATAATTATTTTTCACTGTGTGACGATTTTGTTTCAAGAATTTCCGAGATTTCAGTTACAATTCTACCCGTTAGAATTCACCGTTATTATCAAATAGAGGATTATAGAACGTATTTCACTGAAACCTCACTTTTGTAAATTTTGTCAGTTGTAACGTTTTTCTGTTGAGCCATTCAATTATCCGTACCGTTCAAATCCGTTCAAATTGTCCGTAGTGTTGATTGACTAAACCCAGTCGTTCCTTTTACGTTCTTTGGTTTTTTGCCCCTTTCGTATTTTTTATTGACATCTTACGTTTTATTTAAAATAATCGCTTTCCATTTTTATTACCTTTATTCGAGCTCATATTGTGCGCAAAGTAACAACAATAAAACAATAAAATAAAAGACCTGCAAATTGTAGGACAATTATTATAATCGCGATTAAATAAATCAACCATATACGACCGATATTTTTAACGCACTAAACAGTACTAATGTTTAGAAAAAACGCAAATCAAGATAAAATTCCAGAGTGAAAATGGGGAAGGTAACTGCAATACAATAACGCTTTCGAGAAGAATTAGCAAAACAGCGTTCATAATGTACACATCCTTAAGAAAAGAATAACTACTGTACGCAATATAATATGTGTGTTGTTTAGGTCATCAGCCGAAAGGCTGGTTTGAACCTGTAGTGGTTTTACTAAGTAAAACGATGAGTGAGGTGGTTTACGATTGCCTTCCTCACTGAATGGAAAAGTACGCTTATCAGCATGCCGGGCGCTCTGAAAAGCACATATTTTCCACTCTGCAAATGACACCTTCAATTTAATTACCACATGGTCTGGCTGTATAATTAAATTCATTACTTTCAGAGGAGACAACTCTGTTTAATGTCTTTTACACCTCTACCTCTTCTATTCTTAAATGCTTGAGTCGTATAATTGGCTGATCATGTGATATAAAACAACTATTTTATATAGCCCTGGAACTAGTAGTTAGATTGCAAATAATTTAACACTCCTTCTTTTTGTTAAGAGCAATGTTACAACATTGATAGTAATATTAATTTTGAACTAAAAAAGCAATAAGTAACATAAAATATTCACAATGAAAAGAAAGTGCCAGTATCTGCCTTCTTTTTAATTTTCACTCTGTAACAATTAACAGCCTATTTACCTACCGGCTACGTAGTAATAAATAAAAAAACAATAGCAAGTATTGTGCGGTCCCAAGCTCCGTGTAGTTGCGGGGTGAAGGGTACGGGTGAGGTACAATGAATGAGTGACGCATGCTGGGAGAACGACTGTTGTATTACTTTCATACAAAACATTTGTTTTCAAAATTTCCGTTTTTAACAAATTTGTTTGTATTTATTACATTTATTTATTTACATATTTTGGTATAAATTAGCAAGTTAAATATTATGAATCCGACCAAGTTAATAACCCGGTAGGTATTTGTTAAATTAATGCGCCGGATGATAAGAATATTTTTTAGGCTAGTTAGTACACGCTACCACTACAAATGCATCAGCTGTGAATCACTACTAACTCATTTATTCTCCCACTGCTATAACAACGCATTGCATTCCTTCCAACTACACGGAGCTGGGACTCAAGCTATAATTTAGAGAAGAACAGAAGCTATTTGCTTTTACAGATACGTGTACAAGTTATTCTTATTCCAATACATTTTTTAATGATTCAGTCATTAAATTGGCTGACCATGTGATCAGAAACAAAACTATTCATTTTACCCCAGCTACGAACAGATTGAGTGTAAATAATTTGACACTCTACCTGTCTGTTATGGGCACACAATATAATATATTATGTTAAACAAAATCGTGCTAACGTGAATTCGCGTAGCCAAAGTCGAATTCGCATAAGTCAAGGTTTTATTGTATTTTATTGAGCCCACCCAATCCTAGTGGGGAAGATAAATGATTGACTCCAAATGAGAGTTCTGTCCCAGCTGGATTAGAAAATTTTTAGTAAGGGTTTGAAATTCTTATTACAAGTCCTGTCTGTAACATACTCCGGAAGCAAGTTGTTAAAAATTTGTTTCTTGTTCAACGGTAGTTTCTTTACTGAAATTGAAAATCAACGATATCACATTCAATAGGTTATAATGTCTTTCACTGCTCGTTTGTGTAGTGTGTACATTTATATAAACTATCCGTTATGTTATCGTGTACAGCAGTTAATGTGTACGCACTCAGACACTGGTGAAACAGTATTGGGTTCTTGTATAAAATGCACTCCATGTACTTTGAGTAGGTGTTGGGTGACCTTTTCTAGATCGACAACCACAAATACCACAAACTCGCTAGTATGTATTGCATACATTGCGCTGACAAACTCTGTTCTCTTTGTATTCGTTTTTCTTTTATATATGTTTCTTGTTCAAAGTAGATTTACCTACTTATATTTTACCGTGACTTTAGTTGATAAACTCTGTTATTTTAAATGTCACTGTACTAGTCATTAATGCATGAGTCAACACTAATACAATGGACATGTTGACACTCTATTTATCATTTCGAAAATTAACTTTGCTTAATTGTCTAACTGGTCGTGTTAAAGTAGTTCAAACTATCGTTTCTCGCTTAGTTAGTACGATCTCAGCTGTTAATCTTACTTCCAATTAGAATGTGAAATATTTTCACGCCGTGTTAAATTTTATAATCAATTGAAGTCACCAATTATGAGAAATTAAAAAAAGAAAAATAATTGGTTTTCATTTGTGGTAATAAACCTAAATAGTATATATTTTTTTACTTTATTTAACGTTTTAACCCCCTTTACTTTATTTAACCCCCTGAACCTAAAAAAACATGTTTTTTAGCGATTGGTCTGTGTGTGTGTGTGCGCGCGTGTGCGTGCGTGCGTGCGTGTCTGAACAGAATATCTTAACAACGGAACATCGTACAAACTTGAAACTTAAAACTTAAGTTACATACCTTTACCGGACCCGACACGAACATTTTCATCAAAATCGGTCAACCGGAAGTAGTAGTTTATTCGTGTCATTTTTTACTTTTTTGCGATTTTCTCAAAAACTGTTCCTATGATTTTTTTAAAAATCGCCTGGTTAACTAAATTTTTTTATGCTCTACAAGATAGGATAGGCGCCATGTTTGCTGAAATTCTTGGTAAGGCTGTTTTCTCGGGAAAAAACTGTTTTTTTAAGATTACGACTTAAATATGCATTTTAGCGCATAAACATAGCTAGTAAAAGTTGTAGAGAATTAAAAATCTTACAACTGATATTTCAAACATTTTTTTTATAACGCTTAGTTTAGCCGTAATTAGCGATTTTCTGTTTTTTTCTTTCACGAAAACGTGTAAAAAATCGGTTTTTTAAGATTTCAGCCTTAGCATGCATATTACGATAAAAGTGTATAGGCCTAATTAAATTTATAGTAAATTTAAAGATCTACAACTTTTAATACAAGTATTTTTCTCTACAGAGCCTAGTTTAGCGTGAAAGAGTGATTTTCCGTATTTCTAAGCCAAACCGAGGTTGATTTTCATTTTGCGTCTTTCTATCATGATTAAAATTAGGTTATATTTATTGAAGTTAGTTTTTTGTTTATTCGTAATGTTTTATTACTAATGTTTAGTTTATTGTTAATTATTTGCGTTGGCAAGAGAAAGTTGTGTGAGTGTTTCACACCAGATTTTTTAACAATAGTATACTAACTTTTTGATCGCCTTGTATTTTTGTTGTTTATGTATTACTGTACTTATGTTTTTAGGTGTGGTTTAATGTTTTTTAAATATTATACTGTCTGTAAAGGGTTCTGTTAGTTGAGTTATACTGCACTGAAAATGTATAATATAGTACATGTATAATAATGACCTATTATTTAAACTGTTGGCAGCCCTGCTTTATCTATCTTTTAAAATACAATTGGCTATTATTCTGAAGATTTATTTTGTTCACGCAAAATAGAAATAATCCAACTTAGGGTTCCATTGTAATGATGTAAGATCTTTTTTTAAGTTTACAGTTCTATTGAATAGTCTATGTACTTTACATAGGAAATATTATTATTGAATCTGGAAAATGTTCAAATAACTAGATTTTTACTACTGAATTGTTCAAAGAACTGTATTTTCCGTAGTATAATGTGGTTATTTTAGTACTCTTTTCAATGTGGAAGAGGCTATTAAATTTATATTTATAGTATGAGTGAATTTAGATTTGGCAGAGCATTTTCTTTACATTTTAGGACAGGGACTTAACCAAGATATTTCGTTTATATATTGGGAAATTCGGCGTACTCTGTGGAATTACCGAACCAAGTTTTATTAAAATGTTAGAATTCCTCGGTATACGATGTGGCTATTAAATAACGAGACTGAGGTTGTAAAAAAATTTATTTTTATTTTTTACATAATCACATATTGCACCTTCAATATATACTCTTTCTTTACCCCTACAACGCTCCATGCGAATTTTCCATCGTTGGAAAAAGTGCTGGAAGTCATCTTCTGTCAGCTCCTTCAGGATACATGCCGCTTTCTCTTTATATATTTGCACAGCTGACATGATCATTTTTATATTTTTCGAGTTTCGATCTGTAGTACCTAAACTTAATGTATCTTATAATTTTATTCAACTGATTTCGATATTTTAAATATTTTTGTGCATTTTTGTGGATGATTGATCGAGTTTTAATTCCTGGGTTGATCTAAGATTTTAAGCGTCTTTACTTATTTAGACGTAAGGTGCCGGATAAATGGTTTAAAAAAGCCAGAAAGGATATTGAGATAACCGGATTTTTTTTCAATCCCTGAAGTGTGAACGTTGCAATCTGTTCAAATCAGAACAATAAGCAACCCTATGACCCAAAGAGATGAGGATAATGTGTATGACGTGTAATTGTGATGCAGTCTTTTACAGACCCAGGCCTACCAATCTTGATAGAGTATGGTTAATTAAAAACCAACCGTAAAAGTACATCGGTAACCACTGTCTTGTATTTAAATCTTTATAAAAGTAACTATCTTTGCTAGGATTTTAAACAGGAACTTTTGTCTTCAAAAATCAGCTGTTAAACAGCTGACTCGCGGTGACGACTTTACCTCTGACAAATCTCGTGGGTGAGATAACTGGAATAAACCGAGAAAACTCAATAAACTGAACCAAATTCAGAAAACTAATTACGGACTTTGAGGGTTTCCAAGAAGAGACCTTTAGGGTTTCCTAAAAATGAGACCTCTTCTATCGGCCCGCGACCTGAGCCTTGAAACTAGGACCCGCCTCTTGAAGTGCTACGTCTTTCCCATCCTCTTGTATCGAGTAGAGGCGTGGACACTCACCAAAGAGTGTGAGACCCGTCTACAAGCGTTTGAAATGTGGACCTACCGGAGGATGCTTCGAATACCATGGACAGACAGGGTCACAAATATGGAGGTCCTCAGAAGAATGGGGAAAGAGATGGAAATCCTGCAGAGCGTGAAGATAAGAAAACTGACATACCTTGGACACATCATGAGGGGGCCTAAATATGAGATTCTGCATCTCATAATTCAAGGGAAACTCGTTGGTAAACGCTCGGTGGGACGCAGACGAATGTCCTGGTTGAGAAACCTGAGAGAAGCGTTTAACTGCTCGTCGCATGACCTGTTCAGAGCAGCAGTGGACAAGGTGCAACTGACCATGATGATAGCCAACCTTCGTAATGGAGAAGGCACCTGAAGAAGAAGAAGAAGAAGAAGAGCTAAAGTAAAACACCAGGTGGACAAAAGAAAGGAGAAAACCCTTCAGTGAACGAATGAAGTGAATGGAGGCTGTAAAAAATACTTCCAGAAATGTTTCATTACACGTGCTCTAATACTTGGCCCTATAAGGAAGAAAATACATCGGATAAACAATTGTGTCGGACTGTTAAGCATCCGAATAATAAAGAAGTAAACTTATTTAAATTTAATATTCTTTAACATTTAAACTACTGAACATTAAGGCTCATTTTCTGACATTAAAATTTTAATTTTCTATTGACAGCTACACCGTACATACTCGTTATTATGTACATGTACACTAAACTACCACCATTTAGGCCAAATAGGATACTACATTAATGTTTATTGATCTTATAAATGTTTCTTTAACATTCAGTAATAGTTTCTATACACTATATCTATTATAATAGTAAAAAATTAGTAATGTTTAAGTACTTGATATTACTAAGTTAAAAATATAAGTGGTACATGAAATTATAAATTAATTTTAAATTCAGTTTACTGTGCTTCTATTGATCAATATTTTATCATACTGAAAAAGGATCGATATTAAATTAAAATATAATTGTTTCATTTATTTTCATCTTTTAATAGTTTACTATAAATTTTAATTTTATTAAACTACTTTACAAGGAAAGCCATGTATCGTAGGTTATTAAACTGGTTATTGGCCTATTTTTAATTAGTTCTTTAAAAAAGTAAATTAACTTTGAATGTTTTTCTATGGTCTTCGTATTTTACTAATGAAATTAAATAAGAAGTTATGGAACAATCCAAAATTTTACAAATTATATACAGAATTTTTTTTTTATTCCTAATTTGTGTACGTTGCAATCTGTTCAATTTAGAACAATAAGCAACCCCATGATCCAATGAGGTGAGGATGATGTGTATGACGTGTAAATGAGGTGCAGTCTTGTACAGACCTAGGCCGACCATTCCTGAGAGAGTATGGTTAATTAAACCCCAACCATCAAAGTACACCGGTAACCACTGTCTAGTATTCAAATCCGTATAAAAGTAACTACCTTTACTAGGATTTGAACTCGGAACCTTCGTCTCCGAAAATCAGCTGTTAAACAGCTGATTTTGGCGACGACTTTACCTCTAGACCAACCCGGTATATACAGAATTAAAAAATAATAATTCTATGACACACAGGTTTTATTAGTACGGTATTTTGATCTCTGATTTTGGCTTGTCTAAAGAATGATTTATTTTTGATTTTAAGTGTTATCATTTTTTCGCCTGCTAAAATTCACGTTGTATTTCTTTGATCTTCCGCAGTATTCAAATCTCCAATATTTCCAAATTATTTTTTAGTTTTTATTATTTATTTATTTATTTATTTATTTACCGGGCCTGGTCAGCTCACACGAGGGTCTGATTCTGAATAGAGTAGGAGCTGGACTTCACCTTGTGTGAGACACTTGGATGGGGGGCCTCAACCCCGACACGGCGCGTCCCAATGGCTGATAGGGAACGTTTCCTGTAGATATGCAGGACAGGTGCGAATAATGCGAGCGTGTCTGCAAAATAAGCACCGCGGATCAACTGAGGAAAAAGGAAATGGTCAACGGTCTCACTGGCGGAAGAGGAAATGGTTATTCCGAACGGCGGAGAGGGCGAATGAACCTAGAGTGTCATCTTGAAGCAAAATGCCCTGTCGGCTCGGAGACAGTGAGATGGCAGCCCCATCACTGAGCTTACTCTGCGCAGGGCCCGTAACCCAGCCGGAGGAAAGGTTAATTACTGGCAAACTCACAAACAGCCTCGGAACAGGGACAGAACAAATTGGAATAAATAATCGGAAAAGGAACAAGAAAAAAGATTTTGGAATAACGGACAAACTGCTTATATCAACATGGAATGTAAGAGGTCTCTCTAATAAGGAATGTGAATTGAATGACATTCTGAAGGAGCGGGAAGTGGACATAGGAGTGATAACGGAAACCAAAGAAAAGCTAAAAGGAACAAAAGATCTGGAGGATTTATAGTGGAGTTTTTATAGTGGAGGTTTATAGTGGAGGATTTATAGTGGAGTTCCACAGACCCAGAGAGCAAGTGCGGGAGTGGCAGTGCTCGTGAATCAGAAATGGAGGAGAAAAATCACAGAATACTCCTTTGTGAGCCCACGGATCGTCACTGTAAGATTCAAGATAGACAGGGGCCATCTATCGGTGGTTGGAATTTATGCCCCAGAGGAAGGTAGGAAGGACAAGACAGAGTTTTACACCCAACTCCAAGAGATAGTTAGCAAAATAAATAAAACAGATCATCTAATAGTGACAGGAGATTTTAATGCAAGAGTGGGGAATGTACCAATAAGCGATGTAGTGGGCAGTTTTGGGGAGAGAACTTTGAATGGGAATGGACAGGAGTTGCGGCAGTTCGCTACTTTCAATGGATTGCGAATTACAAATACGTTCTTCAGGAAGAAGGAAATTCATAAGTTTACATGGAGTGCGAGAGGATCGAGCTCATTGATAGATTACATTCTGGTGAATGATAAGCTGAGAAGAGAGGTGCAGGATGTAAGGGTATATAGAGGATGCGATATATACAGCGACCACTACCTGGTGGTGGGTAGGTTGAATATTCTTGCAAAATGGAAGAAAATGAGCTGCAAAGGGCGGAAGGAAAGGGAGGAAGAAGGGGTCTTCAAAGTACATCTACTGCAGGATGGGAGCATTCGGAGACTCTATGAGGACAGACTGCAGGAGGAATTAGCAAGGATGGAAACTTCTGAGGATGTAGAGAGGGAATGGAGTAATGTTAAAGCTTGCATCGAGAATGCGGCAAAGGAGGCCTTGGGTACAAAGAGAAGGGTAAAGAGGAAGAGAGGTCTGAAGATATGGAATCAGGAGATAAAAATAACATTAGAGAGGAAACAGAAGGCCTATCTTAACTTTTTACAAATGAGGACTCAGGTAGCTTATAATGAGTACAGGATACATCGTAATAATGCCAAGAGGTTGGTTCGGAAAGCCCACGAAGAATCATGGGAGAGGTTCGTGAGCGTAATAGAGAATGATATTCACGGCCGGCAGATATGCACTTATAAGGTGTTAAGACTGATGAATAGGGATGAAAAGGATAACTCTGCACTGTGTGTGATTGAGGACGAAGAGTGGAGAAGACATTACATGACGTTATGGTGCGAAGACAGGGTCATGGGTCATGAAGAGGACGAGTTGGACTTTCCGAATGGCTCTGTAGACCTAATCTCTATGGAAGAACTGCAGGTGGTGCTCAAGGAAACAGGAAATAGGAAAGCTACAGGATTAGATGGTATGAGAGCGGAGTTGGTGAAATATGGAGGCGTGCTCCTGCATTTGAGACTCCTGCATCTTATGAATGAATGCTGGAAGAGATGTGTGATTCCGGATTCCTGGAATTCGGCAGAGGTCATTTCTATTTTTAAGAAAGGCAATCGGAGGGATTGCAACAACTACCGAGGTATCTCCCTGTTGAATGTGGGATATAAGCTGTTTTCAAAAATAATTACTAATCGACTCAAGACAATAGGTGAAGCATTGCTGAGTGAAGAGCAGTGTGGTTTTAGAGTGGGCCGGACGTGTATGGACAGTGTTTTTTCGGTAAAGAGAATAATTGAGAAGCAACGGGAATTTAACCGTGAAACACACATGGCATTCATAGATTTTGAAAAAGCGTTTGATAGGGTGGATCGCAGCAAGCTTTGGATGATTCTGGGGGAAATAGGGTGCCCACCGCATCTGATCAGGGTGATCAAGTCTCTATACAAAAACACGAGGATAACCGTTAACACAGGGGTGAAACGTTTAGAGGAATTTGTTATTAATAGGGGTGTCAGACAAGGGTGTAGCTTATCACCTACATTATTTAATATGTATTTTGACTACATTTTTAAAATTTGGAAACGCAACGTTGACCCGGGTGTACGGTTAGGCAGAGACTGCTACATAAATGCAATGTTTTTTGCTGATGATCTGTGGTTGGTTCAGGAATCAGAGGATGCACTCCAAAAATCTGTATATTTCCTGGGTAAATTGTGTGAAGATTTTAATCTCAGAATTTCCGCCACGAAAACCAAGGTAATGGCATTCAAGTGGAAATATCCGGTCCGATCTAAAATTGTCGTAAACGATGCGATAGTGGAGCAGGTGTCCAATTTTAGTTGCTTGGGATGTGACGTAGGAGTAGACTTGGATTTAGACATCGAGCGGAAGATCAGTAAGTTCCAAAGGATTTGTGGCACAATCAATAGAACATTGCATAACAGGGCCAGACCTGACACAATTATGAAGTTTTACAAGGTAATGGCAACTCCCATAATAATGTATGGGAGTGAAGCGTAGGTGCCCACGAAGAGAAATGTGCAAAGGATCCAAGCAGCGGAGATGAGATTCCTGTGACGAGTTAAGGGATGCTCACGGTTGGATAAAGTGCGGAATGCCGATATAAGAAAGGAGCTCCAAGTCTACTGCCTGAATGAGAAGATTGAGGGGTATCGCGGGCGATGGAGAGGACACCTGGACAGAATGCCGAATAACAGAATACCTCTCCAAGTACACCGTTATGCACCGGTTGGACGGAGAGATGTGGGACGACCTCGCAAGGCATGGATGTGAGCTGGGAGTTTCAAGTTTGTGAGTTCGGAACAGGCGACTGCCTAAACCTTGAAGGAAGAAGAAGAAGAAGAAGAAGATTATTTATTTATTTAAAGTCGCATCAACTGCTTGGTCATTAGCGACTACGGTGGATTTTTTTTATTCGAAGCGTCGAGAAAAACTCATGTTCACTCCCTCACGATGGGCGAAGTAGTGTTGGGCTCAATTGAGGCGTTCTCGTCCAGCCCCAAGGAGGCCGCAACCGCCTTGACTACGGTGGATTATGTAACGTTAAGTGTGGGACGTGAAAATTTCCAGACCCTGGCCGGAAATTGAACCCGGGTCCTCCGCGTGGCAGGCTAACGCGCTAACCACTACGCTACGGAGGATTTCCAACTTTTGTCTTCATGTGACTCGGGGTGTATTGATTTTCAATAATTATTTAGTTTTTATAGTCCCGCTTTTTCCGCTTGTACGAATATATGTGACTAAATGTAAATATTTATTTTGAAAAGCTTGTATCTTGTTTATTTTTTTAAATTTATTTATTTATTTTTTATTTTTTTATTTATTTATTTAACGTCGCATCAACTGCTGTGGTCATTAGCGACGACGTTGGGGTGTAACTGTACGTAATGAGGATGAAATGATTTTTTGTAACGTATGAAAATATGCCGTGCCTGAGTGGGATTCGAACCCAGGACCGCATGATGAGAGGCGAGCACGTTACCAACTGCGCCAATGCGGCCGGCAAAAATGTATTTATTTAACGTCGCATCAACTGCAACGGTCATTAGCGACGACGTTGGGGTGGAACTTTATGCAATGTAGGATGAAATGATTTTTTGTAACGTATGAAAATATGCCGTGCCTGAGTGGGATTCGAACCCAGGACCGCATGATGAAAGGCGAGCACGTTACCAACTGCGCCAATGCGGCCGGCGCATTGTTTTGTTTTGTTTTGTTTTACCATTATTAAAGTTCCTTGCATAATTCTTCCATCATTATCTTATAGGAAATTGTAATCAACGTTGAAGTAGCGAACACATCATCTTTGATCTGTAATTTAGCGAAGTTTTATTTTATCGTGTCTATTAGTTCCTCGTCAGTCTTCTGCCTTCTATAAGTGAGGAAGAAGTACTTAACGGTCTTTTCTGACATACTAGATGACTGCTTATCCGGATAATATATAACAATAATATCATCAATACCTCCAACAAAAATTTCAGGGAATAGTTAATTGTTACAAAAATAACAGAAAGTTGAAGTTGAAAAGTTTTTCTGAAATTTTTGGATGTTACGTATTTACTTGTTTTCTTTAATTCACTGAAAACCACTGTTTTGCTATGATATTTTCTGAGTACTTTACGTATTACAAAATAGTAGCAAATAAAAATTCATTATGTAATTGTTTTTTTTGTTTTGTTGCAGGGGTGTTAGTGCAAATAACAATAACAATAATAGTAACAATGCTAGGCGACAGAGTAAAGTGGAAACTAGTACCATACCCACTGATGTTGTCGTCCTTAATCGCTCTGCCACCTCTCCTAGGTAAGTCAATTTTACATATTCTTTTATGAATTTTAAGTAGAAGTATTTGAAAAACTATAGCCGATCTCAGGACCTCAGAACCTCAAAATCTGAACTTAGCAAATGAATATGAATTATGAATAACTAGCGGACCTGTACTCGCTTCGCTTCGTCAACTAAAAATTTGGTACCTACGATAAAAGCGGAACTAAATAAATAGTGGACCTCCTCCTCGGTTTCGCTTGGGTGATAAAAGTTTTCATTGATGGCATAACGGTCATTAAAAACTGTGTTTTCGTTCAGTTTTACAATTTTTTTTAGTTTTTTTATTTGTCATCAGGAACTGTACGTTATTGACAGTTACCCTATTTGATCACTGCTTTGCTGTATTATTTGACGTGAATTAGGCATGAGTTCGAACAGGGAGTTAGTTACCCAGTAGAGTTAGTTCACGGATGGCTGTCATATGGTCACCATACAAAGTCGCTGGCCCAACCGGTGTTACTTAACAAATAATAGCGACCTTCTACCAGCTGACGGACTGGGCTGGCCCGAAGGCCAGTTTTATAATAAGAATTATTTTTCAACTTGTAAAAGTGTGCGGTGACATACGTTTTTTTTTTGGTTTAATGTCCGACTGTTCTGCAATTACTGCTAATGCAGACTGTGAAGGATGAAATGATTTTTTTGTAACGTATGAAAATATTCTGTGCCTGAATGGGATTCGAACCCAAGACCGCATGATGAGAGGCGAGCTCGTTACCAACTACGCAGATCCAGCCGGCTGACATACGGTTTGAAGTTGAAATTGTTTACTTTCCTGGATCTAGAAATTCATTAATGAAGGTTGCAATTCGATAACTTAAACGGTTATGAAGATACCTATTTTTTTCTGATTTTCCGAGAAAATAAATATGTAGGAATTTTCAGTTAATATGTATACATGGCAATAGCTTTCAAACGACACCAAAATCAATAAAATCGGGCCGGTGCAACTGCAGAAATAGCTATCACAACAAAAAATTTACCATTTTATATACTCGTACTTAGTTCAAGAATTCAACGTACTTGATATCCTCCAAATATTTGCAAGAGAAGCTCTTATTTTCGATTGTAAAAATATGAACTATTTTACTTTGAGAGCACACCAATTATAATACAAGGATCTTTTACTTTTACACAAGGCCTCAAAAACTTTATACCAAAGGTATTTTTGTTACTTAGCGCCCAAGCTGCTCAATCTGCTCCCCGTACAAATTAAAAATATACCGGACATCATAAAGTATATAAAAGAAGTAACCATTTGGCTATTGGAAATAGGGAGAGTAGCCATAGAAACAATGGTTGCACCAGAAAACATATAATTTTGTGGGCTCGTCTACCGGTTTCGATAATTAGTTCTCTATTTGTATATAAATTCTTTTGTTTTGAACATTTCATATTTTATTGTTTGTTTTTTTCATTCGTATATATAATTATATGCCCGTAACGGGCAGGTGGAGTTTTCAATTAATTGCACTTGACCTGTTGGTTCCAAGGATACAAAAAATACGTCTGTTTCTTATCACATAGTCAGCCAATTATATGACTGAACTATTTAAGAACAGAAGAGGTAGAGGTGTAAAAGATATTAGTCAGAGTTATCTCCTGTGAGAGTAATGAATTTCACTATACAGACAGACCCTGTGGTGAATATAGTGAAGGTGTCATTTGCAGAGTAGAAAGTAAGTATGCTTTTGGAGGTCCTGGCATGCTGATAAGCATACTCTTTTAAGTAAGTGAGGAAGGCAAGAGTAAACCACCTTACTTTTCGTTTTTACTTAGTAAAACCTCTAGAAGTTTAAACTAGCCATTCAGCTGTTGATCTAAACAACATATAATTATATAATAGCATACTATTTAATAAAAATATCTTAGTTGTTTAATTAATATTCAAGTAAATTACATTTAGTTGTAATTACTAACATTTTATAGATTTCCGTAGTGGTTGTAGTAGTAAAATGAACAAATAAGCACTGAATTGATCTACCCTTGAACATGGGAAACTATAGTTGGATGGATTAATTTTCCCACCACCAATTAATATATGTATAGTTTTACATTTTTAAAGTATAATTAAGGAAATTAATATTTATATTGTAATGATATTTTTTGTAATTAAAGGGAAAATAAATAAATACCGTATACTGTAGATATAGATAATAAAAAGTAAAGATCATTAACGTAAATCTATTTTGATGCGAATTTCAAATCCTGTATTTTTGGTTAAATAATAATTTATACAATAATAAATTTAGCAAATCGTAAAATGAAGTTCAACTTCGGTTAGTTAGTTAATAAAATTTATATGATTTTCAATTTCATTCCCTAAATTAATTTACATTAAATATCAAAGCGAATCAGTGAATAAGGAAGTTAAATAAACAACTTCGTCCAGGAAATTAATTTGGTTTGGATATCCTCTCTTTTCGTCCAATCGATATTACAGGTAGCTATTCTTACCGGACGCAATCAAATCTCTACCAGGACAACTTTCCTCTCTTACTCTATTTCTCTTGGTCTAACCTACACTGTTTTGACTCTTTTACCTATCTGTACTTGTCACAACTTACACTAACAACCGTAGTTGATATCTACTCCTCTACTCCTACTAATGATGACAAACGATCTTGTAAACTTCCTTCATACATAATTTAAACTACTAATATATTACTAAATTTCTATATATGTATACTTTAGTTAATGAAATATCCATTGGGAAACGGTGCACATGATTAGATAGGTTAGTTATAAATATACAAACAGTTGTGAACAGCGTATTAAAATTATTATTAAAATTTATTTTTTATTATGTACGGTCATGTCAATTATTTTTTAATTTAAATACAATACCATAAATTATGGGTTTTTTCAATGGGTACTTACAACAAATGTTTGTAATTGATTTTTTATTACTTTCTCTTACCTATATGTTTGTATATATGTATTTATTTTTATTTTTTATTTTTTATTCCTAATATGTGTACGTTGCAATCTGTTCAATTGAGAACAATAAGCAACCCTATGACCCAATGAGATGAGGATGATGTGTATGACGTGTAAATGAGGTGTAGTCTTGTAGTGACCCAGGTCGACCACTCCTGAGAGAGTATGGTTAATTGAACCCCAACCATCAAAGTACACCGGTAACCACTGTCTAGCATTCAAATCCGTATAAAAGTAACTACCTTTACTAGAATTTGAACCAGGAACCTTCGTCTCCGAAAATCAGCTGTTTAAACAGCTGATTTTGGCGACGACTTTACCTCTAGACCAACCCGGTGTGTTATATATGTATAATATATAAATAAATTAAGTATTATTTTCATGTTGATTTTTTGAAACGAATTTTCACCGGAAATACACGTTTTCAGGCCTCTTGAATTATAAATAAAAAAATGTTTTTGGTGTTTAGTCTGTGTTTTGACAAAACATCTCAAGAACGGAATATCGTATGAAGTTAAAACTTTGAACTTAAGTTAGGTACTACTAGTAGACCCGCCATGAATATTATTATCAAAATCAGTCGACTGGATGTAAAAGTTTATTTTTCACTTAAGCGGTTTTTCATTTTTTTGAAATTTTCTCAAAAACGGATTCTACGTTTTTTTAAAAATCGCCTCATTTACAACATTCTGTATAATCTACCAGATAGGGTAGGCGCCGTGTCTGCTGAAATCCTTAGGAAGGCTGTTTTATCGTAAAAAAATATTTTTTTAAGATTGCGGCTTTAGTATGCATTTTAACACAAAAATGTGTATACTAAAAGTTGTAGAGAATTTAAAATCCTATAACTTTTAATTAATTTTTTTTGTATAACGCTTAGTTTAGCGGTAATTAGCGATTTTCTGTTTATCACAAAAATGTGTAAAAAATCGATTTTTCAAGATTTCAGCCTTAGTATGTATGCATTTCACGACAAAGTGTAATAATCAAATTTATAGGAAACTGAAAGATCTACAACTTTTATTTATAGCGTTTTCCTCTATAGAGCCTAGTTTAGCGTGAAGGAGTGATTTTCCGTATTTTTAAGCCAAACTGGTTGATTTTCATTTTGCGTCTTTCACTCATGATTAAAATTAGGTTATATTTTTTTGTTTATTTCTAATGTTTTATTACTAATGTTAGGTTATATTGTTCATTGTTGGGATTGACAAGAGAAAGTTGTATGAGTGTTTTACAACAATGTTTTTTTAAATTAGTGAGGAACGTTGGATATTAAATGTTTAGAGAGGATCATCATGGTCATATATACAAAAGTTCTTCAGTTCAAGTTGGCATGCATTCATGAATGCTATTAGATAGCGTTAAACCAGTGTGAATACACATATAGGGTGATTCAAAAAGAGCGCCGGTTTTGATATATCAAATTAAGAGATTTATTTTATTGAAAAACTGAAAATAAATACATCAACAAGTTCATCTTACCTTCCGATTTCATGTATGAAAAATGATGTCATGCATGTGTCCTCCTCTACTGCGCTGGCACGCATCAACTCTGTCCATGAAATTGGATATTACTGCACGACAAGTTTCGACTTCCATTTGCCCGACAACCCGTCGAATTTCCTCCTTCAAGTCATTGATGTTTCGGGGTTTATTGGCATACACCAATGACTTCAGATGACCCCAAAGATGAAAGTCACAAGGCGTCAAGTCACACGACCTTGGTGGCCATTGATGGTCGGAATTACGAGAAATGATGCGATCCTGGAACCGTTCACGGAGCAACAACATTGTTTCTCGTGCAGAAACTGAATTTTATACGGGTTATATTGGAGATCGTACCGAAGAATTCTCCGTACAGAAGAACATCGTAAACCCAATTGTTGAGAACGGCGACGTATTGATTTTGCTGGGCTAACAGCCACACTGTCACGAACCAACGCAACGTTCTGCTCAGTTCGGCCAGAACGACGACGTCCAGAACTTTTAAGGTCGATTGTTGAACCCGTCTCAAAAAACTTTTTCATGAGCCTGCGAACTGTTGATTCATTCGGTGCTTCATTACGTCCTAGAGTACCGCGAAGTCACCTGACAGTAGCCGCATAACTCTCTCCACTCTGGTAAAATGTTTTGACGATTAACACTCATTGTGCAATAGTAAACTTCTCCATGGTTAGACACAGACTGCGAGAGTACTACACTGCGAACAAGAGAAACTACAACTGAATCGTCAATCGGAATGTTCTCCGAAATAGAAATGAGGTCTAACAATGTTGCCAACCGATAAACAAAAATTTACCAGCCGTTTAAAAACCGGCGCTCTTTTTGAATCACCCGTTAGTTACGTCAAGGGAAAAGGTCAGCGTACTTTATGTAAACATTGTAATTGGTTGTAGGCAAGGAGCTTGTTATTAAGCGTAAAATAATTGACATTGTTTAATTAGTTTAAGCTTTTATAGTTTTGTAATTGATTTAATTGTAATTTGTTAGTTAATCTAAGCATAATAATTAATCGTAATTTATAATCTTGTTAGTAAATAGTTATTGTAAGTTTAAAGAAAGTTTGTTTATTATTTATTATACCCAGATCCCGAACGAATCTACACTTAGTTTTACAATATGCACATTGAATATTTTAATTTTCTTAATTCGTTTAATAGATTGTGAAACCGGAGACAGAAAATAATTATTAAAAAGTCTTATTGAAGGTGTAGTTCTAGTCTGAAGACATTAAACATGTTTTTGTTTATCAGTACAACCTTTTAAGTGGTTTGTACTAAATTTCCTTTTTCTATTTATTTATGCCATTATTTTATCGATGAAAGCATGTACATATCGATTATCTGACAGGTTTGATAGGTAAGTAATCGTAAAACTTATATCGATTTACTGATTGATTGACATTCAGATAAATGAGTTATGCAGATTGTATCTCCTCGTGTAAGAGATGTAGTTCTAGATATGTATTTGCTTGTTCCATCTTTAGAGGAATTGATCATTGACGAAGGAGGAAGATCGACCTGCGGTATGATGAATCACTTGAATATTTAATAAATGTATACAGATTTAAATTCAATGATAAATAAATTCATTGATCAAAGATAAAGAAAATGCATTCTGTCTACGTTTCTTTTGATTCTTCCGCATATTTCTTAAAATAATAATAATAATACCGTAAAATAATAAAATTAGAAAAAATGGTTTTCGAATTATCTCCACTTGTTATGAAAGGTTGGCAAACTACTGTAACATTTTTTGAACAATTTTATGCACATTAAAATATTGTTAGATGAATTTAACAGTGCTCATTTTAAAATGTAATGTTACACTTAAGCCTTGGTTCGCTCAGGATCTGGGTATAATAAATTGAAATTGAAATTAACTTTATTTTTCCCTTAGAAAGTTACAATAATTATTTTATAAATAATGACACACAGTAGAAAATATATGTAAAAGAAAAGAAACAAAAAAGAGAAAAAATAAAAAACTATACATACGTGTAATAAAAATCTCATCCCCTCTTCTTCCCCTACTTTACAAAAATTACCGGAAATCATGCCTGCAAAGGTAAAACCACCTGTGCGCAGGTATGAGTTGCGGAAATAAAAATTTTATATGAAACATCCCTGGATGATACACCTCGAAAAGTAGTTGATAAAAATATAAGGAAAATAAAATTACAATGATTATATAACAAAAAGAAACTTGATTCACACATTGGTATTAAAATAGTATATCGATAATATTGTTATTTGATTTAATCCATTCGTCCATGTCTGTAATTAATTTTTTATTAAGGTGATTTGAAACGAAATAGTTTGGAATGAAATTTATTAATCTTGATGATGCATAGGAAAACTGTCTTCGACAAATATTTAGTTTTACATGATCCAATCTGGAAGTAATACTTGATGTTGTTATTGTAATTTATGTTCCTCATGTCAAATAGGTTCCTATTTCGATTTACGTGTAAAATTACTTCTTGTGTGTATAATTGCCTCACCGTTAAGACATCTTGTTATCTTGTCTTGTAACAACTGTGCAGTGGGATACAGTCTTGGTTTGCCCAAAGCAGCCTTTATTATATATGTTTCTGCACTATAAAAACTTTATTAAAATTTTAGTTCACAGAACCTCCCCAAACCAGGATTTCATATTTAAGTATGGATTGTGGGTAAGCAAAATAACTAATCTTGATACATAATAATTACGAACTTTACAAACTTACAAACAATGATTACAAACTTCCTTAAACTTATAACAACCAATAAATTATTAAGCTTATACTGTTAAAAAGTTACAAATAGATTACGTCAATTAAGTTAAACTCGATGTAAATAAGGTAGGATTGTTTTCACTTAATAATTGTGACTTTCTGTTGAGCATCCAGTACATTTGTTGAAATTTGAAATTAAGTTGTTTACGTTTCATTCATATTTATGTTTTTCATGTCAGTCTGCGATCAAGGTGTAATGCAAGGTATGCAGGCATGTGGGATCAGAATGTTGTGTAGTGTTACTGGTGGGCGTATGACTTTTTCAATTTGTAAATGTGACTTTTACGCTTTTGTCGTTGTTGGATTTCATGCGCCATTTTTTTCTGTTTTAGTGTTCCTTTTAAAACATAGTTAACCATAGTTTGAATGTGTTTATATCTATCACTTCAAAATACTAGAATAAACGGGATGATAGAGGTGAATACGTATTTTACTGCCCATAACAGGCAGGTGGAGTGTTAAATTATTTGCACTCAATGTGCTAGTGCTAGGGCTACAAAAAGTAGTTCTGTTTCTTATCACATGATCAGCCAATTATATGATTGAAACATTTAGGAACAGAAGTCATTTAAGATACTATAGTAAAGTTATCTCCTCTGAGAGTAATGAATTTCACTATACAGCCAGACCTGTGGTGAATGAAGTAAGGTGCCATTTGCAAGGTGGAATATAGATACTTTTCAGAGGCCCTGACGTGCTGATCAGCTTACGTTTTCTCTTAGTGAGAAAAGCATGGTAAACCACCTCACTCCTAATTTTACTTAGTAAAGTTTCTAGAAGTTCAAACCAGCCTTTTAGTTGATGACTTAAACAACAACCAATGGATTTTAAAATTAATTAAATGAATGAATTAAATTGTTTCTTATATAAGTCTTTTTTTGGTCATCAGCCGAAAGGCTGGTATGAACCTATAAAGGTTTTACTTAAGTAAAACGAGGAGTGAGGTGGTTAGCCATATCTTCGTCACTGAGTTGAAAAGTATGCTCATCAGCATGCCAGGTTCTCTGAAAAGCACATATTTTCCACCCTGCAAATGACACCTTCACCTCATTCACCACAGGGTCTGGCTGTATAATGAAATTCATTACTTTCAGAGGAGATAATTCTGATTAGTGCTTTTACACCTCTACCTCTTCTGTTCTTAATTAATTGACTGATCATTTGATAAGAAACAGAACTATTTTTGTGTAATTGTTTGTAAGGTATAAAATTTTATTTCTTTAGGAATATATTATTATTCGAAATTGGAATAATGATGTATGGAAATCGGGCCTCGGACATTCCGTTTAGTGCAAGAAAACCAATACTCCACCGGTTTGCTACATTAATTGTTTTTAAAAATTTGTATAATCCACTTCTCATAGTTGAGCTGGAATTTGATGGGTTTGAAGACGATTGAATCAGCACGTATACAATAACCTTGAAATTTAAAAATATGGATTTTTTTAAGGTTGTTAAATTCTTTATTTTCAGTAATAAATCACAAGAAATATACACTTCAATTTTTATGTATTATTTATTTATATCAAAGAAAACGCGGTTTCGAGGATAAATAATATTTATAAATTTATACTTATTACAACCGTGACTATTTCAGGTACAAATTTACCTGTTCTTAGATTACATTAGACAAGATCAGACGATGTCTTTTGCAAATTTACTTTCTTAAATTACAGTTTAGTAAAGTTATAAATTTTATTTAAACTGCCGGGTGAGATCTACTAAGTTCACAATAGAGTTGGTAATTGTTGCAATTTTAATTTTTCTTTTTGTTATGTTGGTACACAGGTATTTTATTGGTTTTTTTTACTGAAGGATCCTTTTGATGTTTTTATAATAATATAATTACAATAATGTTGAAATTTATTTTGTTGCTTAGTGTTACTGGATCATATAATTTAGTGGAGTTATTCTTTTCGGTTTTTAAAAATAGGAAGAAACAATCGGTTCATAAATTATTACTATATTTTTATTAGGTTCTCGTTATTTTTTTTCTTTACATAAAAAGTAAATTTAATTTTTTTACGGTTGACTTAACTCTTTAAATTTATTACTTGATTGCTTCGTCAATAGTATGTAACTAAATTGTTTGTATTCTTTATCAAATTTTTTATTTATTTTTTAAAATCTTTGTTGACTTATCGATAGGGTGGAGTGTTTTTGCCTTAGGGATTTTAATGTCTGTGATCAATTTTCGAAAATTATATTTCTCGATTGTTTCTTTTATGTTTAAAGCAGTTTTACGTTACTTTAAAAGTTTAATAAAAATTTTAGTTATTATTTTTTTATAATTGTATCCAGAAGGAGACTCCAGAAGGGAATATTAAAATAATAAAACTGATAAGCCTAAATTTTAATACTATTTTACATTTATTACTTACCAATTCATTGATAATTTATTATTTACAATTTGCTTACTTTAGTAAGCCCGTCATCCAAACATGTATATTAAATAATTCACTATTTGCCTCAGTGTTTACATAGAAGTTGATATATTTGTCGATCAAAATGTGTTTAGAAAGGAATCCGTGTACTCTGTAAAACTTTAAAAAATTTTAATTACCACAACTTTTTAAAGCTTGTGTTTCGGTCATCAGCCGAAAGGCAGGCTTGAACCTCTAGAGGGTTTAGTAAGTAAAACGAGGAGTGAGATGGTTTATAATTACCTTCTTCACTGAGTGGAAAGGTAGCATATGCTTATTAGCATACCAGGCCCTTCGAAAAGCATGTACTTTCCACCCTGAAAATGACACCTACACTCTTCATTTACCACAGGCTTTGGCTTTATAATGAAATTCATTATGCTTAGAGGAAGTAACTCTAACTAGTGTCTTGTCTCTAACTGTTGTGTCTACCTCTTCTGTTCGTAAATGCTTCAGTTATTTAATTAGCTGAACATGTGACAAGAAACTGAACTATTTTTGTAATTTGTTACAAAATGTTATCCTAGATAATTAGTGCAATCTAGGATCGGTTGTAAATATTTTAGATTATTGTAGAAACAGGTGTTATTTTGACTTTATTACTTTTTACACGATGACTAATGACTGTTTATTAATCCCGCAAAAAATAAAAATGAAATGAAAAGAAAATTCCCACATTAGTGCAGCTGTTAACTTCCCTTATATTCGCTTTTATTTTACAGGTGTAACATTAGACGGAAAGTTTTTTTTATTAAAGAACAAACATGATAAACGGAAGTGGCTACATGTTATAGTGATTAAAGTTATAATAAATACGGAAATGCAGTTTTCTTTTTTCACCACATGAAATAAAATACTTTTTTGTTTGTTATTTATACTGGTAACAATTAAATAAAATAAATAATTAAAAATTGTTGTTAAGGTCATCAGCCGAAAGGCTGGTTTGAAACTGTAGAGGTTTTACTAAGTAAAACGAGGAAAAGGTGGTTTAGCATTGCCTTCCTCACTGAGTGCAAAATTATCCTTATCAGTATGCCGGGCCCTCTGAAAAGCACATATTTTCCACTCTGCAAATGACACCATCGCTTTAATTACCACATGGTGTTGTTTTCACGTAAAAAAATTGTTTTTTAAGATTGCGGCTTTAATATGCATTGTAGCGCAAAAATGTATATAATGAAAGTAGTAGAGAATTTAAAACCCTACAACTTTTATGTCAAACATTCTTTTGTATAACGCTTAGTTTAGCGGTAATTAGCGATTTTCTGTTTTTTTTCTCACGAAAAGGTGTGAAGAATCGTTTTTTTTTAAATTTCGGCTTTAGTAGGCCTATGCATTTAACGACAAAAGTGTATATAATCAAATTTATAGGAAATTAAAAGATCTTTAACATTAATTAGAGCATTTTTTCTACAGAGCCTAGTTTAGTGTGAAAGAGTGATGTTCCGTATTTTTAAGCGAAGCTGAGGTTGATTTTCATTTTGCGTCTTTCACTCATGATTAAAATTAGGTTATGTTGATCGAGGATAGTTTTTTCGTTTATTTCTAATGTTTTATTACTATTGTTACATTATATTGTTAATTATTTGCATTGGCAAGAGAAAATTGAGTGAGTTTTTCACACCAGATTTTTTAAATATTTTTCCCGTTTTTACTGTTAAAAATACTACTGTAAGAACCCCTACATGCGAAATAACCACAAAATGTGAAAAATTATGTGGCGGGGGGAATAACTAAAAAGACCCAATTAGTTTTTTAGTATTTTTTCGTTATTTGTGCCAAATAATATATTATGTTATCTGTTGTTTTTGCAGGGCAATTCACCCGGTTTCCGACGAGAAAGCAGCGCTTGTCGTGGCGTACGGTGGCAGTGAATTGAATTCGGATACATCCCCCGGTGGCGGCAGCACTTACCCATTAGCCCCTAATATCTGTGTGGAGGCAGGCCGCATTGAGTTCATCAAACCACCGTTGGATAGCGCCACATCACCCGATCTACCCTCCGAAAAGGAAGATAGTGCTAAGGTCAGATTGCGCCTCTGTTCATATTTTGCATGCTGTTTTTCTTTTACCCTTAACACTGAATAGTCTTGATTTATTTTCAGCATTTCTATACATTACGTTACCTTTAATTATTTTAGTAAAGCGAATAACAGAAGTTGTATTTTCCATACAATTTCCTGGATATAGCACCAAATTTAAACGTAAAATTTAAAAAATATATATATCCCTTATGTCTGTTCTTTGCAATCTGTCCAATTTATAAACAACAAGCAACCTCATGACTCAGTGAGATGAGTATTATATGTTTGACGACGTATAAATGAAGTGTAGTATTGGACAGACTCAGACCGACCATTCTTAAAAGAGTATGGTTAATCGAATCCCAGTCATCAAAATACACCGGTAACCACTGGGTAGTATTCAATCCGTATGAAAGTAACCTTTACTGAATCTTCGTCTCCGAAAATCAGCTGTTAAACATCTGACTCGCGACGGTATTTTACCGCAATTCAAAATTTGGTAACACAACGGGTTGGTTTAGCGGTGGTCGCAGCCAAATTCAGCAGTTTAACAGCTGGATTTCGGAGACGAAAGTTTCGTGGTTAAACCCTAGTAAAAGTAAGTTAGTTACTTTTATACGGATTTGAATACTAGAGAGTGGTTATTGGTGTACTTTGATGGTTCGGGTTCGATTAACCGTAATTTCCGAGGAATGATCGGCTTAAGTCTGGATAAGACTACACCTCATTTATCAGTCAGACACATCATTCGCACCTCATTGGCTTGTGAGGTTACTTATCGTTCTTAAATTGAACAGATTGATATTATTATTTTAAAAATTATAGCGGTATGTTGTATTTTAAGGAAAATTTGTAGTCTTAAGTTACTACGGAAAAATAATTTTGGAAACATTTTGTTTAGTGGTGTTTTGATTTAGTGTTTTTTACGCCGGGGTCCCGGGTTCGATTCCCAGTCAGTTCTGGCATTTTTTCATCGTTCATCTTCATGTATCATCCTTCTCACCGTCTGCATTAGCAGCAATTGCAAAACAGTCAGACGTAAAAGAAAAAGAAAATGTTTAAACAAACTTATTCGTCCTATTCAGAACTCTACAATATTAATGTTAAAAGATACGGAGGTTAATCGAAATAATGATTATTTTTGTGAATGTTATTTCAGATTTATTATTATTTTTCTTTAAAGAAGTCCTGTTAAAAATCAGTAAAAGTTCATTTAAATGAAAGAAAGTTCCTAATTTGACTTTCCTTAACGTTACACGAAAATCTTTTCAAGTAACGGGACTCATCCTCGATACATGTTATTAAGGAATTTACTTATTATGACCCGTTTTCTCAAAAGTCGTTCCAGATAGCCAACTGAAACCTTGCAGACTGGTCAAAACTTATAATTTATAATTGTGATAATAAAATTAATCATTTTTGTTTGTAGGTCTTATATTTGAGACGTAAAACCGAAGATAATGGTTGCAAAAAGTCTTCATTTTATAAATATTGTATAAAAAAAACTTCTGTTAATTTATAACATTTAAAAATAATTCTACGAACATAATTGAGAATCTGTGTAAATATGCTCAAAACTTCAGCTTAATACCTCTAATGATTTCTGAGATATGGATAATTTCTATTGTGAAAATGAATTTTTCGTCGTTTTGTCGTCAAACGTCAACTGAAATTAGTACATGAATTCTTTGAGAGTGCCTCAAACAAGATGAATATTGTTACAAAATGTAGAACAAAATTCATTTCTAAGATAAAAATAACAAAAAGTTATTAAAATTGAATTTTCAGTAAAAGAAAATATTAAAAATCTTATAGTAATTAAAGTGCACCATTTTACACAGACGAAATTTTAGGTTAAATACCAAAAAAATTAATTTTAATTTTAAAATTCCGGTTTCAAGTTCCCTTAAAGTTTATTGCAATTGATGTTTTAAGGTCATACTACCACACCGTTGTCGCAAGCTTTAAAGAAATAATTACTTATTTTAATCGAAACGTTACTCAGCACTTTTAAAACAATTGATTTTTAGGTTTTTGTTGAATAATACATTACCTAACTTCAATTATTTTTTTTTGTATCAACCGTGCTCAGTTAATTTAATTTTCCCGTGACTGATTTTATTAGTTTCTTTTAAATAATTAAATTTATAAATTGAAACAGTTTTTTTTGGTTTAACCAAAAATTTGTAACGGTCTATTGTTTGTTGGTTGTAGTATAAGTTTCCAATTTTCTTTTTATTAAATTAATTATTTTTTAACGTTTTTGTTTTAAAAAACTGTAATTTTTATAACATTAGCCTGTTGGCTATTTAAATGCATTGAAAGTTACCAATTCAATGCATATCAATCACAAGGTTTTGATTACACCGCCGTAGTAAAAATCGATTGTACAATTGTCTTTAATATGCCTAACCGCTGGAATAATCTCCATTATTTTATAGTTAATCCGATATGCAGTAGCCTTAGGTAGCTTTATATGTTGTGTCTGAAATTTAAAACCAATGAGGCCTCTTTACTGCGCAATTTAAAAAAAAAACCTTTAATTTTATTTATTTATTTATTTTCTTGAGTGATGATGCCCAGAAAAGGCATATGTTTATGCTTGGCATATGAGATGACTTACAGATGAACAAATACCCGTCCTAATCGGGAATCGAACACGGAACCCTGGCATAGAAGTTTACAATACAATAAAAACATTTTTTTATTTTAATTTATTAAGTTAATTAGGGTTTTTCTTCTATAGTAAATAGTATTTATTATTTAGCCTACATTCAATTTTATTATAATATTAGTGGTTTTAATCCAAGAATAAAATAAATACAATTCACGAAAGTTCCACTAGGTGAAAGTACCACTAGGGGACCCGACACAAACATTTTCATCAAAATCTGTTAACCGGAAGTAGTAGACCTGGTTTATTCGTACAATTTTTCTTTTTTTACGATTTTCTTAAAAATAGCTCCTACGATTTTTTTAAAAATCGCCTGTTAAAAATTTTTTATGCTCTACAAGATAAGGTTAGTGCCTTGTCTGTAAATTTTTTGTGCGAGGAAATCTAAAAAAAACCATTTTTTCAACGAGAGCTCAGGCACCCCAAGAATTTCAGCAGACATAATGCATATCGTATCCTGTAAAGCATAAAAAAACGTAAGTAGATGAGGTGATTTTAAAAAAAATCGTTATACCGTTTAGTGAAAATCGCAGAAAAATAAAAAATTCCACGAGTAAACTACCACTTCCGGTTGACTGATTTTGATAAATCATAAGGACACTTTAAACCAAGTCTCGTTTTTAACTAACAAAACTAAATCAAAATCGGTTCATCCGTTTGAGAGCTACAATGTCACAGACAGATGCAAACTGTGATTTTGTTTTTTATTTTTAAGGTTGTAGCCTTAATATGTATTTTAGACCAAACCCACCGGGTTGGTCTAGAGGTAAAGTCATTGCCAAAATCAGCTGTTTAACAGCTGATTTTCGGAGACGAAGGTTCGTGGTTCAAATCCTAGTAAAAGTAGTTACTTTTATACGGATTTGAATGCTAGACAGTGGTTACCGGTGTACGTTGATGGTTGGGGTTCAATTACCCATACTCTCTCAGGAATGGTCGACCTGAGTCTGTACAAGACTACACCTCATTTAAACGTCATACATATCATCCTCATATCATATGGTCATGGGGTTGCTTTAGTTCTGAATTGAACAGATTGCAACGTACTCGCATTTGGAGTTACAAAAAAAAACATAAGTCATCTTTGTTATTACAGCTGTTTAGGCGAAATTTTACTTTTAACGTTTGGTTAACAAATCCCCATTTTCTTGGTTACCACGTAAACGTATTTTGAATATAAAATAATCATTAAAATCAAAACATTTTGGGCTATCAGAAATGGCAAAAAAATTTGAAAATTTTCTTTTACAATTTTTAGTGAGGGAGGTAGGCTACTCTTTTAATACATTTATTTATCGTTGAACTTACAATTTTTAATCTCTCACCAAACATATTTTCCAAACATGTACCAACTTAGTTTTCATTGTATATTCATATAACCGTAATAAATTTGAGCTGGAACCATATTTCAAAGAACCTCAGCTGGTAAGTTAGTCGCAGGTGCTATTGTTAACTGCCCCCTTGTTTGTTACTTAGCACTTAACAGTCGGTTGAATCATTTGTCTCATATTTGGATGTTGTCGGTGTGAAATAAACAATGGCTGATTTATTACGTAATAATTATATAGCTGGAGGAGGGGAAGATTGTAGTTTTGGAAGAGGGAGGTGTAGTAGGGGTAGTGAGAATGTCATTCATTTATTAAATACTTCATTTATCATTTTGCTTCGGCGTCTTAATACTTGACTGACTTAACGTGACACGTACTTAAATATTTTAGTCATTACCCTTTATGATGTTTAACGGTCCTGTGTCTTTGTACTGCGGTATCTATTGTTATGTATCCCATTGTAACTTGGTTGTAGTGTTGTTTTAATACGCTGGGTTTGACATTGAAATTTATACAATGGGGTTATTGATCCATAAAGATTGCGAATTAAATTTAAATTTTTCTATTTAAACATTTAATTTTTTGCTTAAAACAACTGTACTAAAATTAAATCAATGTAGAAATGATACATTGTGGTATAAATATAAAAATATTTACTACATTTCTGCAGCTTGCTGTTTAGGTCAACAGCCAAATGATTGGTTTGAACCTACAGAGGTTTTAGTAAATAAAAACAAGGAGTGAGGTGGTTTACTATGCCTTCCTCACTGAGTTGAAAGAGTATGCTTACTAGCATGTCGGGCCCTTTGAAAAGCACCCTGTTTCTGCCCCCCAAATAACACCTTTACTTCATTCACTACAGGGTCTGCCTGTATAGTGAAATTCATTACTCTCAGACTAGATAACTCTCACCAGTGTCTTTTTAACCTCTACCTCTTCTATTCTTAAATAGTTCAGTCAGATAATTGGCTGACTATGTGTTAAGAAACAACTATTTATTTTTTCCCTGCAACGAACAGATCGAGTGTAAATAATTTGACACTCCACCTGTCTGTTATGGGCAGTTCTGCAGCTTATAAATTTATAAAAGTTATGCATAATTTATAATGTAATGATACCATCATAAACTTTATTGTTGTTTAGGTCATCAGCCGAAAGGCTAGTTTAAACCTCTAGAGGCTTTACTAAGTAAAACGAGGAGTGAGTGGGTTTACTATTGCCTTTCTCACTATGTTAGAAATATGCTTATCAGCATCCCAGGTCCTCTGAAAAGCATCTAATTTCCATTCTGCAATTGACACCTTCACTTTATTCACCACAGCATCTGGCTGTATAATGATGAAATTCATTACTCTCAGTGGCTGTGACTCGTGTCTTTTACACCTCTACCTCTTCTGTTCTTAAATGCTTCATTCATATAATTGGCTGATCATGGGATAGGAAAGAACTATTTTTTGTAGCCTTGTAGCCTCAAGATCGAGTGCAAATAATTTAACCCTCCACCTGCCCGTTATGTGCATCATAAACTGTAATTTTTATAATAATTAATTTTATGAACCTTTTCCTTGTTACAGTTAAAATGTAAGTAATCTTTGTTTTTTTTGCTATAAACCAAAATTGTCGCCTTCATAATGTGCATTTCAAAGCAAAAACGTATGTAATCAAAGTTCTTCTTGTTCTTCTCTTCACGGATTAGGCATTTCTATCTGTTTCGGCACCCATCTTTTCATCTTTTCGTTGTTCATAATTTAACAAATATTTGTCCAACGTTTTTGATATAATTCTGCACTTGGACAGAAAAATAGTCATTGAAAAACAATTGTGTGTAACTGTGCAGTATTGAAGTACAGTTAGATTAAATGTCAAAACCATTCTTTTTTTGTAAAAAAATATTACTTTCGTAAAAATTCTTATATTTTTAAGGGAGAATTATTAATTTTTCCATTCTGAATTTCTGAATCATTTTATTATTAATATTGAGATATTAATAGTACGGTACTTGATTTAATAAGAAGCTTCAATAAAGTCTCTGGATAAATCCATGACGAGGAAGTTTTAATAATACGTTGAAGTTGAAAAGGGAAAAGATTAGACCTATGAGAAATAAGAACCTGAAATGAAAATGAGAAAATTATTGGAGTAAGGAAAAGTAGAAGTGATATAAATAAGTCTGTTTTCAATAAACGAGATAAAAGTTTATACCATTCTTCATCAATCTTTTTATGTTTTTTAATCTACTTTCTTCAGTCAATCTGTAGTAACTCGTGTTTTATATTAAATTTGTTAGATTCATGACGGTAAAATTTTCTACATCCAATCAAAACTATCTATGGTGTAGAAATTACCTGGAATTAGATTAGTTAGAACATTCTTGAGTGGTGTACTTTTAAATAACATTTCTGAAATAATTTTTTTACAGTTATTTTATTAAGTAAAAGGGTTTGTAGGGGAGTTCTTGAGAAAACTGCATAAGAGTAAACCGAGCATCAAAAATAGATCCCAAGTTACGAAACAAGGAACAAACACCTACTTCTTCCAGATAAAGCGAGAAATGGACTGCATGAGCGATACTTCTCTCACTTGGCCCACAAAATTTATAACACGCTACCTAAGCATATAACTAAACAGAATAAAATTAAAATTACGAATGAAATGCAGAAATGGATAATTAATGTGGAAAGGGACATGGAAGTGATGCTAGGTAAAACACAAAGTTAACGGTGAGCTCACTTACTATATTTTTTTTGGTAAATAGTTTAAAAAACTAGTGAAATAATATTTATTGTACATATCCTGTGACATGGTATTTAACCATAGTTGGATACGTTAATTTCTACCACCTCGGTTATTGGAATGAATGTGGTACAGGAATTGATGTACTATATATAACATTTTTGGATTAAAACTTTTTAAAAAAAATAAAGTATAAGTCTTTTAAAGTATAAGTATTAAGTCTTTTTCTTTGAGTCAAAAACTTCTACATTGGTTTCTATTCTAGCCTTCTGTTTACCATATCTGGTGCAATTTATGATTTTTATTTTCTTCATGTTTATTCTCATTCCCCTGTTTTACTGTTAAGGATTGTGTTAATTATATACAGTGCTTTTTGTAGTTGTTCCTTATTATTATTATTATTATTAACTAGAACAATATCATTTGCTTAACGAATTTATTTTTAGCATTTGTCGTTTATCTTTAGGACATTTTGGTAGATTTCTTTAAAATCTTTTTTAACATATTCACTGTACAAGAAAAATGGGGATAAACTGCATCGCTGTCTGACATCTTTTAAAATATTTGCCTGAAGCCCATTTTTCAGTTCATTTTACGAATTCTAGGTATATATATATATATATTACAAAAAAAATACACTACTTTCTAGCAAAAATCTGTGGCATAAGGCAAAGGGTGTTAACTCCAATTTTAGAAAATATTTCCAATTGAGTTAACAGTTACCTGTAAAATCAGCACAGAATGCTATATCTAATGGTATACAATGTTAACAACTCCCATCTGCCTTACCTGATTTTTTACAGGTTGTATAATAACCTGTGTAATGATTGTGCAATCACCATATTATTTTCAAATTTTAAATTTTAATTGTGTATGATACTGTTTACCGTTAAATAGAACTCAAGAAGACATTTTTTAAACATTACTGAGTACAGCATTCTGCTTTTTTTTTGTTAAAATAGTGTTGCCACTAAATAAATATTTCAATAGTTTTGTTTTTTTGTTTGAAAAACTCACATTGCATTAGAATCACTAATGTGGAAAATATCAAAACAACAAAAAAATATAGGAGGTATAGAGTATTAAGTCCCACGGGAGGTCTGGGAAGGGAGTTAACAATTTAGAACGTTGCGAAATAATAGAAATCTATAGCCCAGAAACTATATTGGGTGTAAAATTTAATTTCTAATACCTACGGTAATTTCGTTACAATAACGAAAAGAAAAACTTTCCGTTTTTGGCTCTCCTGAAAAATCACAAAACTGGAGTTAACCGTCTATTTCTTAGGCACAGAAATATACTCTGCATGTTAAGAAAATCAATGTTTTCAAGAAAGTTCTATTTCTTTTATTTTGTGAGATTGAACTACTTGTAAATTTCTTTGCATGAAAAATATTGTGACACTCATCGCTCAGGTCCGTCTCGGGATCTAGGTAATTAAATAATTAATACAATTACAAGTATTTATTACAACTAAAAGATTTACAAAATAGATAATAAACTAATTATATAAAAAAAGTAATACAATAAATAACTTAAATAATTTACTTAGTACTATTTACAAACAAAATTATATAGAATGCACATACACAATGAAACTGAACACAATGCACATATACAATAAGACTGAATAACAATGCCTCGGAACCCCGTTGACCTCTTCTAACGGAGTTACTTTCTAACGTAACGATATCACACGTAGTAAACACTCGTCAAAGATCAAACGAATACTGACTCTCGACCGCACCCGGGGGTTCCTTATATAGGTTAGATGAAAGAGGTTTTTCGAAAGACGCAGAAATTCGATCAAAAAGATAATTCCATAGTGGCAGAGAAATTCCATTCAAATAATAAAGTACAAAAAACCCTTTTTACTGGAAAAGTCTTAACTATTATTGTAAACAAGTAAATAGATCTCTTGTAAATACAATAAAAGTTGTTACAGGTAATCAGCCGACCTTTTCATAAATAGTTGTACTACAAAGACCTTTTATAAATAGGTATCCTTTTGTTACTTTTTCATTCTATTATCTACTCTTTACCATTTTATGAATGAAGTACTAGAAATTTCGCGAACCATGCCCTTTTTTCGATATTGTCACAATATGTAAAAACAATTTATTTTTCCGCCTGTTAGATCGACCAGAGTTTGAAGGTCGTAACTCGTTAAAAACCATTGACACTGTTCTTTTACTCATTGTATTCTCTAGTGGCTAATAATATGAGATATTGTCGCATTTTTAGATTAAACTAATAGAAAACCCTCCGGGTTGGTCTAGCGGTAAAATCGTCGCCGCGAGTCAGCTCTTAAACAGATGGTATCTGAGACGAAGATTCCCTGGTTCAAATCCGAGTGAAAAACTAGTTACTTTTATACGGATTTAAATACTACACAGTGGTTACCGTAGACAGTGGTGTACTTTAATAGTTGGGGTTCAATTAACTATACTGGCTCAGGAATTGTTGGCCTGAATCTGTACAAGACTACACCTCATTTGTATGTCTTACATATCTCATCTTATTGGGTCATGCAGTTGTTTATTGTTCTTAAATAGAAACGATTGAAACGTACACGCATTAAGGATAAAAAAACTATTAGAAAAGTAATTCCTTTATTGTCACTTTTTTTAATTGGTTGTTGTCCCTTTTAATCCCAGTCCACGATTATACATTTAAAGTAACTTTCTAAATTATGTTTATTATAATAATAAATTTTAGTATAATCTTACTGATATAATCGTAAATTTTCTTTTAATTTAAAAAAAAAACGTGTAGAAAGCTGTTTAACGAAATATCATTTATTTAAATTATTCCGGTTATGTTTCTTAATTTTTTTCCTGATCTTGAGATATTGGTCTTTGAAATGGATAAGACTGGGTTTCGTACAAACAGAGATAATGCTCAACTACTGGATTTTTCTCATTAATGTTTTTTATAAATTACAGTAGTTCTAAACAAATGAAATAAATCATTCATTAGAAGATGCGAAATATTTAAGAATATAGTAAAAATTACCATTTACTCTAGTAGGCTGTGGTGGGTTATTAAATTAGACTAAATTCAAAATCCAAGTATGATTTTACAAAATTCATTACATTTAATCAGTTAGTAAAAAGTTTCTATTAATCTATTAACCCGTGATCTAGCTACAAGGAACTTCCCAACTGTGCGTCGTTTAAAGCGAAAATGGAGTAGGGTGGACCTCTTGGTCTGAATCAGACAATACCCGAAGTTTTGAATGGAGAATGTATCACTGGGTACCTCTTCTCGTGAAAGTGAAATTTCCTATCGCCATTTAAATATCAAATACGGAAGTTGTGCAGCTCAATGTACAGTACCGTAATAAAAATTAAAGACGAAAAAAAATTATGTTACTCTGGTTGGAGATAGTAAATTTAAGATGGTGGCCCACACATGAACAGTTTTCGATAGCACATGATTTAATTATAAAAAATTGTTTGGAACATGTTAGTCCGTACCTAGAAATCGAACACAGGACCTTCCAATTTGTAGGTTAAAATTTTATTAGCAAGCCTCTTTAAATATAGCTGATTGTAGTTAAATGCATTTGTATGGTTGTATTCTTGTTTATATGAATTAGTTAAAGAAGGATACTTCTGTAAGGATATTATTTAAATTTTTCTCTTCCTGTAGTGTTTCCTCTTCCTTTTTAATTTATTTTGCGCTCTCTGTCCCTCGTCCTTCCTTTTATTACAATTGGGTGGGTGTTCGTGGATGTACAGATAAAAAGTTGAACAATGCACGTGTCTGAAGGAGATTAGAGGAAGGGGACACGTGTCTGTCTGATGTAAGCCTACGTAATTCCCTACAGATTTACCAACTGTTAACAATATTTGTTGCAGTTTATTGAAATTGTGTGTGTATAAGAAACTACTGTTTTTTGAATGAACTATGTTTCTTAGTTTATAAGGAATCACAAACTAACCGATTATACATTGGTAAATATTTTCTCATCAGTCCAAGATTAAGTAACGTTTCAGAACATACGATCTGAAAATAAAACAAAAATGCGACTATTGCGATGCTATCTTTTCTCGGTTCTGTTTTATAGCGTGGATGTTTAACCCTTAATGATTTCATGAGTAAAAGACTTGAAGCGTTTGAGGTGTGGCTCTACAGAAGGATGCTGAGAGTCTCCTGGGTGGATCGCGTCTCTAATGAGGAGATACTGAGACGCATCCAGAAATCAAAAGAAGTTATTAACACGATAAGGTTTGGGAAGCTCGAGTATTAGGGACACAAAATGGGCAATGAGAAAATGCGCATGGAGTAAACATTGAAAGGGCAAATTCCAAGGAGGGATGTTGTAATAGGCTTTTGCTTTATTCTTGTAAGGAGGAGGAAGAAGAAAAAATTAAACTATTCAGAATATTTTTTTTAAACACACACATAGTTTCCAAGTTGCAAATTTCTAAAGTGTATTCAAATTGATTAAGGTTGCAAAATCGGGTTGTTTTAAAAAAACCAATTATTGAAGCCTACCGTAGATTTTTCTCCTTTCTTCCTTGAAGTTCTTTAATTATTTGCCTTTAAATGTAACTTCATTTGTAAAAATTGCTAACTTTTCAAAAGAATTGAAATCCTGGTTATTTTTGCAAGATGATGTCGAATTTTTGTTTCATTAGTGTATATATTTGGATAATATCATTATTTTATGTTTAAATATTGTATCTCAGTTTTATTATGTGGTCCTTATCCATAATATATTTTTAAAAAAGTACTCTTATTTGTTTTTCGTTTTATCTATTCATTTAAGACTAAAATTAAAAGTTTGTATTGTTTATTGTTTAGCTTGGCTCTAGGCTTTTCTTCTTTTTTCGAGATTGATGGTGCCTCAAAACGATTTTCAATGAGGTACCTAACCACACTTTTTCCCAGTTACTGTTATAATAATGTTGTTGTCAGGTTAGTTAATTATTGTGTTATAAAATTAGTTTAATTAGAAAATGTATTGTCTTTGGATAAGTAATTTACTTACTTTATTGTTTCAAAAACCAATGTAAAATTTGTAACTTGGAAATTATGTGTGTTTAAAAAAAATTGAATTTTGAAAAGCAGTAAAGCTCTTAACGTCAAAATTTACAGAGTAAAATATAGATACTTTGCAAAACAAGTAATGTCTAACTTAAAACAACTTGGCAATACTAAGTTATCAGGTAAAAAATTATTCCATTAAAATTTATGATTCTACATCCTAAATTAGGAATAAATATCAAATTATATAATATAATTAACTTTTTACCGTAAAAATTTTAACGCGGTGAAAATGTAAACTTGTTAGAAACATAGAAAAACTTCCATACTCTTCTGACATGATGTATAGTGTAGGTAACTTCGTACTTGTTGCAGATTTTTGGATTCATAATAGGTACTGGTATTTATAAATTGTTCATAATATCAGGTGTCCTTAATTCATCCATTCTATGAAAGAGTTTAGTTATTTATAACTCTTAAAAGAGATGTCTGATATACATGGCGGTGGAGGAATGTTAATGAAAGAAGCTTTTTAAGTCAACGTTACTGAAAAACTATTAAATAGGCTCTACATACTTTACAGCAGTACATGGAAATTAATGAAACTCCGTAAACGAAAAGGATTATATTTAATGGTCCGTATATATTTGTACTATCTCTTGCTCTGTATGAATATATACGGAAGGGAAGTATTTATTTATTATATTTTATTTATTATTATTGCTAAAAACAAGTACAATGAATCTTATCCTATCTTATTTCCTAATGCCCGCATAGGTCTAGCCTGTGCGCGGGTATGAGTTGATTTATTTTATTTATTCTATTATAATAATAGCTTTTTATATCTGCTCTAAATTTAATAAAAGAATAGACACAAAAATTTACAAAACAAACATACAACAAAATTTCATAATGTAAATATTCAAAAAAAGGATAATAGTATAAAAAATGAATTTAAAAAAATAAAAATAAAATGTCATGTAATGGCAAAGAATGAAGCAGACTTTCGATGACAATGTTAACAAAAAACATTTTTAGCTGACACAAGAGGAAGAGCAATTAGTTTGAATACATAGAACTAAATCCTCAGACTGCCCTCTCCCTAAATTAATCAGCCAGTTGGTTACTTTTCTTTTGTATATTTGAGGAGTTACATCAGTATTTCGGATAGCCTCTGGTAAATTAAGGTATGTGATTGAGGCTATATAATGTGCTGCAGTGCTGTTAATGGTTTTATGCAATCTAGGGGCTTGATATCCAATACGGGATACAGCTCTGGTATGATAATAATTATGAGTTATTTTCTGTAGTACAGTATTGTTTTCATGTCGATTTTTCGAAATCGAGTTTTCACCGGTCATACACATTTTCAGGGCCTCTGAACCCAAAAAAATTTTTTAATGATTGGTATGTGAACAAAATATTTCAAGAACAGAATAGAGTATGAAGTTGAAACTTAAGTACTACTACAGAACCGGAAGCGAATATTTTCATCAAAATCGGTTAACCGGAAGTAGTAGTTTATTTGTGCAATTTTCTCAAAAACAGCTCCTACGATTTTTTTAAATCGCATCTACTAAATTTTTTATGCTATACAAGATGGGATAAGCGACATGACTGCTGAAATTCTTAGGGTGGCCTGTGCTCTCATGGTAAAAATAGGTTCTTTTTAAAGATTGCGGCAGAAATACGCATTCTAGAGCAAAAGAGTATATCATTAAAGTTGCAGAACACTTAAAAACCTACAATTTTTAGTTCAAACATTTTTTTGTACACCACCTAGTTTAGCGTGAATTCGGTATTTTTTGTATTTTGATCTTCAAAATCGGTAAAAAATGGGATTTTTTAATATTGCAGCTTTCGTATGAATTTTTATCGTATCCACCTTGTTCGCTACATTAATTACATTGCAACTTCTGTTTCTGGCAACTTTTAGCCAGAAAACTTTTAGACAAAAATGTATAGAGTATAATAAGGTTAAAGAAAATTTGAAAATCTACTACATTTATTTCAAGGATATTTTTCTACAGAGCCTAGTTTAGCGTCAATCGGTGATTTCTCGTACTTTTAAGTCGAACAGACGTTGGATTTCATTTTGTGTCATTCACGCATGATTAAAATTAGGTTGTTTTTTAATTTACGTACTTTGTTTACTAATATTAAACGTAGATTGTATATTTTATTATTTATACAGTGGCAAGAGAAAGTAGTGTGAATCTTTCACACCAGATTTTTATTAAAAAATTGTCGGTTTTGAAGTAATAGTTTAAGGGATGTTGTCTGTTCAGAACACAAAATGACGGACGTGACGATATCACTGTGGCAGCGTACGAAGTTTACAGCTAATTTTAGTACAGCGTACCCCTTTTAATGTACTTCGCATAAACCGAGATTGATTAAAGGGCCGAGAACTTTTCAATTTACTTCCCAAATTTTATGACCCATTCAATTTGCATAGCAAGTAGTCCATGGTCTGGTCGGACCGTCTTGCTGTGCTTATATCAACTGTACGACATGTACCATGTAATGTAAACAAACAGTACTTTCAACGAGTAGTAGTTTATGAAGGTTCGATCTAATATTGTCTGTCCGTCTTCAAAATGTTTCTTCCTTAACCATTTTATTCTGAATTAAAACAATTAATTTGAAGTCGAACAAGATTCGTGTGATCAGATTGTATTAGAGAAACGATAATCTAGTTCTGTTAAATTTTCGTTATCCATCGTAGTAACAAAATCTACAAAATATCTTCTCACGAAAGGCAACTGAACCTGTACGATAGTTAATTAATACTGAGCGTAGTAATGCGTTCCGACACGTTCAGCTTCCGGAAAATATTGTCACCGACAATCCCGTACGGAGACGGAGCGGTTTTTTTTTAACGTCCGACTGTTCTGCATCATCATCATCATTATCTGGGTATCCTTCCAGCAGGCCGGGTAGGATTTGAGTGGACGATATGCCTCCATCTATCTCTATCTTGATATACCTTTTGTATTCTGATATCCTGTAGTGTCATTCCTTTTGTTAGGAGATCATCCCTTATTTGGTCAGTCCATCTTCTTCTGGGACGTCCAACGGGTCTCTTTCCAGATAACTCCATGTCCAAGTACTGTCTGGGGATACGTGCCTCTGGCATCCTTTGTACATGTCCAAACCATTTGAGTCTTGCGATACGTAATCTTTCTTCCATCGTTAAGGTCACTTGCATATCTCTTCTTATATATTCATTTCTGACCTTGTCTCTTCTGGTCTTCTGCAAGGCTGATCTTGAAACTGTTCTGTAATTACTGCTAATGCAGACGATGAAGGATGAAATGAATTTTTTTGTAACGTATGAAAATATTCCGTATATGGGATTCGAACCCAAGACCGCATGATGAGAGGCGAGCACGTTACCAACTACGCCAATGCGGCCGGCTCATCGGCCGTATTGGAGCAGACGGAGCATGCCGCATCGTAACGTATACGCTACGCTTGATATGAATGCTCTCATTTACAAAGCATGAAAGAATGTTTGGATTGTAGGAAACGCTCCGTTACGGAAACGATTGGTGCATGATGATATGAACCGACCTTAACACATTAAAACCACCGGTTCTGTTCCGTAACCCATTGTAGTCTTTAATAACCAGGGAAACAACCAAGGCTTAATAACCAAGGAAACACCAAGGCTATTTTTTTTATCCCTAATGTGTTACGTTGGAATCTGTTCAATTCATAACAAGAATAACGCGTATTAAATTACACGTTAAAATTCTCTCCTAGTGGTAAACCCAACTATCAAAGTACACTGTGTAGTAAATCACTGTCTAGTATTCAAATCCATATAAAAGTAACTACCTTTACTAGGATTTGAACCAGGAACCATCGTCTCCAAAAATCAGCTGTTCGAAAAACAGCTGACTCGCGGTGATGAATGTACAGATATCGGATGAATTAATGCCCCAAAGCTCAGCTTTGGGGCATTAATAGTGAGAGGGAGATATGTGGCATAACTACACATGCGCCTGAAGGTCTTTACCGGTATAATCCAAATCTGAAAACATACTACAGTCGTTTTCTTTTTTTTATTTGTTAGTTTACTGCGTGCATAAACGCTTACCCACAACAATGAGTAAAATTTATACAATGTTATTGGAATGGCGCGTATGGCTTGTGCGAGTGAGAGCGTTATGCATTCTCCCACTCCCACGGCTAAGGGACTTTAGTTAATCTGAACACTGTACCTGTAGACCAACCCGATGGGTTCAAGGCTAATAACCAAGAAATTAGTGCAACTTCGTATTAAAACAAATTGTAGTGAAGAAATATTTCTTGGGAATCGTGTCGAAAATCTATTTTTATTTCATGTAAATTTTCAAAATCCCTGTTTCAAAATTTTCAAAATTCAAAAAAAGTCTCCTGTATAGATGTTATCAAAGAATTTTGTTGGATTACATTCAAAATTTCAAATAGTTTTCACGATCGATACTTGGGAAGAAATTACTTTTATCTTTCAAAGGGATAAATACTATAAGGGATGAAATGACTTTTCAAACGCGGACAGATGTTCCCTATTCCCTAAAGGTTCTATCTTTATTCCTTTCACAACCCCTCATCCTTAAAATTAAACTTAAAAACTCAGTGGGTGTTCCACTTGCTTTTTAAAACGACAAGTGCTTTTGTAATTTGAAATTTATTCACTCCAACGGATTAACTAGCTATATATTAACACAAATTTAATAACAGTATGTAAATAACATGTCGTTAATTTAATAACAGACTGCGTTCGTAGTACTATAGTACGAGCGTGTAATGGAGGTAGGAAAAGTTTTTTATTATTTATAGCACATTATTTCGTTTCGTTTAAAGTTCTTATATTAGTTATTCTTCACATAAAAATTTTCATAAACCTGTACTAATAATCTTAGGAGAAAAATTAATTTTCAATATTCCGGTATATGTTTATCAATAAAATATCTGGTTTGAAACGCACTCGACTTTCTCTTGCCACTGTATAAATTATAAAATATTTACAGTATTACTTATGTTTAATCATTAGTAAACAGTATAAAGTTAAACACATAACCTAATTTTAATCATCAGTTAATGACGAAAAATAAAAATCAACCTCTGTTCGATCTAAAGATATGGGAAATCATTAGTTGACGCTAAACTAGACTCAGTAGAAAAAAATACTGAACCGTGTCTGCTGAAAGTCTTGAGAAGCTGTACTCTTGTGCTATAAAATGGGTTTTAAAGGTTATGACCTTAATGGACTGTACAACAAAAAAATTATACGTAGTTTAAGTTGTAGTAAATACAAAACTTACTACTTTTATTTAAACTTTTTTTCTACAACAAATGTGACGTTTTAAGACTGCAGCTTTAATGAATTTTATGGCAAAAGGTTATAATAATCAAAGTTATAAAATTTTAAACAATCTACAACTTTTATTTCAAAACATTTGTTTATATAAAGTTTACAGTGGCGTAAATTAGTGATTTTCGGTATATGTAAGTTCTACAGAGTTTAAGTTCAATTTGCGTCATTCACTCCAGATTAAAATTAGATTACGTTTTTCATTTTTCATTGTTTATTCATGATCAAATTTTTTCGTCATGTTTCATTATTTAATTGTCATGTGATTGTTTTTCGGTAGATTTTTTTAACTGGATCTTTGTTAATACATTTCTCTAAAATTATGCTATTTACGGCATTTATTGAATTTATGGTTATTTGAAATTTCAGTTTTGGAAAAATGATAGAATGCAGGATTAAACTTTTTTGGATTAAGGAGATTTTAGTGTACTTTTCTAAATGTAAAATAAAGTTCTGTTGGAATTCTTGTACGCAAGTTATTTAACGGATAAATTTCAAGCTACATTTACTTATACTAAAATTTAGTTTTAGTCAGCTCTATGAAAGTGAACATGTAATATCCAGAACCAAATGTTTGTCTTATAACTAAAGAAAATACCTAAGTAATGAACTTTACTATATAGCACGTTTGCAAATGAACTGTCTTGAATCTTGAAATTAGTGTTTGTCTTATTTGTTAAGTGCAAACGATGTGGTTTGTTCTGACATACCAGAAACGCCTTTACAGTAATACTGTATAATTATACGCTCTGTATTCAGTGTATTGTAATTATATATATATATATATATATATATATATATATATATATATATATATATATATATATAATTATATATATATATATATATATATATAATTATATATATATATATATATATATATATATATATATATATATATATATATATATATATATATACTGTATATATATATATATATATATATATATATATATATACTGGAGTAGTCTGAGATACATGTATGTCACCTAAACATGTTGAGTCTAACCTCTTGCAATAATTCTACTTGGTTTTTACTTTAAAGTTTTTCACAGCAGTAAAGTTCGCATTATTTTCTACAGCTTGACAGCTAATAAGACAGTTCTACATTTTTTCCTTTTTTTAATTTCTATAAATACTCTTTACAATCAGTTAAATTATTTAACTATAAGTAAATTTATTAACACTTATAAAACAAAACTTGATGGAGATTACACCCACTAGCGTAACTCCAATTTAAAAATCAACTATAGTTATTGGTCGGGTTAATTTTCAATTTGGTTATTATATCCAAATTTAGAAATTATAGTTTTTTTTATCATCAGTCTCTCGACTGGTTTGATGCAATTCTCCAAGTTGTTTTATCTTGAGCAAGTCATTTCATATCTTACATACTAGCAGCACCCTACATCTTTTGTAATTTTCTTTATATATTCTAACCTTTGCCTCCCCTTACAATTCACTCGACTCAATATTAGCCTCAATAAATTGTTAAAACAATACCTGGATTCTTAAGATATGCCCCATTAGCCTATTCCTTCTTCTGGTACGATGTTTTCATAAACTTCTTTTTTCATCCACTCGTCTAAGAACGTATAAATTACTTAGTTTCTCCAAATACCTAATCTTTAAAATGTTCGTATAACACCACATTTCATCAGCTTCTATCTTCTTCCTTTCAACAGCCCCTATCTCCCACTCTTTGCTCCTGTGTAATGCAACACTCCAAACATAGTGTTAAAAGAAATTTTTTCTATTCTTTAAATCAATATTTGTACTGTTTTTTATTTCAAAGGCTTGTATAAATCTAGCTTGTACAATCCTGTTTTTAATATTACTTGTGTTTTTTTCACCTTTTGTTATTTTACTTCCTAGGTAGGAGAATGTCTTAATTAAAATATTGTGTGTTAATTAAAGAAATTAAAAGAAATAAAAATTTTATCGGATATAGTTGTCGTTAATTTTTATTTTGTCTTTACGGCAAGTCGAAAATTTTGAAACATTTCAGTCTGTGGTAGTGGTCACTTTTACCTAAAAGATTAATTGCCAAAGGGGTTTGATGACATTGAAGAGTCTGTCTTGACAGTTTCTTCGTTGCATTTCGTCGAGAAGAGTGTTTTTATGTAAGTCATGATGAATTGCGTCATTGGTTATGAACCAAGGGAAGTCAGTAATAAATCTAAGGATCTTCGATTGTTGACACTGTAAGATGACAAAGTTACACGAGCTTGCTGATCCTCACTGTTCAATTTCGTGCGTCTATACTGGTTATTATTGCTGTATAAATAAGAAATTTTTTGGCCAGGTAAAGATGTAACTTTCTGCCTAGTAACCAATACTGTTGGCATAAGTTAATGCCAAACTATTATTGTTTTGTCCAGATGTACTTTTTTCATGTAAGTCGTCTGTCTATGTGATTACCTAAGTGCCTAACGTCTTCCGTCTGTGGTATGTTATCGTTTACAGTCACTTTTGGACAAGTATTGTATTTATTTAAGTGTAAAAGTAATTTATGAAGATTTTGTTTCGTCATTTTTAACCCTCCAGTTTGTCACATCCTAAACATGTCTTTGTAATTTATCCGTTGATCCTGCTGTAGTTTAGTCCGTAGTAATGATAGCAGTGTCGTCTCCAAACGTACCTGTTGCAGTTAGTTGAGTTGTGGGAGATCAGATATGTGTTTAGGTATGGACCAAATACGCAGCCTTGAGGTAATCCCGAATGTACTGGGTACGGAGCAGAGAAGGTACAGTCATATTTAATCTACCACAGTTCTACTTGGCATTTTATGTATTTATAAAATTTATTGTGTGCCCATAACAAAAAGGGGGAGTGTTAAATTATTTGCACTAAATCTGTTAGTTCCAGTGCTGCAAAAAGTAGTACTGTTTCTTATCACATGATCTGGCAATTAAATAACTAAATAATTTAAGAGCAGAAGAGGTAGAGGTGTAAAAGACACTAATCAGAGTTATCTTTTTTGAAAGTAATGAATTTCATTACACAGCCAGATCCTGTGGTGAATGAAGTGAAGGCATCATTTGCAGGGTAGGAAATGTGTGCTTTTCAAAGAAGCTGGCACATTTCAACTCAGTAATGAAGGCAAACGTAAACCACCTAACTTCCTCGTTTTACTTAGTAAAACCTCTAGAGGTTCAAACCAGACTTTCGGGTGATGACCTAAAAAACAACAAATTTTATTAGTATGATAATGTGAAATAATTATTTAAAAAGAAATTAAAAATTATTTTTAATATAATTAGGACGCGAATCTCCGTTTTGCATAATTTTTAATTATGCAGAAAAAATTCTAACATTTTATTTAGCTTACTTAATTCTTTTGTTCTATTATGGAATCCTAAACTTAATGAATTTTTTTTCTTTGTGTGCTCTAATTCTTTCAAACACGACTGAAAATTTATGTATTTTGAATAATAATTTATTGTTTTAATTTTTTTTAACAGGAGTAAAAAATTTTATGAGTATTTATAAATTTAGTCTGCTTTTTTTAACTGTTTCCGTAATATAGTGCGTGTCGGTCGTTTTACTCTTCATATAAATTTAGAAGGGGCTCTTACACTATTTATTTTAGAATGGTTCTTAATAAAGTGGTAATAAAATAACAAAGGAACTCAATTTCTAGAATACTCGTGCACCCCTTTAATAATTCTATGGGCTCTGGCATCAATTAAAACTTTCTGGTACTGTTTATCTGAAGACGTTGTCACTTCTAAATTTAAAGCTGTTCAGAATTTTTATTCAATACATTTGGATGAAATAAGGAACATCAATCTCTGCAGATGCTGTTTATGGTTCACATGCACAAATACCACTATGGTTTAAAGAAAAACATTATTCACTTTGCCAGTATCTTGCATCTCCAGGTTCCAGACTAAAAAATGGGTTGTTTAGAGTAGCTCCTTTAGTACAGTTATCAACTAAATTTATTCTACTTACGTAGTCACACTTAAGATTGCTAAAATCCAGTTTTTCACAGTTAGGGATATCCGATATAATATTATATATTTTTTAAATTTTTAAAAATTTAAAAGACGTAATTTGCTCTTCTTGTACTTTTGTCGCCTCTCCCACTACTATGAATCGATACCATTCCCTTACTGTCGACCCTCCTGATAATCATTGAAATGAGGCAGCGGGAATATTCCCTAGACTTACGTTGGTGCATGCGCATAGACAATTTTTTACTACAGTCAATACTTGATTTAATGGACTAATTGGGGATACCTATGTCCGTTGATGTGAACGTCCGTTAAATTGAAAGTCATTCAGTTATAAAATAATCGGTCCCGTATGTTTCTGTAATGTGTTAAAGTAATCATTGGATTTGTCTATAGCCGTATTCTTATCATAACTTTCAAAAACCTGTACCTTTCAGGAAGAAACTGACTTTACGGAAAGAGCTGTAAAGCGTAGTTCAATTCTTCTTCAGGTGCCTTCTCCATTACGAAGGTTGGCTATCATCACGGTCAGTCGTACCTTGTCCACTGCTGCTCTAAAAAGGTCATGCGACGAGCAGCTAAACGCTTCTCTCAGGTTTCTTAACCAGGATATTCGTCTGCGTCCCACCGAGCGTTTACCAACGAGTTTCCCTTGAATTATGAGATGCAGAATCTCATATTTAGGCCCCCTCATGATGTGTTCAAGGTATGTCAGTTTTCTTATCTTTACTCTCTGCAAGATTTCCAGCTCTTTCCCCATTCTTCTGAGGACCTCCATATTTGTGACCCTGTCCGTCCACGGTATTCGAAGCATCCTCCGGTAGGTCCACATTTCAAACGCTTGTAGACGGGTCTCACATTCTTTGGTGAGTGTCCACGCCTCTACCCCATACAAGAGGATGATAAAGACGTAGCACTTCAAGAGGCGGGTCCTGGTTTCGAGGCTCAGGTTGCGGGCCGATAGAAGAGGTCTTATTTTTAGGAATGCTGCCCTGGCCTTTTCAATTCTGATCTTTATTTCTGGCAGGTGGCTTGCACCGCAATTGACTCGGGTTCCCAGATAATTATAGGCTTCCACTTGTTCGATTCTGTCTTGCCCAGCAAAAAGTTGTTCCTGTGGATTTTCTCGCTTAGTAATGACCATGTATTTTGTCTTCTTAGCGTAGTTCAATAAAACAATATAAATTGCCGGCTAAAGCACTGATTTTATTTTGTATACTTTTACCAGTACAATACTACTGAATAGTAAGCTAATGGAAAATTTGTTAAAACCACTGTTATTAAAGTGCAATTCTCAGTGGGAATACATTTGCAATACAGTGCAATTCTCTACTGGGCGGGAAAATGCAGATGTTTACACTGATAGTAGTGATGTAAAACTTAAAAAAAAAATCTATCGTGCATAGACCCATAATTAAAATTAGTTCGATTATCAAAAACTGTTATTAGTAATTTTTCTTCACAGAAATTAACGTTCCATAGATTTTTGTAATTTTCAAACCGTTTTATTTATTTACGAGGCTAGTCCGTTAAATCGAGCATTAACAATATATTTTTCTGTTATAGTTTTATTATTATAGATTCAAATCGTGTATGGTCACCTTAGTGCTTAAAATTTGACCGTCATGGTTATGGAATAATCCACAGTGTTATACTGCACTGAACGTACAGTATTCATTCTTTGTGAGTGACTAAAAAAATGAGACGCTCCGTTTAATTTCTTTCCGTTATTACAAGACGAACACACTTTAACACAAGTAGATATTGAAGAGAACAAGTAACGGTGATGCATTAGCGGCTACTTTAACTCAGTACATCTTCTCGTTGCGTTCATTTTAAATTGAGGTTTACTTTTAGACGCTGTTAGTTCACTTGCTTCAGGATTTATGGTCCACTGAACGTCAAATTTATGGAATAATATAAAATACTATAGTATAAAAGAGATACAAAAACGAACAGAAGTTAGTGGTCGTGTACTGTGCCACCGTAAAAATTAATTAAAAAATGTTGAACAATGAAACCTATATTATAAAATATGTTAGTAAATAAAGTAGCAACGAAATTTGTGAATTTTTCAATTTCTCTTACTTATTAACTGTAGGTTAAAATCGTAATTGAATTAGTTACCGCCGGCCGCATTGGCGCAGTTGGTAACGTGCTCGACTCTCACCATGCGGTCCTGGGTTCGAATCCCACTCAGGCACGACATATTTTTATACGTTACAAAATATCATTTCATCCTCCATCGTATAGTAGTTACACCCCAACGTCGTCACTAATGACCGTTGTAGTTGATGTGACGTTAAATAAATGAATTAAAAAAAAAAATTAGTTACTTTTATACGGATTTGAATACTATACAGGGGTTATTGGTCGTAACAGGCCGGTTGAGTGTTAAAATATTGTCATTCGATCTGTTAATTTCAGAGCTACAAAAAATAGTTCTGTTTCTCATCACATGGTCAGCCTATTACATGACTGAAGCATTTAAGAACAGAAGAGGTAAAGGTGTGAAAGACTAGTCCGATTTATCTCCTTTGGTAGTAATGAATTTCATCATTATACAACCAAACCTTGTGGCGAATGAAGTGAAGGTGTCATTTTCAGTGTGGAAAATGTGTGCTTTTCAGAGGGCTTGGCTTGCTGATCAGCATACTTTTCCACTGAGTGAGGAATATATGTTAAACCATATCGCTCCTCGTTTTAATTAGTAAAGCCTCTAATTGGATTTTAAATGGCTGATGACCTAAACAACACAGTGGTTAACGGTGTACTTTTATGGTTTGTGTTCAATTAACCATTTTCTCTCAGAAATGGTCGGCTAGAGTCTTTACAAGACTACGTCTCATTTACACGTCATCAATATCCTCATCTCAATGGCTCAAGGGTTGCTTACTGTTTTTAAATTGAATAGTTTGCAATGTACACACATTAGAGATAAAAAAATTACGGTAGTTATTTAGTTAAAATAATTTTATTCCTGTGCTTTCCTTCTTTATAGTCAATTTTTATAAAACATTTTATTCGGTTCAATGGTTTTTCATAGTTTTCCTTTGAAACACCAAGTGAATATTGTATTTGGTTTATTTCGTATTTGCGTTCTGGTCAGAAACAAAAATTTTCTATTTCCTATCCCGAATTTTGGCTTATCTTATAATTATGACTCTGGGGATGTACAAAAGCATCAAACCAATTAATCATTCAAAAATTCCAGAACAAAGTTCTCAGAAGCATTGTCAACGCCCCCTGGTATGTTAGGAACGACGACCTGCACCGGAACTTGGGAGTGGATTCCATAAACGAAGTAATTCGGAAATTTGCCAGGAGTTATGAAGATAGACTTCTTCACCATGTGAATGCCGAAACTATACTGCTACTCGACAACGCAGATCTGAATAGGAGACTTTCTTATGTAAAACCTTTTGAACTGGTGTAATGAACAGTATAAAGTTATTAATTTGTTAGGTAATAGTTACTTGTAACTACTGTGGACTACTGTGTAACTACTTGTGTGTGTTTGGAGTGTTTTGTTTATCAATGATTAGTAAATTTTATAAATAGTGTGTCAGAATATCGAACATAAACTAAGAACTATTAGTAGGTAAATTCTTAGATTAAGTACTTAGATCAATTAAGCTAGAACAAAATTGTTAGTTAGTCTTAGACTAGACACAATAAATTTCAAAATCAATCAAAATAAATCTTATATTATGCAGAACGTTAAAGGTTTGGAAATTCGTATAAACTTGAATTACCTAGAGAGCTAAAATTTGTTATCTTTGTTGCTTAGAATTTTTGAAGAAAAACTAATTCGCATTTCGACCATTTGCACTTACGGGACAAAAAGGGTTTTCCTAAAGCAATACAAAGGTCTATTATTTCACAACATTCCCGAAGAGCTACATTAAAAAGAGATCATTATTCGTATTTTGAAATCGTTATCTTAGAAACGTAAAGCAGGTGACCTCTGGCTTCTAATGGGTAGGAAGTGGGTAACTACCCTAAAACATAGAATATTGTTTCTGTAACTTCCTGTAGAGCTGTAATTTTAAAATTTTGCATTAGTTAATGTTAAAATTGATACTAGAAAAAGTTAAGTGTGAATCGTTCGCGACAAAAGTAATGAACCACGCGGACTTATTCCCAGTAATATATATATTTTTTGGAGAAGACAAAGGTGATTGACTTCAGTGGTACTGATCATCTCAAAAGCAAAGTAGTTCAAAAAGACAAGACATTCCAACAGGTGCATTCGTTTGTTTATTTGGGGTGTGATGTATCGTATGTGAAATCACGAGATGTAGAAGTCATATTTTAGAAGTTTCAAAGGCTAATATTCACATTTCGGAAAATTCTGGTCGGTAAAGTATAAAGGAGACTGTTGTAAAATTTTATCACACCTTAGTTCTGCCTGTTCTACTTCGTCCTTTATAGTTCAGGGTGTTGGACCATGACTGCTCAGTAGATATCAAGAATAGAGGCTGCAAGGTGAGATTGTTCAGACCTTTAGCGGATATCGTTTGCTGGACCATATACAAAGCGAAGATAAATTAGGAATGAACTTTGTGTGCCAGGGGTGATATCAACTGTTAAAAAATTCTGGCAGAAGTGGTATAGTCATTTATTGAAGATTGGTAATGGAACACTGAAACTGGTGTTGACAAAGTTACAAAGTTTTTACTTACTAGCAATCCGGATAGTGTGGACGACCTCGGAAGAGATGGTAACCCAACTTCTTCATGAAGGTTTGTAGCTGGAACAGATCAGGAGGCCTAATTCTTTTTGTTTATGATGATGATATTCTTGTATAAGAATCTAAATTTTGAAATCAAGAATATTTAAAAGAATGGGGTTGAAATGAAACGTAGGGATTTTTCTATTGTTTTACTTACAGATGGAAATGAGCGATGCAAATGCAGGACTTGACCAAAGGGGACCAAAAATAATGGTAATTTAATTCCTCTTACTCATTAACCATAAAAAAATAATACAGATCCCCTCCTTCTAACAATGGTTTCAGGGATCATCCCTAAAATACATTAACATAAAAGTGTAGTAATTAAAACAAAACAAGACAACGGAAAATTGGTGGTTATTAAAACTAGTGGGGAACTATATAAAATTTATAGGCAATTTACTGATCGTTCTAGCTAAATTTATTACACTTTTTTTAAGTTGTTAGGGCAGAGAAATCTGCCGGAAATACAATATACTACACGAAGTTTAGTATAATAATACAATTGAATCGTTTATCTTAAAAACAAAGACCATTCATTTGGAATAAGATTGATAATGGCGTAAAATATATTGCACACAGAAATCTTATTGGTCTGGAGTCGGTTATTGGTACATAAAATACCATAGGAAAACCGTATCTGCAAGAAACCATTCTTTTATACACCCCTTTACTTGTCTACATAAATAAAAATGCCGGCAAAACATTACATTACGTACCCCCTTCCCTCCCTACAATTGCTTTAGTACAATCCATTCTTCAATAGGTTTTGGATACACGCTGACCGTTCCCCTAACAAAAAATCCAGTAAATTACGTTAAATGGTCAAATTGAAGGAAATTTACTTTGAGCGTATCGTAAAAACCGGTATTTTTTTGTTTCATTTTCTATATAAAATTCAATTTAGGTTTGTAAACTCAATTCTATAAAATATTTGTTTGATTTCCCGTAGAAGAAACTGTAAGAAAGCAAAATGTTAATGTAAATGTGTCTTAATTTAAGGATATCAATATGTTTACATCGAATTTTGTTATTATTTATTACTTTCTCTTGCCCTGTTGTTGTTTTGGTCATCAGCCGAAAGGCTGGTTTGAACCTGTAGACGTTTCATTAAGTAAAACGAGGAGTGAGATGGTTTACCAATGCCTACCTCACTGAGTGGAAAAGTACGTTTATCAGCATGCCGGGCCCTCTGAAAAGCACAAATTTTCCACTCTTTAAATGACACATTTCTTCATTCACTACAGGGTCTGGCTGTATAATGAAATTCATTACTTTCAGAGGAGATAACTCTGGTTAGTGTCTTTTACACATCTACCTCTTCTGTTCTTTAATGATTTAGTCATTTAATTGGCTGACCATATAATAAGAAACAGAACTATTTATTTTAGCTCTGCAACAAACAGATTGAGTGTAAATAATTTGACACTCCACCTGTCTTTTATGGGTAGTTTCTTGCCCTATATGAACATATAGGGAAGGAAAGTAGACCTATTGTTTTTATGTCGATTTATTGAAATCGTGTTTTCACTAGATATAAAAGTTTTCAGGCCGCTTAAACCCCAAAAAAATGCTTTAGCGATTGGTCTGTGTGTCAACAAAATATATGTCAAGAACAGAATATTGTACAAATTTTAAACTTGGATCTGAAGTCAGGTTATTACGGGAAATTTTTATCAAAATCGGTCAACCGGAAGTAGTTGTTTATTCGTGTGATTTTTCACTTTTTTGCGACAATTTTTGTTAAAAAACGGGTCCTATTTTTTTAAATCGTCTCATTAACTACATGTTTCATTCTCTACAAGATAAGGCAAGCGTCCTTAAATTCTGGGAACGGCTGTGAAGTCATAGAAATTTTTTTTTAAGATTGTGGCCTTTATATGCATTTAATGGTATGACAGAGAGAGAGTGAGGGAGAGAGAGAGAGTATGTATTTATATGTGGCCTGTATATATTATTATTATTATTAGCCGTATAGCTCCCGAAGTGGAAGACGCTGAGCATTATTCACGATCATTGATTATTGGACTTGGTGTTTTTCTTGTTTGCCCACCAGCCTTTCATTTTCTGAGAAAAATCAGCTTTTCTTTCCTCACTCCATCTTGTTCCAACTCTTGGAATTTTAACCTCTGGAATAATCTCCCATTCATTAATATATTAATATATTATTATTATTATTATTATTATTATTATTATTATTATTATTATTGTTGTTGTTGTTTAGGTCATCAGCCAAAAGGCTGGTTTGAACCTGTAGAGGTTTTACTAAGTAAAACGAGGAGTGAGGTGGTTTACCATTGCCTTCCTCACTGAGTGGAAAAGTACGCTTATCAGCATGCCGGGCCCTCTGAAAAACACACATTTTCCACTCTGCAAATGACACCTTCACTTCATTCACCACAGGGTCTGGCTGTATAATGAAATTCATTACTTTCAGAAGAGAATACTCTGATTGGTGTCTTTTGCACCTCCACCTCTTCTGTTCTTAAATGATTCAGTCATTTAATTGGGTGACCATGTGATAAGAAACAGAACTATTTATTTTAGCCCTGCAACGAACAGATTGAGTGTAAATAATTTGACACTCCACCTGTCTGTTATGGGCAGATTATTATTATTTTATATAACCTATATTTATGATATATAATGAACAGCCAAAACAAAACTAATTAAATATAACACTCACCTCAGAGTATTACATTCATTCGTGATCTTTCGTCTCTCTCGGAGACATCAGGAATCATTACTCATCAGACCTCAGGAATAATTGCACTAAACACTAAATACATATAACATTTTAAACAAATTTGGTCGAAGACCACGTCAATTACTAAACTATTGCAACAACCATGCCGCGCGCGATTATTCGGCAGAAATGGCCGAATTATTCCGATTAGTCGAATAATTATTCAAACTCGAATAATTTGATTATTCGAATTATTACAGTTATTATTCGAAGTATGATTAGTTTATCGTTAATTAGTGATTTGATATTTTTTGCTCATCAAAATCGGTAAAAAATTGGTATATTTTTACTTTCTCTTGCCGATATGAATATATAGGAAGGAAAGTATTGTTTTCATGTCGATTTTTCGAAATCGAGTTTTCACCGGATCTATACGTTTTCAGACCCCCTTAACCCAAAAAACATGTCTTTAGCGATTGGTCTGTGTGTCTCTCTCTGGGTGTGTGTGTGTGTGTGTGTGTGTGTGTGTGTGTGTGTGTGTGTGTGTGTGTGTGTGTGTGGGTGTGGGTGTGGGTGTGGGTGTGCGCGTGCGCGTGCGTGTGTGTGTGTGTGTGTGAACAGAATATCTCAAGAACGGAACATCGTACGAACTTGAAACTTGAAACTTAAGTTACATACCGCTACCGGACCCGACACGAACATTTTCATCAAAATCGGTCAACCGGAAGTAGTAGTTTATTCGTATAATTTTTCACTTTTTTGCGATTTTTTAAAAAACTGGTCCTACGATTTTTTTAAAAATCGCCTGGTTTACTCAATTTTTTATTCTCTACAAGATAGGGTAGGCGCCATGTTTTCTGAAATTCTCGGTGAGGCTGTTTTCACGTAAAAACATTTTCTTTTTAAAATTACGGCTTTAATATGCATTTTAGCGCAAAAGTTTATGTAATAAAAGTTGTAGAGAATGTAAAATTCTACAACTTTTATTTCAAACATTTTTTTGTATAACGCTTAGTTTAGCAGTAATTAGCGCTTTTTTTATTTTTTCTCACGAAAACGTGTGAAAAATCGATTTTTTTAAGATTTCGGCCTTAGAATGCATTTTACGACAAAAGTGTATACAATAAATTTTATAGGAAATAAAAAGATCTACAACTTTTATTTAAAGCATTTTTCACTTCAGAGCCTAGTTTAACGTGAAAGTGTGATTTTACATTTTTTTAAGCCAAACTGAGTTCGATTTTCATTTTGCGTCATTCACTCATGATTAAAATAAGGTTATGTTTTTGAGGTTAGCTTTTTGTTTATTTCTAATATTTCATTAATAATGTTAGGTTTATTGTTAATTATTTGCATTGGCAAGAGAAAGTTGTGTGAGTGTTTCACACCAGATTTTTAAGATTGCGGCCGTAGTATGTACTATGCATTTTACGATTAAAGTGTACTTACATAATCAATTTTAGGAAATTAAAAATCTACAACTTTTATTTCAAGCATTTTTATCGTAAGAGCCTAGTTTAGCTTCAATTTGTGTTTCCGTATTTTTAAATTCTACAGAGGTTGTTTTTAATTTTAAATTGTTCTTTCATAATTAAACATAGGTTATATTGCTTGGTTTCTACATTTAAAATGTAATTCTTTTGAAATCAGTTTATGAGGATAAACTTTAACCAAAAACCAAAAAATTCTAAATTATTTAAGATTTAAGGGAAGTTCTGTTTTTGATACTTAAAAAACAAATAGTATATGTACCAAAGAATACAAGATTCTGATTTTAAAATAATTTAATTAAATATTTATGAGAAATTTTAAATGCATTAAACCCGTACACTTTATGTAAATTAATTTAATTAATAATGCATGTATGTTTGCATGTACGATTGTCTGTCTCGACAATGTTTGTACAAGTAAGAATCCGAGGGATTCATGCAAATAGGATACATTTCAACGTATGTCTGTTTATAAAATACATTCCGTATCTTTGTAGACATGTATTTGCATAAAACAAGAATTCCCTTTAATAGATATTTCTCTTAAATAAAAATAATAAATATTGGAAATTATTACTCCATTTTCTTAATGTTATTTTACAGTAAATAAACAAAAGATAAATAAACGCGGCGGGAATTTCTTTGTCCTTATTCAGATGTATTCATTTCTAAAATTGTTAGAGCCTTGATGGCAGGAGTTTTGAAATAAACCCAAAATATATTGGATAAAACGAGTTAAGCGGTAAGCCGACTTGTAACTGTAGGACATCAACCCACTATGCACGACACATGGCAGATTAATGTAAACTGAAGCATAAACGACTTATTCCGGAGGACCTAGTTTCATTTAATGGCGCCAGAAACCAACGGCGGAACGACTGAATAAGCAAGATACAACGATGGAAAGTACACTGAGGGAGACAAAGGAAAACGATAAGTAACTGCTGGAACAGCAGGACATCACTGGTCAACTCAAACACAAAATTAGAAAGCGTACAACAAAATAGACTAATTCGCTTACCTGTTGAATGGCCTGAAGTGTAGAAACGGCGTCTACGCGACACGTGTCCGGGGTTCGATTCACACTGTAACTTTAATGTTTGATACGAAAACAAGAACAATTGTAAATGATTATAAATTACACATATAAGTAAAATCACACTTGAAATGATGTATGGTACATCAGAAACGAACGAAGCATAACGACAATTGCAGAAGCGACGCCATAGGATGGCCGGCGCAGCGAAAGCACGAACAGTCTACATGCCGCAGAATCCAACCAGTGAATGAGTTGACCGGGAAGAATGGAATGTGAGTAGTGGGAGAATAATTACGTCATGAACTGAGATCACCATCGGAAATCAAGACAAGTATACAGGAAGAGGCGGGAACAAGGTTATTAATACAAAATCAGTGTATTTAACGACGATAATAAAAGCGGGGAAATACGAATCACTTAACGGGGGTGCGATTGGCCTTAACATACCGCCCGCCTAAATCGATGAAAGCGATTTACAGAAACAAAACTAGCAGAGAAGATCGAAGAACGAAGCCGCCCGCCCTGAAACAACCAGGGAGCGGAAAACGCAGGAAGAAGACGAAGAATGAAGCCGCCCGCCCTGAAGCAACAGGGAGCGGAAAACGTAGCAAACGAAGAGTACGAAGCAAAGAAGACGACGAAGAAGAATCGAATGAAGAGAAGAACGGAGCATCTTGAGGTGGCGTGACAAACGCACGGGTTTGCCCGGCCAACGACGAACGGAACATCTTCCACGGCTTGCGCGGAAGCCAACGAGTAACGGAACGATCTTGAGGTGATTGCCAACAAGGGTTGACAACCAGAAGCGACGCAGAAGAAGAAACGAAGAAAAAAGACGACGAACGAAGAGAACAAGCGAAGAACGAAAACGAGCGACGAACAAAACGAATGGAGATGAGTTGAGCGTGGAACGAAGTGAGAACGGCGGAGAAGTTAGTTGCCCAAAGGCAGAGCTAACTGATAAGCGGGTTGCGAAACGAATTGACGAGCAGGCGAACAATGTTGGCGAGAATCGAGAGTTGCGGTACGGCGAACTTCACTAACCAGTTGTGAGTGAATCCGTGATTGAGATTGAGACGACGAACGAGAGTTGCGAAGATCACACCAAGCATTGAACGAGCGAAGAGAGTTGAGATTACAACTATTCACCGGTTGTGAATACTGTAAACGACGTTTGGGGCCCCGCCCGCCAAGAGGGGCTAAAGGCGTGCGAAGAGAGTTAGCAGAACATGAAACGACTGAGGAGGGCCGGTTGCCCTTTAGCGAAGCGACTTGCAGCGGTTGATCGAGAGTGTTTGCGAGAGACGACGAGAAGCGATGATTTGAGATGAGTTGGTTAGCCGTAGAATCGACTGAGGCGAACGTAGTAGGTTTTATTGGCGAATTAGCGATGATGCAGCGAGATGCGAAGCGGTTTGGCGAAGAATTGACTGAAGACGACTCGGTGGAGGCCTTCAGTACAGACTTGAATCGAGGCGTTGACTTGAAGCGAGGCGCAGAGTTGAAGCGACGAATTGGCGTAGTACCAGCAGCAAGATCGGTCGAGATACTGGCGGAGTCAGTAGACGAAGCGAGACGAGGATCAACAGCGATGATCTCGGACGAAGCGGTGAAACGATTTGAAGGCGAAGAGACAGAAGTATGGTGAGGACGATTAGTTGAAGCAGAAGGGCGATTAGTTGAAACAGCGGCGTGATTCGAATTATTGTTGAATACAGGCGAAACGAGCAGGCAGCTAGGCGGCTGGACGATAGAAGCGATAGATTCACTGATTACAGGGTTTGAGGTGACATCGAGGTTGATTGATGACTTAGCAGGAACGATAGTTTGTTGGTCAGCGACGATAATTTGAAGCGAAGATGAATTTTTATTAGACGAGTGATTTTGAACAGCAGGCGATGTGAGATTAACATCAGTAGCAGGCGACGAGACTTGAGCGTTGTTAGCGAAAACAGATGTTAAGAGCGAATCGTTACTTGAAGCAGAACTAAGTGGTTGTAGTTCGGGCAATTTTCCGAATACTACATAACCAAATACGGTTGATAAAGCGGATGGAGTACCTTTAATTAAAGGCGTTTTACTAAAATCGAGAATTTCTGAAAAACAATCAGCGCCAAGCAGTAAATCTACTGAATTGGGGCTGCGGAAGCGAAAATCAGCTAGCAGATGTTGTGAAAACTGTTCACCGACTGACTTATGAATTCGAGAAGCAGGTAGGCGGTCTGATATTTTGTTAATAACAGTAGCCTGAAGCGGAAGGCGAAAGTTAGAATTTTGCGGCGACAGAATTGTAAAATTTGTAATACCTTTAACTGAGGTGACTTCGGCTGAAATGCCTTGCAGGCGTTTAGAAGTAGGAACGATGTCGAGTTGCAGTGAACGAGCGGCGTTGTATGTTAAGATGCTGGACTGAGATCCATTGTCGATCACAGCGCGAAGCGGAACGATTTTGCCGGATGAATCGACAGCATGAACGATAGCAGTACCTAGCAGCGCAGTTTGGCCGTTAAGTCGACATGAAAGTGAATAATCGGCAGGTTGGTTAACAATAATGGACGAGGACGACGAATTTGAAGTAACTACCGGCTTATCAGCACAGCAGGTAGTACAAGAATTAATTGGCGGAGTTGCGATAGTATTAGCTTGAATCGGCGGCGAAGAATTTACAAGTAGGCATCCAGTAGCCGGTGAATCGGTGTCCGGATGTACGGCAGGATGATACGGACTAGCAGTTGGCGAATTATGCGAATTAACAACAGAAGCGGTGGACGAATTAGATTTTTGAGGGCTGCGATCAATATGCAGCAACGTATTGTGCGATTTTGACTGGCAGATACGACAATGTTTATTTGAGCTACAATTGCGGCGATCGTGTCGCCCGAAGCAGGCAAAACAAAGTTTAAGACGAGAAATAATTTTGTAGCGATTATCTACATTTTGTGCAAGAAATTCACTACAGTTGTGAATTGAATGAAAGTGAGATTCGCACGACAGACATTTGAGTGAATTTGATTTGACGAAAAACGAAGGTATATTGTGAGAAACAGAAGACGGTGAAACAGAATTACGATTAATTTGTACAGAATTGGAATCATCGGTTACCGGGTTAGCTGAGTCCGGCTGATCGAGGTTTGAATCGCTGGAGTGCGAAGAACTAGCGTTATCTGTAGGTTGAGAAGAATTCGAGAGTTCGAAAGCATGCATCTTAGCGGTAACGAATGACATTAAGGCCTCGTATGTAGGCACGGATGAATTAGGATTTGAATCCTCGAACGCTTGCTTTGTTACAGGATCCAAATTAGAATAGGCTATCTCAAAAAGTAAATATTCAAGTAAATTTATATTTAACAGACGTAAGGCTCCGATTGATGATTCGTGGATATTAAGAAAACCTTTTAACGATTGATAGGACGGAGTGTCAGATTTAACGAAATTGAATATCTGATTTAAGTGAACATTTGCTATGCGCCTTGAGTTGGAGTAGCGCTCAACAATTAAATTGTACGCTAACGTATAATTTTCAAGCGAGAGAGGCAGGTGTTCTATTAGACGCAGTGGTTCACCGACTAATGAGCACCTCAAATAATGAAGTTTTTGAACAAATGATAACTCAGAATTATTGTGAATTAAATCATTGAACAAGCTGATGAAATTCTGGAATTTGGCAACATCTCCATCGAATGAAGTTAGGCGAATTCGAGGTAATTGTATTAATTGCGAATTAGAAGACTTGACTTGATTTGGTAAAACGATTGTATTGTCCAGAGATTCAATTAATTTCTGGGCACGATCAATTAACTGGAAATAATGAGTTTCGAAAGCAGTGCGTTCTGATTCGAAATCTGCTTCGGGTTGAAGTAATTCGATGTTCGTTTGTATCTGTTCAAAGTCACACCAGAGATCTAAGAATTTGTCAAGTCGTAATTTGACTTGGTTAACTTCAACGTCAGATTGAAGAAAATTATTAAAACGAGAAAGATGATTATTAACAACGTTGCGTTTTTTGATTAAAGATTGTAAATCGTCCATGTTGAAAATAATGAACGAAGACAGCGATCGAAAAACAAATAATAGAATGTAAACAAAACACAGCTGTTTATTGAATCTAGGTTAGTTGCAACTGAGATGTATACGTTGCAGACGACGCAAGTGAAGTGATTCTCTCAGCGCTAGCAGTAACGACGGGCAGCACGAGAGAGAGCGAATGAGAGAGAGGGCACGCATGCGCTGTAAGCTGCGTGAACCAGTTAACAAGAACGAAGGAAAAAATGGCGACTCTAGCCAAATTCTGGCCGTGTCGAAAGATATAGCACTGAACCGATCTACTGTGACGTCAGCACAGCGTTGGTTGCAACTTGTATTGATTGAACGCGTCACAACACTGATAATGCGTTGCATTTGTTATGCAACTTAACCCCGTATTTTTTAACTGAATAAATGAAATTGTTTTTAATATTAATATTTTTATTAATGTTTTTATTAATATATTGAACACATGTAAGACACGAAACACAATAAATGACACGATGAATGTAATGTAACACCATGTAACAACGAATTAAACAAAATACTGAAATTGTTGACGATTGAAAAAATTAAGACAATAGACTGTATTTCCAAATATGCACTGATAAATATCCTGCCCGGGACGGACCAAATGTTAGAGCCTTGATGGCAGGAGTTTTGAAATAAACCCAAAATATATTGGATAAAACGAGTTAAGCGGTAAGCCGACTTGTAACTGTAGGACATCAACCCACTATGCACGACACATGGCAGATTAATGTAAACTGAAGCATAAACGACTTATTCCGGAGGACCTAGTTTCATTTAATGGCGCCAGAAACCAACGGCGGAACGACTGAATAAGCAAGATACAACGATGGAAAGTACACTGAGGGAGACAAAGGAAAACGATAAGTAACTGCTGGAACAGCAGGACATCACTGGTCAACTCAAACACAAAATTAGAAAGCGTACAACAAAATAGACTAATTCGCTTACCTGTTGAATGGCCTGAAGTGTAGAAACGGCGTCTACGCGACACGTGTCCGGGGTTCGATTCACACTGTAACTTTAATGTTTGATACGAAAACAAGAACAATTGTAAATGATTATAAATTACACATATAAGTAAAATCACACTTGAAATGATGTATGGTACATCAGAAACGAACGAAGCATAACGACAATTGCAGAAGCGACGCCATAGGATGGCCGGCGCAGCGAAAGCACGAACAGTCTACATGCCGCAGAATCCAACCAGTGAATGAGTTGACCGGGAAGAATGGAATGTGAGTAGTGGGAGAATAATTACGTCATGAACTGAGATCACCATCGGAAATCAAGACAAGTATACAGGAAGAGGCGGGAACAAGGTTATTAATACAAAATCAGTGTATTTAACGACGATAATAAAAGCGGGGAAATACGAATCACTTAACGGGGGTGCGATTGGCCTTAACAAAAATAAATACTGTTATTTAATTTTATATTTTACTTATTTACTTTAATTTACTTATTTTATTTATCTAAACGTTTTTCTTGTTTGAAAAGGGAATCTTTTAGTTATTTTATTCCTTCAATACTGGTGGTTCAAAAAGTTAACAAGGTTGTTTCTTTGCAGATTAAACGGATGTGAGTATTGTGTTAGTTTTATAAGATTTTAAATATGTAAGGTCTTGACTATTGATTTGCAAGTAGTATATATTTTAATAAACAAATTAATTTTTAATATAGAAAAGTTTACTTTTTTGTAATAAAGTAAACTGAAAACATAATCCATGTAATGAGAAAAAACAGAAGTATTTTTTGGGCATGTGGCAAGAACAAACGATAAACGATTGAGGAAACAAATTTTCGATAAAATAATAACATAACGACACTGTTTCGAAACAGCCTGACAACACTATCCGTTCACAGTTTAGGTATTGACTATATGTATTTATATATTCATGTGAGGATTTACAGCCCCAGACGTATCTCCCTTCCTAAGCACCGCCTCTCTTTGTCCCACCAGTCCCCATTGGAGAGCCGCCGCAAAGACATTGCCGCCTGCATACCATCCAACCATGTCACTTTCGGTCTACCCTTCCTTCTACCGGCTGGCGTCCCCTCCCGTACCCTCTTTAGCCACCTACCATCCTCCATCCTCTACAAATGGCCAAACTATTTTAATTGCTTCCGAGGTATGGTAGGCCTATATCCATGATATTTCGTTAAACGCCAATTTTTCTCCTATTTCGGAATTCGATCGATGCACGATATATCACAGCTCCGCCTCCAGAAATCCATCTCTACCGCTTTTGAGGTATCCTTCTATGTCTTTGTCAATACCCACACTTCCGCACCATAGATGCACACCCTCTCAAGGATAGCGTGATAAATATTAATCTTTGTCTGTGTTGTATTAAATAATTAACTACAAAGGGGCTAACAGTTCTTATTATACCTGCGGTCTGATAGTTAATCGAGACCCTTCGAATACTTTTCCGTTTTTCTGGAATATTGTAGAAGGAATCAAAATAAAACAAACATTCTACTAGTTTCGATTTCCGAGGATTCCTATTCAAAATATTCCATTCATCGTAGTCCTTTATCCTTGTTCAAAACGCAACGGTTTATAGAATACACAATTTCTTACAGTGAACAGTTAATTCCCTAAGCCATTTCTAGAATATCACTGTACAATTTTACATTTCATTACGCTGTTCCATCAAATATTTTTTCCCCATGTAATATTGCTTATAGCTTAATTGCATGACTAGAAATGTTTGATTTACTATAATTACGAATGAATTGCCTTCTTTACTATCGCTGTCATCGGCGTTTTCATTATCATTCTCTCTAGTATCTACCTAACCGTTTTCTTTTTTTACCAGGTGTCAACAAAACTATTAAAGAATAACTTCTTCACGTCCTTAATTTCCTTCTTTATTTTTCGAATTGTTGAATGAAAAACATCACAGTAGTTAGCCGCTCGCTCACGGCTTTTGTTAAGAGACACGGATAGGCATTTTTGTTTAGCTTCTACTTCACAGTATTGTATTACATTGCGTTCAGCACTGTGAATAGTTCGACCACGTTTTCGAGAAACCGACATTGTGTTCACGGTAACAAACAGTTATATTCGTACAGTTAACCTACAAAGGTTCCGCGATATACTGTATATGCTCTGGGTATAAGTATATGAGTACAAGTTGTTATGTTTGTCGTACTGAAATTGACGCAGTCGCGCATGCGCACTGATGCTTTCCCCCCTTTACCCTCGTTGCAAACAAGGGAAATCTCGTGACTCAAGTGATTAGTACTGTCTGACAAGTTTCGAAGTAGGATTCCCTCCCTACCGCATTTCATCCGCGCCACCTCGCATTACGCACCGTCCCGAAGACATTAGCTCAGATAGTCAGCCTACTAGTACAGGTCATTACTACAACAGTATTTATATTCAAACTTACTATTACTTTATTATTTTTTTATTATTTACTCTTATTTAACCTGTACCTGTTTAAATCACAAATATACACCTACACTGTATTTGTTTAATCGAACGAATTTATCTGAATATCGAACAACCAATCAAACCCAAAACATAATAAAACTGCACTGACTACAAAACCAATATTGACTGTACAACTGAAGTAAAAAGCATAGTTTAATTAGCTGCTCTCAAGTAAATAATGCTTACTCCATTTAATAATTACATCGTATCAATTATTAAGTAAATAATGCTTACTCTATTTAATAATTACATCGTATCAATTATTTAGATTAACAGTCAACATTATAAATTAAGAACTTGTTGAATCATATTATGACTACACTACCTAATAGTAAACAGAAATAATAGAAACACTAATACTTTCTGCTGGTGGTCACATAATCTGCACAAAATGTTATGGATAACAAAAATGTAGTATAAGTGATATTCATATTAATTGCTCATTTGTGTTGTGCGTACCAATGTATTCGATCCGGCACGTAGTGCGAACGGGAATTGGCGAAGGGGGGAAGGGAGGGAATCCTATTTCGATCTTTGTCAAACAGTAGTTAGTTACCTTAGAACTTTTTCTCCATTTCATTATTGTGTTTAATATAATATGCAGTAATTAAGCATGCAACGACTTTCATTTTATAATACATACTGAACTTCACTCAACTTGTTTTGAAACATTTTCCTAGATTGTTTTACTTTCATATTCCTCTATTTAATATCTCCTTTTGTGCTCCACAATAGGTGTATTATATGGTTGTAGAGCAATGCCATTTAGATATTTGGAGTTCACTAACGACGTCATTGCATTTATTAACATAGTTGCGTGATAATAGCTCTACTGTACACGTGTGTAGAACAAACAATAGTTTTTGGACTATTGTATGTTCATGATATTTATAAGTCCGCTCTGTATACGGTTCTCTTTACAACAACTTAGACTTAACGTTTGTGATGTTAAGCTGTGTTGAAAACCGTAAATAAAGCTCACCGGAACTACAAACATTTATATAGAACAACACACGCTTACGTACATTTGTTCCGTGGAATGGGGAATTTGAGAGAGATCATTGGCTACACTCCAGGCGCCCGTCCGCTCCCTCAAAATAACACTGAAAACCCGGCACCCTCCAGCAATGACCTAAATTTTGAAAGCGGGCACTGACATACTCTTACCCCTTTATAACAAGTTTCTCTTATTCTATTATTGATATGTAAGCCCGGAATTTTGATTTGTTTGTTAGCCATTCTTTCCTTCGTCTCTATAATACTGTCATCTCAAAAATATTTTTCTTTACTACTTTTTAACTTTTGTTGCGGATGTATTTCATGAAAATTTATTTCGAGGGGTTTAAAAAATATCTCTCAGATTTATTATGTTGGCATTGTGTAATATTTTTGATTGATTACTTTGATATCCTGTATTTTTTAAGCTCTTTACAGTCGAGAAAACTGTAATAAACTAAAGACTTCCTAGTATAACTTTTGGCTTTCAGCTTTTTGAAATCTCAGAAGTTAAATACTTGAATGAAATTCAAAATAAAGAAATAATTTGTCCTGTATTTATTAAATAAGTAATTTATTTTGTTTTTTTTAAAGTCGCATCAACAGCTTAATTTTTAGCGACTAATGTTGGTTTCGGTATTGTAATGGTGGGTTTTAACGTGTTAAAATTTCCAGACCCTTGACGCGGATCGAACTCGGGACTTTCAGCTTTTAGGTTAGCGCGCTAGTCACTACGCCACGGAGGTGACCGTAACTTATATTCTGTTGTAGAAGTAATAGAGTTTAAATAATTTTACTATAGTTTTTAAATCGTACACGGAAGTTTTTTTAAAATTGCATCTAGGAGTTCAAACATGCCGAAAAGAGACATGTCAAGAACTTATAAGCTAATTTAAAAATATCTCAACACATTTGTATTATTTAAATTACACATCAACTAACTTACGTTTTTACTGACATAAAATTTACCTTATAATACGAAGTTTTCTACAGAATTCTCTTAAATGTTTCTGTATTTTGTTTTTTTAATAAACAATAATTATTAAGAAAGGAATTCTTGTACACCGTAAAATGTCTCGACGATCAAATTTATTTTACCTTTTTAAAAAATAAATGCAAATTAGCACAAGTTTTGCTTTCTCTTGCGCTATATTAATTTATAAGGAAGGAAAGTATTGTTTTCACGTCGATTTTTCACCGATAATGCACGTTTTTAGGACCCCTAAACACAAAATAAACGTGTTGTAGCAATTGGTTTGTGTGTGAACAAAATATCTCAAGAACGGAGTATAATACAACGCTGTTGTTTTTGTTTTTAAATACCTGAATAAGAACTTCTAGTGCATAAAACTGTCGAATGTCCAGCACTTAAAAAGCCTTAAAAAATTCATCAGATGGAAAGCGTTGGTGTGTTTTTGGTTATTACTTTCAATATTATTTTGTGAACTCTGAAAAGTGGCATTATACGAATGTCATATGCTCCTCCCCAAGAAACAATACCGTAGAAAAGCGCTGATTGAACAACCATTTTAATGTAAAAAGGTAGTAAACCATTTTAATATTTTTTAATTAAAAATTTTTCGAAGGCTTATAAACCGGTAAAATAAGTTTCCTGAAGGCATATTCAAATGGCACTAGTACTAGCTGCTAGTTGACAATAAAATGAGCTAACAAAATAGCGTAATGGTATCGAACAACTGGCAACTAGTTTAGTTAAAGCGCTGGTATTCACTAGCGCGCTAGTGACTTTGAACATGTTTGTTTTTACTAGCGCTAGTAGGAAAAAAGGTCATGTGACTGACTAGGGCAAGTAAACTAGATCGGTGTGAACGTTTAGAAACGTTGCTAGTGGCTAGTAAGCTGTACTTTGTACATCAATACACAGCACAACTCATGTATGTCTTCAGATATCTAGCATTAATTAACTAGCTTCGTGGGAACCGTCACCTACGCGCTAGTAGGTTCTGCTAGTATTTGCTGCTAGTAAACTAGCATCGTGGGATGAGGCCCATTAGACGTTGACATGGCCCATCCCAGCGAAGTGCTCGATTGATTCTGATTCCTAGGTATTTAACAGAATGTTAACCAAGTTCAGATCACTGATTACTGTCTAAGGATAAGCGCACAGTGAACGCTGGTCGCAGGTTTCTGGTCGCTGGTCGCTGTTCGCTTACAAGCGGGAGCCTGCTAGTAGGAATAGGCCATTATATTTTAATCGGACGTCTCACAGTAAACGCTGGTGGAGAAAGCTGCGCACTGGTCATCTGCGCATATCAGCTCACTGGTTTGTTTTGCATAAACCTGCCTGCTGCTTGCTAGCAGGTTGCTAAGTGTACTAATTGGCGTCGTATAATACGTATTCATAAATAATAACTTATTTAATTTTTAACATAGGTTTATAAAACTATCTTTAAAAAATTATTACTGGCCAAACAATACTTTATAATATTGAATATCGGTAGTCAAAAAGTTCAAAATACGTTTAAAATGTTCAAAGTAATCACAAATCTTTCTTCTTATTGTAATATTGGTTGATTGTGCAAGTTGCACCATTGTTTTTTAAAACGAGTTGTAATGTAGACAATATAAAATTAAACGTTTCCAGAGTCATTTCCATGCATTTAAAAAACCTGTCTATCGTTTTTTTAATTGCGGAAAAAAATGATTATGCCAAACAATTTTCTGTTCTTATTACTGTCACTAACAACGGTATCGTCTTTAAATGATAATGATTTCGTGGAAACGTTTTCCATTAGAAATAATTCATCATTGCTGCTACTGGAACTCATGTTGAATACCGACAACTGAATGAAGGTTAAGCGGGTAGTTACATGCTCCCACTATGCGCATGCGCGTTCGCCACCGTGAATCTCTACCTGCGACCAGCGACCTGCGACCAGCGTTCACAGTGCGCTTGCCCTAAGGCAGAGAGGGTTTCTATGAAAAATAAAAGTAGAACATCGGATGGATTGAAGAAAGGAAAGGGAAAATAAAGTTACTTCAAGTAATTTAAAATTACCCTAAATTAAAAACAAATTTATAAGCTTTTCATAATCCGTTTTTCAATTTTTAGAAACCAACCGGGTTGGTCTAGAGGTAAAGTCGCCAAAATCAGCTGTTTAACAGCTGTTATTCGGAGACGAAGATTCCTGGTTCAAATCTTAGTAAAGGTAGTTACTTTTATTCGGATTTGAATACTAGACTGTGGTTACCGGTGTACTTTGATGGTTGGGGTTCAATTAACCATAATCTCTCAGGAATAGTCGGCCTGGGTCTTTACAAGACTACACCTCATTTACACGTCATACACATCATCCTCATCTCTCATTGGGTCATGGGGTTGCTTATTGTTCTGAATTGAACAGATTGCAACGTACACAAATTAGGAAAAAAATTTTTAGAATTCAATATCTAAACAAAGTGGAAGAGCGTAAACAAAAATTGATGTGATAATGTAATACCTAATAAATTAAAATTGAATGAAAATTTAATATTGATACTCATAAACTCCAATGATCATCCTTATTGAAAATTTAACTGTAGGGCTATCAACAAAATATGACTTAATTTGACTGAACTAAAGTGGAAAAATTAAATGGCGATAGAATATTTAATACAGTGATTGAACAGGCCTAATTATTTGTTGGTAACATATTTGATAGCACATTAAATTAATCAACTTCCAATCAATCTACGTCACATCCAATCATACCATATAATATATATTGAACTAACCCTTCCATTTTAATTAACGGGTCTATTCGAGAAGCAATGTAATTACTTTTTATTATATATTTTTACGTAATTTATTATATGTAGGTTATATGTGCGGATACAATATCATTAATTCCCTGTTAATATTATTTTGTATGATGTAAGTAGTACAGGGTGCTTCCAAAATTTGCCCAGAATTATAAAAGAAATCGTGATGTATATAAAATTGTCAAAATACGTTGTTATTTTTCTAAAATGTTCTTTTGTTTAAATTAATTATTAAGTAAATTAGTTAATTAATAGAACTATTATGCAAGTGTGTGTTCTAGGGTTGAAAAATAAAATATTCAAGATAAATTTAGGGATTATTACGCATACGTAAAATGATGCGGTTGGTTGGTGTAGTGGTGAATGCATTTTGGCTTCTATGTTAGGGGTTTGGTTCGATTTCCAGTCAGTTCTGTTTATTTTTCATGTTACATCCTTCATCATCTGGATTAGCAGTAACGTGCAAAACAGTTGGACTTAAAATCAGGTGAAAATATCTTAACTCTTCTCATATGAATTTCGGTTGCATCAGAAACCATTATGATGTTTTGGAATTCAGTTAAACTTTCTTGATTTCGGATTAATATGTTCGAAAATTTATTCATTTTTACGCAGATTTTGTAGTAAAACCTGTTTAATTTATGCCTTTACCCAGGAAAGCAAATTTTTATATATTAAGTGTGTGAACAAAATATCATAAGAATGGAATATGGAATAGCGTACGAAGTTAAAACTTGGAACTTAAATTAGGTAGCCTACCTCAACGGAAACCGACACCATTATTTTCATCAATGTCAGTCAATGAGTAGTTGTTTATTCGTGCAGTTTTTAATTTTTTTATGATTTTCTCAAAAACGGTTCTTACGATTTAGTATTTAAATTGCCTTATTTACAAGAATTTTCGTATACTCAACACCGTAGGATGAGCGCCATGTCTGCTGAAATTCATGGGGCTGTGTTCTCGTGGTAATTTTTTTTTAAAGAATTGCAACCTTAATATGCATTTTAGGACAAAAGCGTGTATAATTAAAATTGTAGAAAATTAAAAACCCTACAATTTTTATTTCTGACATTTTTAACGTCAAAAAATGATTTTCTGTATTTTGCTCATCGAAATCAGTATACAAAAATAGGTTTGTAAGATTGCCTTAGTATGCATTTTACAAAAAGTTTATGTAATAGAAGTTGTAAAAAATAAAAAAATCTACAACTTATATTTTAAGTTTTTCTCCTACTTAGCCTAGTTTAGCTTCAATTAGTGATATAGCGTATTTTGAAACCTTACAGAAGTTGATTTTCATTTTGTGCCATTCAGTCATGATTAAAATTTTCATTTCGCTGTGTTTACTAATTACTAAACTTAGAATATATTGTTCATTATTTGCATTAACAAGAGAAAGTCATGTGAGTGTTTCATACCAGAATTTTCGTTTTTAAATGATTGAATAATTTTAGTGCGTCCGGTACTATGAATCATAATAATGAAAAGAGGGTGTAAATTAAAAATAGAGAGGTTTATGTGAAGTTCTTTCAACTTGATTTTTCAGTATTTAATAATATTTTAAATTACGTAGGTATTTATAAATTTATTGGATTATAATGAAAAACTCCCTCCAATTTCCTGTTTTACATCAATACCATATTATTTCTCTCTCGAACTTCACTTTCATTAGTTTATCATTTATCATCGACGTCATTATCATTACGCCTATTGTTAACCTAGAATTTATATTTCGATATGATAATATTATAATAATATGTCATACCCATATGTTCTCGTTTCGTTTTCAGAATTGGAAGTTGTTTGTCCATTAATTGATTTTCCGGTATAGTTAATTGGAATCAAGTACGGCCTATCTCTTGTATTTATATTATGTCATTATTTTATGCCTAGTTCAGTGATTGATTTTCGTTCAGCCGTAAAATTAACATATCCTAAATGATAGGACGTTCAGATTATTCGCTCACGGTATTTATCATTAAATATGTGTACATCCACTGTATTTTATAAAGGTTCGTATCATTTATAGTGAATTATGGTTTGTTTTAGATGTAATAAAATTTAATTTTTTTGAAAATTTGGTACAGTATTCAGACGAACTAATGCCCCCTAGCCGTGGGAGTGAGAAAATTCATAACAATCTCACTCGCACAAGCCATACGCTCCATTCCAATAACATTTACTTTAATTTTACTCATTGTTGTGAGATAGCGTTTATGCACGCAGTAAACTAACAAGCAAGATAACGACTGTAATATGTTTTCAGATCTGAATTATAACGGTAAAGACCTTTGGGCGCATGCGTAGTTATGCCACATATCTCTCTCTCACTTGCTCGGCTATGGGACATTAATTCATCTGATATCTGTACTTATGCATTAAACCGATCACCACCTCAGGTTACCGGAATAGTTTAATTTAAATTCAACTGCATATTTTGAACCAGGTAGCACAATATTTTCCGGCTGTTGGAGGGGATATAAAACGGTCGAGTTAAAAGACGTGGGTTTTCAACACTTCACGGTGAATCATAAATGAAGGGCTTACGGGAAGAACAGGCTCAATCACATTTAACAATTTTTTCAGGAAATGATTTTTAAGGGGACATGGGAGTCCTATATAGTTCGTTTGTTTTAGGAAGAAGCTTGTAAGGGGAGGGCGAGTAGGTAGAGTAGGGATAGTTTCAAAGGGGGCAAGTGTTGTCTCCTTCTCACTTAATGATCATTCCCTCTCTTTCTAACCGTATACTATGTTACAACTACGAGGTGCTTCCCCCACCACTAAACAGAACAGCTCAGCGGCATTGAGCGTTGGAGGGAAAGCTTCTAGCTAGAACAAATGACCTGTACTTACTTAAGGAACCATACTTACCATATTTACGTAAGGAACATTTTCTTAGCTTGTACTGCTTAGAACATTATATTTTTCCTTCCATTTTGAATGTAACAGTTTTGTAATATTTTGATTTTTAACAAAAATAAAAATCTGGTGTGAAACACTCACACAACTTTCTCTTGCCAATGCAAATGATTAACAATATAACCTAACATTAGTAATAACACATTAGAAATAAACAAAAAACTAACCTCTAAAAACATAACCTTATTTTAATCATGAGTGAATGACGCAAAATGAAAATCGACCTGTTTGGCTTCAAAATACGGAAAATCACTCTTTCACGCTAAACTAGGTTCTGTAGAGAAAAACGCTTTCAATAAAAGTTGTAGATCTTTTAATTTCGTATAAATTTTATTAAATACACTTTTGTCGTAAAATGCATACCAAGGCCGAAATCTTAAAAAAATCAATTTTTCACACGTTTTCGTGAGAAAAAAACAGAAAATCGCTAATTACCGTTAAACTAAGCGTTTTACAAAAAAATGTTTGAAATAAAAGTTGTAGAATTTTACATTCTCTACAACTTTTGTTACATACATTTTTGCGCTAAATTGCATATTAAAGCCGTAATCTTAAAAAAACTATGTTTTTACGTAAAAACACCCTCACCAAGAATTTCAGCAAACATGGCGCCTACCCTATCTTGTAGAGAATAAAAAATTGAGTAAACCAGGCGATTTTTAAAAAAATCGTAGGACCAGTTTTTGAGAAAATCGCAAAAAAGTGAAAAATTACACGAATAAACTACTACTTCCGGTTGACCGATTTTGATGAAAATGTTCGTGTCGGGTTTGGTAGTGGTATGTAGTGTTGGTGGTAGTGGTAGTGGTATCTTGGACAGAGAGAGTCACAAACATGGAAGTCCTAAGGAGGATGCAGAAGGGAATGGAAGTGATGATCGAAATCAAGAAGAGAAAGCTGGTGTACCTCGGCCATGTCTTGAGAGGTCCAAAATATGAAATCCTTCATCTTGTCATCCAGGGAAAGATTATGGGCAAACGATCGGTTGGAAGAAGAAGAACCTCCTGGCTACGGAACCTGCGAGAGTGGTTTAACTTGTCATCCATCGACCTATTTAGAGCTACAGTTTCCAAGGTCAGGATTGCCATGATGCTAGCACACCTTCGTAATGGAGATGCTACATGAAGAAGAAGAAGTGGTATGTAACTTAAGTTTCAAGTTTCAAGTTCGTACGATGTTCCGTTCTTGAGATATTTTGTATACACACACACACACACAGACCAATCGCTAAAAACATGTTTTTTGGGTTCAGGGGGTCTGAAAATGTATAGATCCGGTAAAAACTCGATTTCGAAAAATCGACATGAAAACAATACTTTCCTTCCTATATATTCATATAGGCAAGAGAAAGTAAAAAATTAAATTCGGCTCACGTTTCAGACCTATAAAATTTTGAAACATTTATTTCTGTAAAATAATTTAGAAGACATATTTTATAAATGATATTTTTAGAAACTATGCGTCCTTATGAAGGTTAACTACCCTGAAATTTTCATCAAAATTCGTTGTGTGGTTTCTCAGAAAATGTTCCTTTTGTGCTAAAAAATGAATTTTTCGGAAATGACTAAAACCGGAAAAATTTAACTTGTATTAGTGCATACAAGCGTCATAGTCTCTGAGATTGTATTAGCAAACTTGCTTCTTACAGTATGAAGCGAGCTGTTAACGAGGCTGTGCTTGAAAATAGATTGATTGTGACAATGGAAATAGAAATTTATCTGCACGTTTCGACGGAACCAGACAAAAAGGGCCATCAGTCACTAAATGGAGTAGTGTCAGCCACTAGAAAAAAAATTAATGAAGACGATCAGAAAACGAAGGCTAATATTCTGCTGCTACTTGTATAAAACGAATGATGAAATGGTAAGATTTTGATGAAAGCGAAGGCTGGTGCGAAACACTCACACGACTTTCTCTTGCCAATGTAGAAAATGAACAATATAACCTAGGTTACCTGAGTAAACACAAGTGAATGTCGCTAAAAGAAATCTACTCTGTACGGATTAAAAAAGCAGAAAATCACTAATTGACGCTAAACTAGGTTACATAGAAAAAAAGTGATTAAAATAAAAGTTGTAGATTTTTAATTTTCTTTAACTTTAATTAATTGTACCTATACACTTTTTTTTGTAAAACGGAAACTAAGGCCGCAATCTTAAAAAACCCTGTTTTACCAATTTTAATGAGCAACATACAGTAAATCACTAATTATCGCTGAAATAAAAGTTGTAGGTTTTGTAATTATCTGAAACTTTGATTATACATTTAAACACCTTTGCCCTAAAATACATATTAAGTCCAAAATCCTAAAAAGCAATTTTTACCACGAAAACGTAGCCCCCAAGAATTTCAGCAGATAGCGCTTACCTTGTACGCTATTCCGTTCTTGAGATATTTTGTTCACACACAGATACTTTTGTTTTTGTTTTACGTCCGACTGATTTGCAATTGCTGCTAATGCTGAAGGTGAAAACGATGATGGGTGAAAATGAGTGATGAAAAAATTTCAGACCTGACCTGTGAATCGAACCCGAGACCCCGGTGTAGAAGCCAGTTGCGCTAACCATTACGCCAACTGGCCGGCCACACAGACACAGACCAATCGGTTAAAAATTTGATTTTTTTTGTTCAGTGGACCTAAAAACCTGTATTTTCGGTGAAAACTCGACATGAAAACTATATTTTCCTTCCCAATATATTCATTTAAGCGATAAAATAAAATTTGATGGAGTTATTTCAAATAGTTCTAAGATATGTGTGACTAAATTAACATTACAAAATATAGAGCATACTAATATTCTCAATTTCCTGGTCAATTTGAATTTATCTCTTAATTTATATGTTTAAATTTCTTATGTCAAGTCAATTAAATTGAAAGTTTGAAGTTTTATTATTTGATGGAAACTATAAGTAGATAGTAATATTTCTTGGCCTAGTTCGTACTTAAAATTTAAACAAGACTCGAACAAGAAATAGGTTTCATCCGTATTCAAGTATTTTAGAAATCGTATATAGAGTAAAGTTCTTTAGAATACAAAAACGGTTCATTTCACTTTTTTACTTTTGCTCTTTTCCTTATGAAGAAAGAGAAGCAAACGACGAAAGGATTTAAGTTGTTCTTTGAAAAAGTGAACCGAAGTCAGTCTACCTCTGCTTCACCCAGTTCTTAGATGTAATAAATTGTCCCCCGTAGATTTATGTGACCCATTTGATTAATGATTCTTCCGTTACTTTGCAAACTTCTTCTTTAAAGTAAGAAAAATAGTATGAAGTAAAAAGTATACTAAATGTAGAAAAGAAAAAACGGTTAACTGTTTGAAAAATTGTTCTTCTTTGAGTTAGCTTGTATAGATGTCAATAACTTCTATGTGTTTACTGTGTCAGCCGAAGGGAAGGTGGATTTCTCGTAATATTCTCGATCGACATTTGGCTTGATAGAACCTCAAATACCAAAGGATGAAAGGAGTCCATTACTTCCAAAAATTGTTCACATATTTTCGATTTATATTTTTTTAGAAACGAAACTTCTTAATTTATACTTTTGGAAAGGATGTATAATAGTACTTTACAGATTATTTTAGACAGAATACTTTAAAATAGTCTTTTTTTCTGTGAATTCGGTTTCACCGTTTAGGTTTTTTTTCATTTGTCGATAACCGTTTCCAAAATGTATTCAATTTTGGGGAATGATCTAAGTATGTCTTAGTTCTTACTCAGTAAAAGTGTTCTGAAAAGTTAATCGTACTTTGTCAAAAATCTTTCACTACATTAGATAAATGGTATTAAATTATTTTTTATTAATCTTCTTCTTTTCTTCACGGGTTAGGCATTTCTATCTGTTTTGCCGGCCGCGTTGGCGATGTTGGTAACGTGCTCGCCTCTCATCACGCGGTCTTGGGTTCGAATCCCACTCGGGCATGGCATTTTTTCATACGTTACAAAAAATTTATTTCATCCTTCACCGTCTGCATTAGCAGCAATTTGCAAAACAGTCGGACGTTAAACAAAAAAAAAAAAAAAAAAAAAAAAATTCTATTTGTTCCGGCAACCATCTTTTCTTCGGCCTGTCAATATCTCTACTTCCCACTGGTTTATATTTTCTAGCTGTACTAGGCAAGCGGCGTTCTGGAAAAATTATGTGTTATTATAACTCGTTTGTAACTGAATTTTTTTTATTAAGTATTTGGTTTTATTTTGCAACTGTAAAAAATACGACCACCAAAAATGTTTACATTGTGTGTCAATTAAAAATTCACCGCGTTAATGGCTTTGAGGAGGACACCACCCAGTGATAGCTCTTTACAAAACGATATTGTGTTAATTTTTTTTTAAATTTATTTAACGTCGCATCAACTGCAATCGTCATTAGCGACGACGTTGGGTGTAACTGTGGAGGATGAAATGATTTTTTTTTGTAACGTATGAAAATACGCCGTGCCTGAGTGGGATTCGAACCCATGACCACATGATGAGAGGCAAGCACGTTACAAACTACACCAATACGGCCGGAATTAAATGTTAATATCATATTTTTGTACGTAATTACAGATAGAGGCGTGTTGATGTATCATGCCTCTACTCCATCGGGGTTTCAGTCATCTTTGGGGAATTTCTGGAAGGTTTGGGGAATTCATGTTGCATATCAAGGAATTATTATGATTTTGAAGTTTTTTCTCTGAACCTACGGTACAATTTTAGATGTATGATGTTGACGTTAGGGACGCGTAAGTCATCGTGTATTGTTCTATTGAATACGTAACTCGAAGAATTAGCAATGAGTCGCACGAATTTACTTTGGAAACGTTGTATTCGTAAAATGACTCATGGCTTTGCTGCACCATAAGTCTGGCCACCATACATCCAGGGCGGTTGAAGCATCGCCTTGTACATCAAGAGCTTTGAAGTTATTTGTAGTTTTAACCGCTTATCTAATGGTCTGTATAAATGTTTCAGTCTGCCATCCAGTATTTGTCGCTTATGGTTGACGTGTACGTTTAACGTCAATCGCCTGTCTAAATATAACCCAAGGTATGGAACGTTGTTTGCTTGCAAAATAGGTCGGTTGAATAAAAATAACTGCGGACACGTTTGTCGATGAAGGGTGAAGGGCATTTAGGTACGTTGTTTAAGAGTTGAAAACCCTTTTCAGCCCCTTATGGGTAAATTTTTGAAATCGTTGTGGTGTAGGCCTAGTTGTTTTTTTAGCGTCACTATACTACGTAACTCTCTACCGAGTTTCAGCTATCTAGCTCCTCCGGAACTTAGAAAAATATAAAAAAATATTGAAAAATTCTGATAAAACTTTGAAAATATTTTGCATGTTATTTAATTTTGAAAATTTGTTTCTGGTTTTACTGAATACATTAACATCTGAAGTTGTTAAATATTTATTTGTCAAATGAAATTTCTATCAGGTAAATAAAATGGATCTTTTCCCTTTAGCCGGTGGGTTTAAGACAAAATCCCTGTCGGTTCCCTTTGGGGATAACGCCAAGCTAAAATGGGGGAAGAGAGAAATAGCTTAGTGGAAATCTCAAAGTGAAACTGTTGGAATAGGGGAATGGTTTAGAAGTAACCGCAGTAGGTAAGGTAGGCCTACAACCGAATGGCATTTTCTGTTTTGTGTGTGTATGTTCAGCTTTGTGTATAAGAGAAGAATTTAATTTCTGTTCGTAGTTAACTCACCTGATTTATATAAACTATTTTAATCAGTACATTTAAAAATGGTCATACATGATTTTATCCCATTTAAACTTAATATGTATAGTATCATTTATTAGTTAAGTCAACATTCTAAAAGATTTGATTTTATTAATTTTATTACATCTAATCGGATGTTTAGAGGCGTTGACCTGGCTAATCGTTTGATGATTATTTTGTTTTGAATATGAACTAAATATAGGTAAGATAAAAAATTTAGAAATAAACTCATGAACTATCATAACCCATTGATCTCAAATGTGACTACGCAGACTTTCCCAAATAATCCAATAAGACGACTAAAACGTCGATGGAGCTGAGATTTAATCAACTAACTTAATACTGTAATTTACTGACCATTACAGAGATCTAAATGCTGCACTTATCTATTCACGTCGGAGTTCTGTCACTAGACTGTGTCTTCACTCACTTTTTACTTTCTCTTGCCTATAAAAATATATAGGAAGGAAAGTAATGTTTTCATGTCGATTTTTCTAAATCGACTTTTCACCGGATCTACACATTTTCAGACCCCTGAACCCAAAAAACATGTTTTTAGCGGTAGGTCTGTGTCTGTCAGTGTGTGTGTTTGTGTGTACAGAATATCTCAAGATCGGAACATCGTACAAACTTGAGACTTGAAACTTAAGTTACATACCACTACCAGATTGACACGAACATTTTCATCAAAATCGGTCAACCGGAAGTAGTATTTTATTCGTTTAATTTTTCACCTTTTTGCGATTTTCTCAAAAACTGGTCGTACGATTTTTCTAAAAATCGCCTGGTTTACTAAATTTGTTGTGCTCTACAAGATAAGTTAGGCGCCATGTTAGCTGAAATTCTTAGTGAGGCTGTTTTCACGTAAAAAATTGTTTTTTTTTATGATTGCGGCTTTAATATGCATTTTAGCGCAAAATGTATATAATAAAAGTTGTAGAGAATTTAAAATCGTACAATTTTTGTTTGAAACATTTTTTTTATAACGCTTAGTTTAGCGGTAATTAGCGATTTTCTGTTTTTTTCACGAAAACGTGTAAACAATCAATTTTTTAAGATTTCGGCCTTAGTATGCATTTTACGAAAAAAGTGTATTAATCAAATTTATAGGAAATCAATAGATCTACAACTTTTATTTAGAGCATTTTTGTCTACAGAGCCTAGTTAAGCGTGGAAGAGTGATTTTCCGTATTTTTAAGCCAGTCTGAGGTTAGTTTTTTGTTTATTTCTAATGTTTTATTACTAATGTTAGATTATATTGGTCATTATTTGCATTGGCAAGAGAAAGTTGTGAGAGTGTTTCATACCAGTTTTTTTTAATGTTAATATTTTTCATATTTTGTGTTACCATATACACTGATTGTATTTAACAGATTGTAAATTTCTTGAATAAAAGTTTAAAAAAATACTGATTTTAATACTTTTGGATTTTATCATGTACATCGTGCTGTGTAATAAGATAATTTTTTGGACTTGTCTTATGGATGCAGTTATAAAAATTTTATAGTAACGCACATTTTCAGGCCTCGTTAACTCCGAAGTGTCTGATCTGTTTGAGTGAACAAAATATCTCGAAAACGGAATACTGTAAGTTCCAAGTTAAACTTAAAACTTTTTATCATACTTGACTGAAGACTTTTATTAACTGTTAAACTTGAAATTTTTACCACTAGGTGACTGGACGCGATCATTTTCATCAAAACCGGTCAACCGGTAGGAGAAGTTGGCTTTTTGCGATGTTTTATGAAAATATTATGTGAATGACTTAACGGAAGACTGTACTTTGTATCCCGCCAATGTTAAATTTGCTATTTTAGGTAAATTTTTCACAAGATTGGTAAACGATAGGAAAATTAAACTTTAATGACTTGTAGTTGTCGGGTTGCTCGAGCTACTGATATTTTCGCAACTTAATCCGTTATACCATAGAGTTAAAAACAGAATAAGAAATAACATAAAATTTCTACAAATTTTTTTACGGTATTTTACATATTAATAATTTTTGTGACTTCTGAGGAAGTCATAAAAGTGCCGGAATATGTGAATGTACAAGATAAATAACTGGTACAAATTTCAGCCTGGTATGTTTAATGGTTTCCGAGAAAAATGTACCTAAATGTTAAAAATCTAAATTTACGGGAACGGACAAAAACACAAAAAGGCACAAATCAAAAACCAATGCGCCGGCCGCATTGGCGCAGTTGGTAACGTGCTCGCCTCTCATCATGCGGTCCTGGGTTCGAATCCCACTCAGGCACGGCATATTTTTATATGTTACAAAACATCATTTCATCCTCCATTGTACAAAAGTTCCACCCCAACGTCGTCGCTAATGACCGTTTTAGTTGATGCGACGTTAAATAAAAAGTAAAAAAAATGTACACAAACAAGTAAATTTCCTATCAACATTTGGTTATAAAGCTGAACCAACAGCTGAGAGTATTAAAAACAGTAATCCAGATACTTAAAAAAAAAACTAAAATTCCCTTTGCTCTAAAACGATCGGTATAAAATTATGAAAAAAATTCGTTCTTGGTGACACGATAATTTTTCAGGGTAAACCTCCTAAAAACTTAATTTTTTCATTATAATAATTTTTTTCGCGTAATTTAATGTTTTTGTGGTTGATCTCGGTCTGAACTATTGAAAAACAAAATCTGGTGTAAAACACACACAACTTTCTCTTGCCAGTGCAAATAATAAACAATAATCCTAACATTAGTAATAAAACATTAGAAATAAACAAAAAACTAACCTCAATAAACATAACCTAATTTTAATCATGAGTGAAAGACGCAAAATTAAAATCAACCTCAGTTTGGCTTAAAAATACGGAAAATCACTCTTTCACGCTAAACTAGGCTCTGTAGAGAAAAATGTTTTAAATAAAAGTTGTAGATCTTTTAATTTCCTATAAATTTTATTATATACACTTTTCTCGTAAAATGCATACTAAGGCCGAAATCTTAATACAATTGATTTTTTACACGTTTTCGTGAGAAAAAAATAGAAAATTGCTAATTACCGCTAAACTAAGCGTTATACAAAAAAATGTTTGAAATAAAAGTTGTAGAATTTTTAATTCTCTACAACTTTAATTATATATTTTGCGCTAAAATGCATATTAAAGCCGTAATCTTAAAAAACAAAGTTTTTACGTGAAAACACCCTCACCAAGAATTTCAGCAAACATGGCGCCTATCCTATCTTGTAGAGAATAAAAAAGTTAGTAAACCTGGCGATTTTTAAAAAAATCGTACGACCAGTTTTTGAGAACATCGCAAAAAAGTGAAAAATTACACGAATAAACTACTACTTCCGATTGACCGATTTTGATGAAAATGTTCGTGTCGCGTCCGGTAGTGGTATGTAACTTAAGTTTCAAGTTTTAAAGTCGTACAATGTTTCGTTCTCGAGACATTCTGTTCACACACACACACACACACACACACAGACCAATCGCTAAAAACATGATTTTTGGGTTCAGGAGGTCTGAAAACGTGTAGATCCGGTGAAAACTCGATTTCGAAAAATCGACATGAAAACAATACTTTCCTTCTTATATATTCATATAGGCAAGAGAAAGTAATAAAGAACTGAAATTCGAAATTTTCAGTTGAAACCATCATACAGTCCCGCCTTAAGGGAGAACAGTTCTGAGTTGTAAGACTCCTTTGGGTATTTATTTTTTAAATTTTTTACAAGATGTCAGTACTTTGTCTTCTACGTGAGGCTTGCGTGGGGGATCACTGTATAAACGTGGCTTGTAGAGGTTTCATATGAGTCGTTTTTTGTTCTCAGTGTACTTAAAAATTTAGAAATCTTTTGTTGTATTTCATATAATATTATGGTTTCAGTGTTTTAGGCCGATATTTACAAGGTTTAGTTATCAAGTAGTGTTAAATGTAAGTTACGCAGTAAGTAATACAGTTACGAGTGTACAATGCGCTATTATTGTACATTTATGGTATCGCACATTAAATTATATGATACAATATTAAACTTTGATTCCCAAAAGGACTCGTTTGTGCACTCAACCCTTTCCTAAACCTCATCCCTGACTCTCATACTACCCGTATTCCTTACCTTCCCAAAACGCGCTTCTGATATCATTTTCCTTCACTGTATCTCTTATCCCTTTCGTTGTGTTTATAACACCCCATGAGGGTAAGCTTTTATTGAAGTAGGCTTGTTCGTGAGGTTTGGGTATACCCTATACCCAATTATCTTGAATATATAATATATATATATATATATATATATATATATATATATATATATATATATATATATATATATAGTTATAATATTTGGGCTATTCATTTATTTATTATTCCCTAACCATTTATTCATTTATGGGGTTAAGTGGAGTATTAAAATTGTATTTTTACTTTCTCTTGCCCTATATAAATTTATAGGGAAAGAAAGTATTGGTTTTATGTCGATGTTTTGAATTGAGTTTCACTGGAAATTGTTTTCAACACCCCTGAACAAAAAAAAAAAATTGTTTTTAACGATTGATCTGTATTTGTGAACAAAATATCACAAGAACGGAAAAGCGTATGAAGTTGAAACTTATATTGGGTTTACTACAGGAATATTTTAATCAAAATCAATCAAACTGAAATAGTATTTTATTCGTGCATTTTTTCACTTTTTTGTGATTGTCTCAAACATGGCTTCTTCGATTTTATTAAAAATCCCCTCGTTAACTAATTTTTTGAGTTTTACAAGATAGAGTATGTGACAGGACTGATAAAATTTGTTTTGGATGTCATTTCATAGTAAAAACTGGGTTTTTAAGTTCGCAGCCTTAATATGAATTTAAGGGCAAAAGTGAATTATAAAAGTTGTAAAAAATAAAAACATGCAATTATTGTTTTAAGGTTATTTTACTACAACACGTAGTTTAGCGTCAATTAGTGATTTTCCGTAGTTTTTTTAAAGAAATCGGTAAAAAATGGGTTTTTTAAGGTTGCGGCTTTAGTATGATTACTAATGTTAGTTTGAATCTATAGCCTATATGTTGTTGTTAAGTCAACAGCCGAAAGGCTGGTTTGAACCTCTAGAGGTTTTACTAAGTAAAAACTAGGAGTGAGGTGGTTTACTAATGCCTTCCTCACTGAGTTGAAAGAGTATGTTTATCAACATGCCAGACTATTTTTTCTATTATCTACACTTGAAAAACAATTATTTTGCGTTATTCTTTAGTTCATATTTACACGGATTTGAATACTAGACAGGGGTAGTACACCGGTAGGTGTACTTTGATGGTTGGGGTTCAATTAACCATACTCATATTTTTCCTGTGTACTTTACGGAGTACCTAACTTAGTTTTTCCTCTTTTTCACTTTCTCTACATCTGTTGAGTTTGAACGTTTGTAAATAAATTAACTTACAATAAATATCAAAGAATTTTGAACTGTTCATTCGTTGTTAATTATTATTGTTTTCGTTAAACAATATATATTTTAAACTTATATATATTTTTTGTGTTTCACTTTATTAAAATTCGTACACGGTTATGTTCAGTATTTAGGGTTGACTTTCCCCTTAGTGGAAGATTGTTAAAGAGGGAGGAATAACTAAGGAATATGAGGAGTGTTTGTGCGTGCGTGTTAGAAAGAAGGGGAAAGAGAGATGTGGTTGTATTTCAAGATGAGTGGAAAGGAAGATGGGGAAATTTACCAGGATGTTTGACGAGTAAGCGTCTTAGATTGCTGTGAAGAAGGGAAAGGGGAATCATTCCTAATGTCTTGCATCAGGCGTCAGGACGCCATCACATTATCGGTGACGCCAGCGTAGACCTAACACAATATTGCAGTAACTTGATCCTGTCTTTTTTTGTCTTTTACTTAACTTCCTGATGTTTTAAGGATAAAATGATCAACTTAGATCTAACTTCTGTACTACAGCTGTCTTTTTAAGTTTTATTTGTTTTAGTGTCCTTTGAAATGAACCAAATGACAAGATCTAGTGGTCTTATTTTCATTGTTGTTTACATTGAATTAGATTTGTACCGGGCTTTGAGACTCTTTTATTTTCAGTTAGGTAATCAAACCGTTGTTATGCTAAAAGTAACAAATGTTTGTTTAGTAAGTGAATAATTAATGTTTTAGATCTGGATAATCTAAAAAAATAGTAGGCCTAATTTTTATAATCTCTCGTGATTTTATCTGTATCATTTTATTAAAAGATAGTATTATAAATTTTATCATACAACTAATTTTTTTTTCTTTAATTTTATTACGGTACTATACATTGAGCTGCGCAACTTCTGTATATATGATATTTAAATGGCGGTGGGGAATTTCATTTTAATGAGAAGAGGTTCCCAGTGGTACATCCTCCGTTTAAAACTACGGGTATTGTCCGTTATTCAGACCAAGAGGTCTCTACTCCTTTTTCTCTTTAGACGTCGCATTGTTGGGAAGTTCCTTGTAGCTAGATCACGGGCTAGTTGGTTTGGATGGTCATCTAGTCTTTCGTGAAATGTACTATACATGAACGCGGTTAGCTCCTTTACTGTCGGAATTTTGAAATCGTCAGAATTAATAACAATAATTTAAATGGTTTTTGTAAAACGGTTAGTTTATTGAAAATTTTCCATTCTGTTTAGAAACTGCTTCAAAATTGGAATATTCGTTTAGGAGCTGATTTCATAAAACATGGAATCTATGAAAGTTAATATGGTTTATAAATTTTGTAAAGCTAAAAATATAATTTCAAAACAAGAAGCCTACCAAATTTTCTATTAATTCTTTTAAGGAAGTTGTTACTTTCTCTTGTCCTGGCTGAATACTATATTGGGAAGGAAAGTATTGTTTTCTTGTTGATTGTTCGAAATCGAGTTTTCACCGGATGTACAGTTTTCAGGCCTCCTGAACCCAAAAACGTCTTTTTAGCGATTGGGTCTGTGTATGAACAAAATATCTCAAGAATAGAATGTAGTAAGATGTACTTGGAACTAAAGTTAAATACCACTACGGGACCCAACACGAAAATTATAATGAAAATCGTTCAAATGGAAATAGTAGTTTATTTGTGCTATTTTTCACTTTTTTGTTATTTTTTATAAATCGGCTCGGACGAATTTTTTCCTTTTTATTCACTATATTATATTATTCACTGTATTTTTTCTTATGTCTGCTGAAATTCTTAGGGGGGCTCGTGCTCTCGTAGGAAAAGACGTTTTTTATAAGAATGCTGTCTTAATATGGATTTCAGGACAAAATGTGTTTAATCAAAGTTGTAGAACAATGAAAAATCTATAACTTTAATACGAAATATTTTTTCTACAACTCATAGTTTAGGATCAATTAATGATTTTCTGTATTTATTTTCATCGAAAATCGGTTAAAAAATATTTTTTTTAATATTACGGTTTTAATATGCGTTTTACGACACGTGTGTATAAACAAAGTTATAGAAAATAAAATCCGGGTAAAAATGGGGTATTTTTAATATTGCGGCTTTATTATGCGTTTTACGACAAATGTGTGTATAAACAAAGTTATAGGAAATAATCTACAAATTTAATTTCAAGCATTTTCTTCTACAGAGCTGTTTCGCGTCTATTCGTTATTTTCCTTGTTTCTTAAGTCGAACACAGGTTGATTTTCATTTTGCGTCATTCACTCATTATTAAAATTAGGTTTTGTTTTTCATTTTAGATTGTTTACTATTGATTTAACATAGGTTATATGGTTTTTATTTACATTAGCAAGATAAAGTCTGTAGGTTTTCACGCTAGATTGTTTTTTCATGTTTCTTTAGCACCGTTATCACTAGTAAATATTATTTAAGAATGATTTCACGCTTAGATTTACTTTAACTGTTTAGTCGTATAATTGTACAAACAGTTTTTCTGCATTGGTCTAAAGTTAAAATTCAAATTGGTTTATATAAATCTGAACTGTACTGAACGTACGGTACGTTTGAGAGAATAGGCAATGTTTATTGCTGTTATTTATGAACACTTCATAATGTTCGCATTACGTTCCTGCTTGTCTGGTTTTCTTCCCAAGCAAAGTATTTTTGTACCGATACTTAATAAAAACAGGCACCTTATGCGTTTATGAAAAAAAATTATGTTTGTTTATTATGTTTGTTTTTTTCCACTTGACAAACACTTCTAAACTAATAATTTTATAGGTCGCACAACTAATCTTAAAGATCCGTTACAAAGGAGTTAAAATCAATGGTTTTTACGTCTATAAAATGGGGGGGCTTAGTTTTTTACTTTCTCTTGCCTGTATGAATAAATATGGTATGAAAAGAATTGTTTTCATATAGATTTTTTTTCGAAATCAAGTTTTCACTAAAATAAATGTTTTGAAGTTCTCTGAAACCAAAAATATGTTTTTAGCGATTGTTCTGTGTACGTGTCTGTGTGTAAACAAAATATCTCAAAAACGGATTAGCGTACGAAATCGAAACTCACTTAGTCAGAACCAAGATTGGCCTGTCCACTCCACTTGATACCACCTGTACGCACTGCACTATTAGCATGAATTCAATACCAGTCCCGTAAGGCTACTATTTCGAAACGGCCCGACAATACTAATTCCATTCACAGTCCAAACACTAAATTAGGCCTGACTAACTTAGTAAAAAGGTGATTACTGTTTTTATAACTGTGGTCTGATTTTTCTCAAACAATAGAGACTCTTCTAAATCTTTCTTAGTTTTACTGTACAGAACAAAAATCCAAATTATACTTGACTCTGAACTTTGTGTTAATATCTTGTAACATGAAGTTGTTGAAGCTGAGATGATGGTGATGATAATTATGCCGATTATGAGTTGACAATAAATTAAATGATAACTAATGATAATTAATGACAAAGTCATAAAAATAAGTCCAATTTTTAAAAATATTCAAATCTGTAAGTATCTTCGATGTCGTCGAGGAGGTTGAATGCAAAAGGATTTTAATGCAGTTCTAAATTTTTAATATGCTACGTTATAAATATTTATAGTACTGTAATACTATTTTATTTGGTCTTAACAGAAAGGTGGAGTGTTAAATTATTTGTATACGATCTGCTAGTTCCAGGGCTACAAGAAATAGTTATGTTTCTTATTATATGGTCAGCCAATTATATGACTGACGTACAAAAGAGCAAAAAAGAGCAAAAGAGGTAGAGGTGTAAATGACACTAGTCATCCTCCTCTGATAGTAACGAATTTCATTATACAGCCATACCCTGTGGTGCTGCCCATAACAGACAGGTGGAGAGTCAAATTATTTACTCTCAATCTGTCCTTGCTGGGCTAAAATAAATAGTTCTGTTTCTTTTCACACATGGTCAGCAAATTAAATGACTGAATCATTTAAGAACAGAAGAGGTAGAGGTGTAAAAGACACTTATCAGAGTTATTTCCTCTGAAAGTAATGAATTTCATTATAGAGCCAGACCCTGTGGTGAATGAAGTGAAGGTGTCATTTGCAGAGTGGAAAATATGTGCTTTTCAGAGGGCCCGGCATGCTGATAAGCGTACTTTTCCATTCAGTGAGGAAGGCAATGGTAAACCACCTCACTCCTTGTTTTACTTAGTAAAACCTCTACAGGTTCAAACCAGCTTTTCGGCTGATGACCTAAACAACAACAACCCTGTGGTGAATGAAGTGAAGGTGTCATTTGCAGGGTAATATGAAGATACTTTCGGAAGGTCCGGCATGCTGATAAGCATACTTTTTTCCATTCAGTAAATAAGGTATTAGTAAACCACCTCACTTCTCGTATTACTTAGTGAATCTCAACCTGGGGGGGGGGGTCGTGGTGTTATTATAGGGGGGTCGCGAAACAATAATGAAATCATTTTATGAGAAAAAATCATTTATTATAAACTTACTTATAAAATCTTTACATGCAATAAATATACTTATTTGTAAAGAAAAGAAATTAATCATTAATTATTAATATGATGGTTGCATGTTAAATGTGCAGTGAGTAGAAAGAGATGAAATTATTAAGAGCACGTACACATCAAGTTGGAACTTGTAAATTTCTCATGTATGTACTCGTCATACATGCATGTTTATATACGTCGCTACTATAAAAGTATAAACGCAGCAATATAAAATAATATCAATAGTTGTATTCCAATTTTTACTGTCTGTATTTTTTTTTAAAGAAAACCCCACTCCACTTTTTATTTTCTTTATTTTCAATGAAATTAGTTTGATTATATAATATTAAAAAAAGTTACATTTGTAATTACAGTCAAAATTCAATTATTAATAGTAGGCTAAGGCTTACTTTTATTATCGGGGGGAGGGGTCGCGAAATATTAATTTTATTTATTTTTACTATTTGGGGGTTGCGAAGCAAAAAAGGTTGAGAATCACTGCTTTAGAGGTTCAAACCAGCCTTTTGGCTGTTGACCTAAACACCAACAAGACTATTTTATTAGTATTTCTCCTTTGGAGAGGTTCGTGTCCTTATATTTATCGACTTTGAAGTCTAATATTCAGCGAGTTTTAGAAAAAAATTATAATTGTAGTTTATGTTTGTGAAACTGTGTTTCTTTACACGAATTTTAAAATTTTAGACATTAAAGAGACTGTCAATGGAGAATATTGTATTCAACAAAAAAAACTTTTGCTTTAATAATACTCTGGAATATTTGCGATAATTCTACGTTATGAGCACTTTATTAAAGAACTTTCTACTATATTTCAAATTCATTGCCGGTTTAAATCAAAATACTAATATTTAAATATTGTCATTTACTGAAGATCATAACAGAGTATATTAGTCGTGATGTAGGCGTGTGCGTGTTAGTGTGAAGTTAAGAGTAGTATACTTAGTGTTGTTTATTCTAGCCTCCTTCAGTACACATTTGAACACGTGTGTAATCAACGGTTTATCTTTCTCCACCCAGTTTCTGTTTCGTGATGTGATACGGACGCCAAAAGCTTCTGTATGTGTTTAGATCTCTCATATCATTACTTACAGTAGCTGAATCCAACGTTCTGTATTTACTGAAACACAACCTAAAAAGTCATTAGTTTTGAGATAGTCTATCACCTTAAAAATAACTATTTTAAAATGTTATTTTTAAATTTACTATTCAGACTGTAATATCTGTTGTATATCACAAGGTTAAATAAAAATATTGATTAACATAAATATTTTTTAAATTTGAGGTGCTCATTTTGTTAGGATACGTTCTTAACAAAAAGGAAAACTCGTTTAGAAAAATTCACAAACTTTCTCCCTAATCTTCACACCGTAATTTTAAAACTTTGTAAAATTGTTTTTCAAAAATTCACATTAATGATCTGCCCAAAAATTAAAAATTAAATTTAAATATCTAGAAGATACTGTAATAAAAATAATAATAATAATAATTTTGATTTATTCCCATAATATTACCCATTACATAAAAAATAAATTACGATAATACAAAATTTTTTACTGTAAACTACTATTCTATTACGCTAGAGGTAGTGGAAATTATCCCATCCAACTATGGACAAAACCATGTACTAAGATCAATAACACATAACTGTAACACATGACTTCAGTGAGAAAATAAACTGGCGGGAAAGAACCGATAAATTTAAGAAAATCATGAATTACTACCCAAAACATTTACAACAAAAAATGCCTATCGACAGAAACTAAATTCAAACACTACCAAACAGTAATTCTCTCAAAAGTACAATACACCAGCGAGACTCTCTTCGGGCCATATAAAATTGGAGAAGTAGAAAGGATCGAAAAGATAGAAGGGAGGGTAATCAGAAAATGTATGGACAAGAAAAAGCATGGTAGAAAGACAGTTTAGGATAATCTCAGATGAAGAAGCGTATAAGATAATAACCCCGGTAACAAATTTCTTCAGGAAAAAAAGAATTTCATTCTTGGAGCACCTACTTAGGGCAGAAAACACCAGACTTGCTAACCAAATAATTAACTTTTACTGAGAAAGAAAAACAAAACCGAAATAGATAAAGGAAGTTAAACAGGTCATGGAGAAGTTGAGAATTTTAAGGGAGGATCTGATTTCAAAATCTGGAAAATACGACAAACTAATTAAAACTAATATGATAAAATTTGAGCCTAAAACTAGAAAGGAATCCAACATGGTGTATTTGGACGAGGACAGAACCAAAGATCGGAACGCATCAAAATGATGTGGGCGAAAAGGAAAGAAGAAAGAATAAAACAACTTATACGCTACGGTAATAAGAAGAACTGATTACAGAATGGACTGGCCCAGAAATTGCACTAAAGTGATTCTATGAGGTCATAAAAGCTAAAAAAACTGCCCAAATTCACGATACTTTAATGCTTTTCAGAAAAATCATGAACGTAATTCAGAACCGATCCCGTAACGACACTTACACTATTTCGAACGGCCCGGTACTTTCCATTCACAATTCAAGTAATAACTAACTAACTATTGTGCGGTTTCAAGCTCCGTGTATTTGCGGGGTGAAGGGTACGGGTGAGGTATAATGAATGAGTGACGCATACTGGGAGAACGATTGTTGTATTACTCTGATACAAAACATTCGTTTTCAAACTTTCCGTATTTAACATATTTGTTTGTATTTATTACATTTATTTATTTGCATATTTTGATATGAATTGGTAAGTTAAATATTATGAATCCAACCAAGTTAATAACTCCAGTAGGTATTTGTTAAATTTATGCGCCGGATGATAAGAATATTCTTTTAGTCTAGTTAGTACACGCTATCACTACAAAATGCATCAGCTGTGAAACACTACTAACACTCATTCATTCTCCCACTACTATAACAATGCACTGCATTCCTTCCAGCTACTCGGAGCTGGGACTTAAACAATAACTACAAAGGCGATAACTGTTTTCATATGGGTACCGGCGGTCCGATATTTTTCCAAATAATCAAGATCCGTTTAAAACTTTCGTCGCTATTCCGGAACATTGTAGAAGGAATAAAAATAAACGTTTCTAGTTTCTAATAGTTTCGATTTCAAAGAACTCGTATTCAAAACATTCCATTTCACGACTCCATTATTCTTGTTCAATACACGACACGTAACAAAATAAGTGAAGGTGTCATATTCTCTCAGCCATTTCTAGAATATCACAATGATACAGTATTGTCTTGATTTGATCTGATGGAATTCAACATCTTTTTTTTCTTTATGGGGAGATTGTACGATGGTTTCAACTCAAAATATTTCAATTTTGGTTTCTTATGTTTTTCGATAGTTTAGGCTTAGATCGACCAGAAAAACATTAAATTACGTCAAAAAAAATTTGTGAAAAAATGAAGTTTTTACCGGGTTTACAGAGAAAAATTATCATGTTACGAAGAACGAATATTTTTCATAATTTTATACACTGCTCGTTTTAGTGCAAAGAGAATTTTAGTTTTTAAAATATCTGCATCACGGTTTTTAATATTCTCAGCTGTTGGTTTCAGCTTTCTAAACAATTGTTGATGGAGATTTACTTGTTTGTGTACATATTGTTTTTGATTTGTGCCTTCTTGTTACTTACCTTTTCCCGTAAATTTAGATTTTTAACATTAAGATACATTTTTCTCAGAAAACAATAAACCTACCAGGCTGAAATTTTTATTAGTTAATTATCTTGTGTAGCCACATATGACACACATATTTTTATGACTTCCTTAGGTGCTCCAAAAGTTAGTAATATGCAAAACACGTTGAAAACAATTTGTAAAAAGTTTGTTACCGTAATTAAAAAAAAAAATGATATAGTCCAAAGATTAAATTCAAACAATGTCAGTAGCTCGAGAAGAAACTCGACACCTATAGTGTGTAACGTTTCATTTCCCTATATTTTACCAATCCTATGAAAAATGTACTTCAAAATAGCAAATTTACCATTGGCGGGATACAATTTATAGTCTCCCCTTAAATAAATGCATTTCAAATGAGTTTAGTTAGGGTTTTTCAGAATATTAATATTTTTCTAGAATAAACATAGGTTTTTTGTACATTTCATGGAATATCTTACAGTGTATTAAATAACTTTACTTGATTTTATTGAACGTATAACGGAGAATATATGCGTATGAGAAGGGAGTAAATGCAATGACAAAGTTGCTTTCTAAGCAGATATTCATGTACGTAGTATATAAAGTATTGGAGAGGTTTAAGAATTGTGTGGAGAATGAATGTGTCGTCGTGAAGTGAGTCTGGCTCTGATAAGGCTCTTATGAGCCAACACCTTATTCTCTCTCTTCCTTATTAAAACGTAGTCGGTAAGTACACCAGGAAGAAAGGATAGAATGAGAAAGGGGATGTGAAAATCAATTCCTGTAGATGGCACTGCTGTTCCCGGTGAAGCTTTATGGAGTAAGATTTAGGTACGGGTGGAGGAAGAGAAAGGGCATTAGGATTTTACGATGGGATACATTAAACAGCCTGCATCAGATGGTACGGGACTTAACTCCATCTTCATCTTTTGTCCCTTTTTCTACTCATTCGTTTTTCTTTTCTACTTACTTTTCCCCCTTGTACTTTTTCCGGTAATCCGCCCCCGGTGGAAATTTAAGTAAACGATTTCCATTGTTTTCCTTTTCTGGTTGTCATGTCATTTCTTTGTTTATTTTTTAGGTCGTTCTCAATGACCGTCTAAGAAAATAAAGTGGAAATAATATTGTGTGACCATTGTTTGGATTTTCCACTTTTCTTTTTATTTTCACATCTTTTTTTACTTCAAGTACATCAGAGTACATATTAAATCCTAAAACAATATTTTTCACTAATGGAATCTTTATCTTTCAGAATATATTTACATTTTTAATTTGTATCTAACATTAATTCTTTTTACACTAGAAGGGAAGTTTTGACTTATCCTTCTTAAAAATTGTACATGTCGACAATAATTCCTAGGATATAAAGTTACTGTTTGAGGATAATGACAAATAACAAAAACCATTGTTTTTTTTATACTTTACGCCACTTTAGAAATTTTTTTGTCTACTGAGTTTATCTACATTTTGTTTTTAAAGAACAATAAATAGATTTGTTTAAAAGAAAAATTGGATGTAACGGTATCTTATAGCTGCGGTACCCTCACAGTAATGACAATTAGGTGTTAACCGTAGCGAAACTTTAAACAATATTGTCAGGCAGCTTATAGTTTTACTTAAAAATTCTTTCAGTGTTAAGGAGAGATTGTAAGAATGGTTTCGACTAAACATTTCGAATTTTTATGTTTTTCAATAGTTTAGGCCTTTTCGTTTTGGCGCTTCGTTTCTGGATCATAAGTAAAATATCACTTTTCATCACGTGTTATTATCTTCTACCTGTTTCCTAAGGTGAAATCTGCATTAAAAGGGGCAAGATTTGAGTCTGTGGAAGCTTTAAAAAAGAAAGCGACACGTGCCCTGAAGGAGCTGACAGAAGATGACTTCCAGCACTGTTTCCAACAATGGGAAATTCTCATGGAGCGTTGTAGGGATAGAGAAGGAGTGTATATTGAAGGTGATAATAAGTGATTATGTATAAAATTAAAATAAAATTTTTTACGTCAGTCTCGTTATTTAATAGCGACACCTCGTATATTTATTCACGCTTTAATTTTCTTATGTTATTAAAATAATTTCAACCCAAGAATTTTTATTTTTTCCTTAAAATTACTTTTACAACTTATGCTAAAATGTTGATTATGCAGATTGACCACATATTTATTTGAGGCTATGTATACCACTAAATATGCTTATCATTTTTTTTTGTTAACTTTTTATAACCGAGGTTGGAAAATGAAAAATTGTGATGGGTTGTTTCCGTTTCAGTATCATTTTAAATTTAACGACGAGTACACCGGGGGTTTTAATTAAAGTTTAACAACGTTTAGACTGGGTAAATGAAAATTTTTGAAAGTGGGAAGGGGGTTACGCTTTAACAAAAGAGTGACAATGTTGTATGCGTTTGTGTTGGTAGGGTATTTTGATGTTTCCATAGTTTTCATTAGTCGACACTTTATGATGTTCGTGCGAAGCTTGTTAACTGATTAATCAGGAATGGAAGGGAGACAATTTTATTGTTAAGTTCTCATCAAGCATTTCAGGGTTTTGAAATATTCGTGCCTATGAAAATGTTCTCGGTTTCTACTTTCATTTTTGGTCTTAGTATGATCCCCATACACTATCGGTAACATATTGCAACACCTAATCCTTGGATCATTCGGGATCTAGGTGTGATAAATAATGAAGAGACGTTCTTCAAACTTATAAAAAAATCTACATTTACATAATTAATTATTAAACTTAAGATTACTAACAAACTACAGTCGAGTTACTTAAATTAAATTACAATAATCCCTTTCATGAGACGACGCGTCTCATGGCTGGTGGCAATTTTAAAAAAGGCTTACCTTTGACCAATGGCAAAAACCAGTAGTTATTTCTGCATCTACTCTTTAAGAGGAATCAAGTGACACTATTTTTGTTTCCAAAATCCGATTTTGATTTCTTGACTTCCGGTTTTGAGCCACTATCGATCGAAACCGGAACTTCAAACCCTCTGATTTCTGTATCGTCTCTTAAGAGGAATCGAATGACACTAATTTTGTTTCCGAATTCGGACGTTAATTTCTTAACTCCCGGTTTTTAGCCACAATCGGTCGGAACCGGAACTTTAAACCCACTGATTTCTGTATCTACTCATTAAGAGGAATCGAATGACACTGTTTTTGTTTCCGAATTCCGACTTTGATTTCTTGGCTTCAGGTTTTGGGCCACTTCTGGTCGTAACTGGGACTTCAAACCTTATCCAGGTCTACCAACTTTTTGTCTAGATTGTTGTTTAGGTCATCAGCCGAAAGCTGGTTTGAACTGTAGAGTTTTTAGTAAGTAAAATAAGGAGTGAGGTGGTTTACTAATTTCCTTTCTCACTGAGGTGAAAAGTATGCTTATCGGCATGCTAGGCCCTCTGAAAAGCACATATTTTCCACTCTGCAAATACCACCTTCACTTTATTCACCACAGGGTCTGACTTTATAATAAAATTCATTACTTTTAAAGGAGATGACTCTGTTTAGTGTCTTTTACACCTCTACCTCTTCTGTTCTTAAATTATTCAGTCATTTAATTGGCTGACTATGTGATAAGAAACAGAACTGTTTTTTAACCCTGAAACTAACAGATTGAGTGCAAATAATTGAGCACTCACCAGTCTGTTATGGGTCTGGATTACGAATCCGAAAACCGTTTTTTGCTACCTCTTGTTGTTTTTGATATCTGAATCTGACGGAAGGACAAACATACGAAAATGATAGATGACAATTTTAAAAATTGCCTCCAAAAACTTAAAGCTTTATCTAACTTAACGAACAATAACAATCATTTTACATTCAACAATTACATATTACATACAACCAAATATAATATGTAGGCCTACACTACGCAGACCTTTTCTTAACATATTATGTATTCACACCAATAGCACTCCGTATGACAACTTGAACTGATTGAATTCAACTAATTCACTACAAAGGCGCCAACTGTTTTTTTACCTGCGGTCTGATTGTTAATCGATACGGTTCGAATACTTTCTCATTTTCATAATTTTGTTGGTTTTCAGGTAATGACACTGTCTGAATATTTTTCTTTCTTATTAGACTGGATGTAGACTAATATGATTGAAATTCTTCACTGTTGTATGTTTAAAATCATTAATTGTGAAATGAAAATTAGATTTTTATTTATAAAAATCTTATGTTAAAATGATCTCCGTAGTTTTACAGTTCTTATTAATTTATGTATTAATTTTTTTTTGTTTCAGGTATGTGTTTCAAGAATATTTAACTCAATTGTAAGGTTAGAAAAAGTCTCTGTTGAGATTCAGCATATGAGTAAGTAATTAATTTGTTAAACATTGTAGCATATATCTGCCGTTTGATGAATTTTTTATTTTATTTATTGTATGTTATTGTAAAAAAAGTAATTAAAAATTACCAAAAACGGTCGAAGAATGAGAAAGTTAATTAGCTATGAAAATGATAATTTTAAGTGTTGTGATCAGTTGACGCGTGGTAAAGCCACGAAAGCACTTCTCAGTTTGTAAGTCTTCTTACTAATTCTTTGGTAGTTTTTTTCTGATGGTTTTTAATAATTTTACTTACAATAAAATAGGTATAAACTATTTCTAATTTCAAAATTAGAACGAGAATGAGAGAAATTTTTGGGAAAGAAGAATCCTTAGGACTTGCATAAACAAAAAACGGAAACTCAACAATATCTGAATCTTAATGTCTAATTTTGAACTCTACCATGAAATCAAGTTAATTACTGACATCATGCGGAAGAAACGAATTTCTTTCTTCGGGAATTTACTTAAAATACCGGACAATCGAGTAACTTAACAACTCATTTCCATAATTAATTCGTGGAAAAATCCTCCAAGGCCGAAATAAAGCAATATATGCAAGAACTTAACATTGCAGAACAAGATCTTTTAGAAAAATCTGAACAGCTTAAAAGTTGCTTAAAGATAAAGACACAAGATTCGTCGAAAACCTCAAACTCCGTCGTCAATGATTTGTAAAGATAAAATCAGACAGATCAGATCCCAAAATATGAGAATTATTGGGAAATGCGTAAGAATCTTAAAGCCAAACTAAGAAAGAGTGCTCGCTTCTCATCTCGTGGTCTTGGGTTCGAATCCCATTCAGGCACGGCGTATTTTCATAGGTTACAAAAAAATTATTTCATCCTTCACCGTCTGTAATAGCAGTAATTGCAGACCAGTCGGCCGTTAAAACAACCAAGAAGGATTTCTAAATTTGATTCAAGTGGTCCAATAAGGCCGTAAAAGCAAAAAAAAAAAAAAATAAGAAAGCAAGTACTTTAGCTGTTTTCAACAGATTATTTAGGGTAGTGTATTCTTATTTTTAATTCAGTTGAGAAAACGTTGAAAGCTATGTTCATTGATACCTTTCCCGAATTCAAAAATATGATTACTTTTTATACCGATTATCCTACAGTCATTTCTGCGTTGCTGTTTTAACTTGTTTTTAAAATAAATGTAATTTTCATGAGTATTCAGAATGCTTTGCATAGTAACATAACAGTTTTGAACATTTCAGGAATTATTTTGACATTGTTATAATCAAGAAACTGATAATTTTTGGTTTCCTTCTGATGGGAAGTAACTGTTCATCCTCGGAATAAGAAACTGGTCGAAACGTTTGTTCAAACCATACTTGCTGAAACAAAGGATAAAGTTCTATTTGCGTTCCGTTTTCGTAATCGCTTTTTCGTAGAATATTTATTTCGTTTTGTCTAGAACTAAAAATGTATATTAATTAACATAAAATATTTACTAAAAGTAATTAAGGACGCATTCTGATAATTAACAAATGAATGATAAATGGACCTCCTGGGTTTCATTACCTAAATTAAAAACAAATTGTAGAATAATACTCGTAATACATTATAATAGATGTAAATAATTTGAGTAATTATTTTATTTAACTCGCTTTTAGTAACATCACGTTGATTATGTTTTAAAAATATTTATTAATATTAGTGTTTTGAAAAATGTTTCTGAATAGATATTTCCTGAAACATGCCAGGCTCTCCGAAAAGCATATACTTTCCACCTTGCAAATGACACCTTCACTTCATTCCCCACAGGTTTTGGCTGTATAATGAAATTAATTATTCTCAGAGGAGATAACTCTGACTAGTGTTTTTTACACTTCTACTTCTGCTCGCCAATGCTTCAGTCAAATAATTGGCTGACCATGTGATAAGAAACAACTCCAACTAAGTGTGTTTTTACCTAAGTGTTGTAATTAAATGTGCTTTGATGCGTTAAGGGCTTTCGTCATAAAATGTTACTCATTTATTTTTATTAAGCTTTGAATTTATAATTACTCACAAAATGTAAATATTTTATTTAAAATATTTAAAATAATATTTTCTGAAATAATATTGTGGTTAAATTATTCACAACTTTTTCTTTGAAATCAAATTTCAGTTTGTATGTGTAAAGATTACAGATATGATTTGTTTACGAAAACCATATTGTTTTATTTCAATTACTATACAGGTGTTGATAAAATAAGAAAGCGTGAAAAAGTAGTTACTTTATCACAACCGAGAAAAAAAAATTTCGACCGCCTCCGTGGCGTAGTGATATTCGCGCTAGCCTAGAAAACGAAAAGTTTCGGATTCGATTCTCGGCTAGGGTCTGAAAATTTTAATACGTTTAATCCTATCGTTACAGTACTTAATCCAGTAGTCGCTAATGACCAAGCTGCCGATGCGACTTAAAATAAAAATAAAACAAAAAAAATCGAAAAATTTATTGTGATTCAAAGAATCATTTAACATGAAATCCTTCTTTTATACAAGTTTTTTCAATTGTTCAAACACATGCTACGATAAATTATTGTTAAAATTATTTTTTTTTAAGGTAATTTATAAAAGAATTGCTATTTTTAGGTAAAACTTTATTATTTTAACTTTTCCCCAAAGTTTTACTTACGGAAATTACTCGTTACTTTATAAAATAGAAACTGGAAATTGAGTTTCAGTCGATGAAATTCAATACATGATGTCCCTATAAATAGATATGATGAAAATGTCAAATTGAAAACGTCATACTCATACCATTTCCGGTTTGAAATTGTTTTCATGGGTTTTGGGTAACGATGATTGTATTCTCTATTCCATGTATTTACAGTTGATGCAACCTCAAAATTTGTACAAATGCTTACCTGTAAAGGTCATTTATAGCAGATGTACAGAATATAGATGGCTATTTTATGGGATGAATTGCCGTAGACTAAACTATACTTCTGTATCGGCTAAGGGCTATGAACTTTTAATTAAACATGACAAACGGTACGTGCTTTCCTGCATGTAAAACCTCTTTATTACTGGTATTACTGATTGACTACCCTGATAATGCGTAAAGTGCCCCGTCCCGTCATACACCGTATCTTTACTACTGAATGCTTATTTAAAATAAATAGTACAATACATTTTATTATTTTGTTGTTATTTAAATCATCAGCTGAAAATGTGGTTTGAACCTCTAGAGGCTTTACTAAGTAAAACAAGGGGTGAAGTGGTTTATTCTTGCCTTCCTCACTGAGTAAAAAGGTATGCTTATCATCATGCCAGGCCCTCTGAAAGGCACCTACTTTCCACCCTGCAAATGACACCTTCACTTCATTCACTACTGGGTCTGATTCTGTAATGAAATTCATTACTCTCAATGTAGATAAATCTAACTTGTGTCTTTTACACCTCTACCTCTTCTATGTATCTATGTATTTACGTATTTATTTACAACAATATATAAAGTCTTACAGAACTTATCCATATAAGCCTTATTGACATAACAAATTTACATGTTTACAAAACAATGTTTGCTTATAACTTAACATATTTTAATTACATAATATACATGCTAATTAACTTTTTGCCTCTTTTTCTCATAAAAATGAAATGATGTTTCAATAAAATTACTTACTATAATAACAATTAATAAGAAAAAAAATTCCCACGAAAAAATAGTTTACCAAAACTTGATCAAAAATAATATAATTTATTATTAAATTAAAAAAGGAACAGGAATAAATAGTAGAAGAAAGAAAGAAAACCTCTTCTGTTCAACAAAACTATTTTTTGTAGCTCTGAAACTAGTAGATCGAGTGCAATTAATATAACGCTCCACCTACCTGTTTTGGGTAATTTGTTATTATAAAGAATCATAAAATTACAGAAGAACTGAGTAATTGTTATTGAATTTATTACAAACATTTTGAAAGGAGAGGTTGCGTTGAAAAATATAAAAATTTCATTTTTTGCCTAATTGTGTTATCCAAATTGTTCTGAATGAAATGTTATACAGTATATCCTCTATTTACAGGTTTTGGATTTACCGTCGATTTACTTTAGAACGGTAAATCGAGAATCTACTGTATGAATAAACGAGAGAACAGAAATTATGAGAGAACAAAACTTATTATTGTACAGTAGTTAATATGTGCTGTAGCTTTTTAAATTATCTAGTCTTTTTTTTTAAAGTATGAGAGTTTTTTGAACCCGATGTGTTGCGGCAATGTCACGCCATCGTTTTATTAGAACGACGTCCTGTAGGTGAAGAACGAGTAAGCGAATTCCCAGAATAGTGAAACTTTATATTTGTAATTTATTTCATTAAATACTTTCCTGTACTTTAACGACGGACGCTACGTATTTCAATGATGATATTGTGCTTATACGCAATATTAAAATTGAGTTATCACCAAATTAATAAAAAATAATTTTTTCTGATCCATTTCAGTTAAGTCGGGTTACGGTGAAGCGAATATTCGGTTAATCGTAGTTTTACTGTAGGCCTATATCTAAATATTTTAATTAAATATTTCAAGAACTAATCGTGTAATCGATTTGTTTGTAAATGTATTGTTCTTTTTAGCTAAGAACGCTTTCTAAAAAAGTTGAAAGACAATAAAATACCTGTAGGTACTTAAAAATATTTATTTATTTTAAATCGACCGTGTTAATTTAGTGTGCTTTGTAATTTTTTATTGCCGTGTCCTTTAACTAAAAACAAAACAACATGCGAATGAAAACTGTGATAAATTGGAATAAATTTAACGAAACATAAACTACGTTCCAATGCCACTTTCCATTATTTTTTAACCTATAAAATTATGGTCGTATTTTCCATCCAATATTTGTTTTGACGAACTGCAAAATTTATGTCGTATGGGTTAGAATATTACCCCGTTCAGTTATGCTATGAATCTTTTAAAGGTTTTTAAAAATAGGCATATAAGTAAACAATAAACACACAGAGGTAACTAAAGTATAGGATGATTCAAAAGTTTTATTGTGTAGGTTCTTTCTCTATCAAATTGTCTAGGTTCTTTCTTAGACAATTCAAATTGGCACAAGCAGTTTCTGTGTTTTACTACGCCACTCTTCGCCCCTCGCCATGCATAGTCTGTACAGTCACAAAAGTATACAATCGCTACTGTATTGTGCAATTCACGCACGGTCACTACGCTTTGTTTTCACTGTTGTTATTAATAATTTGTCAGACATGATGTGACTAATTTGTTTTCATATATGATTTTCTGTTCGTTATATATATATTCAGACCAATTTGTTTAGTTAGTTGCGTGCGTCTGTAGAGTATAGTTTAGTGAGTTTTTAGAGTTCATTTCTTGTAATTTATAAGTTAAATTTTTACTGGGACAAATTTAATACATATTTTAAAATGAATTAATTATTTGTGTGTTTGTAAATTGAAATACGGTTGTAGGCATTTGCATACATTAAAATTAGTTGACCTTGTTGAAAGTTATGGATATACTTTATGCGGAACTGTATGTACACGTAAAGCAAGAGTTATGCCAGTTCGAATTGTCCACAGTATATAAGGTTACGCAACTATAAAGTTCTCAGCTTAGTTTAGTGTGATTTATCCAAAAAATACTGGTTAGTAATGGTGAAAAACATTTAATGCGTAATAATTTTTACTTTTTTCGAGGATCCTACACATTTCCCCACAGTTTCACAGATAATTTCTCCTACAGCCTCCCTGAGGTCCTCATCTTAGTTTCCCTTCATGAGATTTATCTGTATCTCAGTAAATGCGTAATTCTAAGCCAATTAACCTTCTTAATTTCTAATGTACAACTTTGGAGGGAAATTATATTTTCTTCTTTTCAACAGTTCGTGCGAGATCATCGTCTGTTCATAATTATTTTTGTTTTAAATTGTTTTACCCACCGGGTTGGTCTAGAGGTAAAGTCGTCGCCAAAATCAGCTGTTTAACAGCTGATTTTAGGAGACGAAGGAGACGAATTCCTAAATTCATTGCTGTACGCAGATGACACTGTTATTATTTTTGACACAGAAGACAGGCTCCAGTGTGCCATTTATAAGTTTCACATTATTAGCGCATGAGAATATTGGCGTAAAAATAAAAAATTATGGCATTCAAGGGAAAATGGCCGGTCCGCTCAAAAATTATACTTGGCAACCGAACAAGTTCAAGATTTTAATCATTTAAGATGCAAGATTTCCAGTATTGTACTATTATTTCTACTATTATTAGTATTATACTATATTTCTAGTATTTTAAGAATGGTCAGAAGAGTCAAGATATAGTCGGGAGACCTCACCTGAGGGCATTACGACCTTTTGGGCAGCAGATTGACTTTCCGTCGTCTGTCAGTCAACTAATCTTTGCCTCTCTTCTTCAGAAGCAACATGGACCACCAAACAAACATTGATGAATATTAAATACCAACAATGGAGAATGTAATGGAAGTTTATAATTGGGAAGGGATAATAAAAGATGAAAGTCAAAGGTGATTACATTTCGTATTATAATAACTGTAGCAATATTAATGTCTCCAAATATGTGCATATATTTGAGACAGGTAATAGTCATTTTTTAAAAGATTATGGCATTTAAGGGAAGATGGCGGCTCAAAAATTATATTTGGCAACCCAACTGTAGAACAAGTTCGAAATTTTAAATATTTAGGATGCAGGATTTCATGTGACAAAGGTGATGACGTGATTGAGAGACCGGCAAAATTCAGCGCTGTATGCGGTTCTATTCGTAGGACAATAGGAAAAAAAACGAGAAAGGACACCCAAATGAAATTTTGTAAAGCAATGGTTGTACCACTCATAACATATGTGAGTGAAACATGGGTGTCATTACAGAGGAATGAATCTCGTATCTAGGCTGCTGAAATGAGATTTTTGCGGGGAGTCAAAGTTTGTACCCGATTAGATAGAGTACGTAACGAAGCTATAAGCGCTGAATTAAATGTTTAATCACTGTGTGAAACATTAAAAATATAAGAGAAACTGATCAAACCATTTACTTCGCATGCTAACACAGAGACTGCCTCTACGAGCATCGAAATAAAAACCTAGTGGCAAGCGAGGCTTGGGAAGTCCTAAAAAAGGATGGATACCGGAACAAGCCATTGAGCCTAATCCTTGATGGATGATGATAATCCGTGGTTTATATCGTATTAAATGTAGTTACTTTTTTTTACAAAACTTCTTACTAGTTATACTTTAATGGTTATTTTTTTACTTTTATAGACAGTAGTTACCGGTGCACTTTGTTGGTTAGGGTTCAATTAAATATACTTTCTCAGGTATGGTCGGCCTGGTACTGTACATGCCCGTAAGAGACGGTACAAGAATGTTGAATTATTTCTGCAGCACCCGTTATTCATATAAAAGTTGAAATTATTATTGTTTGTTTCTTTAAAGTCTAGACACAACATAATACGTCACGGTATTTGTAGAATATACCCATAAGTGTATGCTTCAGTTATTTTTTTTTTATATTATATGTACCATTTTACTGCCGACAGGCGTTTCTCTCATGACATGTAATATTGTAGTGTCACCATTTTTACGCGTGTTAAAGTTGACAGGATAACACTAGTCAAGTTATTAGATTCACATAAAATGGAAGATATTACGGTCCTGTTAAAATACTGTTAAATTGCTATTGATATTAACTGTTAAAATAGTGTCGAAGTTTTGTTCTATCAAACTGTTATTTGTAGGCTAAGAACACATTAATATTCCTACTGATCAAACAGTAAGATTTGATTACAATAATTTTAGACTATATGGTTTAACGTAGATCAGTAGGTAATGCAGTTAAAATGAAGTTATGTACTAATTATTTATAAAATTAAATTTTTATTAAATATTATTATTGTAATAATTTTTGTTAGTTAATTTATTGTTATTATATCCGAAGTAATCTTGAAATTTAATCCTGTCTAGAAAATTTTCGGGCGAGGCTATTTCAGCAGACGTGGCGTTTACCTTATTTTATTGGGAATAAAAATGTAGTTAATGAGGCAAGAAGCCGTTTATGAGAATATTGCAAAAAAGTGATAAGTTGCATGAATAAACTATTACTTCCGGTAGACTAATTTTTATGAAAATGTTTGTGTCATGTGTCTTAGTAGTATCTAATCTTAAATTCCAAATTACAACATTGTCCGGTATTTCGTTCCAAAGATATTTTGTACACAAACGCGCGCGCGCGCACGCACACACTGCCCAATCGCTAAAACATTTGTTCTTTTTTAGGGGGTTTGAAAACGTGTATATTCGGTGAAAACACCTTATTCTATTAATCGACATGAAAACAGTACTTTTCTTCCCTATACTGTATATTCATACAGGACAACAGAACGTAGTAGTGTGTCACCTATTGGTTTTTTTACATAAGATTTTTGTCGCAGTTGGTAAAAGAGTACATTTTAAAGTGGAAATTAGTTTTTCTAACATTTCAAACTAAAAATCCAAAAAATCAGATTAAAAAACGGGTAACACTTCAAAAAGACCCTTCAGTTCAATAACAGTTTCTGTTTTGGCCCCCATATTGTAGCATTTGCTACAACTCCCTGAGTAATAAGTTAATACTTTTGTTCACTAGGTATTTAAACTTTTGTTTTATTTATAACATATTTTCTTTATAATTTGATGTTGCTGGTGCATGACACCAATATTGCCTCCTGGTTCAATTACCACTAAAGAACCTACGAAGTAGGAGATACTTCTGATTACAAAGAAGAATATAAAAATTTTAAACCAAATTACACCCGACTTCACAAATATTGGTTGCGTATATTTTACGACAAAAGTGTAAGTATAATCAAAGTTATAGGAAATAAAATAACCTACAACTTTTATTTCAAACATTTTTTCTACTCTTAGTTTAGCATGTTAGTGATTTTCTGTGTTTTGCTCATTAAAATCGGTAAAAATAGGATTTTTTTAAAGATTGCGATCTTAGTATACATTATACGATATATTTCTATAACTAGAGTGATAGGGAATAAACAATCTACAACTTTTAGTTCAAATGTTTTTTCTGGAGAACTTAATTTAGCGTCAATTAACGATTTTCCGTATTTTTAAGTTGAACAGAGATTTATTTTCATTTAGCGTCATTCTCTTTCTTTTGTTTAGTGCTTGTTTAGCCACAATGGACCGCTTTAATCAATTTGGAAGCTCTCATTCTCTTTTTGGTGTGATATTCTCTCATATTCTGAGCACGCTTTTGTTTGGCTGCTTCTGAAAATTTCCTCTTCTTGTACTCTCCTTTCTGTGTTGTAAGCCGATGGTTGTGGTCCTTGATGACCTGTTTGTATTTGGGTGATTTTTCCGTTAGATATTCATGAGTTAGTCCAACTTCTTGTAAATCCCTTTTGATTTCTTTGTGCCACATGTATGCTTTACCAGCGTCCGTTTTTCGTCTCATTGCATGGTCAATTATTCTGCGTAAAAGTCTGGTGTTTGTTATTCTTAGAATACATTCTCTCTTTATTACAATTAGGTTTTGTTTTTCATTTACCAACTGGAGTAGTCATCTGGAACTCATAAATGGAAGCCGTTTGCCTAGATTGGCAATGCATTATAAGCCAAATGGTCGAAAAAGTTTTGGTCGTCTGAGGGGAAGGTGATTTCTGCAATACGCATTACTGCCTACGCCTTGAAGTGAAGAAGTTTTTTAATTTGAAATTGTTTACTTTGATTAACGATAAGTTAAATTTTTTATTATTTACATTGGCAAAAGAAAGCCGTGTGAGTGTTTCACATACATATACACCATACATGTGATCATACCAATTCTCTACCGAGTACAGCTCAAGACTTTCCTTGATTTGTTACCGTTAATTTACAGAAGTTTTTCACTCATGAATGTGTTTGTTTGTATTGAAGAAGTATTGTATTGTAGTTAAATTGTCAAAAAAGTTAATTACAATGAACTTAAGCTATATTTTGCGCTCGCCAATTTCTACAGACCATCTGGACGCGTGTTAAGTAAGTTTTTAGATCGTTAAAAGCTTTAATGGTGCCTATAACAAAAGTAATTAACAATAACACACAATTGTAACTTACATTATGGGCTGTGCCCAACTATATTATTGCTAATTTCTGTTTAAATTGTACCACGAGTATGAACAAAGTTCTCGTAAACTATTTTACATTAATGTAATATTTTATTGCTTAAAACTTCCGTCTGGTGAAATCCAGTTATTTCTTATGTTCTATAATTCGTTTATTTACATCAGTTTCTGTAAAGTTGTAATTAGAAAATTGTACTTGGTTTAAAACGTAACTTTTCTTATTGATTTTCACTAATCGATCAACTTTTCGTCCGTGTAAACTGTTTTACAAGTTAAGCTTTACAAGTTATACTCAATCTGTTAGTTGCCGGGTTAAAATAAATAGTTCTGTTTCTTATTACAAGGTCAGCCAATGACTGAATCATTTAAGAACAGAAGAGGTAGAGGTGTAAAAGACACTAATCAGAGTTATCTTCTCTGAAAGTAATGAATTTCATTATACAGCCAGATCCTGTGGTGAATGAAGTAAAGGTGTCATTTGCAGAGTGGAAAATATGTCCTTTTCAGAGGGCCCAGCATGCTGATAAGCAAACTTTTCCATTCAGTGAGGAAGGCAAAAGGTAAACCACCTCACTCCTCGATTTACTTAGTAAAACCTCTACAGAATCAAACCAGCCTTTTGGCTGATGACCTAAACAAGAAGCTAAGTGAACTGGTACGCCCTATAAGTTACCGTTTAATATTAATTTAAGTGTACACAATGTCTTTGAAACTATTTTGAGAGAACTTACTGAATTTTTAACATTAAAATTCACATTTTTTTTGTTTTTTCTACGTTTTCTTGACCTATGTGAATAGGCCTATACGAGGTGTGGCTATTAAATAACGAGACTGACGTTGTAAAAAATTTTATTTTTATTTTATACATAATCACTTATTGTCACCTTCAATATACACTCCTTCTCTATCCTACAACGCTCCATGCGAATTTCCCATAGTTGGAAACAGTACTGGAAGTCATCTTCTGTCAGCTCCTTCAGGACAAGTGTCGCTTTCTCTTTTACAGCTTCCACAGGCTCAAATCTTGTCCCTTTTAACGCAGATTTCATCTCAGGGGACGGGTAGAAGGTAATAACTTGTGATAAAACGTGGTTTTTTTACTTATAATCCGGAGACGAAGCGCCAATTCATGCACTGGAAGAGCCGAACTTTACCGAGAGCCAAAAAAGCTCGAATGAGCAAGTCAAAATTTAAAGCAATGATCGATTGTTTTTTTTATATCATGGGATTGTGTACCTTCACTGGATTCCTGAAGGTCAAACAATTAATCAATATCACTACTTTGAGGTATTTTCTAAACTACGTCAACGAGTAAGGAAAAAACACCCCGAAATGTGGAAGGAAAAATCATGGGTTCGCCACCAAGACAATGCGCCAGCTCATTCCGCGTTCTAGCCAAGTGCAGCATCTCAGTGTTAGAACATCCACCTTCTTCACCAGATCTTGCACAATGTGACTTGTAACTGTTCCGTATAGTGAAATCTGCATTAAAAGGGACAAGATTTAAGTCTGTGGAAGCTGTAAAAGAGAAAGCGGCACGTGTCTTGAAGGAGCTGACAGAAAATGACTTCCAGCACTGTTTCCAACAATGGAAAATTCGCATGGAGTGTTGTAGGGATGGAGAAGGAGTGAGTATTGAAGGTAACAATAAGTGATTTATGTATAAAATTAAAATTAAATTTTTTATGACGTCAATCTCGTTATTTAATAGCCACACCTCGTATATAAAATTTTCATCTGCGTACTTTAAAATTATCAAATTGTTGCAGTTGGTTCCTTAATTAAAGTAAATCTTGATGTTCATGTATTTTCTTTTAATTCTTTACTAATTGGTTCAAATTACTTATTTAAAATTATACTTTCATTTGTTTTGTTGCTTCATCTTTAATCAAATTTTGATATTTGGCTTCTGGAATATTTATTTATAATTTTCTATTTTCTTCGGACAATTTAGCTTGATATATTTAGTTTTGATTCAGAATAATTTTAATTTGATTAGAAATTATTTATTTTGATGATTAATTATGATTATTTAAAAATGATTTTTTTGAATTCTTTAACGATTGAGTTATTAAGCGTGATCTTAGATCAATGATATTCCGGAGCACAGACTGCTAATCTACAAACCCAAAAACATGTTTAACGATTGGTGTGTGTGTATGTGTTTTCGATTTTCATTTTGCGTCATTCACTGACTATTAAAATTAGGTTATGCTTTAATTTTATATTGTTTACTCATTATTAAACGTAGGTTATATTGATCATTATCTACATTGGTAAGAGAAAGTCGTGTGTGTTTTATACCAGGTTTTCGTGTTTTATCCAACAGCTTGCTCATAGGCACTAATGATATAAAATGACATTAACCTAGTCAGAAATTAAACCTGGGACCTTTTGATTTGTGGTCATACACGAAACCATTGCACTACAAACGCTGATATATTCCTCTTACTATTTTAATAAAATTTATTTTATTGTTTAACATTCTAATATCTGTTGTAAAATTAATAGTAAACATATTTGTGCAACAGTTACTTTATTATAAAGCCAAGATAGTTGCTTAAAAAGTAAGCGGTTAAAAGTTTTAAAGGAACTAAATCTTTTTCTTTCTTACAAGATAACTTTTCTTTGTTTTCTTAGACCTGCTGAATATCTTATCCCTGCGTTTGCATCCAACAATCGTTTCAAGTTCTCTCTCACTAAACATCCCCCAAAATCTTTCCCACCCCAACCATCTTGCAGTAGTTATTATCCCTCTACCTTCCTACAAATTCACCCGCGCCATTCCTCTAAGGACTCCTCCCCTCATCATAAAATCCCCCTTTAAATTTCTCCCAAGAAGTGAAGAAGAGAATCGCTAGAAGCATTCACATTTAATATTGACGGTAGTAATGTTTGGAGGAATTGGGGGAAGCGAAAGGTGGAATTTTATGATTTCCCTGGATCATCTGGAAGATAATATCTTTTCAGTATTTTGAACTGTGGAATGAAGTTAGTTGTTAGTTACATCCGTAAAAATTTATAGATATTTGTTAATGAACTGAAAATTAAAGGTTAAAAGTAAATAAATCTTTGTTAATTGACAACCCTTTTCAGGTGTAGACTTCTCAATATGTAAGACGTATTTACAAATACATACAGAATTAACAAAAACAATATTAATTTACGGCCGCGACTCACCGAGTTGGTCTAGAGGTAAAGTCGTCAGCTGTTTAACGGCTGATTTTCGGAGACGAAGGTTCCTAGTTCAAATCCTAGTAAAGGTAGTTACTTTTATACGGATTTGATTACTAGACAGTGGTTACCGGTGTACTTCGATGGTTGGAGTTCAATTAAACATACTCTCTCAGAAATGGTCGGCCTGAATCTGTAAAAGACTACACCTCATTTACACGTCATACATATCATCCTCATCTCACGTGGTCATATCATGGGTCACGGGATTGTTTTTGTTGTGAATTGAACAGATTACAACGTACACACATTAGGGATAAAACAAAAATTTACGGCACCTCTTTGGCTCAGTAGTTAAATCGCTAAACTACGCTGCAGATTGCAAAACGGAAGTCGCGGGTTCGAGTCCCGGTTAAGGTCTGGAATTATTACACTTAGTACCCCACTTATTCTGTACTGTAACCCATAGTAGACGCTAATAACCAAATCACTCGATGTAACGTTTAGTAATTATAAAAAAATGCATTAAATTTCAATATTTTAGAAATTATTACCGAAAAATAAATCCGGTACTGATATTGAAAATACTTATTTTAACTCTCGATTGTTTTTGGGGAGTCAAAGGTTGTACCTGGTTAGATAGAGTACGTAACGAAGTTATCCGCGCCGAGTTAAATGTTCAGTCACGGTTAAAAACGTTAAGAATATACAAGAGAAACTGGTCCAACCATTTACTTCGCATGCCAGCTCACAGACTTCCTCTGCGAGCATGAAAATATAAACCTAGAGGAAAGCGAGGCTTGGGAAGACCAAAAAAGAGATGGATGCCGGAACAGGCCACTGAGCCTAATCCTTAACAGATGATGATGATGACTTATTTTAATTTTCTATTGCCCTGTATAAATATATACATAGGAAGGAAAGTAGGTACTGTTTTTATGTCGATTTTTGGAAATCGAGTTTTTCTGGAAATACACATTTTCAGGCGCTTTGAATCCAAAAAAAAATTTCAGGGATTGGGTTGCGTGTATGTGTGAACAAAATATCTCAACAACAGAATAGCGTACGAAGTTGAAATTGGAATTTAAATTACGTACCACTAGAGGACCCGACACGAGTATTTTTAACGATATATCTCAACCGGAAGTAATAGTAGTTTTGTACTATTTTTAACTTTTTGTAATTTAAAAAAAAATGGCTTCTACGATTTTTTAAAAAGTCGCCTCATTTACTACATTTTATGCCCTACAAATAGGGTAAGCGCCATGTTTGTTGAAATTCTTCGGGGTTATTCTTTCGGGGTAAAAAATTGTTTTTTTAATATTGCGGCCTCATTATGCATTTTAAGGCAAAAGCTTATATAATAAAAAATGTAGAAAATTAAAAATTCTACAAATTTTTTTCTCCAGAGCCTAGTTTAACGTCAATTGGTGATTTTTTTTTTAAAGTCCTATAGAGGTTGATTTTTATTTGGCATCATCCACTCATGATTAATCATGTTATATATTATTCATTATTTACATTGGGTAAAGAAAATCATGTGTTTCACACCAAATTTTCTTTTATTAAGGTTGTCCCTAAGGGGATTTGAAACCATCTTTTTCGTTCAGTTAGAATCTTTGTTGCCTTGTATTGATTTTTGATTTTGTTAGATATTATGAACGTTATTACTAAGGAAAGTAATTTTGTATTGTAGTTATAATTTCTGTTGATGTTGTGTTGATATTATTGAAGTTCAGATTATTTGAATCAATGACTAAGATTTGAATATTTTGTGAACACCGGCTACAAATTTTAAAAATTTCATGACGTCAGTCATTTAAATTTAATGTCATTTAATAAACTAAGTTAATTTGTAAGCCAATAATATTTTAATAAAATAATCTAACTCTTTCTTTTTATGTCTATTCGCCGTTGATATAAAAATAATAATTCTATAAATAAGCTTAAGTTAATGTAAAAATTAAATGAAACTAATTTTGTTAAAGAACATAAAAACAGCAGAACCGAGTTTATGTGTTTCAATTTAAAATGAATTAAAAGATAAATAGCTTTTGAGGATAAGCTAGAACCGACATAAAACTTTACTACCAAAGAAACGAACGGGCTGGCTGTTATTCTGTACTTATTTGAAAACTGAGTTTCGAACAATGAAGAGATTTATATTTTAAAAGATTTCTATACCATTACTTCTGCTGAAATTTATAATTTGGTTGCATTGAACAATATTTAGTAATGAATTTTAGTTAATATCAAAATTTTTATAGATTTTCGCTGCGTCTTTGTTCTTTTCCAATTGAAATAATTATTGATCAAATTTGTTTATTTATTTACAATTCATTGTTTACAACAGGCCAAAGAGGCCCAATGATTGAAACAATATTACTTACAAAGTAAACAATATTACAAACTAAATAATGATTGAACGGGTATGTTAATAGTACTTTAAATTACAAACAATAGTATAAACAATAAACGATAATGATAAGAAAAAGAAAGTAACTTAATTTTGTAGAGATAGTGTCAAAATAAAATTTCAGTTCGAAGATAGAGAACGGTTCCAAGAGAAAAACCTTAATACATAAAAAATACCAAAAAAATTCAAAAATATCGGGTATATAAAACACATTTAAAAATTAAATAATTTCTAAACCCTTGGAGCTTGTTTAGTGTGAACGAGACTCGACTCTGATGACATGGATCTAACGGAATAATTTCATTAATCAATTAAAATTTAATAGCATGGTATTCAACGGAGAATGGGTAGCATAATTAGTTGAAATGGTCTTCCGATAGAACAAATTTTTGCCATTGTGTGGGGGGGGGGATCATTGATTTCACCAGAGACTATCTTTTTTAAACAGGTTACCGAAACCTGATGACGCCTATTCTCAAGTGACTGCATTCAAAACATATCTTGTAGGGGGTTTTCGGTATTGAAAACGAATAAACATGGTAGTTTTTCTTCTTTTTCTTCTTCTGCCTTTCAAGGATTAGGCATCTCTGCCTGTTACGAACCTGTAAAATCTGCCCATCTCTTTCTCGGGCGTCCTCGTTCTCTCCTGCCCTCTGGCTTATAACCCAGTGTCTGCTTAGGTATCCTATCCTCCCGCATTCTGTTTACATGATCTAACCACTGCATTCTGTTCTGGGATACCTTGTTGTTTATACAGAGAAGATGTTAATTTCTTTCCTTATCTCGGTATTCCTGTAACGATCTTCTCTGCTACACCTCTATGTATCTCGAAAAAAATTCATTTCAGATGCTTGCAATCTACTCTCCTCTCGCTTTGATAGCACCCAAGTTTCACTGCCATAGAGTTGAGTCGGCACTACTGATGTTTTATAAAATCTCACCCTCGTGTTTTTGCTGGTGCTATTTTTTAAAGTGCGGTGGATAGTTCCGCATATTTAGTGAAATCGGTGCATCTTATTGTAACCATCTTTCTCCTGTTGGTATGTAATGTTGCAACCTAGATACTGAAAGTGGGAGATCTATTCCAAATTATTATTATCTATAACAGTTTTGCTTCTGACTGGCTCCTTCCCCCTGAATGCCATTACCTTTGTCTTCTTCGTCGAAACTGTCAACTTATATTTTTTGCAGAGTTTGTTCAGAATGAAAAGCCCAAGTTTCACTCTGCAGGTCATCCTTATTCTCCTGTAGCACTATCAGGTCATCGGCAAATAATAGGCAGTTTACAACCCTATGTTCTCCTAAGAGAATACCTGTGTTTATTTAAGACGTCCACCTTCTGATCATGTCATCCAAATAAATATTAAATAAAGTGGGTGATAGACCACACCCTTGTCTTACTCCTCTATTAATAATTACTTCTTCAGAATTGGAGTTCACTGCTATTATCCCTCTGGTATCTTTATACAGGCTTTGGACTGCTTTTATAAGATGGGAAGTATATCCAGTATCTCGCAATATGGTAGTTTTTAAAATATAAATACCGAAGGAATTTCAATCGAGCCAAGTTTCAACACTAATCAGACTAAAGGAAAGTAAAAAAATTTAAGATAATTGTTTCGAAACTTCTTCCTTGTAATCTTTCACGCTCTTTCATGTTTTGTTCTAAGCTCTTTCTTACTGCTAAAATCTGTAATGTTCACAGGGAAAGCTTACCTTTAAAATCCTTCCTAAATTTACATAAATATTTTAAAAATTACTTTGTAATTCAATATAGCTTACGACCGTTTGATTAGCTTCACATCCCTTTGATTAATAGCTATTTTATTAATTTATTAATTGTGAATATTACATATGGATAAACCACACGGCTTACCTCCATATTCTTTACCTAAAATTTTACTATAAGATTCAAGATATGAAGTGATGTAAATAGACAAAAGAATTCAATATTTTCATGTTAGAGGGATATTTAAATAAAACGATAACGAATTAGTTTTGAATGACAAGTCATGACACACCAAGGTTGGTCACAGTCATGTCGACTACAGGTATACCGATAGATACCAGTAAAATATACTGTAGTAATAGATTTCTGTACAAGTCATGTTCGTAACCTTTGACATCTACTATGTATAACCATATACTTCGTACATTATTACAGTCGCTTGTGTGCTATTTCACCGCGTAAAAGATTTCTTAAAACGGTCCACACACTATCGGTTTTAACCCGATGCTAATAATTTTATTATTTTGCGTTAAGTACTTGCGGTTGCAACAGTGTTGGTATGGTTTAAGTTCCTGTAACATCACATCATCACATGTGTAACGACATTAACCATTTCCAGTTGACATAATGTCACCGGATGGCGTCATTAAGTGGCGAGTTATAATTTTTGGTGGCCCTGAAAAGGGCCCTTTAAGCGGTGGTCGTCTTGGAGAAGCGTCGGTCGGAAGCTGGGCGACACGGCATGTTGTGTGGACACGTCATCTTCTTCCCTCGCAGTTGTGCGTCGAAGGCTGCTTCGTCGGATCCGGTGGGCGCAAGGCTCGATCGAGGGACCGCTGTGGGCTCAGCTTCGTACGGTGTCCGGTCGGCGAGCGGAAGTATCATCTTCTCTGTTGCGGGGTCGTCGATGAGTCTTCGTTGGAGTCCGGTAGCCGTGTGCCGAGGGTGGACGTCTTGTCTGCTGTCTGGATCGGAATTGAATATCTTGGCTCAATACAGCGCTTTTTTTTATAGTCGCCGAGAGCGCTGTGGTATTAGTGTTGACCTTAAGACAAAGGCCTTTGTCGGTACGCCGCCACAGGCCTACCGCCCCTTTCGGAACTATTGGCGGTTCCCTCTGTCGCTATGTCGGAAGCTTTGTGGCCGGTAGCACAGTACCTAATCAAAGGGGACGACGGTGACAATAATTATAAATTTAATTCTAAATAACAATAATATTGTTTTTTTTAACCCTAATGTGTATAATGTTGCAATCTATCCAATTTAAAACAATTAGCCCTTAACTGCGATATGGAATGTTAAATTATTATCACTCGATCTGCTAGTTCCAGGGACAATAAATAGTTCTGTTTCGTATCACATGGTCAGCCAATTTTGTGACTGAAGCGTTTAAGAACAGAACAATTAGGGGTGTAAAAGACAATATTAGTCAGAGTTATCTCCTCTGAGAATGGTGAATGAAGTGAAGGTGTCATTTGGAGGGTTGAAAGAAGATGCTTTTCAGAGGACCTGGTATGGTGATAAACATACTTTTCTACTCAGTGAGGAAGGCAAAGTGCCATCTCACTCCTCGTTTTATTTAGAAAAACTTCTAGAGATTTAAACCAGCCTTTCGGCTGATGACCTAAACAACAACAAGCCCATGACCTAATTAGATGAAGATGATGTGTATGTCGTGTAAATGAGGTGTAGTCTTGTACAGACTCAGGCTGATGATTGGAGAGAGTATGGTTAATGGAATCCCAACCAGCAAACTTTATAAATTAGGTACTAGGGGAAGTGACACGAACACTTTCGTCAAAATCGGTTAACCGAAAGTAGTACTGAGTTTATTCGTGCAATTTATCACTTTTTTGCAATTTTTTCAAAAACTATTTACGATTTTGTTTTAAATCGCCTCATTTACTACCTTTTTTTAATCATCGAAGAGATAGTATATGCTCTCTTTCTACTGAAATTCGTGGGGAGATGAGCTCTCGTGGTAAAATATGTTTTTTTTTAAAGACTGCGGCCATAATATCTATTTAGGACAAAAGTGTGTAATATAATCAAAGTTGTAGAAAATTTTTAAATCTGTAACTTTTATTTCAAATATTTTTTCTACAGCGCGTAGTTTAGCGTCAGTTAGTGATTTTCCGTATATCGGTCATTCAAATCGATAAAAAGGGTTTTTTTAAGATTACGGCCTTAGTGTGTATTTTACGAAAAAAGTGTATAGAAATTAAAGTTATAGAAAGTTACAAAACTTACAACTTTTATTTCAAGCATTTGTTTCTACAATGCGTAGCGTCAATTAGTGATTTTCTGTATTTTTAAGTCGAAGAAAGGTTGTTTCATTTAGCGTCATTCACTCATAATTAAAATTAGGTTATGTTTATCATTTTACATTTTTTAATCATGATTAAACATGTTATATTTTTCATTAGTTACATTGCTGAGGGGAATGCCCTGTAAATGTTTGATTTTAAATCGTATTCTTAAGAAAGGTTCGTGTTATTTGAACCCGGACGGTTAAGGAACATCCATTGTTTAAATCTGTTCGTGTATGGGTGCCTATTGTACCGATAATATTCTACCAATAAGTAAGAGTGTATATTGGAGTCAGGTTGAAGGATATTTTATAGCAATAGGAAGGAAGGAAGAAACAAGTGAACTATAGTCAGGTTCAAGGGCAACTTCAACGTTCTTCGTACGAAGATTGAATAAAAATAGAGAAATAAGAAAGTAAGTAATGATTGTACTTTACTATTTTTATACGAGAAGGATAAATATAGAAAATAATGTTGAGAGTAAAAAAGACAGAAAAAGTGAGCGAGAACTTTACCTCTGAACTTCTCTCATCTCCTACAACATCATAAAGATATAAGTGAAAATGTCGTCGGTCTTCGTCTTCAATGTGTACTTTGTCTTTACGTTATGTTCTTGGAATAAAAGAGAAAGAAGAATGTATTCGCGTGCCGACGTCCAGCTGTCTGACAAAGATAAAAGATCTAGGGCATTATCCATATGTATCATAATATTAAAATGCACATCTTTAGCTAATACCTGAACTATTAATACTATTAAAACTATAATGCTTGTTTATTATCTAGTAACTTCATCGATTTGTATTTACTGGATGTATTTGTAACTACATTTACCATAAGATATGTAATATTAGCTATTAATTCTGAATTGTTCCCATACGGGCAGGTGGAGTGTTAAATTAATTATACTCGATCTGTTGGTTCCAGGGCTACAAAAAATAGTTCTGTTTCTTATAACATAATCAGCCAGTTATAAGACTAAACTATTTAAGAAAAGAAGAGGTAGAGGTGTAAAAGACACTAGTCAAAGTTATCTCTTCTGAGAGTATTGAAGTTCATTGTGGTGAATGAAGTGAAGGTGTCATTGGCAGGGTGGAAAGTGGATGCTTTTCGGAGGGCCTGGTATGTTGATAAGCTTACTCTTTCAACTCAGTGAGGAAGGCATAGTAATCCACCTCACTCCTCTTTTTTATTTAGTAAAACCTCTACAGGTTCAAACCACCCTTTCGGCTGTTGACCTAAACAACTAAACAACATTTCTGAATTTGTTGGAAGAAAACATGACTTATACTGGTGAACAGTTTTCTGTTTATGACAAATTATAATGTACCGATAAGTTTGAAAATTTTGTGTTAAATGTTTTATGTTCCACTCTTTTACGATTGAGCACTGACGGGCATGCATTGAGTCTTCAAATCTGCTTTTATTTGTCCAGATGTTTCGTGATTCCTTAGCCTTTGCCCAACGTTCTTTTAGTGAGGTAGATTTTTTCTTTTTCTTTTTGAGATAAAATTGTTTTCTTGGGCTCAGCTAGTTCTGTGGACTTAACTTTCAAACTGAAAGTTCATTCCCTGAAAGCGTCACGATCAAGGAGAGAAAGATCATTTGTTCTGTTCTGATGATCAATTCTTTCAATTCAATCAATTCTTTCTGATGATCAATTGATCATCAAGGAAAGATCATTTGTTCTCTGTTATTCCTTATATTGAATTCTAACTTTCTGTTTTTGAAGGATACCATGAACTAATTTGGAACTCATATTTTTTTGAATATTTTCAACCATCGCTCGTCTATTCTAACCATGTGTCCAAACAATTTGGTTCTTCATTTCACTATGGTTTCTACAAAGGTTTCTATATTCAATATATTTTCTTGTTGGATTCTTTCTTTAGTGTTAATAGGCCTTTTTTGGGCAGTCCTCTTATTTCCTGAGAATTTTTCGTTCTGTTGTTAAGAATTTGTTGCTTTTACCTGTTATATATTATGGAGCGTTTTGATCCCTCGAAGTAATACTAGTTTTAAAACTCCATAATAGCGACTAAGTTTTGAGTTTATCGTTTTGTTAGAATTCATGGCCGCATTGGCGTAGTTGGTAACGTACTCGCCTCTCATCATGCGGTCTTGGTTTCGAATCCCATTTAGGCACAGCATATTTTCATACGTTACAAAAAATCATTTCATCCTTCACCGTCTGCATTAGTAGTAATTGAATAACAGTCGGACTTTAAACCATAATAAAAAAATATCATGTAAAGTTTTTGTTGAGATTGAACAGATTTTGTTTTTTTGGAGATTCGAGATTCCATCGCTGATTTTGAGAGATTGTCGTGCTGAATAATTTTCTTCTAGATGTATAAATTTATCCACCTCGCGAATTATACCGTACTCAGTGTTTAATGACTTTTTCAAAGTTGTTATCTGTTGTCAACATTCCACTTTTTTGTGATATTTTATTTTCAGCCATTTTAAATATTTGCAAATTTATTCTTTTCGTGACTTTTCTTTATTGTGTGATACTAATTTTATTTCACACAATGTTTACGCCATCATTGTTGAATGTAATAATTGTATTTTGTAACTACAAAAGGATTTTGTGTGTTACATTCCATTGAACGTTGGCACGAACTTTTCATCAAAATCGGTCAACCGGAAGTAGAAGCTTATCGTGCGATTTGTTACATTTTTGCAAGAACGGTTCATTTACTATAATTTTTGTGCTCTACAAGATAGTGTAAGGGTCATGTTTGCTGAAATTCTTAGCGACTGTGCTTTCGTGGTAAAAATAGCTTTTTTTTTAAGATTGCGGCCTTAATTTCGCACTTTACAACAATTGTAGGCTATATATGATCAGAGTTGTATAATCTTAAAAACCAACAACTTTTAATTCAAGCATATTTTTTTCTAGAGCATTTTGTTATCATAATTAGTGATTTTCTGTATTTTGCTCATTAAAATCGGTAAAATATGTGATATTTTAAAAATGCGGATTTAGTGTACTACATCTCACGAAAAATGTATTTCAATAAAGTTATAGGAAATAAAAAATATATACTTTATATTTCAAGCATTCTCTTTGTACAAAGCCTAGTTTAGGGTCAATTTTCCCTATTTTTAAGTTCTACAGAGGTTTATTTTTATTTAGCGTCATTCACTCATGATTAAAATTGGTTATGATTTTAATTTTACATTTTTCTAATGATTTAACATAAAAATTGTATTTTTCATTATTTATATTGGGAAGAGAAAGTTCTGTGATTGTTTTCACCAGATGTATGTGCACTTCGGTAGTTTGTATGATATATTATTAATTTCTCTATTATAAATTTTAGTGTTTTATGTTTTTAGGTTTCGTGAAATCCAATCTCCTATATATATAAATATTTTAACTTTGTGTGGTTGTCTACTTTTTATTCTCATTTTATGTGCAATGATTTGCTGAGATATTTTCCATTTTAAAATAAATCCGCTTTAATCTAGTGTTGTTTTTTGTAGTCTGAATTTGTAGTAATTGTTTTCTACTCATAAATATCGTTTACAAGTAATCAGGATGGTAGAAAATTTATTTTCATATCAAAGAATCTCTGCAGATTGAGTTAACAAGTTAGCACGTGTGAGCCCAACAGCGAAGAGGGATATCTTGTGAAAAATATAATTTAATAAAATCATACGACTGTAATAATTTTAGAAAAAAGTGGTATCTGAAGAATTTTTACCGATTCAGTTTTTAGTTTTTTTATTTCCTCTTATTGTGTTCAATTTTAGAATTACGCTTACTATGAAATTGAAGAAAGAATGGTGCAGCGATATTCGGGGATCTTTTTCTTAATCACATGAAACTTTTCCCCCATCCGTTTAGGGTTACATACCTCGGCCTTCCTTATTTAATATCCGCTCATCTCTTCTCCCTATTCACAATTGACATTTACTTCGTTTTTCTTATTTTCTCCCTTTTTTCCGCTGACTGAAAAGGGGACAAAAAAGACAAGGGACGTCTTCTTAATCTTAATAATGAAAAATCAGGTATGTTTTTCATTGGTACAAAAAAAATTATAGATCTGAGTTAAACTTTAGTCTTACGTAGGTTAGTCACGTTGCTGAATATAAAATACGAAACTCAATTTATAAATGCAGTAAACTATTTGTCTCATTGGACAGACACTGAAACAGGGATAGATTTTCCGGTTAAGATTGAAAACGAAATTGAAAAAATAATTTGTTTATTAATTACTGATATATCTTAATGGATTTGTATGAAAAATTACGGCAAAAATGTATTCTCAGATTTTTAGATTTGATCTTGTTATTACACACTAATTCTGGTAACTATGGTACATCTCGGGGACGATTTTATAACCCACATTCAGCATTTTCGTCATTTTCCTACCCGTTGTATGTTCTGCTTTTGCTCTTTTTGGAAGTTATCTAAGTTCTAAAAATGGAGTTGGTTGATTCCAGTGTGTTTTCCCTTTTTATTCTGACATTTTTAGTATTCTTTCTGACTTTTTAAACTTGTTAATTATCTTGGATCTACTGTCAGTTTCCTGGAAGCTTTTTGTGTCAGTCGTTTTGCTTTTAATTTTTATGGATATGTTTTTAGAACTTTATTCTCCATTTTCTGGTCAACAATATTACGTTTTCCTGATCCAGTTCTTACTTTTTTAATTTAACTGTCCGTCAAGTAAGTTCGGGTCTGTTTATCTTTTACAGGGTTGTGCTCTCAAACTTTTTGGTTTTTCTATGCCTTGCCTTCTTGTACATGAGTAAGCATTCATTTGTAAGAATCAGGTGTTATTAATTACATTCTGGTTTCTGAGGTTGACTTACTTAGAAATAGCTTTTTGATTATTCAGATTATGAGTTCTACGAAAAAATCGAGCATCTGATTTTACCTGTTATTACTTTTTATTATTTTATTTTTTCCGCAACGACTTTTTTTGTTATTAGTGACTTCTATAGATTACGGTACAGAATCGTTGAATTTTGACGAGTTATAATTTCCAGAATCTAGTCAGGAAACAACCCAGTGCCTTTCGCTTTGCAGTGCATCATTTTAACCACTTAGGCAAAGACGGCACGTTTTCTACTGTTGTTTGCTTCTTTTATGCCGATTTTAAGATGTATTACCTCTCTAAATAATTTGAAATGCGAAAGTTTTTGATGCTCGAAATTATTTTGGTTTGCGTCAAAGGAATTTTGATATAACATCACGTGTACATAATACTTTAAAGTTATGACTCAAAGTTGTTTAGCAAGCCAAATTCTTTGTTTAAATTTTAACAATACAAAAACATACTTAAATGTGTTTTCGAACAGCAGTTACATAGAATTGCTAATGAAACCTGCAGATGGGGATTACCATAAAGTTAATTCGTTCATGAAATTGATTAAACCGTTGAAAATATAATAAGTTTAGGTAAAAGGGAGGAAGATACAAACTGGAAAGTCTGTAAGTTATTTAATATTCATTTGTGTATTAAAGCAGTTTAAGTTTGGAGGGTAGGTGTGTTTGTAACATCGGGGGCTGGATTCATCCTGCAAATATTTGCGTATTCCCTTAAGGGATGATGTTTAGGGAAGAAAGAAAGTATGGTGTCTGATGGTGAATTGTGAATAAATGGGGGGCTTGTTATGCGTAGGGGAAAGATTCACGTAATCCTAGGTTCGGTACGGAATTTCCTACCCTTACATGAACATATAGATACATCTTTACCCTTAACGTTCTGTTGTGCCATACTCTATTTTGAATACGATTCTTTACTAGACGCTCATTGTGCTGTTTATATTGCAATAATTACACTGCTGATGTTCCTACATTTGATCATACACTCTTAGCTTTTTTCGCAGATGACACAGTAATACTTTTTGCTACCGATGATGTTTAGGAATCCAATGGTAAACCACCTCACTCCTCGTTTTACTGTAAAACTTCTGGAGGTTCAGACCAGCTTTTCGGTTGATGACCTAAACAACACAGATGATTTATCATATAATTTTCAACATTACCTAATTATCTTACAATCATTATTTACGAAATAGGGAATTTAAATTAACCCTGATTTAACAAAACTTGTTAATTTTACCCTGAAACGGCAACCCTAATCAGCAGTATTTTAGTACGTAATGCTTGCATGGAACGAACATGTAAATGTCAAAGTGCAGAGCTTTAGATAGTAGGTGCAAACATCTGAATCTTGTCTGTTTCGACGCGACGAGAAAACTTACAACGTCATCTGTAAGGCTTTTGATTTATTTGTTAATCACAACTCTAAATTGAACGAAAGCCTTTTTATGCAGGGAATAAATACAACAATAAATTACCACAAGCTTTATAAAGTTGTGGTAATTTAAATTTGTTTAAAAAAAATACTTATAATTTACTTGGATTGCTGACACATTTTACAATGTACACGAATACCTTCTAAATAGTTTTGGTTGAAAAATATATAAACTTCTAAGTAAACGTTGAGGCAAATTTGTGTATTATTTGATACAAATGGTTGGATGATACGGTTATTGAAGTAAGCAGATAACATAGTGTTAAATTTAGACATCAGTTTTTTCTTTAACATGTCTTATACTCCCTTCTGGGGTCGTGTAGATGAATTTATTTAAAAAGACTTTAATACTAACTTAAACAAATGTGGATGTACGGATACCAAATCTGTGGCCCAATTAAACCCTTTTTATGGCTCAATCATATCGTTTACAATCAAAAATGCTGAGGACAGACGTTAACGCTTTTCATTCGTTTCCAATCGTTCACTCCTAATTAATAACAAACTAATTAATTCACGATCAAACTGTTCATATTTGTTAAAAGAACTATTCATCGTTCGTAAATCATTATTTTTCACAGATTGTTTTTGTCTAGCTTCAAAGCATTGGATACCTTAGGAACAGATTCGTTAGAAAAGAGTTTTGTAAATTAGAACTCTAAAACAGAGGTTTAAATTTGATCGAAGGGTAATTAAGCAGAAGATCAGCTTCTGATGGCAGTTTAGATCTTAATGTTTTGTAATTTAAATTAATAATTTGAAAAAATATTTAAAACAACTTGTTAATTTTTTTTGTTGGTTTAACGTTCGACTGTTCTGCAATTACTACTAATGCAGTCGGTGAAAGATGAAATAATTTTTTGTAACGTATGAAAATATGCTGTGCTTAAATGGGATTCGAACCCAAGACCGCATGATGAAAATATTTTATGAATTTACTTATTCCTACAAAAGGGTTGTTTTTTGATATTTGACTTATTCATGTGTAATTCAATAAAATTTTGTGTTACGGATTATTATACTTTACAGCCGCTTGAAAAATGGGGTTTTTGTTTCCTTTTGAGCGTTTTTTTTGTTAAAAAGAAAATGGAAACATGAAAAACTTTGAAATTTACTGTACTATACAAACCTTACATCTATATTCGTAATAATAAAAGACAAAAACAAAATTGAAGATTACAAGACCAGACATAATAGGAACCATCTACGAAAATATCTTTAAAAAAATACATTTTTGACGTTGGAAACTCAAAATGTCTTATCTAATCAGCCTCACTTTGACTTGTTTCGTTTTATTTTCTAACTTAGTTGAAATGAAAATTAGAATCTAGTTATGCTCGCGGTTTTTTTATGTATTTTTTCAGATCTCTGTTACTGATACGTAACTGTAAGTTAAAAATTTTGTACTACATGAAGTTTTGATATTTAAATATCTGCCTTTTGACATTTTTTTGTAATTTAACTCTGATTATGTTAGTTTTCATATAAGAACTCTTTTTCATCTTTCTTATAGGGGGTTTTCTTTTGAACACTGTCAATTTCATTTTATGTTTTGTGTTCTTTTTTATTTTTGTATTTATATTTATCTCATCCTGCAGCCCCGGAACCCGTACGTTTTCCGTTATTTTTCTTGGTTCCAGCTTTCTAATATATTCCTTGCAATTTCGTTTTACTTTTTTGAAACAGCTTATTTATTTATTTTATTTTTTAGATCTTTTAATTAACTCATCATCATAACCAATGCGGTTGAGATCTTCTGGTCTTTTTGGTCTTCAAACTAAGTAATTTTCCATTTCTTAAAAAATAATATCTCTTCCAAGGTGATCAAATAACTCGATGTCCATATTATTTCTCGTAGTTGGCTTGTAAGTAAAGACCTGGTTGGCCTTTAATCATCTGGTATCCGCAACAAATGACTTATTTCACTTTTACCTGTATTTCTGAATTTTATATTACCCCTATTTTAGAAAGGTCGTGCCTAAAATCTTCATTTATTTACCCTGCTAAGTTCTCAATCTCATCTCAGCAGCCTCTATTCGTGAAATCTGATGAGCTGTCAGTATCCAACACTTTAAACCATACAGTAAAACTGAAAGAACTAAGATTTATTAGAACTTCAAAATTGTCTCCTTCTGCACTTTACCGACCAGCGTCTTCCTCAAACTGTATTTGAGTTAAATACTATTTGTATTTTTGTTAACTATTATTATTATTATTGTAACATTCTTCTTCTTATCGTGCCCTCTCCAACCGGAGGTTGGTAATCATGACGGCTATTCGGTTCTTGGACATAGCAGCTCTGAACAGCTTCGCTGAGTTGCAACGAAACCAGTCACGAAGATTCTTCTTCTAAGAAATTCTTCCCACATCTCTCTTCCCCTAAATTTTCCCTTTTAATATCAAACGAAGCATTTTATATCTTGGTACCCGTAATGTGACCTAGATATTCAATTTTTTCTTTTTTTTTGGATGGTGTAAACAATTTCTTTTTCTATCCCCAATCTCAGCAAGATTGTCTCGTTGGGTAATCTGTCCGGGGTAATTTTAGCATGTGCTAGTACAACCAAAGCTCAAAAGCATCTATTCTGATACTCATCTTCTTCAACATCCAAGCTTCCGCGCCATATAACACTGTCGAGAAGATGTATCATCGAAGCATCCTCAATCTCAGGTCAAGGCTCAAGGATTTATCTATCAAAAGGTTTTTCATTTTTACAAATGCAGATTGAGGTATCTCTATTTTTCTTATTCATTTTAACATTATAACCGTGATATTCTAGAAATAGTTAAAGGAATAAATTATTAATTTTAAACCTCTATGTACTATTTATTCCTCTGAGTCACCCAATAGTTCTTCATCATTACAGAGTGTGCTGTCCTTCTCTCTTCAGACCAGACGGTTCGTTTATTTCTTCTTTTGATTTGTTTATGAAATTATAAATTAAGTTAATGACTTTTCTGTATTCTTGTATGTTGTGTAGTGTTTAATTCTCTTAGATCCTCCTTGATATCCTTGAATCAGTTTACGTGCATCTTCCTTTCCTCCATCGATTCCAGAATCCTTTTTGCGGTTGTTTCTGTTGAAATTTTCATGATATGTCCGTAACACATAGTCTTTTCTTACTGATAAACTTTAAAGCACCCAGTAGATCGGTTGATATACGGGAATTTTAGATATTGTTATCATATTCGTTAGTATAATTTTATATAACCCTAATAAAGAACACAGGTGCAGTATACTTATGTGGTAGAGAATGTATCCAATACTAGATATGCACGTGCAAAATACAATACAATATGAATATTTATTCCCTTTTTGTATCGTAACAATATTTATGGTCTGATATTGCACTAATTGACAGCAAATACTTAATACTTAATCAAAGTAGGCAAGTAGGCGGTTATTTATCGTCCTTATTATCTCTTCTCCCCCTCTTACCACTCCTTACCACCCCAAAGCAACACCGCAACTGGCTTAATATAGTGTTCGTGCTATTCTTATTTAGATTACACTATTTATAATAAGTTTAAATGCATTCACTTGAATTTATGGTCACTTTTTATGATTTCATTTATTATGGTGTGCATTAATGGTTAATACAACATACCATATAGGTTAATGCACTTTGCTATAATGCAGTTATGTTTTGTTATGACTGGTAATATACATGTTCCATTTTATTATTATTATTACTATTATATTGTATTGCAATTGTACTAATTTCATTTTCATAATTACATCTGTTATTGTACTAGAATCTACTGTTAGTTAGATTGTCTTTCTTCTATAGGATGCCCACACATTTAAATCGTTTATTCCATGACTGGTCATTTACTTTTTTGTTTGATGCATTTCATGAAATTTTCCTCTCTTGAACCAAGAAATAAATAAATAAACTTTATTTTTGTAATACCAATACTGCAACCGATCTGGACATGATTCAGTTCAACTATACGATACGGAATTTTTTTTTACGTCCGATAGTTTTGCAACTGTTGCTAATGCAGACAATGAGAAGGATGATAGATGAAGGTGAGTGATGAAAAAAATGCAAGGCCTGACCGGGAATCTAACCCGGAACACCGATGTAGAAGCCTGTTGTGCCCACTACGGCAACGGGCCGGCCTACATACGGAATTCCAAAGAAATTAAAATTCAAAGATTCCAGTCAAAGACACTACGGAAAATTACGAATGAACCACCAGATATACGAAACTATACACTATACAACGACCTCAAGATTTCAACAGTTGAAGACAAAATTTTACATAAAGCTACGGAAACACTGAATCCATATGCGCACATTGCCGCTACAGTATCACCAGTAACAAACTACCAGGAAGACAACTACCGGGTCATCGAGAAAGGTTGCATACATTTTAAAAAATTACAGTTTAAAAACTACTGGCGATTATCATAATACATTTTGTAAACAGAAAATATTAAAGTTATTTTTACATAGGGACCTTAATAAGTTTGTACATGAGCACCGTCGGGTGCGCTGTGTCATATCGAGCGTGACCGAAGCAACATCAGTAGCAATTCGCTGTCGTAAATGATTCACATTTTGAATCTTCTCACTAAAGACATGATTTTAAATATAACCCTAAAAGAAAAAATCAAGTGGCATTAAATCTGGACTTGTTAACGAACATTGTAAACGGGATTGTTATCAACTTCAGCCAACAATACTTCCCTCAGAAACTCTAGGTAAAATTCAGAATTAATATTTCCCTAAAAATAAGAAGGTTAAATTAATAAATGCAGCACTCAAAAATCATTTCCGTGCCGTAACACAAGGCATTATGAGCTCTGCTTGAATTACCTAACTCCTAACAGAGAATTCTACTCTACACCTTTCTTCCAAAGACACCCAATTGCAAGTTGCCATCAATGAAACTACGTTGTTTAAGTTATTTTTCCAATTAGTAGAAAAAATATCTAATTATCAGCATGTGTGACCTATAGAAAAAAACATTGTTGTAAAACACTCACACGACTTTCTCTTGCCAATGCCAATATAACCTAACATTAGTAATGAATCATTAAAATAAAGCAAAATAACTAAACAACCTCAAAAAACATAACCTAATTTTAATCATGTATCATTTCAATCATCAATGATACAAAATGAAACCCAACCTTAGTTTGGCTTAATAATACGGAAAATCACTCTTTCACGCTAAACTACGGTCTGTAGAGAAAAATGCTCAAAATAAAAGTTGTAGATCTTTTAATTTCCTATAAATCTGATTATATATATTTTTGTCGTAAAATGCGTACTAAGACTGAAATCTTAAAAAAAATAACATCTTTTTGCAGATTTTCATGAAGAGAAAACAGAAAATTACTAGTTACCACTAAACTAAGCGTTATACAAGAAAATTTTTGCAATAAAAGTTGTAGATTTTTAAATTGTCTACAACCTTTATTATATACAGTTTTGCGCTAAAATGCATATTAAGACCACAATCTTAAAAAAACCATTTTTTTCTACGAGAGCACAGCCTCCTCAAGAATTTTAGCAGACATGGGATTTACCCTACCTTGTTGAGTATAAAAAATATAGTAAATGAAGCGATTTTAAAAAAAAGCTAGGAGCCGTTTTTGAGAAAATCGCAAAAAAGTGAAAAATGACACGAATAAACTACTACTTCCAGTTGACCGATTTTGATTAAAATGTTCGTGTCGGGTCCTCTTGTAGTACCTAACTTAAGTTTCAAGTTTCAACTTCGTACGGTGTTCCGTTCTTGAGATATTTTGTTTACACACACACACACACACACACACACACACACACACACACGCACACGCACACACACACACACACACACACACACACATCAATCGCTAAAAACATGTTTTTGGGTTCAGGGGTCTGAAAACGTGTGGATCCGGTGAAAACTCGATTTCGAAAAACCGACATGAAAACAATACTTTCCTTCCTCTATATTCATAATAGGCAAGAGAAAGTAAAAATGGTATTATCAAACAATACAATCGATTTTACGAGTTAAATGTATTGTCAATTACATTTGTAACGATTTTTACTTATACGCTTCAGTTATTTATTTTATTGTTCACGAGAGAAGAAACAGTACTATTTTATGTAACATTATAAATATTTAGTTATTCCCACGAATCTCGTATTTTGCAGTGAAGGATAATGCTCTACTTTCAAATAGCAATTAATCGTTGAAACCTTTTTATATTAAATTACAAATTTTTTGTTATTAGTACAAACTAGGTCATTTCAAAAGTAGCTGACATTTATTTTAAAAAAAGCATTACGCTTTATTGAATTTAATATACATGTTGTCATTTATTTCCTCGTTAAAAGAATTTTTGATAATGTGGGAAAGTATTTTTTATAATATCAAATTAATAAAATAAAAAAACAAACAGTTTACAAATGGATTTTACGAGTTTTTATTAAATTTTTATTTAGAAAAATCGGAGAACATATTTCGCATTCGTGAAATTTATATTATATAATTTTTTTTTATTAGTTTGAAAGGCAAAAGGTATTTTTTAATTTGTTTTTTCTCTTCCATTTGACAACCTGTACTGTTTTTATTTGATGTTATTATTCGTACATTTTATAAATTGTTAGTTTCATTTGACATTTAAATAGGTTGAAAGAATTTAGAAATGTGGCTTTGGTATTTTAAATTTTATGTTGTTTTTTTTTATTAATTTTAATGAATTGGAACTAAAAGGTCAATTTTTTAAAATAAAAAACAATATTAATTAGTTATTATTAGTGTTAATGTATATTTAATTTAAGATATGATAGGTTATAAATACTGCACATTAATAATTCGGTATTTAATCAGATAAAAGTTCAAACTTATTAATTTGTTGAAGCGTTCTTGACAAGTAATCTTCGTTTACAATTCAACTTAATTACCGGATTAATTTGAAGTGAAAAAGAGACCGCATTCACAGTAATAGCATTGATGTGTGTTTTTAAGGTTGCACTTCAAGATTAAAAAGGTACCGACAAATATATCTGTCCTACACCATAAAAAAATTTGTCAATCTCATCCATGATTACTTTTTTTGGTATATTGATTTTTCTTTTGCCCTGTATGAATGTATACGGAAGGTAAGTATTATTTTCACAACTGCATAAACAGTTTTTATAAACGTGGTAAAAAAAAGTAAATTTTGTATCAATAAGAAAGTAATGCCGATATGTGAAACGTTTTCCGCATCCAAAAAAATTCTTCTACAGAACCGCGGTCCATGTCCGAATTTAACGCTGGTCTTACCCGTGTAATTAAGTCATTTTTCTGTTACCCACACTCAACCATCCATAAAACAGTCGAACGAAAATTTCGTTGAAGAACTGAAAAAATTCGATAAAGAAATACGGAATAAGGACTATCCAAACTAATTTTTTATTTCTTTTTTCCTAATTTGTGTACGTTGCAATCTGTTCAATTTAGAACAATAAGCAACCCCATGACCCAATGAGATGAGGATGATGTGTATGACGTGTAAATGAGGTGTAGTCTTGTACTGACTCAGGCCGACCATTCCTGAGAGAGTCTGGTTAATTGAACCCCAACCATCAAAGTACACCGGTAACCACTGTCTAGTATTCAAATCCGTATAAAAGTAACTACCTTTACTAAGATTTGAACCAGGAACCTTCGTCTCCGAAAATCAGCTATTAAACAGCTGACTCGTGGCGACGACTTTACCTCTAGACCAACCCGGTGGTGTTAAGCTAATTTAATTAAATTAGACAAACTAAATTAGCAATTAAGCAAACTAAATTAGACGAGAAAATGAGTTTAGGTATATAACAATAAACTCAGAAGTAATCTTACACGTATACACAAACACGAGATATCCCAACCCATACATCTCGACTACTAACATCTTCTTTGAGGTTTTCCCACCTTCCTTCTTCCAACTGGAACATATTCCGAACCTTTGAAGGGTATTCTCTCCTCTGGCATCCGTTATAATTGTTGCCTCCACTTTTCCATTCAGATTAAATACACCGAACTCAGATCTAATTTCCTCGTCATGTATTACATCCAGCCTCGAGCAGCCCTTCACCTTTCTTAAAAACCTCATTTCAGCTTTTTGGATCCTACTTTCTTGGTGTTTCAAAGTAACGTATGATTCACTTCCATAAAGAAGGACTGGGGCTGTCATTACCTTGCAGAACTTCACTATTGGCTTTGTTCTAGCTCAGTTACCCAGTGTCCCGTTAATGATACCACAAATAGCTTCAAATTTATTTATTTTATTTTCTACATCCTAGTTCCTATCAAAGCTCACGTCGCATCCCAGATAGTTATAGTGAGACATTTTATCTAATACTACATTCTCTAAAAAAATCTTCGAACGAGTGGGATACTTCCCTCTGAATGTCATAATTTTTGATTTAGCAACCGAAACTCGTAAATTGTACCTTTTACATAAATCATTTAAAATATAAACTGCTCTTTGAAGCTCATCATCACTCTCCTGCATAAACCATATGTCATCCTCAAATAAATTACATTTGTAATTTATAAAATATGGTAATAATTACAACTGTATTACAAAAATTGTTCAAAATTCCCTCCATCCCACTTTATACACCATTGTGCTCAAATTAAAACCAACAATTCGTGAATCACGTTGTACGTAAAAGATAAGAAATAACTTGAGGATATAAAAAAAATTATATAATATACAAGAAAACTGTTGTTTTATTGCACTACCTTCAAACTACAATAATTATAAAAACAAGGAGTAAATAAATTCTATAGATGACAAATATCACAAAATACAACCAACGTAATGACAACTGCACGTTGGTAATAAAAATAAGAAACGTACAAATGCTGTTGGTAAGAAATCCTACTGAACAAGTAAGTATAAACAAAAGAAAACGCTATTTTATATAAGTAATGACACGTTAATAAAACGAATATGCATTGTTAATAGTATAATGATTATAATTATGAAATTCACGGTTAAGTTGAGCGTAAAATTAGCGCATAAATATGCTTATGTACAGCGTAAGTACCGTAACGACATAATTAAAGTTCCAATAGATGGCAGGTATAACAGTTTACATTCTCTACCATAAATTCCCATGGAAAGAAAAACGAACAAGGAATGTTAGCTGTTGTATTCTTTCTTACTCTTGAAAAGTTTATATCTCTTCCTATTAAAAATTCTTTTTATAAACAATAGATTAACTATCTTTGTGTGTTAGTATATTTTTATCGTTAGTTCTAAAGTGAAACAGTTTAGTTTATATAAAAAATCCAACAGCACTAATTTTTCTCTTGCTTTCTATTTAGAGCAAAAACTAACTAAATATCTAATTATACTTCGACAATTAAGTTAGATAATGAATTCTTCTTCAGCTTGATGGATGTGATTTTCTCTTAAGCATTATTCCCACGACGCTAGTTCACTAGCTGCTAGTACTAGCAACTTTTAAGTAACTAGCACACTGTAGCACTGTAGTCAATTATGTGACCTTTTCTCCCCTACTAATGCTAGTAACCAACGTTCACGCCGAGCTAGTTTACTAGCGCTAATCAACCACGTGACCTTTTCCCCCTATTAACGCTAGTAAGCAACGTTTTCACTGAGCTAGTTTACTAGCACTTGTCTATTACGTGACCTTTTCTCCCCTACCAATGCTAGTAACTAACGTTCATACCGAGCTAGTTTACTAGCGCTAATTAACCACGTGACCTTTTCCCCCTATTAACGCTAGTAAGCAACGTTTACACTGAACTAGTTTACTAGCACTAGTCTATTAAGTGACCTTTTGTCCCCTACTAATGCTAGTAACCAACGATTACATGAGCTAGTTTACTAGCGCTAATCAACCACGTGATCTTTTCTCCCCTGTTAACGTTAGTAAGCAACGTTTACTTTGAGCTAGTCAATTACGTGACAAACTCGTGACTTGAGTAACTATAATAAAATTCAAACGAAACAAAAATTAGGCAACAACAAATAAAAAGTCCGCAAAGTTGGCGGGTACGATCATTTCCTTTATTAATTTTTAAGGGTTTACAATTACTCCACAGCTACAATTTAGATACCAAGTTAATCAGAAAATTATTGAGAATAATAAAAAAAATAAAAAAAAAAATAATTTTTTTAAATTTTTGAACGTTTGTGCACCCTTAATACCTTGATAAGTCTTATTCAAGCGATTTATGTCTGAAATTCAAGCATCACGATATAGTGAACGAATTCTAGTGAATGCGAAGCCTGTATAGTGGTTATATATCGTATGTATATAATAGTAGACAATTGTGTTCATAAGGTAATCAATAGAAAATTTGCAAGTTCTGTTACATTCCTTCGCCAGTTGCCTATAATTTAAATTGATTATAGGCTAGGTGACGCATACAATAAGCTTTGTTTATCTCTATAGGATACTTACTATAAGTTCAGACATTTTACTAGTCGTATAAACTGCATTCCGTTTATGTACGTTGCTTCCACTTTGGATTTATACGTAGGTGTTCAGTGTTCTTGACCTGAACCAATCTTTTGTGCTATCTTTATGTCCTGACTAGCCAATTGTAGGTTAAACAAGTAGCATTGTCTGAATTTTTTGAACGGATAACACATGTATCAAATTTGTGGTATTTATCAGCAAAGCAGATATCCGGTAATTTTTTTTTATATTGAAGATAATATTCGATACTTTTGTAGGGTTATATATAAATGATCAATTTCGAAATTACTATGTCAAATTAAATTTTTAAAAAATCATAGAAAACAGGAAATTTCTAATTGTATTTCTATGTATGAATGTTTCCATTTCAAGACTTGTAATACTCAACCCTCGTAAAAATTTAATGTATATAAATTAGCATCTTCTACGTTACTATGCTTCCAAGAATCGTCTTTAATTCTATACCATAACTTATTGGATTGTAAACATTACTACGCTTCCTAAAAAATCCTCTTTCTATTCTTTTCACCAAAATTTATCCATTCCTTTTTATCTCTTAAAAATTTTATTTCATTTTTTACTTTCTCTTACTCTAAATAAGTGTATGAGGAAGAAAGTATTATTTTCATGTCAATTTTTGAAATTGATTTTTCCTGGAAATACATGTTATCAGGCCCCTGAACCCAAAAACAATATCTCAAGAACGGAATGTCGTACGAAGTTGAAACTTGGATCTTAAGTTACATACCACAAAGGGACCGTGCACGAATATTTTCATCAAAATCGGTCCAATTGCACGGAAGTATTATTTGTGCAATTTTTCACTTTTTTGTGATTTCATCCAAAACAACTCCTAAGTTTTTTTAAATCGCCTCATTTACTAAATTTTTTGTGTTTTACAAGATAGGCTGTCTGCTGAAATTCTTTGGACAGTTGTGTTCACGTGGTAAAAAATATTTTTTTTTAAGATTGCGGTTATAATATACAATTAAGAGAAAAAGTATGTATAACTAAAGTTGTAGGAAATTAAAAAACCTAAAACTTTTCAAACTTTGTTTTCCACAACGCTATTTAGCGTCAAATAGTGATTTTCTGTATTTTACTCATCAACATCGGTTAAAAATTGGGATTTATTAAGATTATGGTTTTAGAAATTTTACGACAAAAATTTAATTATATTCAATACCTATAAAATATTAGAATAATTTTTATTTCAAGAATATTTTTCTACAGAGCTTAATTTAGTGTCAGTGATTTTCTGTATTTTTAAGCCGAACAGAGAACAGAGGTTGATTTTCATTTTGCGTCATTCACTCATGATTAAAATTTGGTTTTGTTTTTCATTTTACATTGTTTACTCTTGAATAATCTCGTGAATAGGTTATATTTTTCAAAACCAACCGAGTTAGTCTAGGAGCAAAGTTATCGACGCGAGTCAGCTGTTTAACAGCTGATGTTCGGAGACGAAGATTCCATGGTTCAAATCCTAGTAAGGCCAAGCAATTGACGTAGTGGTTAGCGCAACTGGCTCCTACGCCGGCGTCCCGGGTTCGATTCCCGGTCAGTTCTGGCATTCATCACTCATTTTCATATATCATCATTCTCCACCGACTGCATTAGCAGAAATTGCAAAACAGTCAGACGTTATTAAAAAAAATCATTGTAAAAATGTAGTTACTTTTACATGGATTTAAATAATAGACAGTGGTTACTGGTCGACATTAATAGTTGGGGCTCAATTAACCAAATTCTCTCAGGAATGGTCGGCCTAAGTCTGTACAAGACTACATCTCATTTACACGTCATACATATAATCTTCATCTCATTGGGTCATGGGTTGGTTATTGTTCTGAATAATTAAATAGATTGCAACACACGAATTACGATTTAAAAAAATAGTTTTTCATTATTTACATTTAAAAAATATTTCATCTTGTATTTTATAATCGTGAAATTAGTAGATTGGGTAAAGAATATTTAGTAAAATTACAACAAAAACAATCTTGTGTGAAACACACAACTTTCTCTTGCTAATGCAAATAAT